>JBBDGP010000593.1:3547500-4747500 GCA_037952835.1 Lithobates septentrionalis | reverse complement strand
ACCAATTAGAGCACCACAAAAGTGTTGTAGCGTTGAGACAATAATCCACACATTCTTGATTAACAATCTTTTTAATACCAGCGCAATCACATGTTCATTTAGAAAGGGTTTTTAAAACAAACCAACATGTTTGTTGTATAACAATTTTTGGGGTCACATTAAAAAAAATTAGAAATGTCCATTTCAGATAAAACAGGCATGTTTAAAACCAACAAGAAAGACACAAATCTTGAACTTACAAAGTTCACTTTTGGTAGAACTTGAAGGCAGTATCAGACATGAGTATTTACAAACTAGGTTTGATATTGCGTTCAGATGGGGTGAAGTCACCCCAGGAAAAGCCAAATTTAGAATATGCACACAAATTTACAAATGTCAACATGTGCTACTTGCCATCACGGGGGATCAAGGGACATGTTTGGGGGGTGCAACCCCTTCCTCACAGCTACTTTATTATTGAGGAAGGGGTTGCACCCCCAAAACGCGTCCATTGATCTCCCGTGATGGCAGATAGCACATGTTGACACACTGTGTGCCTCTTCAAAATTTGGCTTTTCTCAAATTTGTCAAAAAATGTCAAAAATTTGTAGCACACAAAAAAACAAAGGGATTTGGAGGGGTTTTAAACTTTCCCTAAAACATCAATGATGTTCTTCATTTTTTGAAGAACATCATTGATGTTTTTCTTGATGTTTTCCAAGTCCCTATTACACCCCATGATCTCCCCGATCAGGATATGTGCACTTTCCGAGGTGAAAGGATCTGGATCCACAACATCACGATCACCTAAAAAGATAGAAACCAAAAAACACCATGTATTATAAATATGCCAGCATCCATCTCTTACCTGAGCATGTGGTTGCAGACACTCACCTGTTGTGGTGCCAATTTCCACCACATCTTCCTCCTCCTGCTCTGCTTGTCTTGGGTGGATTTGCCCTTCTTCCAGAGGTGGGGGGTCTGTGGTCTCCTCGGATGAGGGGTGTCCTCCGAGTCTTTTCTCCCCTATGTAAAAAAAAATTGGTATACTTAGCACACAGATATTTGATGGCAGAGCTATAAATATGAAACATTGCTTGGAAGTGGGGTAAAATTGTCTATTTTGGTAGAGTTCCAAGATGTAGAATTTTTAGTGTCCTTTGTCAAGCTTCAATACTTTACCTGCTTTGTACAAGCTTCACAGATGGAGACACCCCTATAGTATACACTGGAGCACCTGTGTGGGCCCCCTAATAAAAAGGGTGTTCTTGTGTCGCACACTAGTTCTCCAGTAGGGATGAGCTTCGAGTTCGAGTCGAACTCATGTTCTACTCGAACATTGGCTGTTCGCAAGTTCGCCGAACAGCGAACAATTTGGGGTGTTCGCGGCAAATTCGAATGCCGCGGAACACCCTTTAAAAGTCTATGGGAGAAATCAAAAGTGCTAATTTTAAAGGCTTATATGCAAGTTATTGTCATAAAAAGTGTTTGGGGACCCGGGTCCTGCCCCAGGGGACATGGATCAATGCAAAAAAAAGTTTTAAAAACGGACGTTTTTTCAGGAGCAGTGATTTTATTAATGCTTAAAGTCAAACAATAAAAGTGTAATATCCCTTTAAATTTCGTACCTGGGGGGTGTCTATAGTATGCCTGTAAAGGGGCGCATGTTTCCTGTGTTTAGAACAGTCTGACAGCAAAATGACATTTGGAAGGAAAAAACTCATTTAAAACTACCGCGGCTATTGCAGTGCCGACAATACACATAGAAGTTCATTGATAAAAACGGCATGGGAATTCCCCACAGGGGAACCCCGAACCAAAAAAAAAAAAAAAAAATGATGTGGGGGTCCCCCTAAATTCCATACAAGGCCCTTCAGGTCTGGTATGGATATTAAGGGGAACCCCAGCCAAAATTTAAAAAAAAAACGGCGTGGGGTCCCCCTAAAGATCCATACCAGACCCTTATCCGAGCACGCAACCTGGCAGGCCGCAGGAAAAGAGGGGGGGACGAGAGTGCGCCCCCCCCCTCCTGAACCGTACCAGGCCACATGCCCTCAACATTGGGAGGGTGCTTTGGGGTAGCCCCCCAAAACACCTTGTCCCCATGTTGATGAGGACAAAGGCCTCATCCTCACAACCGTGGCCGGTGGTTGTGGGGGTCTGCGGGCGGGGGGCTTATCGGAATCTGGAAGCCCCCTTTAACAAGGGGACCCCCAGATCCCGGCCCCCCCCCTGTGTGAAATGGTAAGGGGGTACTTACCCCTACCATTTCACTAAAAAACTGTCAAAAATGTTAAAAATGACAAGAGACAGTTTTTGACAATTCCTTTATTTAAATGCTTCTTCTTTCTTCCTTCATCTTCTTCTTCTTCTGGTTCTTCTGGCTCTTCTGGTTCTTCCTCCGGCGTTCTCGTCCAGCATCTTCTCCACGGCGTCTTCTATCTTCTTCTCCTCGGGCCGCTCCGCACCCATGGCATGAGGGGAGGCTCCCGCTCTTCTCTTCATCTTCTTCTCTTCTTCATCTTCTTCTTCATCTTCTTCTTCATCTTCTTCTTCATCTTCTTCTTCATCTTCTTCTTCATCTTCTTCTTCATCTTCTTCATGTCTTCTCCGGGCCGCTCCGCAGCCATGCTGTGGCATGGAGGGAGGCTCCCGCTGTGTGACGGCGTCTCTTCGTCTGACGGCTCTTAAATAACGGGGGGCGGGGCCACCCGATGACCCCGCCCCCCTCTGACGCACGGTGACTTGACGGGACTTCCCTGTGACGTCACGGGGAATGCCACAGGGAAGTCCCGTCATGTCACCGTGCGTCAGAGGGGGGCGGGGTCACCGGGTGGCCCCGCCCCCCGTTATTTAAGAACCGTCAGACGAAGAGACGCCGTCACACAGCGGGAGCCTCCCTCCATGCCACAGCATGGCTGCGGAGCGGCCCGGAGAAGACATGAAGAAGAGAAGAAGAAGATGAAGAAGAAGATGAAGAAGAAGATGAAGAAGAGAAGAAGATGAAGAGAAGAGCGGGAGCCTCCCCTCATGCCATGGGTGCGGAGCGGCCCGAGGAGAAGAAGATAGAAGACGCCGCGGAGAAGATGCTGGACGAGAACGCCGGAGGAAGAACCAGAAGAGCCAGAAGAACCAGAAGAAGATGAAGGAAGAAAGAAGAAGCATTTAAATAAAGGAATTGTCAAAAACTGTCTCTTGTCATTTTTAACATTTTTGACAGTTTTTTAGTGAAATGGTAGGGGTAAGTACCCCCTTACCATTTCACACAGGGGGGGGGCCGGGATCTGGGGGTCCCCTTGTTAAAGGGGGCTTCCAGATTCCGATAAGCCCCCCGCCCGCAGACCCCCACAACCACCGGCCACGGTTGTGAGGATGAGGCCCTTGTCCTCATCAACATGGGGACAAGGTGTTTTGGGGGGCTACCCCAAAGCACCCTCCCAATGTTGAGGGCATGTGGCCTGGTACGGTTCAGGAGGGGGGGGGGGGCCGCACTCTCGTCCCCCCCTCTTTTCCTGCGGCCTGCCAGGTTGCGTGCTCGGATAAGGGTCTGGTATGGATTTTTAGGGGGACCCCACGCCGTTTTTTTTTTTTTTTTTTTGGCGCGGGGTTCCCCTTAAAATCCATACCAGACCTGAAGGGTCTGGTATGGAATTTAGGGGGAACCCCACGTCAATTTTTTTTTAAAATTTTGGCTGGGGTTCCCCTTAATATCCATACCAGACCTGAAGGGCCTTGTATGGAATTTAGGGGGACTCCCACATCATTTTTTTTTTTTAATTTTGGTTCGGGGTTGCCCTGTGGGGAATTCCCATGCCGTTTTTATCAATGAACTTCTATGTGTATTGTCGGCAATGCAATAGCCGCGGTAGTTTTAAATGTGTTTTTTCCTTCAAAATGTCATTTTGCTGTCAGACTGTTCTAAACACGGGAAACATGCGCCCCTTTACAGGCATACTATAGACACCCCCCAGGTATGAAATTTAAAGGGATATTACACTTTTATTGTTTGACTTTAAGCATTATTAAAATCACTGCTCCTGAAAAAACGGCCGTTTTTAAAACTTTTTTTTGCATTGATTCATGTCCCCTGGGGCAGGACCCAGGTCCCCAAACACTTTTATTGACAATAACTTGCATATTAGCCTTTAAAATTAGCACTTTTGATTATTCATGTTCGTGTCCCATAGACTTTAACGGTGTTCGCGTGTTCGAACGAATTTTTTTCCTGTTCGCATGTTCTGGTGCGAACCGAACAGGGGGGTGTTCGGCTCATCCCTATTCTCCAGCATCCAGATGTGTAACCAGCTGCTGAGTGTCCTCTCCTTACACAGAATCTAGTTTGCATTTCATTCTAGTAACAAACACATCTACACAACCAAATTAGTTTCAGACAAGTAGGCCCTAAAAAATGTTGGCAAATGCATATGGCCAAAACAATGGTGTTTTCTAGGCCGAATGAACAATGTTTTAAACGAACGAATAATGTGCCCATGAACATGAAAGTTGCCTTTTGAAACTGGATAACAGTTAAGAAAAGCACATGGAGCAGCACGAACATAATAAACATAAAGAATAGGAACACAGGACAACTACTTACTTTTTTGCAGCACTCTCCGGATCTTTCGGTACTGCTCATTAGACATGTGCATTCGTTTTCGTCCGAATGCATTTTCGTCCGAATTTCAGGTATTTTCGTTATCGTTTTAACAAACGATAACGAAAGTGCAGAGTCCGAAAAACGAAAGATCCGACATAAACAAATGCTTTATTTTCGTTTTCGTTGCTACAACAGTTCGATATAGATAGGAGATTCGACATGATGATGACAATAACAATCTGTGTCCATCAAACCTGTGGTCGAATGTGCCTAACCTTAGCTCTATTAGTCCAAGATTAGTCTACATAGAGAGAAAAGATTCGATGTAGAGAGAAAAGATTTGACGTAGGGGAGGAAAGATTCGACGTAGGGGAGGAAAGATTTGACGTAGAGAGAAAAGATTCAACGTAAGGGAGGAAAGATTCGACGTAGGGGAGAAAAGATTCGACGTAGGGGAGAAAAGATTCGACGTAGGGGAGGAAAGATTCGACGTAGGGGAGGAAAGATTCGACGTAGGGGAGGAAAGATTCGACGTAGGGGAGAAAAGATAAATAAAAATAATGATGATGATGAATGTTATTGGCTGCTTGTAACCAAAGAGGAGGAGCAGTAAAATAGCTAGAACTAAGTACACACGTACTTTGGCTTATGGTGTCTGTTGAAAGTTCTAAGAAGATTTGACGGAGCAGGTAAACTATATGGCATTGTACAGTTTAGCTGCTCCGTCGAATCTTCTTTGAACATTCGACAGACACCATAAGCCTTCAATGACAGATTCGACCTTAATTTGGATTTTCGGACGAATGCAATTTTTAACGAAAAACGAAATAAATAAAAACAAATTTCGGGAGTAACTAAATAAATTTATTTTTCAGACGAAAACGAAATTCCGAAACGAAATATTTCAGTGTGCACATGTCTACTGCTCATGCTCTCTTAATTTGAGGTCCGACAACCGCTTCCTGAGCTGATCTTGACCACTTTCGCCATGATCTTGGCCTTTCTGACATTGGGCTTGGGGTAAGGTCCATACTTCCGATCATAGTCGGCCTTCTTCAGGATGTCGACCATCTCTAACATCTCCCCAAAGGACATATTCGATGCCTTAAATCTTCTCCTTCTGGATCCAGACATTTCAGGCTCCGGGCTTTCCTCCTCCTTGTTGCTGTAATTAGCATGCACCTGTCGTGTCTCCGCCATGTGCTCTTCCCCCACTGTGCCGAACGAACAGGGGCGGGGAATATACTAGAAAGAACGTCAGGGGCGGGCGGAGTTACACGCATGCGCAGTGTGTATAAAGCGTAACACGCGTGCATAGTACGTACGATCTGTGAGCGGAGGAAGGAGTATCGGAGGCGCCGATCGTGATAACGAAGGTAAGATCTAAACTTGGGCCTATACTGCTTCTAAATTGAGGCCTATATTGTAACAAGATTAGGAGAGTTTTGCCTGACATTAGGGTTTGACTTGTGTTGTGTCTTGCAGAGAAAATTGATGGCTTCAATGACCACAACTTCCTCCCCCTGTTCATAGACAAGTACAGGGAGCAGCCCTGTCTGTTGCAGGTAAAACATCCACATTATAATCATAAACAAAAGAGGCAGACAACGCTGGAGAAACTGCTGGAGTTGGTGAAGCCGGTGGTCCCCACAGCAACCATCCCCTATTTAAAAGCCAAAATTGGTGGCCTGAGGGGCACTTATCTTAGGGAGAGAAGGTCACGGATTCCCAGAGATCCGGAGCTGCAGAAGATGACGTTTATGTCCCCAGGCTGTGGTACTATGAGAGACTGAGATTTCTGTCAGACCAGACTGGAGTCAGGAAATCCCTCTCAACTCTTCCTTCCACTCTTCCTTCCACCCCAGCTGAGGCTTCCGATGTCCAACCTGGGACTTCCAGCCAGGAAGAAGTTGAGGAGCCCAGATGGAGCCAGGTATAGCATTCTTCTACAGATTTCTGGTCAATAAATAAATGATGTTTACTAGATGGTATTATTGATCACTAATTGCTGATTTAATACAGTTTTTTACATATCAATAGACAGTAGTGGGCAAAAATAATTGGGACAAGAATGAAACATGCTGGGCTCAGAAGGATAGTCTGTTATATTTGTTAACATTCAATTTGCAACAGTTATGAGGTGAAAATTGTGTGTGATTGATGAAGAAAAAACTAAAACTATGTCCATTTTTTATACACAGGAAGACCTCAGCCAGGACGAGGCTCTAGAATGTGGCACACAGGAGGAGGCTGTGGAATGTGGCAGCCAGGAGGAGGCGGGGGTTAGTGGCAGCCAGGAGGAGGCGGGGCTAAGTTGGAGCCAGGAGAAGCCTGGGACCAGTAGGAGCCTGACCAAATCGCAGGTTCCTCCCCTCCGCCTTCCAAACAAAAGACCCAGGAAGGGGAGTCACGTGCAGGATTCAGCACTCAGGCTCATTCAGGAGTCTTCTGCATCCCTCAGAGCCTTACCCACTCCTGAAGAGGCCTTTGCCTGCATGGCTGCCACCAAACTAAAGGGCATGCAGGAGGGTCAACGCCTCATGTGTGAGAAACTTCTTTATAAAGTCCTAACTAAGGGGGTGAGTGGCGAAATCACACCCAATACCGACGTGATTGAGTTGGACCATCCTCCTCCTCCTCCTGCCACAACTACACCACCACAGCCACAGCGTGGAAAGAAGCGTGGAAGGAAGACCAGAGAGTGATGGCCCTGGGTTCAGTCTGGTGTGACAAAAGATGCAGGCTCTTGTATGACCACAGCCTGGGGACACAGATGTCATCTGCTGCTTTCAGGATCTCTGGGACTTCTGAAAAACGCCAGTATATATACCATAGTTTGTAGACACTATAACTTTTGCACAAACCAATCAATATATGTTTATTGGGATTTTTTTTACCATGCCCTTAGATATGGACTCCTCAGGCCACCAATTTTGCTGGAAAAGAATTGATGTGTGCCCTGGGGGCCAAAGGCTTCGCCAATTTCTGCTGTTTCTCCAGCGTTGCCTCCCTCTTTGTTTGGTTCTGAGCCCTTAATAAAGGAATTTTTGTTTCAATTATACTCGCCTATGTGTGTTTTCCTTCAAAAAGGACAGTTTGTTTGTGAGGAGGCAGGTACATTTCAAAAATACAATGTGAAATTAACAAGGCACATCAACACCAAGCAACCTCCTTGAGATTAAATAATACAAGATAATAATGGTGTTGTGGTGTTGTGGTAACTTGACACACAAAACACACACACAAATATTATGGAGTAAAACCCCAAAAAAAAATAATCAGCCTTGAAAAAAATACAAAACAAAAATAAAACAACAAAAAAGAAATTTGGTCAGATGTGACAAATCAAAATATATTGAGGGAATCACGATAAATAATAAAGAAAGAAGTTTGTGAGAAGTCTGTGTGAATATGAACAGCAAAACTACTTCATTCTTCTCACATTATAAAGAAGAAGAGAGTGCGCTGTATTAAACAATTTAAAACATTGCAGCGTGACGAAAGTGCTGTATCCATTCCGAACGCTAATTTTACCAGACCGAGCTGTTCCGTCTCAGAATTTCTTCTGAGCATGCGTGGCACTTTGTGCGTCGGAATTGGTCACACACGGTCGGAATTGACGCGATCGGATTTTGTTGTCGGAAAATTTTATAGCCTGCTCTCAAACTTTGTGTCGGAAAATCCGATGGGAAATTTCCGACAACACGCTCCGATCGCACATTTTCCGTCGGAAAATCCGACCGTGTGTACGGGGCATTAGTGTCAGATTGTCTGTCTGATGCAATATTGCAGTCCCGCTATAAGTCGTTGAACACCGCCATTACTAGTATAAAAAAATAAATAAATAAAAACGCCAGTATATATACCATAGTTTGTAGACACTATAACTTTTGCACAAACCAATCAATATATGTTTATTGGGATTTTTTTACCAAAAATATGTAGCAGAATACATATTGGCCTAATTTTTTTAAGGAATTAGATTTATTACATTTTTTATTGGATATGTTTTTTAATAACAGAAAGTAAAGAATATTGGGTTTTTTTTCAAAATTGTAGGACTTTTTTTTCTTTATAGCGCACACACTGGAAAACCCAGGCTGTCAATATGTAATGTTGATGTAGCTGGATGTGGTGGGGCAGAAGGGAATGAGCAGCGAAAAGTTCTATGCAATGCTGTATTGAACTGTGGCTTGTTTCCCCTTCTCAATTTCCCCCCATCCCAAGTTCTTAAAAAGATGGATGTTAGAGCCTAATGCCACGTACACACGATCGGATTTTCAGACAGGAAATGTTGGATGTGAGCTTGTTGGCTGAAAGTCCGACCGTGTGTATGCTCCATCGAACATTTGCTGACGGACTTTCCGCCAACAAATGTTTGCTAGCAGGTTCTCAAATTTTCCGCTAACAAAACTTTGGACCTCAGGAGCCTCAGCTGATGTGGAAGGAAGTGTTGATAGTGATAGCCTGGGTTCCATCTGGTCGGACAAAAAATGCAGGCTGTGGTAGTACCACAGCCTGGGGACATATACGTCATCTGCTGCTGCTCCTGATCTCAGGGAATCCTGGACCTTCACGCGCTCCCTATTAAATGTGCTCCTCAGGCTACCAATTTTGGCCTTCAAATAGTTGATGTCTGCCGTGGTATATCCAGGCTTCACCAATTCCAACAGTTTATCCAGTGCTGCCTTCCTCTTTTGCTTGTTCGAATAGTATATATAGCATTGGACTTGCCAGAGACATGGCAGCTCCCTGCACTTGTTGGGCAGGAAGTCAGGGGCTGTGAATTTGTCAACCATTTTATCTGCAAGACACAACACAAGACAAAACCTAATGTCAGGCTAAACTCTCCTAATCTTGTCTCAATATAGGCCTCAATCTATAAGCAGTATAGGCCATTAACCACTGGTGCCCCAAGTTACAATTGTACCTTTGTTTGAACGATCAGCGCTAATGATCCTAAGTCCTCCATTCACGGATCGTACGTACGTCGCCCGCGTGTTGTGCTTTATATACACTGCGCATGCGTGAAACTCCACCCCTGTCCTTCTTTCTAGTGTATTCCCCGCCTCTTCTCTTTTGGGGCAGTGGGAGAGCACATGGCAGAGACACAGCAGGTGTGTGCTGTTATCAGCAACAACGAAAGCTCGGAGTAAGGCAGTTCCTGATCCAGGAGGAGATATATGGCCTCAAATATGTCCTTTGAAGAGATGGTGGAGATCGTGGACATCTTGAAGAGGACAGACTATAATGGGAAGCATGGACCATACAGAAACCCAAACGTGAGAAAGGCCAAGATCATGGCTAAAGTTGTGAGAAGTCTGCACAGGACTTTTGGGGTACGACGATCCAAGGAGCAACTGAGGAAATGCTGGTCAGACCTGAAATTTAGGGAGCACGATTAGTATAGAAAGATCAGGAAAGTGCTGCAAAAAAGTTTTTGTCCTGTGTTCCTATTATTATTATTACTTTTGTGCTAGTCCATGTGCTTTTCTTTACTGTTGTACAGTTTAAAATGCCAAGTTTGAGGTTCGTGAGCACAGGAATCGTTCGTATTAAACATCGTTCATTCGACCACTAATACGTTTTTGGCAGATGCAGGTTAACTACATTTGTTCATGCCTATTTTGATTAAAATAAGTTTATTACATTGTTGTCTAGATGTGTTTGAAACTATAATGAAATGATAACTTGATTCAGTGTAAGGAGAGGACACTCAGCAGCTGTTTACACATATGGATGCAGGAGCACTAGTGTGGGACAACATAAGAACCTTTTTATGGTGTCCCATGCAGTGGATACTAGGGGTCTCTCCATGTGGGAAACTTGCACAAAACAGGTAAGTATTCCAGCTTTTGAAAGGGAAAAAATCATGTCTTCAGCTTGGAACTCTGCCAAATAGACAATTGGACAACACTTCCAAGCAATGTTTCATATTACTATTTCTAGCCTAAAATATCTGTCTGCTAAGTATACCTTTTTTGTATTCACATAGGGGAGAAAAGAATCGGGACATCTGAAGACACCAGTAACCCTACACCTACTGAAGAAAGGGAACTCAGCACACAACCTGAGGATGTGGATGCAGAGGTTCAGGAAGTGCTGGGTGAAGTGGTCGAAATGGTGTAGACAACAGGTCAGTGTCTGAGACCACAGCTTCAGGTAATAGATGGATGCCTGCATATTTATGATACATGGTGTGTGTTTTTATTGTTAGGTGATGTGGATGTTGTGGAAGAAGAAACTCACTTCAGCAGTGCAAGTGCACAAGTACTCATCGGTGAGATCATGGTGTGCAATCGTGATTTAGAAAAGATGAAGCAAAGTATTCATGATGATCAAAAAAGACTGAGCAACATCATTGATATTTTAGGCAAATTTAATTTTTTTTTTAAAGTTGTCTTTATTGTTGTACATGTTTTTAAAGTTTTAAATTAATTGCAAAGTCAAATTTTGAAGATGCACACAGTCTGTCAACGTGTGCTATCTGCCATCATGGGATATCAATGTACACGTTTTGTGTGTGCAACCCCTTCCTCCAAACTAAAGTAGGTGAGAGGAAGGGGTTGCACCCCCAAAACACGTCTATTGATCCCCCATGATGGGATCTAGCACATGTTGACACACTGTGACTTATTTAAAAAAAGCAAAACCACTTTGCACTACAAGTGCAATGTAATTGCACTTGAAAGTGCACTTGTAGGGCAAAGTGGATTGTTCTTTCTGAAATAAGGCCCAGTGTGTCAACATGTGCTAGCTCACATCATAGGGGATCAATGGACATGTTTCGGGGGTGCAACCCCTTCCTCTCACCTACTTTAGTTTGGAGGAAGGGGTACATTGATATCCCATGAGGGCAGATAGCACATGTGGACACACTGGGTTTATTTACTAAAGTAAAATCCACTTTGCACTGCAAGTGCACTTGGAAGTAAAGTCACTGTAGATCTGGGGCGTGGCCTGGACGGCGATGTGAGCGGACGCACGAGACTGTAGCTCCGCTGACGGCAAAACATCCTTCAACTATCCTGCACAAAAGGAACACCGAAACCCGCTATAAAATAGCCAGGGACCGGGCACGAACCTCCGGGCACACCATGTCCCCGACGAAACGGGCCAACACAGCCTCCTCATCCCTCGACAGATACCGCAGGACGGACCGGGATACAGAGAGCCAAGATGGCGCCGCGCCAGCACAGCACGAGGCTTCTCCCACAAGTCCAGCGCCTAATGACACCGACAAGGTACTAGAGGCAATCTCTCTATGTCAGTCCACCCTAACAACTAAAATAGAGGAGGTTAAGGTGGACATCTCACTGATCAGGCATGATATGACAAAACTGAGAGAGCGGGTCACTGAGGCAGAGACCAGAATCGGGAGGGTGGAAGACACACTGTACCCTCTGCAAAACGCACAAGAAGACGTGCAGCGCCAGCTACAACAACTTGCACAAAAGCAGGACGACTTGGAGAACCGGACCCGCAGGTCCAACCTCCGGTTTATCGGACTACCAGAGGGTTCTGAGGGCACTGACCCAGCCACCTTCTTAGAGCAACTCCTGATCAAGACATACGGAAGGGAGGCATTTTCTACTACTTTTGTGGTGGAACCCGCCCACCGCATGCCAGCCCGCCGCCCGCCAGAGGGGGCACCCCCGCGCACATTTATAGCAAAGCTGCTGAACTTCAGGGATCGTGACGCGGTCCTACGACTGGCAAGATTGAAGGGAAACATCCCATATCAATCCGGCTCCATCTCAGCATTCCCGGATTTTTCAGCAGAAGTCCAGCGCCAGAGAGCTAGATTCTCGGATGTTAAACGTCGCCTCAGAACACATCACATAAAATACGCAATGCTCTTCCCAGCCCGTTTGCGCGTGGTGGGAGAGGGCCGTGTCTATTTCTTCGAAGACCCAAACATGGCTTCAACATGGCTGGACCAACAGGACGCACAGAGGAACCGCCCCGCCTGATATATACCTCCACCGCCAACCAAAGTAAGTGACATTGCACTATCTCTCAGACTGCGCTATTTCTCAGGACCCCCATAATCCAGACTACACAGATGGGACTCTACCTACTCCGTAATAGCTGGATGATGTATTAACAACATCTCATGTGGCCCTGAATCTACCTCCTCCCACACACCAAGACCCCCCATTGATAACAACCCTGAACTGCCACCGTGCCTTGCACACTGTCTCAGACCCACTGTATCTTACTATGGACTTTCCTTGCTCCCCATATGAGAGCCCCTACGACAACCAACACTGAAACAACCTGACAATATGGGGTCATTCAACCGGGCGGCTAATTCAATATTATACCCCTCATTTTGTCTAAATCCCCGCCTCACTTCCAAACACATCTTACTGGATTACAGAGGACTACTACGGCCCATCATGACTTTGGGACTACGAGAACTTTATCCTTACAACACGCAAACCTCTTTCGTCCACCATCACAATGGAAACGGTTCCTACGATACGGAAGCTTGTCTGCTTGCCGTATAATTGATGCTACGTCTGCTTCTTCGCTGCTGCACTACCCAGCACTTGTTCGCCCCCAAAAGGGTGTTTGATTATGTCACCACTGTCTTTGCCCAATAGGCTATTGACGGTGCTGACCGGTTTAATGTGCAGCTGTTTCTTGTTTTTCTGCTCTAAACCTACTTGCGATAACACCTTTTTTCTTTACAGCTGCACTGAGTTTGGGATACAAGCCCCAGTCAAGTTTGGGCGACTGAGGGCAGGGATGGCGGGAAGGGAAAAAGTTAAGGTTCAAGTTAAGTCTTGTAACATGTATAACAACTTACAACGCACTATACTGAATGTTTATTTGTATTGCTATATGAAGGGGAAGGAAATGGCTGAGACCACCTTGGGAGTATGGAGATTGGCATGCGCCCTTAACAGATACCATAGTCTTTATCCTTATAAGCAATTGGAAACGTCAATTAAATGACTAATTTGAAGTTCCTTGTCTGGAATATCCGTGGGATTCGAGACAAACTCAAACGCACGGCTGTATTTACCTGCCTTAAAACATACCGTGCAGACATCACGGTACTAGTTGAGACCCATGTTACTGGGCGGCTCCAGCTCGCGTTGAAGCGGCCCTGGATAGGCTGGGCATTTCATGCCACCTACACTCCGTACTCCCGCGGGGTCTCAGTCCTTATAGCTAAGACTGCACCCTTTGCGTTAATCTCAGTCCGCACTGATCCCCACGGTAGCTTTATTTTCCTACACTGCACACTATATGGCTCCCAATACTTGATTATGGCATTCTACATACCCCCCCCTTATAAATCTAGCCTAATTACGGAAGGCCTACTATATATGGCTCAACACCCCAATATCCCCGCTATCTGGATGGGAGATTTCAATATGGTGCTGAATCCTAAGATAGACAGAACTCAATCAGGTCACGATGCCCACCCCCCAGACACCACCAGACTGGGACGCACATTAAAAGAATTCTCGCTGACTGATGTCTGGAGGTATGGACACCCTCATGATTTGGCGTACTCGTGCTTTTCGGCAACCCATTCTACTATGTCCCGCATCGACCTTATTTTAATTTCCGACATGTTACTCCCCCAACTAATCGATTCAGGCTATCACACTAGATCCCTCTCTGATCATGCCCCCTGCTGGGCAACACTGCAACTAACACAACACGCTGGGCCTCGGACCTGGCGCTTACACCCCTTCTGGCTATCAATGTTGAAAGACCAAGAGGAGACACATGCGGAATGGAAATTCTTTTTTAGAATCAATCAAAATACTGCCTCTGTGGGACACATCTGGGAATCATATAAATTACATGTCCGCACTATTCTAACCTCCCGTATAAACAGAATTAAAACTTCCTCCAACTTACTTATTGAACAGGCCTCTGATAGGATAGACACGTTAACAAAAGAATTCCACAGGGACCCCAGTCAGGAAAGAGCAGCAACACTTAGACTCCACACGCGGCTACTAGATCAACTGCACTACGATAAAGCTAAGCAGAAACTCTTCTTCCTAAGGCAGCGCGTGTTCGAGCATGGAGAACGTGCTGGCAAACTATTAGCATACCTAGCTCACCAGAACACCAACCCCCCAGTAGTGGTAACCCTAGCAGGACCCCAAGACACCATAATCTCAGACCCCCCTGAAGTGGCAGAAGCATTTCGCAAATACTACTCAGACCTATACTCTTCCAAGGTAACAGCCACTACACAGGAAACCAGGTCATTCCTACAGGAAATCCCCTTCCCACAACTAACAGAACCCCAACTACAGGAACTAGAGGCCCCCCTCACACTAGATGAAATTACCCTGGCAATAGCCTCCCTGGCGCCGGGTAGGGCGCCAGGGGGAGACGGTCTCCCACTGGACTTCTACGCGGCATACTCAGAGATATTAACCCCTGAGCTCCTTAAATTATATAACTACATATTTGAAACTAAAACCCTCCCTGAAACCCTCCGCCAGGCGGTAATTATTGTAATCCCCAAGCCGGGCAAAGACCCCCAATTACCAGAATCATACCGCCCTATTTCACTTCTCCAAGCAGACATAAAAATATTAGCCAAAGTACTTGCCATACGCCTCAATAAGAGCATTCTCTCCCTTATCCACCCAGACCAGACAGGGTTCATGCCAGGGAAAAACACAGCCATGAATCTAAGACGCTTGCACATGAATATTCAAGCAGAACACGAGAATGTGGGAGATAGAGCAGTGGTGGCGCTTGACGCCGCAAAGGCGTTCGACTCAGTGGAGTGGGGATACCTCTGGGAGTGCCTCCGGGGCTACGGATTTGGCCCCAACTTTATACAATGGATACAGCTATTATATTACTCCCCAACAGCAAAAGTGGTGGTAAATGGCTGGTTATCCGATCCCTTCCCACTGAGTAGAGGAACCCGTCAGGGCTGCCCACTGTCCCCTTTGTTATACGCTCTAGCGGTGGAGCCTTTGGCTATCTCCCTCAGACAGAATACACATATACGTGGACTACGAGCGGGACCTCTGACGGAAACACTAAGTTTGTACGCAGATGACATGCTTATTTATCTAGAGGACACTGGTCCATCTTTACAGGCGACTCTCCTCACTATTGAAGATTTTGGTAAACACTCAGGTCTAAGTATGAACTGGACCAAATCCCAGATTCTCCCCCTAGACATGACATCTCCAACACACAGAGCGGCATCTCTCCCCTTGCAAAGAGTTGCATCCATTAAATACTTAGGCATAGAAATCACCAGAGATCCACTGGAATACACCACAAATAACATTGAACCACTCTTCTCATATCTAAAATCCCGGACACAAACCTGGGCGAGACTACCTCTTGGAGTATTGGGCAGAATTAATCTTTTTAAGATGATACTATTGCCAAAGTTTCTTTATATATTATGGAATTCTCCAATCTCTATTCCCCTTAAAACCTTTAAAACTATCGACAAAATCCTTAACTCTTTTGTCTGGGGCTCTAGTAGACACAAACTTGCATGGAATACACTTAAGAACCCTACTACTTCTGGGGGGGCCGCCCTCCCAGACATATACACGTACTATATAGCAGCTCAGCTTTCACATTTCTACTATATCCACAAAACAGACGAAGAAAGATACCAAACCTTAGTTTGTAGGAAAATTAATAAAGACTTATATTCCCCACTACAAGTGCTCTTTAGAGGAGGTAACACCAAACACAAGAAAGAGGACCGCAACTTGCTACTATCCCAACACAGACGCATATGGGAGAGAGCCGTCAAGCTCACTGGAAATAATGTCTTCCACTCTCACACTCCATTGTGGCATAATCCACAACTGAGGGAGCTCATGTCCTTGCCTGGAGCCACTGCCTGGGCCGCGAAAGGAATAGTATTCCTATTCCAGGTTATCACTATATTTGGCATGAGAAATTTTGAAACAATTTGCGAAGAGTACGACCTCTCTTCCCATATGCGATTTAGCTACATGCAACTGAAACATGCGCTTCACACACAATTTGCAAATGGCTTCCCCAACCCACAATCACTAACAATAGTGGACGTGATTACAGGTCCAGACCCAGACAAACTTATCTCCACCCTATACACCACCCTACGCACTGAATCAGTGGATAGAGTTGCCGACAATGCAAGGCTTAGATGGGAAAATGACATAGGACCAATAGACTGCTCTGACTGGGAAGACATACTGGAAAATGTTAAAAAAACATCACCTAAAATTTCAGAACGCCTGACCCAACTCTTTATAATACACAAATCCTATCTCACACCAACTAGAATTGCTAAATACTCCCCACAACAAAGCCCAAACTGCCCCAGGTGCTCCAGTAACCCCTGCACGTTTTACCACTTAATATGGCTATGTCCTGAAATACAAAAATACTGGACGCAGATCATTAAATTCCTCCACGACCACATGGGATCACCGATCCAGCTAGACCCCAAGTTATGCCTACTAGGCCTACTACCAGACACCATTAAAGATAGATCTACAATCACATTTCTCAGTGAATCAATATTTCACGCTAGAAAATTGGTTGCTAAACACTGGATGGGAACAGCCTATCCTACCTTGCAGGCCTGGATTATAGATGTGAATACGTCATTACCATACAAAAGGGCTATGTACAAACACAGGGGATGCCCGAATAAATACTACAAAATCTGGAACAAATGGCTGAACAATGATAAGACTTGCACTAAATAACCCCGAAGCACTTTAAGAACCTACTGAATCTCCCATAAACACCCTATGATGCTATGGTATGTAGAACCATGATACTACCCCCACTTAATAAAAGCCACAAACTAGCTTCAATATCTAGAAATGTATTGATGACAACTGTGTAATATCGTTGATTGCCAATTGTTTACCTACAAAATGTATAACCTACCCACGTACCTCCATGCTTTGTGGAAATACCCCCTCATGTGATTGTAAGCGTTGTACTATAACTGTATACTGCCATAATTTTTTCAACAATAAACATGTTTTTCATTTAAAAAAAAAAAAAAAAAGTCACTGTAGATCTGAGGGGGATATGCAAGGAAAATAAAAAACAGCGTTTTAGCATGTACATGATTGGATGATAAAATCATCAGAGCTTCCACTCATTTCAGATCTACCCCTTACATTTAAAGTGACTGCACTTCCAAGTGCACTTTCAGTGCACTTTCAAGTGCACTTGCAGTGCAAAGTGGAGTTACCTTTAGTAAATAACCCCCACTGTGTGTTTTGTGGCTTTAGCAAAATAGATTTAGGGAAATACACACATTTTAGGCATGGGATCATGAGGGAAATCCAAATTTTGAGTCCCAATTCGTGTGCATCTTCAAAATTTGGCTTTTACAGGGGTGAGATCACCCCATCTGATGAAGGCAAAATCAACACAGTTTTGACATACTAATATCTCATATGGCCTTCACTTTAGCAAAGCTGAACTTTGTAAGTTCCTGAGTTGGGGATGTGTATGTTATGTTTTTAAACATGCCTGTTTAGTCCCAAAAAAGGCAAATTTATGTCAAACATACATGTTATATACCAAGATGTTGGTTTGTTCCAAAACCGTTTATAAAGCACATGTGAATGTGCTTGGAATAAAATGTTTTATACTCAGCAATGTGTGGCTTCTTCTTTCAATGCTCAATACCAGTTTATTTTTTAAGTTGGTGTAGTTACAGTGACAATGGGGGTTATTTACTAAAGGCAAATTCACTTTGCACTACAAGGGCACTTTCAAGTGCACTTGCAGTGCACTTGTAGTGCAGAGTGGATTTGCCTTTAGTAAACAACCACCACTGTGCTGTAAAATTGGCCAAAATCAGGTAATTTTTTTGGACTCCAAGCAATTAACTCATGGAGTTAAAAAGGATGATTATTTTTATCATTTATGCATTACATACATTACCAACAATAACATTGTGTGTGTGTAGCAGCACAAGATAATAGTTAGCTGAGGAAGAGATTGTCACCTCATGTATCAAATAAGTTAGGTTTGCACTATTGAAGAAAATGGCCAAAAATAAAAGGCCATTTAAAAACCTAGGAGACAGATAAGAGACACAAACAGAAATTCAAATGAAATATGAGTTTAGTTTTTCACAAAAAAAATTATTAAACAGATTTCAGATTTTCTTGTAATTTCCCCCCTACCCACGAAGTACTCAACATAATTTTTGCCGTACTTCGCGGGTGCTTTGGGGGGGCAAGCCAGGACAGCCACTTTCAAGCGCCGTCATTGTTATTTGATCTGGTGAAAAGTCTGCCTCAGTCGTAACTGAGGCCAGATAGTTAGCTACTTTGTTCCAAAGGAAAATGTGAAGAATGCAGCAGTTCAAGATAATGTGGTCTAGTTTGTATTCTGCCATGTTGATGGCCGTAAGGAAAAAAGTCGGAACCAGCTGGCCATTATGCCAAAGGCATTCTCGACCACTCTTCTGGCACGGGCCAGCCGGTAATTAAAAACCCTCTGCTCTGGGGTCAGGGTCCTCATGGGGAAAAAGCCTCATCAGATGTTCCCCCAGCGCAAAGGCCTCATCCGCCACAAAAACAAACTTGAAGCCTGCAACATTATCTTCTGGAGGTGGCAACCCCAAGGTGCTATTTTGAAAACACCGGTAAAATTCTGTCTGAGCGATCACTCCTCCATCAGACATCATTCTTCCCTACATCCAGATATAGGAACTCATAATTCGCCATCACCACTGCCAACATCACAATACTACTGAACCCCTTATAATTGAAGTAGTATGACCCCGAGTTGGGTGGTGGGACAATCCAGACATGCTTCCCATCGATTGCACCACCGCAATTTGGAAAGTCCCACTGCTGGTGGAATTGGGAGGCCACAGTCTGCCATTCCTGTGGGTTGGAAGGAAACTGTGGAGTCAAACAAGAAAAATGAATTAGTACTTTTGCACACAACATTGCAAGCAGATTAAACACAAACATTATTGGCCAACATTGTAAAAATGTGAGGGTGGGGGGAGATATTTTGGGCAGGTAACTCTGTACACTTTATTGAGAGCTGAATGCATAAATAATATGTGTTACTTTGGCCAGCCCCTCCTTACTTATACTATTGGCAGCCCACTGGACAGGTAAGAAGTGTCATAATCCAAAAATATGAATACACACTGTACACATTGAAGCACATTTTTACATTCTGCAATTACCTATCAAGATAATAGGAGAACAAAACTTTAAACAGTACCATTTGAAAGTATTCAGGCAGGCACCTGCACTACATACTTTGGTGATTTCATCCATAAATATGACCACAAAAGAGGTAGGTATAGTGGGTATGGGTTTGGCAAAGTCAGCAGATAGAGTATTGGTATCGGTTGACTTAGCGGTTGGTGGGGAGGGTTCCAAATGAGTCCCCCCCCCAAAAAAAAAAAAAGCCTCTTGCACTCTGCCTGAATTTAATGACAACAATAACATTTGGACACATTTTAGGGGGTGTTTAGGGTGAGCATTACAATGGAGCTGACAAAATACATTGTTAAGTGACTAGGTTAGGTGTGTATGGGGCCCAGGATAGCATGTTGGGGAGGTTAGTGAAGGCAAATATGCATGAAGGACAAAAAAGGAACATTTTGCATGAAGGACAAAAAAGGAACAAAAAAGGAATGTAACATAGTTTTCACTATGGTAGCTTCTTCAGAGGGGTAGAGGTCTTAATTTTTTAGCTTTAGCATTTAGAGATGCAACTTAATATTTAAATTTGTATTTACAGAAAAAAATATTACAAAAACAGGCATACGCAATACTTTAGAGTCAGCCTGGTCTTAACCTGGTGTAGAGTTTGGATCACTTGAAGATTATGTCCAGTCTGATGTTGCAGGAATCACTGGCCCTCTTTGGGAGGCTCTCAGTAATCTTTAGTAATCCCAATGGCAAAACAAGATCTTGATGCTGCATGTGCTGCCATAATTTATTGTTCCTGGAGATAGTGTTGCAGAGATACCTAACCCAATGAAAGGGTCTGAGGGATGTGTTGTAGAAGTGCTGGAGCATTTAACATTGCCCAATGGACACACCCTTATCTGGGTAGATATATATTTCCATATGACAAGGAACTCCCCTAGCTGCCAGGGAAATGACTCCTCCAGAGAGGGGGGGAGTAAAGCCAAGGGAAAGGAAAGACAGATTCTAGTGGTAGGGGACGCAATTCTTAGAAGGACAGAGAGGGCAATCTCTACTAGAGCTACTGTTGTACGAGGAAGATTTAGATTTTGTAGGAATTTCAGAGACTTGGTTCAACAGCTCTCATGATTGGTTGGCAACCATTTAAGGGTATTCTTATAAAGAGTGAAGTATTGCACAAAAAAAAAACTTGGTGACCCTCCACTGCGCTCCGGTATAAAATAAACATTGACCGCAGATGCCAACTTAAAAAAGAAAAACAATAACAAAGTATTCCAAAGAAAATCAATGAAATAGTAGCACTGTAAAGAAAATATATACTATACGTGAATCGTGAAAATAAGTGTTACTAGCCATTATTGTAAACACATGACCTAAAGTGCAAGTAATAGACCCAACACAATAATCATAGAAATATATAATGATGACTGAATGAGTAAATAATCTCACGATGACAATGATTATGATTATGAATATCACAGTGAATAGTTCATGCAGTATTAATTCAACTAAAAAAATGTCCAGACCAGAAAAAATATATATTAAAAGTCCAAACCAATAAAAATAAATAAAAATTAAGGTGCCAAAAAGGGGTGCAGCACAACAGGTAAATATGCAGTAAAGATCTTCCTTTGATGTAAACACTCTCCTCCACCCCACCGATTGTGATTGTGAATCACTCTAATGGAGCCGCGCTCACCAGATATACATGCCTTGCATTCTCATGCGCGGTGTATAAGCTTTATAAGGATCCCCCCAAGGGATTACATGAGCTGGATAAAGTGGGCCCACACAGATGGAACTCCTTAACCACTAGAGCCCCGGACCATTATGCTGCCTAAGGACCAGAGGTCTTTTTCCAATTTAGCACTGCGTCGCTTTAACTGCTAATTGCGCGGTCATGCAATGCTGTACCCAAACGAAATTTGCGTCCTTTTCTTCCCACAAATAGAGCTTTCTTTTGATGGTATTTGATCACCTCTGCCGTTTTTATTTTTTGCGCTATAAATGGAAAAAGACCGAAAATTTTGAAAAAAAATGATATTTTCTACTTTTTGTTATAAAAAAAATCCAATAAACTCAATTTTAGTCATACATTTAGGCCAAAATGTATTCGGCCACATGTCTTTGGTAAAAAAAATGTCAATAAGCGTATATTTATTGGTTTGCGCAAAAGTTATAGCGTCTACAAACTAGGGTACATTTTCTGTAATTTACACAGCTTTTAGTTTATGACTGCCTATGTCATTTCTTGAGGTGCTAAAATGGCAGGGCAGTACAAACCCCCCCCAAATGACCCCATTTTGGAAAGTAGACACCCCAAGGAAATTGCTGAGAGGCATGTTGAACCCATTGAATATTTTTTTTTTTTGTCCCAAGTGATTGAATAATGACAAAAAAAAAAATATATATATTTACAAAAAGTTGTCACTAAATGATATATTGCTCACACAGGCCATGGGCCTATGTGGAATTGCACCCCAAAATACATTCTGCTGCTTCTCCTGAATATGGGGATACCACATGTGTGGGACTTTTTGGGAGCCTAGCCGCGTACGGGGCCCCGAAATCCAATCACCGCCTTCAGGATTTCTAAGGGTGTAAATTTATGATTTCACTCTTTACTGCCTATCACAGTTTCGGAGGCCATGGAATGCCCAGGTGGCACAAAACCCCCCCAAATGACACCATTTTGGAAAGTAGACACCCCAAGCTATTTCCAGAGAGGCATATTGAGTCCATGGAATATTTTATATTTTGACACAAGTTGCGGGAAAGTGACACATTTTTATTTATTTTTATTTTTTTTGCACAAAGTTGTCACTAAATGATATATTGCTCACACAGGCCATGGGAATATGTGGAATTGCACCCCAAAATACATTTAGCTACTTCTCCTGAGTACGGGGATACCACATGTGTGGGACTTTTTGGGAGCCTAGCCGTGCACGGGACCCCGAAAACCAATCACCGCCTTCAGGATTTCTAAGGGTGAAAATTTTTGATTTCACTCTTCACTGCCTATCACAGTTTTGGAGGCCATGGAATGCCCAGGTGGCACAAAACCCCCCCAAATGACCCCATTTTGGAAAGTAGACACCCCAAGCTATTTGCTGAGAGGCATGGTGAGTATTTTGCAGCTCTCATTTGTTTTTGAAAATGAAGAAAGACAAGAAAAAACTTTTTTTTTTTTCTTTTTTCAATTTTCAAAACTTTGTGACAAAAATGAGGTCTGCAAAATACTCACTATACCTCTCATCAAATAGCTTGGGGTGTCTACTTTCCAAAATGGGGTCATTTGGGGGGGGGTTTGTGCCACCTGGGCATTCCATGGTCTCCGAAACTGTGATAAGCAGTCAAGAGAGAAATCAAAAATTCACGCCCTTAGAAAGCCTGAAGGCGGTGCTTGGTTTTCGGGGTTCCGTACGCGGCTAGGCTCCCAAAAAGTCTCACACATGTGGTATCCCCGTACTCAGGAGAAGCAGCAGAATGTATTTTGGGGTGTAATTTCACATATTCCCATGGCATGTTTGAGCAATATATCATTTAGTGACAATTTTGTGCAAAAAAAAAAAAAATTGTCTCTTTCCCGCAACTTGTGTCGCAATATAAAATATTCCATGGACTCGACATGCCTCTCAGCAAATAGCTTGGGGTGTCTACTTTCCAAAATGGGGTCATTTGGGGGGGTTTTGAACTGTCCTGGCATTTTATGCACAACATTTAGAAGCTTATGTCACACATCACCCACTCTTCTAACCACTTCAAGACAAAGCCCTTTCTGACACTTATTGTTTACATGAAAACGTTTTTTTTTTTTGCAAGAAAATTACTTTGAACCCCCAAACATTATATATATTTTTAAAGCAAATGCCCTACAGATTAAAATGGTGGGTGTTTCATTTTTTTTTTTTCACACAGTATTTGCGCAGCGATTTTTCAAACGCATTTTTTGGGGAAAAAACACACTTTTTTAAATTTTAATGCACTAAAACACACTATATTGCCCAAATGTTTGATGAAATAAAAAAGATGATCTTAGGCCGAGTACATGGATACCAAACATGACATGCTTTACAATTGCGCACAAACGTGCAGTGGCAACAAAATAAATACATTTTTAAAAGCCTTTAAAAGCCTTTACAGGTTACCACTTTTGATTTACAGAGGAGGTCTACTGCAAAAATTACTGCCCTCGATCTAACCTTCGCGGTGATACCTCACATGCATGGTGCAATTGCTGTTTACGTTTGACGACAGACCGCCGCTTGCGTTCGCCTTAGCGCGAGAGCAGGGGGCGACAGGGGTGCTTTTTTTTTTTTTTTCTTTATTATTTTTTTGCTTTTTTATCTTATTTTTAAACTGTTCCTTTCATTTTTATTTATTTTTTAATCATTTTTATTGTTATCTCGGGGAATGTAAATATCCCCTATGATAGCAATAGGTAGTGACAGGTACTCTTTTTTGAAAAAATTGGGGTCTATTAGACCCTAGATCTCTCCTCTGCCCTCAAAGCATCTGACCACGCCAAGATCAGTGTGATAAAATGCTTCCCCAATTTCCCAATGGCGCTATTTACATCCGGCGAAATCTAAGTCATAAAATGCTCATAGCTTCCGGTTTCTTAGGCCATAGAGATGTTTGGAACCACTCTGGTCTCTGATCAGCTCTATGGTCAGCTGGCTGAATCACCGGCTGCATTTTCAGGTTCCCTGTTGAGACAGGAGAGCCAGAGAAAAACACGGAAGACGGTGGGGGGGGGGCATTCCCTCCCACGGCTTGTAAAAGCAGTCTAGAGGCTAATTAGCCGCTAGGATTGCTTTTACATGAAAGCCGACCGCTGGCTGAAAAGAATTATACCAAGATGATACCTAAACCTGCAGGCATCATTCTGGTATAACCACTCAAAGTTGTGAATGGCGTACCTGAAGACAAAAAAATGGTTAACAATAAAGCACAGTAAACGGTAAAGTACAAAAAATTGCATACCTGAAAAGCAAACATGATAAAACATAATAACAATAAAACATTGCAGAATAGAATACAGTAAAAAAGAGCAGAACAATAGAGAGAATAGAGAGAGAGAGAGAACAATAAAACGACAACTATTTTTTTTTATTTTATATATATTTTTTTTTTTTTTACACTTTTTTTGTAACTAACTTTTATAACTGTAACCGGTTCCAGGTTCGGGTCTCTCAAAATGCGATGGCATCTTGGGAGACCCTGTGAAAGTGCGCCTAGTCTGTGGAATGCTGTATCCTACGCTAATACTCAACTAGTGCATAGTAGCATTCAAAACATTCACCAATGCAAAGACCAGGATTGTCAGGACAGGAGGGACAATAATAGCGGGTGTCACGCCTATATCCGCGCTTGCTGCAGACACAATATCTTTTTTGGGGGGGTTCGTTGGGTAGGGGTACTCGGGAGGACATAAAGAAAATGCCTCTCATGCAGCCGACTGCATTTGGTTGGGGATGTGAATGGGGGAAGTACGGGCGCTGCAGAAGCGGTGGGTTCCCAATTGGGATTGGCGAATGCAGCAGGAAGGGCACTATGGGCACGACGGGCCTGTGTTTGTCTTTTTGGTGGCAGCGGGACACTACTTGTGCTTGCCACCTCACCAGCTTGAACTGCACTTATGGGACTCGCCACGTCACCAAGTGTTACTGCAGTGCTGGTTTGACTATGACCGGGGTGTACTAGGCCGCTGGCGCTTGCCAGTTCACCAAAACGCTACCAAAAAATCTGTTGGCGATCGCAGGGATCAGGCCTGACTCTGCGAACGCTGCAGTTATGCGTTTTAGTCTTTTGTAAGTGACAGTGATCGATCGATACTGCACTTGGGTGGGCTGGGCCGGGCGGAGGGGCAAAACGCAGGTGCTAGCAGGTATCTGGGCTGATCCCACTAACACTGCGTTTGTGAGAACCCTAAACTGCTGGGGATGCTAGTATAGATCTGATCGGATCAGATATTGATCCGTTCAGATACTATACCACTAAGGGTGGTGTACAGTGCGTGCGTGGGTGTTAGCGGTACTGGCGCTAACCTGACGCTGCCTGGGGCTGGTGCTTGCCAGTTCACCAAAACGCTACCAAGAAAACTGTTAGCGATCGCAGGGATCAGGCTTGACTCTGCGAACGCTGCAGTTATGCATTTAGTGTTTTGTAAGTGTCAGTGATCGATCGATACTGCACTTGGGTGGGCTGGGCTGGGCTGGGCGGAGGGGCAAAACGCAGGTGCTAGCAGGTATCTGGGCTGATTCCGCTAACACTGCGTTTTTGGGAACCCTAAACTGCTGGGGACACTAGTATAGATCTGATCGGATCAGATATTGATCCGTTCAGATACTATACCACTAAGGGAGGCGTATTCTGCGTGCGTGGGTGTTAGCGGTACTGGCGCTAACCTGACGCTGCCTGGGGCTGGTGCTTGCCAGTTCACCAAAATACTACCAAAAAAACTGTTAGCGATCGCAGGGATCAGGCCTGACTCTGCGAACGCTGCAGTTATGCGTTTAGTCTTTTGTAAGTGACAGTGATCGATCGATACTGCACTTGGGTGGGCTGGGCGGAGGGGCAAAACGCAGGTGCTAGCAGGTATCTGGGCTGATTCCGCTAACACTGCGTTTTTGGGAACCCTAAACTGCTGGGGACGCTAGTATAGATCTGATCGGATCAGATATTGATCCGTACAGATACTATACCACTAAGGGAGGTGTATGCTGCGTGCGTGGGTGTTAGCGGTACTGGCGCTAATCTGACGCTGCCTGGGGCGACGCATATCACCGCCGGGCGATCAGGGGGCTAAACCTTTATTCGGTAATAAACGGCGGGTGCCCTGACACTATAAAAAATAAACGAACTAACCAGCGTCACCCGTAACAGTTATATGGTGATCAGTGGTGAAAGGGTTAACTAGGGGGCCATCAAGGGGTTAAAACATTTATTAGGTAGTATATGGGGGTCCCTGACGCTATAAAACGCTGACGGCGAACCTAAATATTTACCTCCCTAACTAGCGTCACCAGTGACACTAATACAGCGATCAGAAAAATGATCGCTTAGTGACACTGGTGACAGGGGGTGATCAAGGGGTTAAAACTTTATTAGGGGGGGTTAGGGGGGTACCCTAGACCTAAAGGGGGGTAACAGTAACTGTCCCAACACTGTAACTGTCACAAACTGACACTATGCAGTAATCAGAAAAAAACAAAACAAAAAAAAAACCAAAACTGCTGGTGTCAGTTTGTGACAGGGGGGGGTGATCGGGGGGGGATCGGGGGGCGATCGGGGGGGGAATCGGGGTGTTTAGTGTGCCTGGCATGTTCTACTGAGTGTGTAGTGTGTTGTGCACTCACATACCTGTCTTCTCTCCTCGGGCCGGAACGGAAATTACCGAGCCGAGGAGAGATGACATAATTTCCTTTGCTGCTGTTTAGCATACAGCAGCAAAGGAATGATTCGATTGGCCGGCGGCAATCGCGAGGGGGCGGGCCACGAACGGATGATCTCCCCCTCACCTCTGATCGCCGCTGGACAAAAGACGACCGCCTCGGGCACCGGGGGGGGGTCCGATCGGACCCCCCACCCGCGGAAGGCAAATCACGTACCATGTACGTGATTTTGCCTGTCCGTGCCGCTTTGCCGACGTACATCGGCGTGAGGCGGTCGTCAAGTGGTTAATAGGCAATGCTTCTCATCAGGCAGAGGTGTATCACCATGCAAAAGAAATATTGCCTCCAATAGTGTAATAACGTTTTAAAACATTTATTGGATAAAATCAAAAATGTCTTCTAATATTGTACTTACATTCTTAGCTAATAAAAATGGCATGAGCAAGATATTCCTTGTAATAGGTGACGACAGTGTGCTAATGGTCACGGCAGACCGGGGATGCAGCTTAGAACTCTCATCCCTCCCCTCATCGGATCCACGTAATGGCAGTGATCAGGGGTTTTTATCGGGACTGCGATATTTCGGCGGACACATCGGACACTTTTGATTACATACAGAGATCCCGGTTCTCGATCTGTCACGAGCGATCGCGGGTGCCGGAGGTCATCACGCCCCCTGGTACTCGCATGGGCGGTGCGCACGCTTACCTCCGGATGTGCACACGCGCCCCCTAGTGGTCAAAAGGTGAAGCGACTTAAGATAACGTCTTTGGCACCAGGGGAGCCAACCTGCCACAGTACGACTGCGGCGGCTGGTCGGGAAGGGGTTAAGGAACTCAGTCAAGTAATTGCCAGACCATTGTTCCTAATTTTTTACGAACAGTCTACTGACTGGAATGGTACTAACTGATTGGAGAAAAGCCAATGTAGCACCAATATTTAAAAAAGGGCCAAGATGCATTCCTGGGAATTACAGACCAGTCAGCCCAACATCAATTGAATGCAAGCTCTTGGAGGGTGTGATAAGGGACTATATACAAGATTTTAGCAATGACAACTGTATCATTAGCAGTAATCAGCATGGATTCATGAAAAATCGTTCTTGCCAAACCAATCTATTAACCTTCTATGAGCAGGTGAGTTGCCATCTGGATCTAATTGGAAGGCTCGTAGAGGTGGTATATCTAGATTTTGCAAAAGCATTTGATACAGTTCCCCATAAACGTTTACTGTAGAAAGTAAGGTCCATTGGCATGGACCATAGGGTGAGTACATGGATTGAAAATGTAAATGTAAAATAATGCATTTGGGTGACAGAAATATGACTGCAATCTACTCACTGGGGGGAGAACCTCTAGGGTAATCAAGGATGGAAAAGAACCTGGGGGTCCTAGTAGATGAAAGGCTCAGCAATGGCATGCAATGCCAACCTGCTGCTAACAAAGCAAACAGAATAATGGCATGCATTAAAAAGGGGTTTAACTAAAGAGATAAAGCGATAATTCTCCCACTCTACAAGACTCTGTTCTGGAATCACCTGGATTATGCCATCTAGTTCTGGGCACCAGTCCTTAGGAAGGATGTACTGGAAATGGAGTGAGTATAGAGAAGGGCAACAAAGCTAATAAAGGGACTGGAGGATATTAGTTATGAAGAGAGGTTACGAGCACTGAACTTATTCCCTCTGAAGAAGAGACGCTTAAGAGGGGATATGATTTCAATTTTACAAATACCATACTGGGGACCCCACAATAGGGATAGCACTTTTCTGTGGAAGAGATTTTAATAAGACATGGGGCCATTCATTAAAATTAGAAGAAAAGAGGGTTAACCTTAAACTGTGTAGAGGGTTCTTTACTGTAAGAGCGGCAAGCGGTGGTTTCAGCGGGGAGCATCAATAGTTTCAAAGCACTATTAGAGAAGCACCTGAACGACACAATATACAGGGATATACAATGTAATACTGACATATAAACACACACATAGGTTGGACTTGATGGACTTGTGTCTTTTTTCAACCTCACTTGTTATGAATACTGGTTACAGGGGCAAGTTCAGTGGGTAGTGATAAATGGGGAGTACTCGGAATGGGCAGGGGTGGAAAGTAGGGTCCCCCAGGGTTCTGTCCTGGGACCAATCCTATTTAATTTATTCATAAACGACTTGGAAGATGGGATAAACAGTTCAATCTCTGTATTTGCGGACAATACTAAGCTAAGCAGGGCAATAACTTCACCACAGGATGTGGAAACCTTGCAAGAAGATCTGAACAAATTAATGGGGTGGGCAACTACATGACAAATGAGGTTTAATGTGGAAACATTTAAAATGCATTTGGGAGGCAAAAATAGGAATGCAATCTACTCCCTGGGGGGGAGAACCTCTGGGGGAATTTAGGATGGAGAATGCCAAGCAGCTGCAAGCAAAGCAAACAACATATTAAAAAGGGGATTAACTTCAGAGATAAAATGATAATTCCCCCACTCTACAAAACTCTGGTCTGGCCGCACCTGGATATGCTGTCCAGTTCTGGGCACCAGTGCTCAGTAAGGATGTGCTAGAACTGGAGAGAGTCCAAAGAAGGGCAACAAAGCTAATAAAGGGTCTGGAGGACCTTAGTTATGAGGAAAGGTTACGAGCACTGAACTTGTTCTCTCTGGAGAAGAGATGCTTGAGAGGGGATATGATTTCAATTTACAAATGCTGTACTGGTGACTCCATGATAGGGATAAAGCGTTTCCACGTAAGGAAATTTAATAAGACACGTGGCCATTCAATAAAATTAGAAGAAAAGCGGTTTAGCCTTAAACTGCATAGAGGGTTCTTTACGGTAAGATCGGTTAGGATGTGGAATTCTCTTCCACACGCAGTGGTTTCAGCGGGGAGCATCGATAATTTCAAAAAACTATAATGCCGCGTACAGATGATCAGAATTTCCAACGGGAACTGTTCGATGTGAGCGTGTTGTCAGAAATTCCGACTGTGTGTATGCTCCATCGGACATTTGCTGTCGGAATTTCCGACAACTGTTTGAGAGCAGGTTCTCAAATTTTCCAACAAAGAACTTTGTTGTCGGAAATTCCAAGCGTGTGTATACAAGTCCGACACACAAAATTTCACGCATGCTCAGAATCAAGTACAAGACGGAAGCGCTCGGTCTGGTAAAAACTAGCGTTCGTAATGGAGATAGCACATTCGTCACGCTGCAAATTTTTAAATATGTCAATGCAGCGCATTCTCTTCTTCTTTATAATGCTAGAATAATGAAGTTGTTTGGCTGCTGATATTCACACAGAGTTCTGACAAACTGATTTTTTTATTATTTCTCGTGATCTCCTGAATAACCTTTATTTTATTTTTTTGCCAGATCTCCAGAATAATGTTTATAAATTTTTTTATAGTGATCTACTTTTTTTTTATCAAGATCTCCTGATTTTTTTTTTCTAGTGATCTCCATAATATTTTTTGGCGTTTTGTGCCAAGTTACCACAACACCATTATTATCTTGTTTTTTTTAACCTCAAAGAGGTTGGTTGGTGTTGGTGTCCCTTGTTAATTTGACATTGTATTTTTGAAATGTACCTGCGTACTCACAAACAAACTGTCCTTTTTTAACTAAAACACATAGTCAAGGATTTAAAAAGAAAAATAGAAATTTATTAGGGGTCATAACAAAATAAAGAGGAAGGCAATGCTGGATAAACTGTTGAAACTGGCAAAGCCTTTGTGCACTTGTAGTGCAAAGTGGATTTGCCTTTAGTAAATAACCCCCACAGTGCTCTAAAATTTGCCACAATCACGCCACTTTAGGGACTCAAAGCAATTAATTCATGGAGCTGAAAAGGATGATTTTATCATTAATGCATTACATACATTAACAACAAAAACAATGTGTGTGTGTAGCAGACCCACAACATAATAATAGTAAGCTGAAGAAGAGATTGTCACCACATGTATCAAAGAAATTACGTTTGCACTATTGAAGAAAATGGCCAAAAAAAATAACATTGGAGAACCTAGGAGACAGCTAAAAGAAACACAAGCAGTACATCAAAGGAAATATTAGTTCAGTTTATCAAAAAATATTTATTTAAAAAATGTTTCACACATTGGCTGGCAGATCAATGGCCCCCTACCCGCAAAGTACTCGACATACTTCTTCTCTTCACGGGCGCTTTGGGGGGCAAGCCAGGACGGCCAGCTTCAAGTGCCGTCAGAGTTGTATTTGGAAATCCGGCCTCAGACCCAACTGAGGCCACATAGTTTGTTGCATTTTTTCTGAGGTAATTGTGGAGAATGCAGCAGGCAAGTATAATATGGTTCAGTTTATATTCCGCCACGTGGATCGCTGTCAGAAATAGGCGGAACCAGCTGGCCATTATTCCGAACGCATTCTCCACAACTCTTCTGGCTAGCCAGTAGTTCCCCTGGTCTGGGGTGAGGGTCCTCATGGGGAACGTCCGCATCAGATGGTCTCCCAGCCCAGGATGCATGCACTGTACTGTCGCCATCTGAGGAGGCGACAAGGATGGTGAGCCTTGACAATGCATGCATCAGTGACACAATCCCTCTTGTGTTCCTGCTGGAGCAGACTCTACATGGCAGTATGGACAGGGCACTTGAGGCAGAGCAGCGGGAGGAAGAGGACTTCCTTTTCTCTCAAGGCCCCCTGTCATGAACAGGTGTGACCAGAACCGTGTGATCTGCGACAGAGGACACCAAAAACCTATATAAGTGAAAATATAATAATTTATTAAGGAAAGTGAGTAATATAATACAACCAACACCAATATGACACAGTGCAATAACCAACCACAGACAGAGACCCACAAATAACAACAGACAGATAAGTGCAATAAATGGGAAATACCAGGATCATAAACAATAGCCAGGCCAGGGTCATACACAGCAGATCAGCAGATGGACAGGGGATGTTCCAGAGACATAAACGTAAGCCAGGCCAAGGTCATACACAGGGGGGTCAGTAGATGGGGTATGGAACACAGGACAGGGAGAGGATGGATGGGTCAGACTGCAGGCAGGGATGCAAGGTAACAGGTGGGACAGGATAGGGTCCGAGACAGGGAGACAGGATCAGGTTCAGGGCACAGGTTCAGGGCACAGGATCAGATCGCTAGCAGGTCAGGAGGCAATGAAGAAATCAAGGCAAACATGTGAATGTTTGCCGGGTATTTATAGGCTTGCGATTGGCCTCAAGTGACACCTGATTGTAGGAGGTACTGTCTGCTCCACACTGCCAGGATCCATCTGCTGGTGGACGCCAGTACTGCGGCCCAAAGATGATATACTATTAACAGGGAAAAGCTCTCCTGACAGTTCCAAACTGCCAGGAGACACCTGCTGGTGGACCTCAGTACTGCATGCCAAATAACAGGTATTACCAGCGGATGGAACATTTCCTGACAGTACCCCCCCTCAAAGGAGCGGCCTCCGGACGCTCCAATTGGTTGTAATTGTCCATAGTCTATGGCATCAAGCAGAACAACAGGTGGTGGCACAACAGGCAAAACAACAGGTGGTGGCACAACAGGCAAAACAACAGGTGGTGGCACAACAGGCAAAACAACGGGTGGTGGCACAACAGGCAAAACAACAGGTGGTGGCACAACAGGCAAAACAACAGGTGGTGGCACAGCAGGCAAAACAACAGGTGGTGGCACAGCAGGCAAAACAACAGGTGGTGGCACAGCAGGCAAAACAACAGGTGGTGGTACAGCAGGCAAAACAACAGGTGGTGGCGCAGCAGGCATGGGCACTTCAAGCTGGGCAGCAGGCATGGGCACTTCAAGCTGGGCAGCAGGCATTGGCACTTAAAGCTGGGCAGCAGGCTCATCAAGCTGGGCAGCAGGTATGGGCACTTCAAGCTGGGCAGCAGGCTCATCAAGCTGGGCAGCGGGCTCATCAAGCTGGGCAGAGGGCTCATCAAGCTGGGCAGAGGGCTCATCAAGCTGGGCAGAGGGCTCATCAAGCTGGAGAGCAGGCACTGGTACTTCCGGCTGGAACACTGGCACAGAGACATCAGGCTGGAGGGCAGACACCGAGACATCAGGCTGGAGGGCAGACACCGAGACATCAGGCTGGAGGGCAGACACCGAGACATCAGGCTGGAGGGCAGACACCAAGACATCAGGCTGGAGGGCAGACACCGAGACATCAGGCTGGTGGGCAGACACTGAGACATCAGGCTGGAGGGCAGACACCGAGACATCAGGCTGGAGGGCAGACACCGAGAGGCTGGAGGGCTGGCACCGGGTCATCAGGCTGGAGGGCTAGCACCGGGTCATCAGGCTGGAGGGCTGGCACCGGGTCATCAGGCTGGAGGGCTGGCACCGGGCCATCAGGCTGGAGGGCTGGCACCGGGCCATCAGGCTGGAGGGCTGGCACCGGGCCATCAGGCTGGAGGGCTGGCACCGGGTCATCAGGCTGGAGGGCTGGCACCGGGTCATCAGGCTGGAGGGCTGGCACCGGGTCATCAGGCTGGAGGGCTGGCACCGGGACATCAGGCTGGAGGGCTAGCACCGAGACATCAGGCCAGGCAACAGGTACTAGAACTTCAGACTGGGCAGTAGGCACATCAGGCAGAACAGCAGGTACTGGCACAACAGGTTGAACAGCAGGTACATTGGACTGGATAGCAGGTACTGGAACTTCAAACCGGGCAGCTGGTACTGGAACTTCAGACTGGACGGTGGGCACAGGTGCTGGCACATTAGGCAGAACAGCAGGTGCAGTGGACTGAATAGCAGGTACTGGAACTTTAAACCGGGCAGTCGGTATTGGAACTTCAGACTGGACAGTGGGCACAGGTGCTGGCACATCAGGCGGAACAGCAGGTACTGGCACAAAAGTAGGCATCGGAACATCAGGCTGGGCGGCACACAGGAACACATCAGGCTGGAACAGATCAGCTGGCGGGGAGGCAGGATTGGACACTGGCATGATGGTATGGGTTGGATTCGCTGGTGCGGAGGCAGGTTGGGTTACTGGCAGGATCGTCTTGGTTGGAAAAAACTTTCGTTTTTTCTTTGGCTTAGCCACTGAAGCTCTGTAGGTGAGGGGTGCAGCAGACTGGAAAGGAGGATTGGAATATGGCAGAGAAGAGGTAACAGTAGCTGGAGGAAGTTCCTGTGGGTTTGTGGACAGCTGAGAAGAGGCAGGTGGGTTGAATACAGGATAGGTGCAGCGGGTAGGGACAGGGTATCGATATTTAGTGGGAAGCAGGGTATATTGGGCCGAAACGGAGGTTGCCATGGGTGAAGGGAAAAAAAGACTCCTGGGCAGGCAGGTGTCTAATAGCAGGTCTGGGTTGTGCAGAGCTGACCGAAGCTGGAAATAATAAGTCTGACCATGCCTGTAGTACAGGTTGAACAAACGTGGGTTCACATACTGCCTGTCTAACCAGGGACTGCACCGAATCTATACAATCCACTAGCACCTGTTTAGGACAAGCTGAATAATGCTCCAGAAAGTATACAGCATCATCCTCCAACAGCCACACCAGAGACTCCACCTGATCACTACTGAAGGGGGGAGAAAAATCATCACTTCCTTTAGAACTGCTAGACAAGGCTAGCTCAGCACACACCTGTATCAGGGGCTGAACGTTTTCAAACAGTAATCTACCCTGATCAACCAGAGAATGGGCCAGACGGATACACTCCAGGAGCTGATCGCTGGCCCACTCTTTCAATACCAGACGACAGTAATTGTTATCCTCCAACACCAGTGAGGCAAGGAGAACAACTGTTTCTGATTGCATTTTAACAGCACTACAATGGTTCCTCTGTGCAGTCACTTCTGGTCAGAGATGGCCTTGATTTACTGTCATGAACAGGTGTGACCAGAACCGTGTGATCTGCGACAGAGGACACCAAAAACCTATATAAGTGAAAATATAATAATTTATTAAGGAAAGTGAGTAATATAATACAACCAACTCCAATATGACACAGTGCAATAACCAACCACAGACAGAGACCCACAAATAACAACAGACAGATAAGTGCAATAAATGGGAAATACCAGGATCATAAAAAATAGCCAGGCCAGGGTCATACACAGCAGATCAGCAGATGGACAGGGGATGTTCCAGAGACATAAATGTAAGCCAGGCCAAGGTCATACACAGGGAGGTCAGTAGATGGGGTATGGAACACAGGACAGGGAGAGGATGGATGGGTCAGACTGCAGGCAGGGATGCAAGGTAACAGGTGGGACAGGATAGGGTCCGAGACAGGGAGACAGGATCAGGTTCAGGGCACAGGTTCAGGGCACAGGTTCAGGGCACAGGATCAGATCGCTAGCAGGTCAGGAGGCAATGAAGAAATCAAGGCAAACATGTGAATGTTTGCCGGGTATTTATAGGCTTGCGATTGGCCTCAAGTGACACCTGATTGTAGGAGGTACTGTCTGCTCCACACTGCCAGGATCCATCCGCTGGTGGATGCCAGTACTGCGGCCCAAAGATGATATACTATTAACAGGGAAAAGCTCTCCTGACAGTTCCAAACTGCCAGGAGACACCTGCTGGTGGACCTCAGTACTGCATGCCAAATAACAGGTATTACCAGCGGATGGAACATTTCCTGACACCCCCTTATTCAGACACCATTCTTGCCACACCACAGAATGCACAAGAGGAGAGGAAGGAGGAAGATTATGGCAGTGTTGGAGGCATTGAAGCAGAGGAAGACAAACGTCAAACCTTAAGACCTTTTCAGTTCCCAGAAACCTTGGGAGTAGTACTGTTAGGAAATCCCTGTGAGATGTCTGGCACATGGATGTGCACATGCACATGGTTTGTCTCAAAGACCGTCTAACACGAGCGTGCATGCACACATGAATCCACAATTGCGAGTGCGCATGTGCACATGCAAGGGCACGGTCCCTCTTGGCACCAGACAGGTTATTTAAAGAGAGCCCAGTCTCCTATTCTTTGATGACTGATCTTCAGCTGTGTCCTGTATCCGTGTTTATCCTGTATGCTCTCCTTGATTGCTGACCTGGCTTGTTCCTTGACCCTGGCTGTGTATTCTGTTCCTGTCTTGCCGTTTACCTTGGACCTGGCTCTGTTCCTGACTCTGGCTCTGCTAAGGACTTGGTACCCCACTGCCCGCCTGCTGATGACCCCAGATATCCCTGAGACTCTGCTTTCACCTGTGATCCGGGCTTCTGTTAACCTCCAAGTGTCTGCCTGCCTGGCTGGCTTCTGTTCCAGCTCTGCATACCGCTGTATGCTCCAGCCTCCAGAGTCCTGACAAGCTTGCGCCCCGGAGTCATCCACATCAGGCACCACCTCGTCCTCCGTGGGGCCAGGGCAGGAGATATAGGAGAGGCTGACCTCATCAACTCAGTCTCCTATCAGGTACATGACAGTATCAGTCAGCCAATGATGGAGTCTGAAAGGGAGGCCTCTCCACTAGAGGACATTTGTTGATCGATCTCCGCACTATCCTACATCATGCAAAGTCTGCAAGAAAAACTTAATCACATGGAAGATCGATTGTCATCTGGCAGAGAGGTTTTGACACTTTTGGATCCTCCTGCTGTCACAGATAAAGCTACACAGATGGAGACCAGCACACCCAGCGGGGCTTCTCTCCCACCTGAACCCCGAGTGCCCATTCCCGAACGCTTCTCTGGAGATCACAGGAAATTTCTGACTTTCTGTAACTCTTGTGAACTGTATTTTTCCCTTCTGCCACAAACTTTCTCTACACAAGATGTTAGGGTGGGATTCATTATCTCACTTCTTCAGGATAAGCCCCAATCCTGAGCTTATCACCTTTGTGAGCAAGACGACCCAGCTCTGGCATCTATGGACTCTTTTCTCTGCCATGTGCAAGCTATACACTGACCCTTTCCGCTGTCAGACTGCAGAACTAATGCTCAGCAAATTGCAGCAGGGTCAAAGTCCGATAGAAAATTACGTGACTGACTTCCGTCTATGGATTACTAATACCCAGTGCAATGAATCAGCTCTCCATTATCAGTTTTGCCTCGGTTTATCTGACACTCTAAAAGATGAACTTGCTAGAGTGGGGCTACCAACAGCTTTGGAGGATATGGTTAATCTCGTTATCCAGATTGACCGACAGTTACAAGAGCGTCAATCCGAGAAAACCGGCAAGGCTCTTTGGTCCACCCAAGACCAGAAAATACCTTTTCCTGCATCACTGGTAACACGACAAGGGAATCCCGAGGCCTCACAAAAAGTTTTTGGAGACCCTCCCGGTCCGCAGCTGAATGTCTCCAAGGTCATCGTTCCAACCTCTGCCTCTACTGTGGCGATGCCGGTCACTTTCTACAGACCTGTCCAGTAAGACCATGTAAATCCTCTACTAATTGGATCCGCATAATGCATCCACCTGGGACTGATCAAACACACCTCACCTTTCTATGTCACCTGAGACTTGCTGAAAAGACTGTTTCTGTTCCTGTGATTATAGACTCTGGTGATTTGTGGACTCTAATTTTGCAGCCCAGCACAATCTTCCCCTCTGTGTCAAGAAACGTGGGTTTGTTGTTTATCTAACTGATGATTCCAGTATTATGTCTGGCTCGGTGACACAAGAGAAGGCTCCAATCCTTTCCTCCTCTAGCCATCAAGAATTTCTACGCCTAGATGTCATTATGTCACCCATGTTCCCCATCATTCTGGATATGCCCTGGCTGAGGGCACATAACCCCAGCATCAATTGGCTTACGGGTGAGATCCTCTTCCTTTCTCCTTACTGCCAGGTACATTGTGTTCCACAGGAGTCACACATTGTTACTCCTCTCCTGGCTACCCAGCCTGATCCAGAGATGTCAAAACAAGTCCCTGCAGTCTACCATAAATACTTAGATGTTTTTTCAATAAAAAGAATGAGGATACTCTTCCTTCGTATCGGACTTATGATTGCCCCATTGTACTGCTGCCGGGGCTGAAATAACTTTTGGCCGAATCTACCCTCTTTCTGAACTTGAATTAGAAACCCTCCTTGTCTATATTGATGAAAGCTTGGAGAAAGGATTAATTTGACCTCCCACGTCACCTGCAGTAGCAGACATCTTTTTTGTTGAAAAGAAAGATTATACTCTCAGGCCCTGCGTGGACTATCGTGACCTTAATAATATAACTGTCAAGAATCGCTACCCACTTCCTTTAATTCCTAAGCTATTCTAGAGGTTTGCGAGGGGCGCAAGTTTTCTGTAAACTCAATTTGAGAGGTACACACAACCTAGTCAGAATTTGGGAAGGAGACTACTGGAAGACCGCATTCAGAATGCCCTTTGGATATTTTGAATATCTAGTCATGCTGTTCGGTCTCTGTAATTCCCCCGTTATCTTTCAACATCATGTCAACGACATATTTCAGGACTATCTTGACTTGTTTATTATTGTCTATTTGGATGACATTCTTGTATTCTCCAGCTTACTGGACCTTCACAGGAGCCATGTAAAGAAGTTACTGGATAGACATCATCAACACCATCTCTATGCAAAAGCTGAGAAATGAGAATTCAAAAGACAGACTATTAATTTCCTGGGACTTATCATTTCTGCAGATGGCATTGCTATGGACCCACAAAAAGTTGCTGGTGTATTGGAATTGCCTGCTTTGGAGGACAAGAATACAGTACGCTTTGTGGGGTTTGGCAACTTTTATAGGAAGTTTATAAAGAACTTTTCCGGTATCATTGCACCAGTTACACAGTTGACCAAGCAGCATATTCAATTTAAGTGGACTCCAGAGGCTCAAGTTGCTTTTGAACAATTAAACACTCTGTTCACCTCCCCCTATTTTAACCACTTCAGCCCCGGAAGACTTGGCTGCTTAATGACCAGGCCATTTTTAGCGATACGGCACTTCATTGCTTTAACTGACAATTGCACTGTCGTGCGACGCTGTACTCAAACAAAATTGACGTCCTTTTTTTCCCACAAATAGAGCTTTCTTTTGGTGGTATTTGGTCACCTCTGCATTTTTTATTTTTTGTGCTATAAACAAAAGAAAAGTGACAATTTTGAAAAAAAAAACACTATGGGGATTATTTACGAAAGGCACATCCACTTTGCACTACAAGTGCAAACTACAAGTGCAAAGTACACTTGGAAGTGCAGTCACTGCAAATCTGAGGGGTAGATCTGAAATCAGAGGAAGCTCTGCTGATTCTATGATCCAATCATGTACAAGCTAAATGCTGTTTTTTATTTTCCTTGCATGTCCCCCTCAGATCTACAGTGACTGCACTTCCAAGTGCACTTTTAGTGCAATTTCAAGTGCACTTGTAGTGCCAATTGGATTTGCCTTTCGTAAATAACCCCCAATATCTTTTACTTTTTGCAATAATAAATATCCCCAAAAAAACAATGTTTATTCTTCTACATATTTTTGGTAAAAAAAATCTCAATAAGCGTATATTGATTGGTTTGCACAAAAGTTATAGCGTCTACAAAATAGGGGATATATTTATGGCATTTTTATTATTATTATTTTTTTTACTAGTAATGTCGGTGATAAGCGTTTTTTATTGGGATTTTGATATTGTGGCGGACACATTGGACACTTATGACACATTTTTGGGACCAGGATCAATTAAACAGCAATCAGTGCTATAAAAATGCACTGCTTACTGTAAAAAAAAGTCACTGGCAGGGAAGGGGATAACACTAGGCGGTAATCAAGGGGTTAATTGTGTTCCCTAGTGTGTGTTCTAACTGTGGGGGGAGTGGGACTGACTAGGAGGAGACAGAGGTCGGTGTTCATACATAGTATGAACACACAATCTGTCTCCCTTTGCTCAGAGAGTACCGGGATCTGTGTGTGGCCAAAAGGCGAAGCGACGCAAGGTAACGCCGTTTTGTCCAGGGGAGCCAACCTGCCACAGTACAACTGCGGCGGGTGGTTGGGAAGGGGTTAAAGCATCCTGCTTTGGCCTATGTATTCAAAGTGGATGCTTCTGTAAGTGCAGTTGGGGCTATACTATGCCAACGACAAGGGGCTAAATCTCTACTCCATTCTATTGCCTCTTTCTCCAGGAAACTAAGATCTTCCGAAAGGAATTGCGATGTGGGGGATCGAGAACTGTTAGCTATTAAGGCCCTAGAGGAATGGCGTTATTTGCTGGAGGGAGCTGCTCTTCCTATCCTTATTTTCACAGACCATAAGAATTTGTAGTATTTAAGAACTGCTAGACGACTAAGACCTCGACAAGCCATATGGGCACTGTTCTTTTCCCGTTTTGTATTTCATTTAACCTTTTGTCCGGATCCAAGAATTGTAAACCTGATGCACTCTCACGCATGTTTCCTGAATCAGTCCCACCTTCTGAACCTGACACTATTTTACCAGCTAAGAACTTCCTGCTTCTACAAGCAAATGTGATGTCACAAATCAAAGAGGTGGTTGCTAACCACCCACCTCCTCTGAATTTACATCTTCACAAAGAGATGAACTCTACTTCCACAAGGAACAATTTTTTATTCCTGAACTATTTAGGGTTCCCATTCTAAAAAAGTGCCATGATCATCCCCTTGCCGGTCACTGTGGGATCTTTAAAACCTCAGATCTGGTTTCCCGTTCCTTTTGGTGGCCAGATTTATTAACCACTTAACAACCGGCCCATAGCCGAATGACGGCTGCAGGGTGGTTGCTTAACTCTGGGAGGACGTCATATGACGTCCTCCCAGAATTTCCCTCTCGCGCGCCCCCTGGGGCGCGCACCTGAACACATCCGTGACCCGGCGCATCACGGATCCCGGTAAATGGCCGCTGATCGCGGCTGTTTACCATGTGATCGCGCCATCAAATGACGGCGTGATCACATGTAAACAGACCGGCGTCATCTGATGACGCCGGTTCCTCTCCTCCCCTCCTGTGTACCGATCGGTACACTGAGCGGAGAGGGGGGTGGATGGATGGCTGCAGCACTGTGGGCTGGATGTGTAGTGCCCACAGCGCTGCACAGAGACATCCAGCCATCCATCCATCCATGCTCAGCCATTCTTACTACTCTGCAATGCTGTGCAATACTCTGCAAAGCCCCACATTACCCTGCAAAGCCCCACATTACCCTGAAATACCCCACATTACTCTGCAATACCCCCACAATACTCTGCAAAGCCCCACATTACCCTGCAATACCCCGCATTACCCCGCCATACCCGCCATACTCCGCCATACCCCGCCATACCCCGCCATACTCAGACATACCCCGCTATACCCCGCCATACTCCGCTATACCCCGCCATACTCCGCCATACCCCGCCATACTCCCCCATACCCCGCCATACCTCACCATACCCCGCCATACCCCGCAATACCCCGCAATACCCCACCATACTCTGCAATACCCCGCCATACTCCGCCATACCCCGCCATACCCCGCCATACCCCGCCATACCCCGCCATACCCCGCCATACCCCGCCATACGCCGCAATACCCCGCCATACGCCGCAATACCCCGCAGTACCCCGCCATACTCCGCAATACCCTGTCATACTCCTCAATACCCCGCCATACTCCGCAATACCCCACCATACTCTGCAATACCCCGCCATACCCAGCCATACCCTGCCATGCTGAGCCATGCTCAGCTGTACTCGGCCTCTGTATGTGGCCAGGCTGTGGAAGTCTCACACATGTGGTATTGCCGTACTCAGGAGGAGTAGGAGAATCTATTTTGGGGTGTCATTTTTGGTATGTGCATGTTATGTGGTAGAAATATTGTATAAATGGACAACTTTGTGTTAAAAAAAAAAAAAAGCATTTTAACCACTTCCCGCCCACCGGCCGTCATACAACGTCCTTGACTTTGTGCGGGGATATCTGAATGATGCCTGCAGCTACAGGCATCATTCATATATCAGCTTTTTCAGCCGGCGATTCCCTACACCATAAGAATGATCATAGTGGCTGTTCCACTGCTTGATCGTTCTTACGGGAGGCGAGAGGGGATGTCCCCCCCTCCCGCGCTTCTACCGACCCACCGCTACGATCGAAGCCAGGATCGTTTTTTTATTTCAGGCTTCCCAGCCTAGAGGTGAGATGTGGGGTCTTATTGACCCCATATCTCACTGTAAAGAGGACCTGTCATGCCATATTCCTATTACAAGGATGTTTACATTCCTTGTAATAGGAATAAAAGTGGTCAAAAAAATTTTTTGGGGGAAAAAAGCATCAAACTAAAATAAATAAAGTAAAATGAAAAACAAGTAAAAACAATAAAAAAAATAATTTTTTTTTAAAGCGCCCCTGTCCCTGTGTGCTCGCATGCAGAAGCGAACGCAAAAGTAAGTCCCGCCCACATATGAAAACGGTGTTCAAACCACACATGTGAGGTATCGCTGCAATCGGTAGAGCGAGAGCAATAATTTTGGCCCTAGACCTCCTCTGTAACTCAAAACATGTAACCAGTAAAAAATTTTAAAGCAACGCCTATGGGGATTTTTGAGTAGCAAAGTTTGGCACCATTCCACAAGCGCGTGCAATTTTGAAAGGTGACATGTTGGGTATCTATTTACTCGGCGTAACTTCATCTTTCACATTATGCAAAAACATTGGGCTAACTTTACTGTTTTGGTTTTTGTAAAGCACAAAACATTTTTTTTCCAAAAAAAAGCGTTAAAAAAAATTGCTGCGCAAATACCGTGCGAGATAAAAAGTTGCAACGACTGCCATTGTATTCTCTAGGGTATTTGCTAAAAAAACATATATAATGTTTTGGGGTTCTATGTAATTTTCTAGCTAATAAATGATGATTTTTACATGTAGGAGAGAAATGTCAGAATTGGCCTGGGTGCTCCAGAACGCCTGAAGGTGCTCCCCTGCATGTTGGGCCTCTGTATGTGGCCACGCTGTGTAAAAGTCTCACACATGTGGTATCGCCGTACTCGGGAGTAATAGCAGAATGTGTTTTGGGGTGTAATTTGTGGTATGCATATGCGGTGTGTGAGAAATAACCTGCTAATATGACAATTTTGTGGAAAAAAAAAAGTAAAAAAAAAACCTTGATTTTGCAAAGAATTGTGGGAAATAATGACAACTTCAAAAAACTCACCATGCATCTTTCTAAATACCTTGGAATGTCTTCTTTCCAAAAAGGGGTCATTTGGGGGGTATTTGTACTTTTCTGGCATGTTAGGGTCCCAAGAAATTAGATAGGCCGTCAGTATTTCAGGTGTGATCAATTTTCAGATATTCGCACCATAGCTTTTGGACTCTATAACTTTCAAAAAGACCAAATAATATCCACCGATTTGGGTTATTTTTACCAAAGATATGTAGCGGTATAAATTTTGGCCAAAATATATGAAGAAAAATTACTAATTTGCAAAATATTATAACAGAAATGAAGAAAAATGTATTTTTTTACAGATTTTTCGGTCTTTTTTCTTTTATGGCGCAAAAAATAAAGAACCCAGCGGTGAATAAATACCACCAAAAGAAAGCTCTATTTGTGTGAAAAAAAGGACAAAAATTTCATATAGATACAGTGTTGCATGACTGAATAATTGTCATTCAAAATGTGAGAGCACCAAAAGCTGAAAATTGGTCTGGTTAGGAAGGGGGTTTAAGTGCCCAGTTGTCAAGTGGTTAAAGGACTGTAAATATTGTCAAATCCTGCTCTGTATGCGTCAGAAACAAGTCTGATTGTGCCAAGACCTGGGGCCTGTTGGAATCTCTTCCAGTACCTAAAAAGCCATGGAATTATTATTGTGGGGTCCAGTTCACCTCCAAATTTTGGAAGGCCCTGTGTGAAGCATTGAACATTGAACTTCTGCTTACCATCCACAGACAAATGGAAAGACCGAGAGGACAAACCAAACTCTCGAACAATATTTGAGATGTTTTTCGTCCTTCTCTCAAGACGATTAGGTGCTCCTCCTTCCTTTGGCAGAGTTTGCAGAGTTTGCATACAATAACTCAGGTCATTCTACCATCAAGCAGTCACGCCGATGCGAGTGCCTGGTGGGCACAATGACTTCCGGGCACCCGCGGTGGCTCGTGACAGGGTGAGAACCAGGATCTGTGTGTGTAAACACACACAGATCCCGGTTCTCTATGGGCAGAGGAGACAGATTGTGTGTTCATACTATGTATGAACACCGATCTCTGTCTCCTCCTAGTCAGTCCCACTCCCCCCACAATTAGAACACACACTAGGATACACAATTAACCCCTTGATAACCCCCTAGTGTTATCACCTTCCCTGCCAGTGACCTTTTACAGATATCACCCTTCCTTCCTGCCTGATGTACCCATGGAATCTGCTGTACCAGCTGTACAAGAGAGATTGAACTTTCTCAATACTAACAACCAGATCTTGCGAGAGACCATCTTGAAGACACAGGCACGTAATAAAAAAAAATTGATAAAAAGAGGAGAGGGAATTTAAATTTGAAACCAGGAGACTGGTTGTCCACGACAAATTTAAAGTTGAAGTGTCTCTCAAAGAAGCTTGGCCCAAGATACCTGGGTCCTTTTTCAATTAAGAAAAGGATCAACTCTGTGGCATTTGAAGAATCTTTACAGCGTAGTCATTCTGTGTTTCACGTTTCTCTTCTCAAACCAACAGTTTTCATAGGTTGGACTTGATGGACTTTTTTCAACCTCACCTACTATGTAACCCCTTTCCGGATTGAGGCTCTGATACTCCAGCACCATTATTGATCGAAGGTAACGAGGAATACGAGGTATAAGCTATTCTGGACTGTAGAAGGAGGGGAGGTCGGACCCAGTTCCTGATTAAATGGAAGGGCTATGGTCCTGAGGATAACTCCTGGGAACCAGCCTCCAACTTCACCATGAAAAATGGTCTCTGGTGGGCATCCGGAGGCTGCCCCTAAGGGGGGGGGGCAATGTCAGGGAATCCCTGTGAGACGTCTCGCACATAGATGTGTGCATGCGCATGGTTTGCCTAGAAAAACAGGCACGTGCATGCGTGCGGGAATCCGCGATCGCAAGTGAACATGTGCATGCGTGCGGCCAAAATCCCTCTTGGTGCCAGATGGGCTATTTAAAGAGAGCCCAGTCTTCTATTCTTTGCTGACTGATCTTCAGCTGTGTCCTTTATCCTGATTTATCCTATGCTCTCCTTGATTGCTGACCTGGCTTGTTCCTTGACCCTGGCTGTGTATCCTGTTCCTGTCTTGCCGTTTACCTTTGACCTGGCTCCGTTCCTGACTCTGGCTCTGCTAATGACTTGGTACCCTGCTGCCCGCCTGCTGACGACCCAGGTTTTTCCTGAGACTCTGCTTCCGCCTGTGACCCCGGCTTCTGTTAACCTCTAAGTGTCTGCCTGGCTGTCTTCTGTTCTAGCTCTGCACACCGCTATATGTGCCAGCCTCTAGAGTCTTGACAAGATGCCAGCCCAGAGTTATCCACATCAGGCACTTGTGTCCCCCCTGTCTCTCAGCTTCCTCTGTCTCTTACTCAGTGGGGCCATGGTGGGAGATATAAGAGAGGCCGACCTCATCAACTCAGTCTCCTATCAGGTACATGAAAAGTATGTGGCTGGGAGGAGGCAGTTTCAGATACTGTATTCCTCAGTGACCCCGAGGACTCTGCTTCCCATGCCTCCGCAAACCTCCCTTATTCTTCAAAGCCTGCGAAAGGACCCAAGAATTCATAGCATTAAGGATTATTATAGGTTGGCAACCCTCCTTGATCACCGTTACAGGTCATTTTTTGGTATAGGTTTCATGGGCACAATTGACACCCAAGGACCAATTTTTCCACACCTGTTTGACAGGTGCATCCAAATGAATCCAATTGAATTTTTTTACAGCAAGGCCAATTCTTGCTTGCATCAAGACTACATCTAGAAGGTTGCGGGGCGAGGGCACCAAGAACACCCAAAGACCAATTTTTCCGCAACTGTTTAATGGGGCGTCAAATTTAAATTTATTACAGCAAGGCCAATTCTTGCTTTCATCAAGACTACTTCTAGAAGGTTATGGGGTGAAGGCACCAACAACACCGAAAGACCAATTTTTCTGCACCTGTTACTTCTATTCAAAATCTGCGAAAGAGACACCAGACTTTAACTTAAAAAAATGTTAATCTTGGCCTGAGTGTACTATAATTTGGTTTCTTCACATAAGGCTTGCTCAGTGTGGTGCAAACCATTGTTATTTCCATCCAAAGTCTGCCAAAGAGACACCAGAATGTATCCTAAAAAATCTCTAATCTTGTTCCGAGTGCACTAAATTGTGGCCGCAAGCCGTTGTTTACTAAATGAAGAAAGCTTGCAAGGAAAATCAATTTAAATGTAATTTTTATTCTTTATAAATGTCAGTTTTGCTGCAGTAGGTTCTATACATGGAACAGATGCGCCACTTTGCAGGCAGACTAAGGGGACCCCCCCAGCACCATATTTAAAGGAATTTTTAATTTTTATTGTTTCACTTTAAGCATCATTGTTATCTCTTTTGGCAATTTGGGAATGACCCTCCCTTTAACCCTGTACTCTGTATTATATTTTCCAATAAAATGTTTGAACAAGAAACATCGCTGCTCCTTTAAAAACAATCTTTTTTAAGCTTTTTTTGCATTGGTACATATTCCCCAGGCTAGTACACATTCCCCCATACCATTTTTATGGCCAATAACTTGCATATAAGCCTTCAAAATGGGGACTTTTGATTTTTCAAGTTCAGGTCTTATAGACTTCAATGGGGTTCCAAACTTTTGCGTTGTTCGAGAAATTTGGAGCGAACCGAACAGGGTGTTGTTCGGCCCATCTCTACTTCCAACCATCCCTGATTCGCTGGGACCGTCCCAGGATTTGTTGTAAGTCTCGGAGTCCCGAAATGGAACCCAGAATTGGCTCTAGTGACCTGCTCAGCAGGGATGCACTAGCACAGGCACCAGTTGTCTGGGGTCCCGCACACCACAAGCAAAACTTTGAATGACAGTCGGCATCTCACCCCGCCGGCTGCCTCTAACACATAAACAATGCAGAGTGGAGGGCACGGAAGCTACCCCTTTATCCTCCTGCTGTGATGTTTCCCTGTACATAGACTGCTCTGCCTGAGCAGCGCTGATCTGGGGTCTGCAATGAAGACTCTATACATGAGACTTGCAGAGGAGGGGGACATGGGGAGGGGGGTGAGGAGGGCAAGTTTACACAGTTCCCTTTGAGTGATTTTGGAGGGAGAAGATATGTGGTAGTGGTACTTTGGGATTGGAGAGGACTTGTGCTGAAAGGGGGGTTGGATATGAAACTCGTCCCCCTCACCCCCCCCCCCCCCCGGCACAGGTCTTGTCCCCTCCCAAAGCAACACCTAACTCATAACCCCCCCTAAATCAAAGTGATGCTGGCTGCCACAAAGGGGGCAACCTCAGGCAGCCCATAAGAGATGTAGTGCAATTGCCCCAGGTGCCCAAACGAGTGCCCCCCTACCAGACAAGTTAGTGGAACTTGTTCCGGCACTGGGCTCCAGGACATGGGGCTGTTTCACACCATGAATCGCACAGGAATGTGCTGTGCAATCTGTGCAATTCACATGTGACCCGGGTGCAGTGCAATTTCAGCCTACTCATTTAAATGGGCTGAAATCATGCCAGACAGCACCAAAAGTAATGCATGTACTACTCTAAAAAACACACAGCAACTGGGTCACATTGTATTACTGTACCATGCGATCCGGTGCAGGCCAATGCACTGCATTTGTGACAAACATTTGGGTTGTCGTTAAGTTAATATTGGTACCTGCTGCAGATCATGACTGCAGTGCATTTCCAACACGGTGCAGGAAACGAGCATGGAACACAGAGGGAGGGATGATTTGGGGGCTGGAAGAAGATTTGTGTTGGGAAGAGGGAAAATGACAACACCCAAATACCAGAGAAGAAGGATCTAGAAGAGGGATTTGGGAGGGGGGGGGGTTTCTGGGAGAAGAAATTTGTGGGGATTTGTTGTGCTGGGAAGGGGGATTGGGGAAAGGAGGATTTGTGCTAGGTGGGGGGGATTTAGAGAGAGAGAATTGGGTGGGAGAAGATTTGTACTAGAATGGGGGGTTATGCTGGGACAGAGGATTAGGGGGGTGGAAGAGGATTTATTCTAAGAGGGGTACTGGGGGGAAGGAGGATTTATGCTGTGAGGGGGAACTGAGGGGCATGGGGGTAAGTGTTAAGATAGGGAAGAAGGGGGAATTTTGTCGGGACTGGGGATTTGGGGAGGGTGGAAGAGGACTTGTGCTGAGGAGGGGGGAAGAAGATTTGCATGGGAGGATTTGTTCTGGGAGGGGCAGAGAGGATTTGTACTGGGGGGAGGGCTAGCATGCATATTTGTGCTGGATTATTTTTTTATGAGGGGAGGAAGTGGGATTTTTAGCTGAAAGGATAAAGTGGGGGAGAGTATTGCTTGTGGGGGAGGATTTTGCACTCTCCTTACCCCTACATGTATGCACTCAGCATTCTTTCTACCTGGACTGTGTTTTGTCAAATGTGTTACCTTTCATGGCTGCCTATAACAGGAGACTTTTATCTGATAGTCTAGTTACTGACCTGTGAATTTTGGGTAAAATGAGGATGGCATTGTGCTTGAATGTTTGATACCACTTTCCCATTCTCTTCACACATTTTGGAGTTTGTCCTTTTTGCTGCTTGAGTGGCATGCATGTGGTGATAGTGAGGTCTCGCTATCACTACATGCATGCCACTCAAGTAACAAAAAGGAGGACCCTCTCATGCCACAGTGAGAAAAAAAATAAAGGGCCCTGGACAGTCAGCACATCACATGAGGTTATATTTAGGGAAATAACCAAAGCTTTTATGCAGTCTTCTTATTAGTTCAGCCCTAAATAGAGATAGGTAAAGAACAGTGCGAAGGCCACAGTGCTTGATATGAGCTTTACAACTAAAAGTGATCTCATTAAATGTTTAGCATTTAACTTTATTCTGGGGGTTTAAAAACAAAACTACAATAAATTATATGTACATATCGTTTTTCATAAACCTTTATTGTATTTATTCTGCAATGAATTGCATTTACAATAATTTTCCCACAAAATATTAGCAGCACAACTATAGGACACTCCATAGCATCAATAAAATTCAAAGTATAATATATTTATCAATAAACATCATTAATTGAGACATCAAGCTGTACTATCAGCCTTTTATAAAAATGGCAGACTAAGTGAATTACAGCAGACATTTCTGGCCCACTTTTTAAATCATTCTGCCCCTTCCAGTAATAGATGAGGAATACTAGATTGAACATATAGATATCAAAATGGCACACACGAATCAGACTTATTATTTTATTTTTTTGGTTAGCATAATATCTACTTCTTCTGACATGCAGTGGCCTCTATGAGAACTATACTGTATTTGCTCCAACGTACCAAGTGCTTGCACAATTCTGTGTGTATTCAAATAACAATGAAAAGGTATGGCGCTAACGCAAATACAAACTAAAATGTTAGAAAATTGTGATAATTAATATCAATCAAAAAATCTGTGGTCATCAGCATAAATTGTACCGTTCATACAGTCCATAAAAATTAACAGGCAGTCTTCACAGAAGAATATTCCAATCACCGTGATTAAGAGATAGGTGCAAGGGAGGTTATTCCTTTAAACTGTGCTCCATGTGTGTGAGAAATGCAAACTCACCAAAAACTAATATTAAATGTGTCCTATAACAATTCCAATCTCTTGATCAGCAGCATGAAGGAAATGGCTCTTAACCACAGAGGTGTCTCCCTACATGAATCCGTCGTTAAAGCTCGGGAGAAGCATAATGAAAAGCATTGTGCAATACGTTTATTAAAAGTTAAAATCCAACAAGTCAATAAAATGCGCACTTCAAGTGCACATGCGCGGAGTCTCCAAGATGGCCACTTAAGCCAGAGCTCCGTCACACCCAGCCCCAACAGCGCTCACAGCACAACACAGACCGGTCCCTAACAAGCTACAGTGGGCAATCCGGACTCCCGATCGTGCAGAGAATTCCATGCGTGGAGTGGAAGTGGAAACCAGGTCCGCAGAGACCTCGGGCCACAATTTGACGAGGCTTTGCCACCCGGGTGTACCAAGATGGCCACCGTGGCCCAGCAGCACGCCTCAGGCAAGGAGAACCATGCTGAACAGAGGCAAGTGATAGCCCCAGCTTCTCTGACATACACCCCAGCTAACTAGAGCAGGCTCCTGCAGCAAATGACACCCTCCCCAGGGTCCACTGAATCGCTTCTCAGCAGGCACTATGGGCATTCCACTTTCTCACCAGTTGGGCCTACCTTAACGCCACAACAGGGGGGGCCCCATCCCTGCATACCCACCCCCAGAGGCAGGCCTCCATTCAGATGATCTCTTCATGAAACTATCAGCGAAGATAACAGGGGACATAAAGGCAGATTTCCAGAATTTGGGATCCAGGATGGAAGCCATTGAGCATAAACTTGACATGACAGTAACAATCACTAATCAGAATTCGGATCACATTCAGACACTTCAAGACAGGCTTGACTCAGCCCTATTCAGAATCAAATTAGAAAACAGATCCAGACGTCACCTACTAGCCCACTGACACCCCTTTGGAACAAACCGAGGACGAAGAGAACAAAGGACAATAACCCGACCTGAAGCACAGAAATGTTGCCTGCACTATTCAATTGTGCTCTTCTTTTTCTTTACTTCAAGAGGGAGTAAACACCAGGGACTTCCTTCCCTACGAAAGGAGCCATAGCTCCCCCTATTTTCCCCAAGTTTTCTCTCCACTTACTCACCAGCTAGTAACTGTTCCTCCCATAGTTCACCCTTTTCGTCCCCTGAATACTATTTGGTCAGGCTCTGAGGGAGCATGGTTGACCCCAGAGTTAATCTAATGGAAAACCAGTTAATAATACTAATTTTTTCCAATTGACTTAGAAGAGTCTCACTGACAATAGACGCCTAGAACATTTCCTTTTTACAAGCTCGTTTTTCGCTCCAACAGAGGCTAGGCCAAGTAGGTGGAACATTATGCACTCTCCCAGGGGGGGTTAGGGAGGGGACTTAGCCATAAGGTTTCTCTAAGGGGGAATGAAACAATTCCCTATTTAGGAAGGCGAACTGTCTGTGTTGCATTTTCCTAAAAAGTTATTTGTTAGTGTGTTTCTTTTTTTTTCCTTTTTATATACAGGCGCCAAGGTGCTGGGTGCTGAGCATGTGCCTCCACCTACCCCTCAGACTCCCTAGGCTCTGTGGGATAGGTTGTCTGCCCCTAGTTGAGCAGACATATTTTGTGGGACTAGACCCCAGGGAACAGTTTTGTCCCCAGGGAGCTAGTCCAGAAGGTCCAGTGGCTTACGCATTGGACCTTCCGCCTAGTATGCGCATCCCCAATGTGTTTCATGTCTCTTTATTGAAACCGTTGGTCTGAAACTGCTTTACCACTTCGGTGCCACATCCTCACCCTATACAGGTTGAGAACCATGAGGAGTATGAGGTACAATCCATTGTTGACTCCCGTAGGTTCCATGGGCGGATACAGTACCTGGTGCATTGGAAGGGGTACGGTCCAGAGGAACTCTCCTGGGTCACATCGGCATCCTCAGATGTACATGCTCCTGCCCTCCTCTGTTATTTCCATAGATGTTTTCCCCTCAAGCCCGGTGGTCCTCCGAGGGGGAGGGGTCATTGAGGAGGGGAGTACTCTCAGGGCTGGCTCAGCCCTTCCTTCTCTGAGCTGGATGCTCAGCTGTTGGCTAATTGCCAGCTCTCATCTCTCTCCACAGTTAACCAGCTGTTGTGGATCTGCTCATCAGTCCCGCCTACTTAAAGATCTCCAGCTCACTTCATTCCTGCTTTCGCCTAGGTTACATCACAAGAAACCATCTCCTGCGTTCCTGTTTAAAGACTGGCTTTGCTGACATCCCTTCTGGCTCTTTATCCTGCTTGCTGTTCCTACTTGGATCCCTGACTTCTGGCCTGGCTGATTACCTGATCTAGTTACTGAACTCTGGCTTGCCTGATTACCCGATCTGGTTACTGAACTCTGGCTTGGCTGACTACTCGATCCAGTTACTGGACTTTGGCTATGCTTTGACTACGCTTACTCTATTTATCTTTTTATTTTTATTTTTATTTACAAACAAGTGTGATTTTACTGTACTTCTGTCTCGGTCTGGTTCATGGCTTCTGACATTATCAGATTACAAGGATGCCACTCCTCCCTGATCCACATTGCTAGAGGTATGAGGCAGGGCTGCCCTTTATCCCCCCTAATATGTGCCATAGCCATAGAGACGCTAGCGATAGCGATTCGAGAGAATCCCGACATCAAGGGGATAACCTGCGGAGCCCAGGAGCACAAATGTGGTCTCTTTGCTGACGTCCTAATACTCTTTATCACCTCTCCCCTTACATCCCTCCCCAATCTATGCAAGACATTATCCTCCTTCGCAAACATCTCTGGCCTCCAAGTAAACTACTCCAAGTCCCTAGCCCTCAACATCTCTCTCACCCCCGAGATGGTCTGCCTGCTTAAACTAAATTTTCAATTCGACTGGAATGACTCAGCTATCCAATACCTAGGCATTTCCCTGACTCCCAAATTTGAATTTCTTTACACTAAAAACTTCCCTCCCATGTACCATAAACTTGAACAAGATATACAATCCTGGTCCAAACAAAATGTATCCTGGCTAGGAAGAGAAAAAGCGGTTAAGATGATGCTCAGGCTGCTCTACCTTTTCCAAGCCATCCCCATCCCACTGAGGAGGGACCACCTCCAGTCCTTCCAGAGCAAAATTCTAAAATTAATTTGGGGGGCTCAGGTTACAGGATAAAACAGATCCTTTACCTTTCACGAAAACAAGGCGGGCTGGGCCTCCCACATCTTCATAGATACTACCTAGCTTCCAGACTAGCCCAATTCTCTGTGATTTACTCTAACAGGGAAAAACCAGACCGGATACAGATAGAACGTCAAGATGTACCTCAACCCACCCTAGATTTTTTACTCTGGATTCTCCCCAAAAGTAGAACCCCTATCTTGGCCCCTACACTCTCACACTCCTTCACGATGTGGGAAAAATTAAACTCAAACCCAAACCTCTCCTCGGAAATGAAACCCCTATCACACCTGTTCCGTAATCCGAAATTCCCCCAGGGTTAGACATAAAGGCCTTCCAGTGGTGGCTTGACAAAGGGCTGTACCGTATAGGTCATTTCTTCTCGTCTAGAGGTCCCCTATCCCTTGCACAATGCGTCGGTAAGCTAGACCTTCGGAACGGTTCCGGTTTAACCAAATCAACCATTTCTTTCATAGCATATAGTCGGATAAACCAAATACTCCAAAATTCTCCAACTACAAAGTAAGAAAAATTACCACTCTGAGAAGGTCAATCAGGAACCACTCCTAACTGGAAGCCTCAGGTGCCGGCAATGCTTGTAACAATAAATTTTGAGAAAAATCCTGGACAGCCGCACTCAAAATAATAATCGCCTTTATTGATAAAAACAACAAAAATACATGCCACAGCAAGAAGTACAGGGAAGCTGACGCGTTTCACACTATAGTTAGTGCTTAATCATAGCTAGATATTGCTATGATTAAGCACTGCACTAACTATAGTGTGAAATGCATCAGCTTTCCTGTACTGCTTGCTGTGGCATGTATTTTTGTTGTTTTTATCAATAAAGGCGATTATTATTTTGAGTGCGGCTGTCCAGGATTTTTCTCACAATTCTCCAACTACGAACTCTGGTGCGGTCAGGCCATGGAGCAGAGGGGAGGCATTTCAGTCGTCAATGCGTCACTTTCCCAACCCCTTGGTAAAGCTTCATACATGTTGGCTTGGGAGGAGGACCTCCAAATCCAGTGGAGCCTGGGGACCTGGCAGTCGGCACTAGCCTCTGTATACAAAGGAATTATCAATACTTTCCTTATGAAAGGGAATTTAAAAATAATGACCAGGTGGTACATGACACCAGCTATACTAGCAAAAATGTTTCCATTAGTCAAAACCCTATGTTTTAGGGGATGCCAACTTATAGGCACAATCACTCATGTGTGGTGGGAATGCCCCAGAATCAGGCCTTTCTGGAAAAAGATATTTAACCTCATCAAAAGAGTTACCGGATGCGAGATTCCCAGGTCTCCAGAACTCGCTTTAATGAATGCACATTTCCCAAGCCTCTCCAAATACAATCGCAAACTGATCCACTTTATATTTTTAGGAACTAAAATAACACTGTCCAAGGCTTGTAAGCAACCCACAGTCTCAACAAGGGCATCCATCAGGAAAATTTCCTAGATTATGGCCCAGGAAAAACTGGCGAGCATCCTCAACAATGCAAAACATAAATTTGAGATGACCTGGGAACCTTGGGCTCAATTCATGGGTATAGCCATCTCCCCAGGAATTCTCCCCAACCAAAGCCAAGACCAAAATTGAGATGCATGAACCTTATTTCCCACCTTCCCCTCTTCCTTCCTCTGTCCTCTCCTCCTTCCTTCTTCTTAGGGGTCTATCCCTTTTCTATCTCAGGGTTTCTGACCACCATGATTGGTACCTTACCAGGGTTCCCCTCTAGAGACAGCCTTAATTAGAGGTTCCCCCTGGGGGGGGCCCCCACTCCCCGACACAGTATGCTCCCATCAGGGGTGCCGGGGCGGTGGGTCCCACTCCAACCTGCCCTATCCGGTTCAGGGGGGCCTTTTGGATAATCTCTGGATCTCCTACATAGGAGAAAAACGATAGGCCGGGAGGTTGTTCTCTTTTAAGACCATCTCCACCAGTAGGAGAATGGAAATATAAATATTATGTTGTTTGATTTGTATTCATTTCTCCATATCAGATTAATGTTTTATTACCGATAAGGATTGTAACCCACCTAACACTTTGTACCATGGCAATACCTTGCTAGTTTTATGTTGTAAAAGTTACTCTGTTCTATATTATATGACAATAAAATATTTTGATAGTAAAAAAAAAAATGCGCACTTACATTTATGGGTGCTGTAAGTCAGCACCAATATGTACAGCTTGGCAAGTGCGCTCGCCGTCTCTCCAAGATGCGGCGTGCATTCCAAAGCACCAGAGGTAGGAACCAGGACACCGGAAGTGATGTCAGTACAGGCAGACATGCAGTCCCAATGCATTTTGTGATTCAATTCATCAGGAAGCTTCTCTTTCCTTTCCACTTGTAAAAGGGGCAGCTGCACTCACTTATTTGTATATAATTTTTTTTTTTGCGCCATTACTTGTCATACATTTTTTATTTAATGCTGTGTGTAAAATGGAAGTATAGATATACAAGTAATAACTACAAAAATATGATGCAGTCACTATAATAATGTGGTCAATTCAGAATCATAATAAAATATTATCCAAAACGTTAAAGACACATTATAACTTACTTAAAAATGTAGAGAAGTTGAAAAGAACAAAACAAGCAGATCTTATCTTCTGTCATATTCAGTGTTTTTATTTCAGATAAAAAAAACACACACAACATATTTATGTTTCGCAATCAAGTTTAAAAATCCATTTTTATGAAACACCACACTACCCTCAGCCAACTCATGCAAATCATAGGACAATTTCCAGGCATTCTACTATCTGAAAAATCCCAGATAATTTCCTGAGAAAACCTGAAAAGATGCTTTCAATTCAGTTCAAGTTAAATCTGACAAACAATTTTGGAAAAAATAGTGCTCACCAAAGAAACAGAACAAGGGGAAATGTTATAAATGTGGTCATAGAATAGAGTATTCTCTTTCTTTTTTTTCTGTGGGACCTAATATAGATGAGTGCTTCACACATTTTGTCAAAGACAGAAGCAGACTAAGTGCCTCCCTCTTGCCATTTAGAAAAGTTCCAGGACATTTAGCTATGCAGTAACTCAGACTGTCCCAAGGCTCTGCTGCAATCAATCTAGGAGTAGCTTGTTAGAGGGCTTGCTATTCTATAAGAAATTTCCTTGGGTGGTTTATAATTTGAGGAGTAGCTGTGTAGCTTTGTGTACACGCTGTAATAAATTAGTTATACAATAGGCTACTTATACATTTAGCTTGCATGAATTTGTGTTTGGAGGAGGGAAAGTTTGGTACTTTCATCTTCACGTTGTTGAGTGAAAGCAGATGCCAGATATATTGGGAATGGGGTGAGGGGGCAGTGAACATATCAGACAAGGGAGGAAATGTAGCTCTAATTGATAAGTACATAAAGGATCAGCCAAAAATTTCATAGTGTTTGTATATCCACAGCTAGAAATGTCAGCATGTAGATTACCATAACCATGTGAATACCGATACTTGCTTTATAAACCAGTGCACAGCTGGCCATAGGAGCATAAAAAGGTTAATCCACACATCTATCCATTACTTGAGTAACTCAAATACAATTTTTTGGATTTGTGATATAGTGATCACGTGTGAATATCTTATTTTTAAAAGAGATATAGTGTACTTTCATTGTTTTTAGATATAAAATGTAGCGATTACCCCTGCATAAGCAACTGGATATGAGTTCTCTGTTCTGCCACGACTCTTTAAACTGCTCGGACCCCAATGACACACCTGTGTAACTTAAAAGTTAGTTTACTACCACTATATAATAATGCACAGAAAATAGGCCACGGGCAACTGGATGGTAGACTTAAAGGATATATTATAGAAATACAGTAAAACTGTCATGTTAATATTAATAACACATCACAGAAAGCACCCTCACGGCTAACAGAAGACAAAATCAGAAACAGACTTGCAAAACTTTACATAAAAAAGTCACCAAGACCAGATGGCTTACACCCGGGGGTCCTTAAGGAACTCAGCCAGGAGATAGCTAGACCATTGTTCCTAATTTTTTATGGACAGTTTATTGACTGGAATGGTATCAGCAGATTGGGGAAAACCTAACGTGGCACCAATATTCAAAAAAGGGCCAAGATATATCCCTGGCAACTACAGACCAGTTAGCCTAACATCAATAGTCTGCAAGCAATTGGAGGGGATAACAAGGGACTATATCCAAGATTTTAGTAATGAAAACTGTATCATTAGTAGTAATCAGCATGGAATTATGAAGAATCGTTCTTGCAAGACCAATCTATTAACCTTCTATGAAGAAGTGAGCTGCCATCTAGATAAAGGAAGGCCTGTAGATGTGGTGTATCTGGATTTTGCAAAGGCATTTCATACAGTTCCCCACAAATGTTAACTGTTCAAATTAAGGTATGTAGGCATGGACCATAGGGTGAGTACCTGGATTGAAAACTGGCAACAGGGACGAGTACAAATGGTGGTGATAAATGGCCAATACTTGGAATGGCCTGGAGTGGAAAGTGGGTTCACCCAAGGATTTATCCTGGGACCAATCCTGTATAATTTATTCATAAACAATCTAGAGGATGGGATAAACTACACAATCTCAGTATTTACGGATTATACAAAGTTAAGCAGGGCAATAACTTCACACCCCCGATTATGTCAGTTATGACGAAACTAGTAGGGTGAAGTCTATGCTTAACTTACCATGCCAGTTTGTGATCTGAGGATCTTTAAACCCAGGAAATTTTTTACTCTTGTTGGACTTGTGGACTCATTCAATAAATACCATGGTTTTACACTATGTGGTGATCTCTCTCTTCTTTTATATCACTTCCATGAGAGAAAAAGGAAAAGGAAAAAACAGCAAAGCTGATTTCAATGTCATCTTCGTCTGCTTTCCGTGGATGGATCCTTAATGGGGTATGTGAATCCATGCTTTGCTAGGCTCCTATAACGTGGAGTCTATTTATCCGGTGTAACCTGGGGGACAGGTAGCAGGTACAAAGCTCCCTGGGATGAGCAGTCTTTCAGGCACAGATACCAAATCCAGTGGAATAGTGACAAACAGTGCGGTGTTTATTTGTGATATATACAAGTCTATTTACAGGTGCTGTACAGTGTTCCAAAAGAAACAAATAGGAACAAAAATAGCCAAAACAAAACCTAGCCGTGTCTCGGCACTAACTAAACAATATTTACAGATCCTAACTACTAAGCCTACAGCTTGTCAGCTTCCACATACCTTTTTGCACTCTTACACAGAAATTCTCTGAGTATCCCAGGCCAAGAGCAAGGGCTGTCTTGCTCAGGTGAGCTTAAATTAGCCTGGGGGAGAGGACCAAGACCTGAACCGGACCATGGATCAGAGATCCCTGAACCTGTATGAGAGGAGCCTGGGAGATGTATAAACCCCGAACAGGACTTTTCCTGGCTCTCTCTGGGACGCTCTGCTACATGTCCCCCCCCCCCCCCCTGTTTCAACCCCAGGGTTGGAACACCTGTAGCCCAACAGGAGTGAACACGGGACAGGGCATCTACATTCCCCATCTCAACACCTGGCCTGTGTTTTACAGTGAATGAGTAATCCTGTAGAGCCAAAAACCACCGGTTCACCCGTCTATTAGTCTCCTTTTGGGCCATCCATTTCAGAGGAGCATGGTCAGTTATTAACTCAAACTGGCGTCCTAACAAATAGTACCTGAGTGCGTCCACGGCCCACTTTATGGCTAAACACTCCTTTTCAATGACTGCATACCTTTGCTCATGGTCATTGAGTTTTCTGCTTAGGTACACCACAGGGTGTTCTTCCCCATTGTGTACCTGTGATAGTACTGCCCCGATACCAACATCAGACGCATCCGTCTGAACCAAAAAATCTTTGGAGAAATTGGGGGAGTACAGTATTGGTTGTGCACAAAGAGCCTTCTTCAGGACTTGGAAAGATTCCTCTGCTACTGAGGACCATTTCACCATTACCGAGTCTTTCCCTTTCGTAAGGTCTGTCAGTGGGGCAGCTATAGTTGCAAAATTTGGGATAAATCTTCTATAATACCCCGCAATGCCAAGAAAGGCCCTGACCTGCTTCTTGTTTGCAGGACGTGGCCATTCCTGGATGGCTTCTATTTTATTCACTTGAGGTTTTATGACACCACGCCCAATAGTGTAGCCCAAATACTTGGCTTCGTCTAGACCAATGGCACATTTTTTTGGATTTGCTGTAAAACCTTCTTTGAAGAGGGAATTGAGGACAGCCTGGACACGGGGCAAGTGAGACTCCCAGTCAGTGCTATGTACCACTATGTCATCTAGATATGCTGCTGCATATTGTCGGTGGGGTCTTAGAGTCCTGTCCATGGCCCTCTGAAATGTGGCGGGGGCATTTTGCAACCCAAAAGGCATTTTTTTATATTGAAAGGAACCCTCCGGGGTCACAAATGCAGTCTTCTCTTTGGCGCTACCAGTCAGGGGTATTTGCCAATAACCTTTTGTCAAGTCCAAAGTGGTCAGATAGCGAGCCTTGCCAAGTCGGTCTATAAGTTCGTCCACTCTGGGCATTGGGTACGTGTCAAACTTTGTCACTGCATTAAGCTTCCTGAAGTCATTACAGAACCTCCAAGTGCCATCCGGTTTTGGGACTAACACGATGGGGCTAGACCAGTCACTATTGGATTCCTCAATGACATCTAGCTCCAACATTCTTTTAACTTCCTCGCTGATGTCCTTTCTCCTCGCTTCAGGACTTCGGTATGGTTTGAGCTTGACACGGACCCCAGGTTCAGTAACAATATCATGCTGAACTGCTGAAGTCGTGCCAGGTAACTCTGAAAATTTCTCTCTATTTCTTATCAGGAATTCTCTAGTTTCCTGCTTTTGAGAATATGACAGGGTGTCTGGAATCGTGACCTCAGGGATCAGAGGGGACTCAGTACCCTTAGGAGTTACCGGGAGGGACCTCGCAGTTAACGCCAGTCTATCCTTCCAGGGCTTTAACAGGTTTATGTGGTAAATCTGTTCGGGCTTCCTTTTTCCTGGTTGATATATTTTGTAATTGACCTCCCCATCTCTTTCAATTACTTCAAAGGGACCCTGCCACTTAGCCAGGAACTTGCTCTCAACAGTGGGAACTAACACCAGGACCCTATCACCAGGTGAGAAAACATGGAGTTGGGCCCCCCTATTGTATATCCTTTGTTGAGCTGTTTGGGCCTGCAGTAAGTGTTCTTTTACCATCGGCATGATTGCTGCAATCCTGTCCTGCATTTGAGCGATATGCTCAATGACACTTTTATGGGGTGTCTGCTCCCCCTCCCAAGTTTCTTTGGCTATGTCCAAGAGTCCCCGAGGGTGTCTCCCATAAAGCAACTCAAAGGGAGAGTACCCTGTGGAGGACTGGGGAACCTCCCTGATGGCAAACATCAAGTATGGTATCAGGAAGTCCCAGTTTTTCCCATCCTTGTCAACAACCTTTTTTAACATGCTCTTTAATGTTTTATTGAAGCGTTCCACCAAGCCATCCGTTTGAGGATGGTACACTGAGGTTCGCAATTGCGTCACCTTAAATAACTTGCACAGCTCTCTAGTTATTCGTGACATAAATGGGGTGCCCTGGTCTGTAAGGACTTCTTTAGGGATTCCAACACGACTGAACACCATAAACAGCTCTTTGGCAATGTTTTTAGCAGACGCGGTGCGTAAGGGAATGGCCTCTGGGTAACGGGTAGCATAATCCATGATTACGAGGATATGCTGATGACCTCGGGCAGACTTGGGGAGTGGACCCACAAGGTCCATGGCAATCCTCTCAAAGGGCACTTCAATAATGGGCAAGGGCACTAAAGGACTTCGGAAGTGTTGTAGTGGGGCTGACATCTGACACACAGGACAGGATTGACAATAATTCTCAATATCCTTCTGTATTCCGGGCCAATAAAACCTGCGCAACACCCTTTTCGTAGTTTTCTCAACCCCTAAATGACCTCCTAGCAAGTGCCCATGGGCAAGTTCCAACACCACCCGTCTGTATGGCTTAGGGACCACCAACTGTTCAACCACTTCATCATTTTTTTTACATACACGATACATTAAATCCTCATTGCTGCTAAAATAAGGAAAACAGAGCCTGTCCCCTGATTCGACAGGTACATCATTAATCACCATTACATTTTCCCAGGCCCTGGCAAGGGTTGGGTCTTTTCTCTGCTCGGTACCAAAATTTTCCTTGTGTACATTAAGGTCAGCAAACTCCAACGTAGGCTCAGATTCAGCAGATGGCTGTCCAGCTCCACTGGTTGTGGGGACCTCCTCAGGCTCCTCCAGCTCTCCTACCATAACTGAGAAAGGAAAACCTGGGGAGCCCTGAGAAGAGTCCCCTGAACCCACATTGTCAGTAGCGGCCAGGAGTTCTGGCTCTGTCACTGAGTCAGCTACTGCGACCGGGTCGGGACGATCCCACAGTTCCCAAAACTTAGGGAAGTCCCTACCAACGATGGCCTCGTGCACCAAGTGGGGCACAAGTCCGACCGGATGGGTCACCGTACCTAAGCCAGTTTTAAACTGAACAGTGGCTATAGGATACTCGCGGGTATCCCCATGTACACAGATCACAGCAACTTTTTTTTCATGCAAATTCACAGTTTCAACCATCTCAGCTGTAACCAAAGTCACTAGACTTCCAGAGTCTAGCAAGGCCGTAATAGGTTTATTATTAACAGTCATTTGGCACATGTGTTTTCCCATACTTGGTGCTGCAGCGCATGAAACAGCAGCAAACATAGACTGCCTTCTAATAGACAGATCGCACTGCATTGGTTCATCTGTCAATGGACAGTTTGCTGCAACATGTCCCAGTTCTTGGCAACGAAAACACCTGATGTTTCCCCAGTTTGGTTTGCTGACAGGCAGTAGCTTCCCTTGTTTGGGACGCCAAACTTCAGTCCTGGCACCAAAAATCCTCCCCCCTATTTCCTTGCCATGCTTACCACCCACTTCCCCTGGAACAGTCTTACCGGTTGCCTGGGGAGACCGTGGCTTTGGGCGGAAAGTCCGTGCGGCTGTAGGGGTGGTGACCAGGTTCTCTGCAGCAAAGTACCTTTCAACAAGTTCCACGAGGTTGTCCGCCGAGTTGGGGTCTCCTTGACTCACCCACTTCTGCAGGGGAACTGGTAGTGACCTCAGGAACCGGTCCATGACCACACGCTCCACTATTTGTGGCCCAGACAGGGACTCCGGCTGTAGCCATTTTCTCACCAAGTGAATTAGGTCGAACATCTGCGATCTTGGGGGCCTCTCGTCTTGGAAGAACCAGCTGTGGACCCGCTGTGCTCGAACTGCCAAGGTGACACCAAGTCGCGCCAGGATTTCCCGCTTGACCTTTTCATAGTCTCCTGCTTCTGCTGACTCCAAATCATAGTAGGCCTTCTGCGATTCTCCAGACAGCAAGGGGGCGACCAGTCCTGCCCACTGGGTTTTGGGCCAACCTTCCCTCTCAGCGGTCCGTTCAAAGGTTAAGAGAAAGGCCTCTGGATCATCATCTGCAGTCATCTTGGAAAGAAAGCGACCCACATGGATGGCTGAGGGCTTGTCTCCAACAACATTAACTTTAGCAGGTGACCACTGTGCTAGCGTCTCCACAACCGCAGCCAAGGTTTTCCTATCCTCTTTTGCATCAGTGGCTAGCTGTTCAAACAGCCTCTGCGATAGCTCCTGTACAGCACCAATCTGTTGGCACAGCGCCTTGGTTTGCTCCTGTGCAATAGCGTTTGTTTGCTGCAGTGCAGCATTTGCTTGTTGCTGTGCAGCATTGGATTGTTGCTGTGCAGCATTGGATATCACCAATTGTTTTAGGATTTCCTCCATGTTTAGTCACTCTAGGTACTGGCCTTTTAAGTAGTAACTTACTACAGCTGGTCGCAGTCTCCACCATATGTAACCTGGGGGACAGGTAGCAGGTACAAAGCTCCCTGGGATGAGCAGTCTTTCAGGCACAGATACCAAATCCAGTGGAATAGTGACAAACAGTGCGGTGTTTATTTGTGATATATACAAGTCTATTTACAGGTGCTGTACAGTGTTCCAAAAGAAACAAATAGGAACAAAAATAGCCAAAACAAAACCTAGCCGTGTCTCGGCACTAACTAAACAATATTTACAGATCCTAACTACTAAGCTGAGCAAGCCTACAGCTTGTCAGCTTCCACATACCTTTTTGCACTCTTACACAGAAATTCTCTGAGTATCCCAGGCCAAGAGCAAGGGCTGTCTTGCTCAGGTGAGCTTAAATTAGCCTGGGGGAGAGGACCAAGACCTGAACCGGACCATGGATCAGAGATCCCTGAACCTGTATGAGAGGAGCCTGGGAGATGTATAAACCCCGAACAGGACTTTTCCTGGCTCTCTCTGGGACGCTCTGCTACACCGGTAAGGGGACATCTTTTATACTTCATGGTGGAAGGTGCACTTTGGGTGTCTCTGTTATACTTAATTTCAGAAATCACAAGGAGTGTTTGGACACTTATATGGACACTTTTCTGGATTTATTGTCCAGTTTTTTTTTTATTATACATTAGCATGAAAATCTTTTGTTGTTTTATACAATAAAGTCTACGCAGGATATGGGAACCTTACAAGAAGACCTAAACAAAATAATTTAGTGGGTAACTACAAGGCAAATGAGGTTTAAAGAGGAGGTCCGCCCACCCTGCTAAAATTAAAAGTCAGCAGCTACACAAACTGCAGCTGCTGACTTTTAATAATAGGATACTTACCTGCCCTGGAGTCCAGCAATGTCGGCACCACAGCTGATGTTTCCATCAGCTGTTGGGTGCTGCTGCTGTCATTGCGGGAACCCGGCAGTGTAGCATTATGGCTTCAATCCGGGACCCTACTGCGCATGCGCAAGGCACCGCTGTGCTCTCCTACTAGCACGGTGGCAAGGGAAGGAGGAGGGAGCCCAGCTGCTGACATAATGCTCCGCAGCCGGAACTCCCAGAAGTGGGGACAGGCTACCTGTCAAAGACAGGTATCCGCTCCCCCCTGAAAGGTGCCAAATGTGGCACCGGAGGGGGGAGGAGACAAATGAGCGGATATTCCACTTTCGGGTGGAAATCCACTTTAATGTTGAAAACTGTAAGGTAATGCTTTTGGGTGCCAAAAATATGGACGCAAGTTATTAGCTAGGGCGAGAACCTCTGGGGGAATCTAGGATGGAAAAATACCTGGGGGTCCTAGTAGATGACAGGCTCAGCAATGGCATGCCATGCCAAGCTGCTGCAAGCAAAGCCAACAGAATTATTGTATTAAAAAGGGGATTCACTCCAGAGATAAAACGATAATTCTCCCACTCTATAAGACTCTGGTCCGGCCGCATCTTGGATATGCCATCCAGTTCTGAGCACCAGTCCTCAGGAAGGATGTGATGGGACCGGAGAGAGTCCCAGGAAGGGAAAAAAAACTAATAAAGGGACTTTAGCTATGGGGAAAGACTACAAGCATTGAACTTATTCTCTCTGGAGAGGAGATGCTTCAGAGGGGATATAATATCAATGTACAAATACCCTACTTGCAACTCTAGCATAGGAAAAAAAACTTTTCAGTTTAAGGGAATGTAAAAAGACACATGGCCATTCACTAAAATTGGAAAAGCAATTTAGCCTTAAACTGCGTAGAGGGTTCTTTACTGTCAGAGCGGTAAGGATGTGGAATTTTCTTCCACAAGCAGTGGTATTAACAAGAAGCGTCGATAGTTTAAAAAAACTATTAGATGGGCATCTTAATGACCACAATATACAGGGGTATACAATCTACTATTGACATAAACACATACACAGTGCTCGTGTATGCAGAGCGGTAAAAACCACTCGACAAAAAAAATATATATTTGGAATGTACAGTACATTGAGTACATCTGTACTCAATGCAGAAGCAGACCACTGACGGGTATATCGTATCTGGAGAGGAAGCACACGGGGACAGCTCTACTGGAACCTAAGACACCATTCTACTGCCTGGTACTACATGCCTATTACCCCTGCAGGGGTGTAAGGAGCTGGTGAGTGGGGACCCGTGAGGGGGAGCACTGCAAATCACTGGATATCAGCTGTTTTTCTCACGAAAGTCACTATTCACAAGAACTCTGCTTATGCTGGAACTTTATTTTTGCAGATTTTCACAGTTTTTCTATTTTTATTATTTTTTCACAACACATGATGAACTGATTTCAAGATTTATATCCCCTATCCGTCCAATTTGTATTATGGATGGGAGTGTGGTTTAACACTGACTTTTGGATCTATGTGATATACTTGATATATTTGATTTACTTGGTGGACACTATTTGCACGTATTTATTTATATCATTTAAATATTGGCATTTGTAGATTGTTCATACCACTTGCAGGGGGGATTTCTATTATTAAGATCCCTCTTCATGCAATAGGTGGGGGCTTTTATTTAAACGTGGATGATTCAGTTACACTTTTAGTTATATAAAAGAGATTTTTATAGGCCTGTACACATCAGCACGGTTTATTAATTTTAATAGGTTGATATACACATTCCAAATATATATATTTTTTGTCGAGTGGTTTTTACTGCTCTGCATACACGAGCATGGATTATCAAATCTAAACAGGTACACCGGCATAGGTAGCGCCACTTACCCCTATCTATTTTCTCTTTACCAATATATCTCACCCTTTTGGGGGTGAGTTTAAGGGGAGGCTGCAGACCGTAGTCCGTGAGCACGGAAACCCTCCTTTATTTACTAAACACATACACACACACATCATAGGTTGAACTGGATGGACTGGTGTCTTTTTTTTAAACCTCACCAGCTATGTAACTATGTAAAAACAAAGTTAAAAGTATCTTCGTCAACTAACCCAAAAAAAATAAATGTCAAATGCACACTATGCTTACAGCCATAATAGCGGGTGGGTGTTTGTTGGGGTCCTTCTGTATGGTGGTGTATGCAGAGCCGTCCCTTTAAGAGTGTGTTATAGATGGCTCATGGGCTGCTAAATGAAGAGCAGTCTCTATTGCAATAACTGTGTCAGTGTTGGGATAAGTGCAGATAATTCAACTCATCCCTCCTGGTAAACAGGAGTCCAGTCAAGATCACGATTGTGGTCTGCTGTCCTTGGGTACTCAGGACCTGGTGACTCAATCCTCCTGAACGGGTCCTCACAAGGCTCAGTCTTTCAGCGTTGGTCCTCGCGGGCTCTGTTCACTCTGATGTGGGCACACACAGCAATAGGTTTTCCAGCTCTAGTCCCAAGGCACCGTAAGCAATCCTGCTGCAGCTCAATCCCCAGGCTCTTATGGACACAAAAAGGCACCTAATTGGAGGAGGTGTGAGTGGCATATCACTAGCATCAGGGTTACTGATGGCTCCCAACCTGTGGACTATCAGTATGGGGATTATCACATACACAAACATTTATTGACGTCTTATATCTGAGGACCATGTGTCTGGTAAGCATTTTGTGGTGACAGTGTTGGAGAGTGAACCACAGAGGAGTCTCACTTTTTTGCTGAAGTATTTCACAACTCATTGGAAAATTCTGCAACTGTGTATTTGTATATTGGGACTCTTTTTGAGTTGCAGAATTTTTGAACACTGCTGACACAGGCAAAACTGCCCTTTACAGCACATCACTGCATACAGGCGGAGTACAGTTTAGTGTAACAAATCACCACATTGCTAGCTAGTGCATCTAGCTAACTTGCATCTATCTTGAGGTCCTATATAACTTTCTGTAGAACTAATTTCTGAGCCTGCTTGTCCTTGAGCTTGCCACCTTTTTTCTTGCTGGAACTCTAACCAAATGGAACTGGAAGTGGTGAGCTAAAAACCAGTTGAAAACAGGACTTTGTAACAGGAGTCATCAAACCTGTAAGTAACATCTGAAATTTCCTGTAAGTAATATTATAATTGTAACAGGGAAAATGTGGGTTAGCATGATTGAAGGTTTTGTGCAGTGGGCCACATGTATAAAACAATGGAGCAACAGCTCCAGGATGTATACTGCTGTGACAGATGTGAGCAGGTTGCCCTCCTGGAAGCTCGCATTAGAGATATGGAGGAACAAATTGCAATACTGGGCAGAACTGACAACCTTGAAAGGGATCATCTGCTCACTGAGCAGGTGGCTAGTGGGGTTAATGGGGAGGGTGGAGGGGTAAGTCAGGATTATCAGGTAGGAAGATGGGTTAATACAGTTAGATGGAGGGGTAGGGGCTCACGGAAAAGGAAGGCCAGCCCTGGGTTTGAGCACCCTAACAGATTTGCCAAGTTGGGTGACGATGTGGGGGTATTAAGTTCAGAGGTGGCAGCCCATGTGACTGCTCCTCCTAACAGTCGGGAGAGCAGCCCATCTAGTAGGGGTGGTGAGGGGAGTGCCTAGACAGTTGGTGTTAATAGGGGATTCTATAATCAGAAAGACTTATAGAATAATTTGTTGCCAGGATCGCCTCAACTGAATGGTTTGCTGTCTCCCTGGTGCCTGGGTTCTGACTTTTTTTGGGCTGGGTTGATAAATTACTGGGAGGGGCTGGGCATGACTCAGCTGTCTTGGTCCACGTTGGAACCAATGACAGAATATATGGAAGGTGGGGCTCCTTAAGAACCAATTTAAAAAACTAGGCTGCAGGTTGAAAGGAAGGACCTCCAAGGTGATATTCTCTGAAATATTGCCTGTGCCATTCACAACACAGAAAAGGCAGGGGGAGATTAGAGAGCTGAATGCATGGGTGAAGACCTGGTGCAAGGAGGAGGGATTTTGGTTTTTAGAGTACTGGGGTGACTTTTCATTGGGGTGCAAAAGATGGTTTGCACCTAAATGGAAGAGGGTCTACGGTGTATGGGAAGGCTGTAGGAGTATTTAAACTAGGATTGTGGGGGGAGGGTGAATTTGATTATAATAGGTCAGACAGGGGTCAGCCCCTACTAGTGAGTGGAATGGGGAAAGATGGGAAAATATTAGGAACAAAGAATACGGAGGAGAGATGGATTTGCTTTAAGAGCATATTAAATAAGGGCATTAGCCAATGTATCCCATTGGGTAATAAATTTAAAAGAGCGAACAAAAATCCTGAATGGCTTAACTCCAATGTAAAAATGCATATAAAAGCAAAGGAGAAGGCCTTCAAAAAATACAAGGTTGAGGGATCATCCTCAGCATTCAGACTTTATAAAGAATGCAATAAGAAATGTAAGGGTGCAATTAGGACAGCTAAGATAGAACATGAAAGACACATAGCGGAGGAGAGCAAAAAAAATCCCAAGAAATTCTTAAAGCATGTAAACAGTAAAAAAGGGAGGACAGACCATATTGGCCCCATAAAGAATGAGGAAGGACATCTGGTTACAAAGGATGGGGAGATGGCAAAGGTATTGAATTTATTCTTCTCCTCAGTATTCATGAGTGAATCGGGGGGCTTCAGTAACCAAAACTGCAGTGTTTATCCTCATGACACAACACAGGAAGCACCTACATGGTTAACAGAGGACGGAATTAAATTTAGACTTGAGAAACTTAACATTAATAATCACCGGGACCAGATGGCTTGCATCCGAGGGTACTTAGGGAACTCAGTCAGGTGATTGCCAGACCGTTGTTCCTAATTTTTACAGACAGTCTATTGACTGGAATGGTACAGCTGATTGGAGAAAAGCCAATGTAGCACCAATATTTAAAAAGGGCCCAAAAAACATCCCTGGGAATTACAGACCAGTTAGCCTAACATCAATAGTATGTAAACTCTTGGAGGGGATGATAAGGGACTATATACAAGATTTTAGTAATAAGAATGATATCATTATCAGTAATCAGCATGGAATTATGAAGAATCGTTCTTGCCAAACCAATCTATTAACCTTCTATGAGGAGGTGAGTTGCCATCTAGATAAAGGAAGGCCCGTAGACGTGGTGTATCTGGATTTTGCAAAAGCATTTGACACAGTTCCCCATAAACGTTTACTGTACAAAATAAGGTCCGTTGGCATGGACCATAGGGTGAGTACATGGATTGAAAACTGGCTACAAGGGCGTGTTCAGAGGGTGGTGATAAATGGGGAGTACTCAGAATGGTCAGGGGTGGGTAGTGGGGTTCCCCAGGGTTCTGTGCTGGGACCAATCCTATTTAATTTGTTTATAAACGACCTGGAGGATGGGATAAACAGTTCAATCTCTGTATTTGCAGACGATACTAAGCTAAGCAGGGCAATAACTTCTCCGCAGGATGTGAAAATCTTGCAAAAAGACCTGAACAAATTAATGGGGTGGGCGACTACATGGCAAATGAGGTTCAATGTAGAAAAATGTAAAATAATGCATTTGGGTGGCAAAAATATGAATGCAATCTATACACTGGGGGGAGAACCTCTGGGGGAATCTAGGATGGAAAAGGACCTGGGGGTCCTAGTAGATGATAGGCTCAGCAATGGCATGCAATGCCAAGCTGCTGCTAATAAAACAAACAGAATATTGGCATGCATTAAAAGGGGGATCAACTGCAGATATAAAACGATAATTCTCCCGCTCTACAAGACTCTGGTCCGACCGCACCTGGAGTATGCTGTCCAATTCTGGGCACCAGTCCTCAGGAGGGATGTACTGGAATTGGAGCGAGTACAAAGAAGTTCAACAAAGCTAATAAAGGGTCTGGAGGATCTTAGTTATGAGGAAAGGTTGCGAGCACTGAACTTATTCTCTCTGGAGAAGAGACGCTTGAGAGGGGATATGATTTCAATTTACAAATACTGTACTGGTGACCCCACAATAGGGATAAAACTTTTTCGCAGAAGAGAGTTTAATAAGACTCGTGGCCACTCATTACAATTAGAAGAAAAGAGGTTTAACCTTAAACTACGTAGAGGGTTCTTTACTGTAAGAGCGGCAAGGATGTGAAATTCCCTTCCACAGGCGGTGGTCTCAACGGGGAGCATTGATAGCTTCAAGAAACTATTAGATAATCACCTGAATGACCGCAACATACAGGGATATGTAATGAAATACTGACACATAATCACACACATAGGTTGGACTTGATGGACTTGTGTATTTTTTCAACCTCACCTACTATGTAACCTACTATGTAACTATGGGGGGAGGACTATGGTAGATGATATGAAGGTTCCTATGTTACACTCAACCATTGGAAATGATTCTATTTGTACTAAAATAAAAAATATGCAACATACATTTGCAAAATGTGACAATGAATTAAAGTGTTCATCAATGCCAAAAGTCTGCGAAGCAAAATAGGTGAGTTGGGAGCTCTGGTGCATGAGGAGAACTATGATCTAATTAGTATTACTGAATTTTGGCTTCATTCTTCTCATGACTGGGCTATTAATATTTCTGGCTATGTTCTCTTTCGGAAATACAGGGTAAAATGGAGGGTTGGTGGTGTCTGTCTCTATGCGAGAAGTGATCTCAAAGTGAGAAGTGATCTCAAAGTGAGTGTGAAAGAGGACCTGGTTGATGAGAGTGTGATGAGTCTGAAGCATTATAGGTGGAACTGTACATGGGTGTGCGTACTACAAAGGTTGTCATTGGAGTTTGTTATAGATCTCCCATTGTTAGTGAGGAGGTGGAAACTCAGCTCCTTGCACAGATGGAAAGGGCTGCAAGGGCTGGGACAGTGATAATAATGGGGGATTTTAACTTCGGAAATTGACGGGAGTAATGGCACTGCTGGGACAGTTAAAGGACAAAAATTTATAAACCTATTACAAGACAATTTTATGGTCCAGTTTATTGAGGCCGCCGACTAGGAATGATGCTCTCGACCAGATGGAGGAGAGAGTGAGTGTGTGAGTGAGAGTGCAGGGTGTTTCTCCTTTCGCTCTCTACCTTCTCCCTGAATTGAATCACTTGGTGAGCTTGCCTGGCGACTTGGAGACTGCTGAGGGGGCTTGTCTGGAGGGCTGCCTGTCTCTTTCCTGGTGCCCTGTGGGGATTCTTGCACCACGCCGAACAGTGTGCGGACCTGGAGCCACTTTCCCTGTCTCCTCTGCCGTGCAGTATACGGAGCCGCCCATGACCCCGCCCGTGATCTCACGAGATCGTGCGGGACTTTCTAGCGAGGTAGTGGACTGCTTGTGGGAAAAGCGGGCAGACCCGACAGGAGACTCAAACTCCCCCCCCCTCTCTGTAATAATAGACCCCAATAATCCTTGGTCAATTTAACAACTCAATCTCAACATGTCTAAAAAACGAGCAGCTGATGAGCAGCCACCCCAGGATGGGATTCAGATGACGTGCTCTGCAAAGGAGAAGGAGAAAGGGAACTAGGCGGCTACGGCAGCTGCAGCCGCAGCAGCTAAATTGGAATGCTTTGCCCATACAACTTCCCTGTCGGCCGCTAAGGGGGGCCACCAGCAGGCAGCGGCACAAGCCAAAACTCAGGTGGGGTCCGCATCAGATAGAAGGACATGGCCAGGCATCTTCAAACCCTACCACCCCATCCAGCAACAAATCCGTGAGTACTAAGGGGACAGGGGGAGGAAAATCAGGAACTGTATCAACAAAGTCCGCAGTAGCCATGGCAGCCACTGTGGCCGGTCCTATTTTGGAGGACAAGGAGCCTACATTGAGGGATGTACTCTATGCCATTAATGCCTGCAAAGACTCAATTACCAGCCTTGATAGCCAGCTAAAAAGTATTAAGGAGGAATTACTCTCAATGAGTCCGGTATTGTGCAAGATCGTGGAAAGGACTACTGCCTTAGAAGAGAGACTAAGCACAGTCAAGGACAATTTATATCCACTAAAGAGAGAAATCAAGGGCTTACAGGAACAAATGGCTTCACAGGCAGCTAAACTCGATGAAATGGAGAATAGAAGCCGTAGAAATAACGTGAGAGTGATAGGCCCACTGGAGAGGAGCAAGAGTCCCAATCCCATAGCTTTTATTGAGGGGTGGTTTAGGGAAATATTTGGGGCTACCACTTTTACATCATTATTTGCGATTGAAAGAGCCCACAAGTTCCTTTTAGGGCCCGACAGATGGGCGAATTTACCAGGCCACTACTCTTGAAACTTGTTAATTATAATGATAAGGTAATCCTACTACAGAAGGCCAAAGATATGGGGGACATTATGTACAACGTGGTTAGGGTCTCATTGTATCCTGATTTTTCGCCAGATCTCCAGAAGTGTAGAGCTGAATTTATACCAATTAAGCAAACTTTGCAGAAATATAAGATTGTGTATGCTTTGCTGTACCCAGCCCATTTGCAGGTGACAGCATTGGGTGGAACTTTGTTCTTTAGCTCACCGCCTGAAGTGGAGCAATGGCTGGAGGAAAACAAGAAGAACCTGTAGAAGATGTTGTGCATGGAACTATTTGAGGGGGGGGGGGATGGATTGGTTGAGGTTTATTATACCTTTTCGGGTTCACTGGCCCTTTCTCTCCCCCCTTATTTCCTTTTCTTTTTTCCCTCCCCCACCTTTTTTTTGGGGGGGGGTTGATTAGCACTTTTACTGAAATATCACTGAAATATCATGACCCCTGATGACGTCAGAGCGTACTGACGAAAACGGTAGGGTATACCGAACGTAATACGCTACTTCCGCCATAGCCGCGTGGCTGAACATCAGCTGTGTTCGTGTTTGTGTAAAGATCAGGTTTATTACGATCGTTTGTATCACGATTTTTAAATAAATTTTTGATATTTTGACATACTTCACTATGGGACCATTCCTTTTTTCTTCCAACCTATGGCATTGATGGTCCAATGATCAATCCCGCACCGAGGGCCTAAACAAGTCCACCCAGTGTCCAGGCAGGTCACAGCATCTTCATCTTCAGAACATTTGGATCAAGCCGCGGCGGTGAGAGTCCAAATCTGCATTTTCCATACAAGTGTGCTTGACTCCTGTAATGAGAGTCACTACCTTCTGGTGAGTAAACTGTGTGACCGGTGTTGGTGGTGGAAGATTAACCCTTGTGATGATCGCTGAATATTAGGAAGACCTCATCCAGAAACCATTCAGGTTCAAAATTTGTCTGTCAAGCTTGAATAACACTGGGGGGAGAACCTCTGGGGGAATCTAGGATGGAAAAGGACCTGGGGGTCCTAGTAGATGATAGGCTCAGCAATGGCATGCAATGCCAAGCTGCTTCTAACAAAGCAAACAGAATATTGGCATGCATTAAAAGGGGGATCAACTCCAGAGATAAAACGATAATTCTCCCGCTCTGCAAGACTCTGGTCCGGCCGCACCTTGAGTATGCTGTCCAGTTCTGGGCACCAGTCCTCAGGAAGGATGTACTGGAAATGGAGCGAGTACAAAGAAAGGCAACAAAGCTAATAAAGGGTCTGGAGGATCTTAGTTATGAGGAAAGGTTGCGAGCACTGAACTTATTCTCTCTGGAGAAGAGACGCTTGAGAGGGGATATGATTTCAGTTTACAAATACCGGACTGGTGACCCCACAATAGGGATAAAACTTTTTCGCAGAAGAGAGTTTACCAAGACTCGTGGCCACTCATTAAAATTAGAAGAAAAGAGGTTTAACCTTAAACTACGTAGAGGGTTCTTTACTGTAAGAGCGGCAAGGATGTGGAATTCCCTTCCACAGGTGGTGGTCTCAGCAGGGAGCATTGATAGCTTCAAGAAACTATTAGATAAGCACCTGAATGACCACAACATACAGGGATATACAATGCAATACTGACACATAATCACACACATAGGTTGGACTTGATGGACTTGTGTCTTTTTTCAACCTCACCTACTATGTAAATTTATTTGAACACAATAATATTTACATTTTGGACTTGAGTTTAAAAAGCACTTATGGTGTCAGAAATTGTTGGCATTTTTTTAGTTTTTTATGTTTATGTTATGTTGCACTTTGCAGAGAGCGTGGTTTTAACTAATTTGTTAGTTTCTTCAAGATTGATTGTTTAGTTTGGAGGGAGCGGAGGAGGGGAGACACACTTTTGGTTTGAATGTATGTAAGTAGGGGAGAAAGAGAGCGAATGGGGCTCCCATGGTTATGTTTTATATTAAAGTCACTGGTTTGGAATTTGAGAATTTGAGAAGGGAAAGATGGGAGAGGAATGGTAAGGTCACAGGTGAAGCCCTTAGGGTTGACTCAGATGGGCATGGGTGGGGGGCATGGGAGGGCTGGGAGGGAGGGAGGTTGTGGGTGGTGGGGATAGGAGCAGGGTGAGGGTTAAGAAATACACATCACAAATATTAACATGTTGGAAGGTACAAATAGAGAGAGGGGAAGGATATGGAGAGAGGGAGAAATACACAGATTGGAGAAATCACTTGGAATGGAGAGGTGCGAGTGAGATTGTTAGGTTGATTTCTTTTTCATTTAAATTCTTGTTGGTTTTTAGTGTTGATTTTTTTTTTTTTATTTTACCATGCAAGTAAGGAGATTTAGTATAACCTCATGGAATGTCCGGGGCCTAGGAGATCCAATTAAGAGAGCTACGGTCCTATCAGCATTAGAGGGGAGTGGGCCCGGCTCTGCCTGCAGGAGACGCATCTGACCGATGACACTGCGGTACAATTCCGCAATCGGAAGTTCCAAGCCCAATACCATTCGGTCCATTCCTCCTATTCAAGGGGGGTGAGTATTTTGGTTAGGAGAGCATTGGCATTCTCCTGCAGGAAGAGTTGTATCGACGAACAGGGCCGGTATATTTTTTTTGCTTTGGTCGATTGAAAACAAACTATTTGTTTTGACAAATATTTATATTCCCCCTCCATTCAAGCTGGAGGTTCTACATAAATTATTGGTGTTCGTACTGGATAAAGCAGGAACCCCGATAATAGCGGTGGGAGACTTCAATGACTTCAAGGACAAGAGTCTAGACAGACTCCCATTGGGAAACAGGTCTAATACAGCAGGCGAGGATCGGCTATCTCAATTCTTGGAGGAAATGGGTTTGAGTGACATATGGCAAATGCGCTATCTACAAGAAAGGCAGTATTCTTGTTTTTCAAGCTCCTACCTCACTCCCTCTAGAATCGACATGGTCCTGGGCAATAGGGAGGCAATGTCAACAGTAAGTAATATAGTGTATGGTCCAAGAGGAGTCTCGGACCACTCCCTGCTTGTGCTGACAATAAATGCCAGGGGCAAAGCCCATTCTAGAGAATGGAAAATCAGCCCTTGTTGGCTGGAATTGATTGGCAACTCTGGAGAAGTGGTGTCTAGAATAAACAAATTTGTACAAATCAATACAGGCACGGCACTGCCTGATGTGGTTTGGGACTCCTTGAAGGCCTATCTTAGAGGCCTCTTGATCCAACAAGTGGCAAAAACTAAGGGGAAATCTAGAGAGTTGTAAGGGGATATCAGGAATGAGACGATGCAGGCAGAGAAGCGATATGGCTAGATAAGCAACAAGTCTATAAAATGGCTGTTACTAGGAGTACGTAGAATAGACGAATATTCCAGAGGCAGTGCCATTTTGGAGAGGGGGATAGGGTTGGTCGTATGCTGTCCGTCTTGATTAAATCTAATGCTCCCCCCTCTACTGTTTCGGCGATTAGGACATCAAGCGGAGACATCATTACCGATGTGATAGAGATAATGCATGCATTCAGCGACTATTATAAGTCTCTTTATAAATCCAACAGGAGAGCAGGGGGTGAAATAATGGACGATTTTCTCCAGGGAATACCAATCCCGACCTTGTCAGAAAAGGATAGAATAGATATAGAAGCACCAGTGTCTCTAGAGGAGCTAACACGGGCAGTGGCTGGGATGCCCAGCCAAAAATCACAAGGCCCGGATGGGCTCCCAGCAGAAATATATAAAAGATATGGCGAGGTACTACTCCCAGAACTGCTGAAAACATTGGGATGGGCGTTAGCCAGCGGGAGACTCCCTACCTCAATGTTGGAAGCCACTATTATCGTAATACACAAGGAGGGGAAACTCCAACTGGATCTCTCCTCTCGCCCAATTTCATTACTATGCACTGATGTAAAAATCTTGGATAAAGTCTTAGCAACCCGCCTAAACAGATGTATTCAAGTGCTGATACATCCTGACCAGTCGGGTTTTATCCCCAATAGATCAACTAGCATTAACATCGGAAGCGTCTTCTTAAATATGCAGATCCCAACTGACAACTTAGGCTCTAAGGACATATCGGCCTTGGATGCCGCCAAGGCCTTTGATAGTCTAGAATGGGACTATCTATGAAAGGTGCTAGTACGATTTGGGTTTGGCCCCTCCTTTATTAGATGGGTGAAACTACTCTATAGCGAACCAAGAGCAAAAATAAAAATTAACAACGAACATTCAGAAGTGTTCCAGTTGGAGAGAGGGACGAGACAGGGTTGCTCCCTATCTCCCCTATTGTTTGCCCTTGCAATAGAACCCCTTACAATTATGACTAGATCAAGGCTAGACATGCAGGGGTTCCAGCGTCAGCTAGTAGAGGACAGGATAGCACTGTTCGCAGATGACATCCTGTTTTTCCTTGGGAATATTCAAACCTTGATAAATACAGTGATACAAATGGTTGGTAAATTTGGACGATTTTCCGGTCTGGTCATCAATTGGGATAAGTCGGCTCTGTTACCGATTGACCCACTTGGTAACCAGATACTGCCGGGAACTCTCCATCTGAAAGTAGTGGCGAAGTTGAAATATCTGGGTGTTTGGATTACGAGCGATATAAACCAGTACGTCAACAATAATTTAGCCTCATTGCTATTGAAATTAAAGCAAAAGGGAGACATTTGGTGCCGATTCCCCCTATCTGTTGCAGGGCGTTGTAATCTAATAAAGATGATATGGCTACCGCAGATATTGTATCTGCTTCACAATTCTCTGACCTGGATCGGTCAGAAGTTGTTTAAGAGAATAGAATCCCTTTTTAGAGAATTAATTTGGAAGAAGGGCCAATCTAGGATTAGCCTGCAAACTATGCAATTACCAATTAAAGAAGGAGGTATGGCGATCCCGCACCCGAGACTTTATTTTTTGTCATCCCAGCTGCAACACCTAGTGGGCTGTGGAGCCCTAGGTGGTGGGAACTCCAGCAATAGAATGATGATAATAGGGGCCCCACACAGTCCACTAGTGGAGGCACTAGAGGCAGACTCTTTTATTCATAGATGCCCGATGATATAACTAGTTAGTAAAGTGTGGCAGGTAACGAAGGCACTAATGGGGTATAATGGGGTAACAGTATATACCCCTTTATGGCACAACATAAACCTGGCCAAAATAAGGGGTATAGAGACCCAGGGAATGGGAAAGGCAGAGTATAATTCAATTATTATTATTATTCAATTATATGAGAGTAACCTCATGAAGTCATTCCTAGACCTAAGACGGGAATTTAATATATCAAACAAGGCGTTTTATAAATACCTGCAGATTAGGCACACCATTCAAGTACAGTTCAGGTCTCAAATTATTGAATGGACCCAGATCCCTGTACTCCTAAAAATAATTAAATCAGCCTCAACTAAAGGTCTAATTTCCAAGTTATATACTAGATTGGGGATAGAATTATAAGTGGAGTGGGACCTCTTAAGAGCAGTGCGGGGTGGGAGAGAGACGTAGGGACAATAACTATGGAACAATGGGATAAGATTTTAGAGCAAGGAGCCCTGGTCTCGATTTCCCCCTTGCAGAAATTTTCTCACCTGTTCCTAATTCACAGAGTCTACTATACCCCCAAAAAAAGTTTAAACTTGGATGGAAACAAAATTATGAGTGCCCCAGGTGCAAGGCGACAGGAGATCTTATCCACATGGTGTGGAAGTGTCCAAAGCTATTTAGATATTGGGTGGAGATAATTGATAGGATAAATAAAATCTTTAGGAGCACATTAGAACCTGAGGCCAAGACATGCCAATTAGGGAGCTTGGAGGAAGATAGAGCTCTGCCTGGTACTACCGTAGCAGTGTTGAGATGCCTGTTCCAAGCGAGAAAATTAATAGCACAGAAATGGCAGTCACAGACCCCCCTGACTGTGAAGAATTGGGTTGAGACTATCAATTCAATGGTTTGGAGCGAGAGAGTGGCATATATTAGACAAGACAACCTCAGAAAGTTTGAGAGAATGTGGAGACCTTGGTTGGAGGAGATGGGGTGTCCCATATGAGGGGATGGGGGGGGCTGAAAGAATTCTCTCCCGCTCCCCGCCATGCCCCCATCTCCGCCTTTTCTTCCTTCTGTGGCCTCTTTCCTATATCTTTTCTCTGCCCATAGAGAGGATTTCTTCTTTTTCTTTGTAGATAGACAATAGACAAGAAGACATGTATAATTAATAATTGGGTGGTGTGTGGTAGGGGGGTGGGAGCAGGTCGGGAGGGAGAGGGAATATAGAATCACAATAGTTTTTTTGCATTATGTGATACTATATGATAATTCTTGATGCTGTATGTTTTTAAATTTTGCAATAAGAAAAATAATAAAAAGGAAATAAATTTAAAAAAAAAAGCAATGACGCTCTGCTGGACCTGGTAATTTCAAACCATACAGAGCTTATTACTAATGTTCATATAAAAGAACATCTGGGTAGCAGTGACCATAACATGATTTCATTTAATGTTATCTGTTTGCAACAAACACACACGGGTAAGATAAAATCACTCAACTTTAAGAGAACAAATTTTCCAAGCATGAGGGCTGCTCTCCAGGACTTAGACTGGGAGGGAATATGGGCATCAATGGACACAGAACAGATATAGGAATTCTTCAAATTGACTGTATGTAAACTCACTGAAAAGTATATTCCCATGGACAATACGTTTAAAAGGCTAGAAATAAAACTTATGTGGCTCACATCCAAAGTTAAAATAGCTATAAAAGTAAGAGCTTTTAAAAAATATAAAAATGAAGGAACGCTACCATCATTTAAATGTTATAAAGAATATAACAGAATATGTAAAAAGGAAATCAAGGACTCAAAAATGCAAAACAAAACGACAGATTGCAAAAGATAGTAGGACAAACCCCCAAAAATTCTTCAAATATATTAACCAGTTGCCGACTGCCGCACGCCGATGTACGTCGGCAGAGCGGCACGGGCAGGCAAAAGGGCTTACCTGTACGTCCTTGCCTGCCCGCGGGTGGGGGGTCCGATCGGACCCCCCCCCCCGGTGCCTGCGGCGGTCGGCAAATCTCTCCCAGCGATCGGTGGTGAGGGGGAGGCCATCCATTCGTGGCCCCCCCTCGCGATCGCTCCCAGCCAATGGGATCATTTCCCTGCCTCTGTATTGTACACAGAGGCAGAGGAAATGATGTCATCTATCCTCGGCTCGGTATTTTCCGTTCCGGGCCGAGGAGAGAAGACTGGAATGTGAGTGCACAACACTACACACACAGTAGAACATGCCAGGCATACAAAACACCCCAATCCCCCCCCCCCCGATCGCCCCCCGATCCCCCCCAATCACCCCCCCCCGTCACAAACTGACACCAAGCAGGTTTTTTTTTCTTTTCTGATTACTGTATGGTGTCAGTTTGTGACAGTTAGTGTGTTAGGACAGTTAGGGTTAGCCCCCCTGTAGGTCTAGGATACCCCCCTACCCCCCCATATAAAGTTTTAACCCCTTGATCACCCCCCGTCACCAGTGTCACTAAGCGATCATTTTTCTGATCGCTGTATTAGTGTCGCTGGTGACGCTAGTTAGGGACGTAAATATTTAGGTGCGCCGTCAGCGTTTTATATCGTCAGGGACCCCCATATACTATCTAATAAATGTTTTAACCCCTTGATTGCCCCCTAGTTAACCCTTTCACCACTGATCACCGTATAACCGTTACGGGTGACGCTGGTTAGTTTGTTTATTTTTTATAGTGTCAGGGCACCCACCGTTTATTACCGAATAAAGGTTTAGCCCCCTGATCGCCCGGCGGTGATATGCGTCGCCCCAGGCAGCGTCAGATTAGCGCCAGTACCGCTAACACCCACGCACGCAGCATACGCCTCCCTTAGTGGTATAGTATCTGAACGCATCAATATCTGATCCGATCAGATCTATACTAGTGTCCCCAGCAGTTTAGGGTTCCCAAAAACGCAGTGTTAGCGGGATCAGCCCAGATACCTGCTAGCACCTGCGTTTTTCCCCTCCGCCCGGCCCAGCCCAGCCCACCCAAGTGCAGTATCGATCGATCACTGTCACTTACAAAACACTAAACGCATAACTGCAGCGTTCACAGAGTCAGGCCTGATCCCTGCGATCGCTAACAGTTTTCTTGGTAGCGTTTTGGTGAACTGGCAAGCACCAGCCCCAGGCAGCATCAGGTTAGCGCCAGTACCGCTGACACCCACGCACGCACCGTACACCTCCCTTAGTTGTATAGTATCTGAATGGATCAATATCTGATCCGATCAGATCTATACTGGCATCCCCAGCAGTTTAGGGTTCCCAAAAACGCAGTGTTAGCGGGATCAGCCCAGATACCTGCTAGCACCTGCGTTTTGCCCCTCCGCCCGGCCCAGCCCAGCCCACCCAAGTGCAGTATCGATCGATCACTGTCACTTACAAAACACTAAACGCATAACTGCAGCATTCGCAGAGTCAGGCCTGATCCCTGCGATCGCTAACAGTTTTTTTGGTAGCGTTTTGGTGAACTGGCAAGCACCAGCGGCCTAGTACACCCCGGTCGTGGTCAAACCAGCACTGCAGTAACACTTGGTGACGTGGCGAGTCCCATAAGTGCAGTTCAAGCTGGTGAGGTGGCAAGCACAAGTAGTGTCCCGCTGCCACCAAAAAGACAAACACAGGCCCGTCGTGCCCATAATGCCCTTCCTGCTGCATTCGCCAATCCTAATTGGGAACCCACCGCTTCTGCAGCGCCCGTACTTCCCCCATTCACATCCCCAACCAAATGCAGTCGGCTGCATGAGAGGCATTTTCTTTATGTCCTCCCGAGTACCCCTACCCAACGAACCCCCCCCAAAAAAGATGTCGTGTCTGCAGCAAGCGCGGATATAGGCGTGACACCCGCTATTATTGTCCCTCCTGTCCTGACAATCCTGGTCTTTGCATTGGTGAATGTTTTGAACGCTACCATGCACTAGTTGAGTATTAGCGTAGGGTACAGCATTGCACAGACTAGGCACACTTTCACGGGGGCTCCCAAGATGCCATCGCATTTTGAGAGACCCGAACCTGGAACCCCAAAACAACACATACAAAAATATAAAATAAAAAAAAATAGTTGTCGTTTTATTGTTCTCTCTCTCTCTATTCTCTCTATTGTTCTGCTCTTTTTTACTGTATTCTATTCTGCAATGTTTTATTGTTATTATGTTTTATCATGTTTGCTTTTCAGGTATGCAATTTTTTATACTTTACCGTTTACTGTGCTTTATTGCAGGTGATGATACCTGCAGGTTTCGGTATCATCTTGGTATCATTCTTTTCAGCCAGCAGTCGGCTTTCATGTAAAAGCAATCCTAGCGTGTAATTAGCCTCTAGACTGCTTTTACAAGCCGTGGGAGGGAATGCCCCCCCCAACGTCTTCCGTGTTTTTCTCTGGCTCTCCTGTCTCAACAGGGAACCTGAAAATGCAGCCGGTGATTCAGCCAGCTGACCATAGAGCTGATCAGAGACCAGAGTGGCTCCAAACATCTCTATGGCCTAAGAAACCGGAAGCTACGAGCATTTTATGACTTAGATTTCGCCGGATGTAAACAGCGCCATTGGGAAATTGGGAAAGCATTTTATCACACCGATCTTGGTGTGGTCAGATGCTTTGAGGGCAAAGGAGAAATCTAGGGTCTAATAGACCCCAATTTTTTCAAAAAAGAGTACCTGTCACTACCTATTGCTATGATAGGGGATATTTACATTCCCTGAGATAACAATAAAAATGATTTAAAAAAAAAAAATGAAAGGAACAGTTTAAAAATAAGATAAAAAAAAATAATAAGAAGAAAAAAAAAAAAAAAGCACCCCTGTCCCCCCTGCTCTCGCGCTAAGGCGAACTCAAGCGTCGGTCTGGCGTCAAATGTAAACAGCAATTGCGCCATGCATGTGAGGTATCACCGCGAACGTCAGATCGAGGGCAGTAATTTTAGCAGTAGACCTCCTCTGTAAATCTAAAGTGGTAACCTGTAAAGGCTTTTAAAGTCTTTTAAAAATGTATTTAGTTTGTCGCCACTGCACGTTTGTGCGCAATTTTAAAGCATGTCATGTTTGGTATCCATGTACTCGGCCTAAGATCATCTTTTTTATTACATCAAACATTTGGGCAATATAGTGTGTTTTAGTGCATTAAAATTTAAAAAAGTGTGTTTTTTCCCCAAAAAATGCGTTTGAAAAATCGCTGCGCAAATACTGTGTGAAAAAAAAAATGAAACACCCACCATTTTAATCTGTAGGGCATTTGCTTTAAAAATATATATAATTATTGGGGGTTCAAAGTAATTTTCTTCCAAAAAAAATTTTTTTTTTCATGTAAACAAAAAGTGTCAGAAAGGGCTTTGTCTTCAAGTGGTTAGAGGAGTGGGTGATGTGTGACATAAGCTTCTAAATGTTGTGCATAAAATGCCAGGACAGTTCAAAACCCCCCCCAAATGACCCCATTTTGGAAAGTAGACACCCCAAGCTGTTTGCTGAGAGGCATGTCGAGTCTATGGAATATTTTATATTGTGACACAAGTTGCGGGAAAAAGACACATTTTTTTTTTTGCACAAAGTTGTCACTAAATGATATATTGCTCAAACATGCCATGGGAATATGTGAAATTACACCCCAAAATACATTCTGTTGCTTCTCCTGAGTACGGGGATACCACATGTGTGAGACTTTTTGGGAGCCTAGCCGCATACGGGACCCCGAAAACCAAGCACCGCCTTCAGGCTTTCTAAGGGCGAAAATTTTTGATTTCACTCTTCACTGCCTATCACAGTTTCGGAGGCTATGGAATGCCCAGGTGGCACAAACCCCCCCCCCCCAAATGACCTTATTTTGGAAAGTAGACAACCTAAGCTATTTGCCAGAGAGGTATAGTGAGTATTTTGCAGACCTTCACAAAGTTTTGAAAATTGAAAAAAAAAAAAAAAAATTCTTGTCTTTCTTCATTCAAAAACAAATGAGAGCTGCAAAATACTCACCATGCCCCGTAGCAAATAGCTTGGGGTGTCTACTTTCCAAAATGGGGTCATTTGGGGGGGTTTGTGCCACCTGGGCATTCCATGGCCTTCGAAACTGTGATAGGCAGTGAAGAGTGAAATCAAAAATTTACATCCTTAGAAATCCTGAAGGCGATGATTGGTTTTCGGGGCCCCGTACGTGGCTAGGCTCCCAAAAAAAAAAAAATTGTCACTTTCCCGCAACTCCCGTCAAATTATAAAATATTCCATGGACTCAACATGCCTCTCAGCAAATAGCTTGGGGTGTCTACTTTCCAAAATGGGGTAATTTGGGGGGGGGGGTTTGTGCCATCTGGGCACTTTATGGCCTTCAAAACTGTGATAGGTAGTGAGGAGTGAAATCAAAAATTAACGCCCTTAGAAATCCTGAAGGCGGTGATTGGTTTTCGGGGCCCCGTACGCGGCTAGGCTCCCAAAAATTCCCACACATGTGGTATCCCCGTACTCAGAAGAAGCAGCTGAATGTATTTTGGGGTGCAATTCCACATATGCCCATGGCCTGTGTGAGCAATATATCATTTAGTGACAACTTTTAATGAGTTTAATAAGACTCGTGGCCACTCATTACAATTAGAAGAAAAGAGGTTTAACCTTAAACTACGTAGAGGGTTCTTTACTGTAAGAGCGGCAAGGATGTGGAATTCCCTTCCACAGGCGGTGGTCTCAGCGGGGAGCATTGATAGCTTCAAGAAACTATTAGATAATCACCTGAATGACCGCAATATACAGGGATATGTAATGTAATACTGACACATAATCACACACATAGGTTGGACTTGATGGACTTGTGTCTTTTTTCAACCTCACCTACTATGTAACTATGTAACTTTTTGTAATTTTTTTTTTTTTGTCATTATTCAATCACTTGGGACAAAAAAAAAAATAATATTCAATGGGCTCAACATGCCTCTCAGCAATTTCCTTGGGGTGTCTACTTTCCAACTTTCAACTTTGCACTACAAGTGCAGTTTCAAGTGCACATGTAGTGCAAAGTGTCTTTGCCTTTAGTAAATAACATCCAACAATGCTTTGTAATGTTACACAATCACGCCATTTTCAGGACTCAACACATTTCTGTCAGGGTCAGCTAAAAGAAACACAAGCAGTAAATGTCACCAAAGATTTGAGTAGTTATTTTTTTTTTACTATTTGAAAAAGGTTTCAGACATTGTCTGGCATATTGATAGCCCCCCTACCCGCAAAGTATTCAAGGTATCTTAGCCGGACATCGAGGGCACTCAGGGGGGGCAAGCCAGGACGGCCACTTTTAAGCGCCGTCAGGGTTGTTTCAGTTAGAATTCCGGCCTCAGGCCCAACTGAGCCACCATAGTTAGCAGAATGTTGCCGTAAAAGTTGTGTAGAACACAACACGCCAGGATAATATCATTTAGTTTATACTCCGCCATGTGTATGGGTGTAAGAAATAGGCGGAACCGGCTGGCCATGATTCCAAATGTGTTCTCCACCACTCTTCTGGCTCTGGCCAGCCGGTAATTAAAAACCCTCTGGTCCGGGGTGAGGGTCCTCATCGGGAATGACCGCATAAGATGGTCCCCCAGCGCAAACGCTTCATCTGCAACGAAGACGAATGGGAGTCCTTCCACATTGTCTTCTGGAGGTGGCAAGTCCAAGCTGCCATTCTGGAGATGCCTGTAGAACTCCGTGCGGGCGATGACTCCACCATCGGACATCCGGCCATTCTTCCCACGTCCACATACAGGAACTCATAAGTAGCCCACACCACCGCCAACATCACAATACTATTGAACCCTTTGTAATTATAATAGTATTACCCCGAGTTGGGTGGTGGGACGATGTGGATGTGTTTCCCATCAATTGCCCCTCTGCAGTTAGGAAAGTCCCACTGCTGGGCAAAGTGGGAGGCCACAGTCTGCCATTCCTGTGGCGTGGAAGGAAATTGTGGAGTCAAACAAGAAAAAAAATTAGTCATTTTGCACATAAACAGGGAAAGCAGATTAGACACAAAAATTCTTGGCCAACATCAAGATAACATTTATTTGAGGGAGTTTTTTGTTTTCAAAAGATTTTATTAAAGATAAAGGAAAAATTCACATACATTGAAAATGAGAGTATTCAATTCCTTCAGGGTAATATATATGTCATGAGGATACAAGTACAGAGTGATCTGTCACAATAAGAACCATTTATCAAACTTGAAATTCTCCTGAATTACACAAAGTACCAAAAGGAGAGATTATACCCTAAAAGGTTGGATGTGTAATATCTATACAACTAAAAGAAAGAAGAAAGAAAAATCAAACTAGAAACAACAATTTTGGTCAGGAGAGCTCAATCTTGAAGCCTTAGTAAGAACCATGGATTCCATTTGGCATTATATGCAGGAATAGAGTCATGTAAGGTATGGAATATTTTCTCAGATATCATCATACAATCAATTCATGAGATAATTTGTGCGAATGGGATAACAGTGGACTTCCAGTGAAGAGCTGTGCACCAGATCATAGCTATACAGATTGAGTGAATTAACCTCAAGAGAGGTTTTGGTATTTCAGGGATGTCTTGAAAGAAAATGCAGTGGAGATGGGTGAGGTTGATGGGGTGACCCACTAGTTTATCCACCAGTTTCAGAACTTCCTTCCAGGTAGGTTGAAGTTTTTCACAGTCCCAGAAGATGTGCATGTATGAACCCAAAAGTGTGCACCCCCTGAAACACCTAGGAGAAGTTTGTGGATATATTGTGTGGATACGGGATGGGGTATAGTACCATCTTGTCGTGAGTTTTATGGCTGTCTCCCTAATGGTTAGGGACTTAGTGCATTTGCGTATATTTAACCAACCCCTTTCCCAGTCTATAGCATCCTGATCTAGGTTTAGTTCTTGATCCATTTGAGACCTGTATTTCAGGGTTGGAACATCTTCGGCTGTTTCCAAAAGTTTGTAGATCTGTGAGATAAGGCCCCGCTGACGGGGGGCCTCACGGCACAGATCCTCATATAGGGTCGTGTTCACCTCTGAGGGGGTGGGGTAATGTTGTTGAAACAAGTGACGTATCTGGAGGAAACAATAGATTTCCCTGTCTGGAATCTTGAATCGGGCTTTTAATGACGAAAATGTGGGGAATTTGGAGTTAACCAGGAAATCGCCCAAGGTGATTAGGTTTTGTTGTGTCCACTCCTGAAATGACTCCGGGTGGAAGTAAGCTGGAGGGAATCTAGGGTCACCGAGAAAGGAAGCTCCCTGAGGGGACTGAGAAGAGAGATTGAATCTATTTTTATATGAGTTCCAAAGTTTTAACCCCAGGGACACAACCATATTTTTAGAGGAAATATCTGGGAGGGAGGGGATAGAGGACCACATAATCCCAGGAAGAAATAGGGGAGAAATAGAGTCTTGTTCAAATTTGACCCACGGGACCTTGGAATTTCGAATGTTCCATTGGGCTTGTTGAGCATATCTGCTGGCTAGGTAATATAGCCAAATTTGAGGGACCCCCAGTCCCCCTCTTTTTGAAGATCAGTAAAGGGTGTCCCTAGCAAATCTGGAGGGTTTGTATTTGAGGGAGTTTTTAAAGACCAAAGTATAAGTTACACCTATCCGATTCCCCCTCCCTCCTCTCATGGGCCATTTCTAACATTTAGGGGGGGGGGCTCTAGGACATGTAACCCTCTCCACTTCATTGGGAGATGAATGCCTAAATAATGGGTATTACTTTGGCCAGCCCCTCCTTAGTTACACTATTGGCAGCCCACTGGACAGGTAAGAAGTGTCATAATACAAAGATATAAATACACATTGTACACATTTGAGCACATTTGGACATTCTGCTATTACCTATCAAGATAATAATAGTATACAAAAACTTTAAACAGTACCATTTGAAAGTATACAGGCAGGCCCTTGCACTACATGCTTTGGGGAATTCATCCATAAATCTGACCACAAAAGAGATGGATGTAGTGTGTATCGGTTTTGCAAAGTCACCAGATAGATGATTGAGAATAGATAGAGAATTGTTATCATCTGGCTTAGCAGTTGGGGGGAGGGAGGGTTCCAAATGATTTGGGGACCCCCAAGAAAAAGCCTCTGGCACTCTGCCTGAATTTAAAGCACACATCACATTTAAAAACATTTTAGGGGGTGTTTGGGGTAAAGCACTACTATGGAGCTGATAAAATACATTGTTAAGTGAATACATGAGGTGAATATAGGGCCAGGAGAGCATGCTGGGGAGGTAAGTGAAGGCAAATATGTATGAAGGACAAAACATAATTACAGAAAAATCCAGCATGCATGAGGACAAAGGGGACATTCACAGCATATTCCAATCATGGTAATTAGGGAATGAGGAGAGAAATACAAGATATTAGCAAACATTAAATACAATAAAATGTGATATTAAAGGATAAAAATCTTACCTTAATATACTCCTTCTGCAGGACCTGTATGATGGCAGAACAGGTCTCTGGGATAATGATACCCAGAGCCTGGGGGGAGATGCCTGTCGAGAACTTGAGGTCCTGCAGGCTTCTCCCTGTCGCCAAGTACCGCAGGGTAGCGACCAACCTCTGCTCCGGAGTGATAGCTTGCCTCATGCAGGTATCCTGCCTGCTAATATAAGGGGTCAGCGAAGCCAACAAACGGTGAAACACGGGGTCCGTCATCCAGAGAAAGTTCCTGAAATCATCAGGATTATTCTCACGGATCTCACGGAGCAAAGGCATATGACAGAACTGGTCACGCTGAAGCAACCAATTCTTGGTCCATGAACTCCTCCCCACCCTGTTCATGGACTGGACTTGTGTCAAGGTCAGGACCCCAACACCAAGCCCCCGCACAGCACGAACTCTACGAGGAGTATGTATACTCAACATGGCTAGAAAACGGTCGGCTGCTCAGAACGGAGTAAAAGAACGCACTGAAGAACAGCAAGGCCTGTGAAGAGCGACCTGAAAAACAGTAACGAACGAACAAGAACACAATGACAAGAGTCACGCGTCACTCGCTGCACGCACTGAAGAGCAGATACAAACCCACAAGCACAAACTGAACAGCAGAAAACGATCTGAAAACCAAGAGTCTGAAAAAGCGCGAATCGTCTCTCACCAAACTTTTACTAACACGAGATTAGCAAAAGGAGCCCAAAGGGGGCCGCGCTTGGTTCTGAACTGGCCTTTTCTAGTCTCGTCATACGTGGTGTATGTCACCGCGTTCTTAGCGATCGGAAATTCCAACAACTTTGTGCGACCGTGTGTATGCAAAAAAAGTTTGAGCCAACATCCGTCGGAAAAAATCCATGGATTTTGTTGTCGGAATGTCCGATCAATGTCCGATCGTGTGTACGGGCAATAGACATACAACTCTGGGCACCTCTGCTGGTTGAACCATCAATGGGCCCTTTTCTTTGCATACTCCAAGAAAAGGATTTTACAGGTAATCCAAAAATCCCACTATTTTCCTTTCTTCATTCTGCTAACTAAAGGTTATATACAGTATCTCACAAAAGTGAGTACACCCCTCACATTTTTGTAAAATGTTTATTCTATCTTTTCATGTGACAACACTGAAGAAATGACACTTTGCTACAATGTAAAGTAGTGAGTGTACAGCTTGTATAACAGTGTACATTTGCTGTCCCCTCAAAATAACTCAACACACAGCCATTAATGTCTAAACTGCTGGCAACAAAAGTGAGTACACTCCTAAGTGAAAATATCCAAATTGGGCCCAATTAGCCATTTTCCCTCCCCGATGTCATGTGACTCATTAGTGATACAAGGTCTCAGCTATGAATGGGGAGCAGGTGTGTTAAATTTGGTGTTATCGCTCTCACTTTCTCATACTGGTCACTGGAAGTTCAACATGGCACTTAATGAACTCTCTGAGGATCTGAAAAAAAAGAATTGTTGCTCCACATAAAGATGGCTTAGGCTATAAGAAGATTGCCAAGACCCTAAAACTGAGCTGCAGCACGGTGGTCAAGACCATGCAGCGGTTTAACAGGACAGGTTCCACTCAGAACAGGCCTCACCATGGTCGACCAAAGAAGTTGAGTTCCTGTGCTCAGCGTCATATCCAGAGGTTGTCTTTGGGAAATAGACATATGAATGCTGCCAGCATTGCTGCAGAGGATGAAGGGGTGGGGGGGTCGCCCATACGCTGCACACTGCATCAAATTGCTCTGCATGGCTGTCGTCCCAGAAGGAAGCCTCTTCTGAAGATGATGCACAAGAAAACGCACAAACAGTTTGCTGAAGACAAGCAGACTAAGGACATGGATTACTGGAACCATGTCCTGTGGTCTGATGAGACCAAGATAAACTTATTTGGTTCAGATGGTGTTAAGCATGTGTGGCGGAAACAAGGTGAGGAGTACAAGGACAAGTGTGTCTTGCCTACAGTCAAGCATGGTGGTGGGAGTGTTATGTCTGGGGCTGCATGAGTGCTGCCGACACTGGGGAGCTACAGTTCATTGAGGGAACCATGAATGCCAACATGTACTGTGACATACTGAAGCAGAGCATGATCCCCTCCGTTCGGAAACTGGGCCACAGGGCAGTATTCCAACATGATAACGACCCCAAACACACCTCCAAGACCACCACTGCCTTGCTAAAGAAGCTAAGGGTAAAGGTGATGGACTGGCCAAGCATGTCTCCAGACCTAAACCCTATTGAATATCTGTGGGGCATCCTCAAACGGAAGGTGGACGAGCGCAAGGTCTCTAACAACCACCAGCTCCATGATGCCGTCATGGAGGAGTGGAGGAGGACTCCAGTGGCAACCTGTGAAGATCTGGTGAACTCCATGCCCAAGAGGTTAAGGCAATGCTGGAAAATAATGGTGGCCACACAAAATATTGACACTTTGGGCCCAATTTGGACATTTTCACTTAGGGGTGTACTCACTTTTGTTGCCAGCGGTTTAAACATTAATGGCTGTGTGTTATTTTGAGGGGACAGCAAATTTACACTGCTATACAAGCTGTACACTCACTACTTTACATTGTAGCAAAGTGTCTTTTCTTCAGTGTTGTCACATGAAAAGATAGAATAAAATATTTACAAAAATGTCAGGGGTGTACTCACTTGTACACTAAAGATAGTTTGCATCTAAATGGAAAAGGGTCCGCTGTGCTAGGGGAGAGGGTTATGGGAAGGAGGATTATAGGTATTGGAGGAGTATTTAAACTAGGTTTTAGAGGGGAAGGAGAATCAGAATATAATGGGACAGCCAAGTCAGACAAGGGCAAACACTAATGCCCCATACACACGGTCGGATTTTCCGATGGAAAATGTCCGATCGGAGCGTGTTGTCGGAAATTCCGGCCGTGTGTGGGCTCCATCGGACATTTTCCATCGGATTTTCTGACACACAAAGTTGGAGAGCAGGAGATAAAATTTTCCGACAACAAAATCCGATCGCGTCAATTCCGACCGTGTGTGGCCTGTTCCGACGCACCAAGTGCCACGCATGCTCAGAAGAAATTCCGGCACGGAACAGCTCATTCTGGTAAACTTAGCGTTCGCAATGGATACAGCACTTTCGTCACGCTGCAATGTTAAAAATGGTTTAATACAGCGCACTCTCTTCTTCTTTACAATGTGACAAGAATATAGTAGTTTTGCTGCTCATATTCACACACACTTCTCACAAACTTATTTCGTTACTATTTATCTGGATTCCTTCAATATATTTTGATTGCTCACATCTGACAACATATTTTTGTTTTTGTTTTTTATTTTTTTTGGCTTTAATGTAGATTCTTTTTTTGTGTTTGTATTTTTTTGAAGATTTTTTTTTTTGGGGATTTTGATTTGTACTCCCGAAAATGTTTCTGTGTTTTTTGTGACAAGTTCCCACAACACCATTCATATGTTGTTCTATTTAATCTGTAGGAGATTGTTTGGTGTTGTTGTCCCTTGTTAATTTCACATTTTATGTTAGAAATTTACCTGAATCGTCACCAACAAACTGTCCTTTTTGGATGAAAACACACACAGGAGAGTATACTTTCCCAAAAAATTTTTTATTAAGGGCTCACAACTAAACAAAGAGGGAGGCAACGCTGGAGAAACTGCAGAAGTGGGCGAAGCCTTGGACCCCCAGGGCAGACATCAATAATTTTTAAGCAAAATTGGTGGCCTGAGGAGTCCATATCTAAGGGAGTGCAGTCTGGTCCAGAAGTCCCAGAGATCCGGAAAGCAGCAGATGACATCTGTGTCCCCAGGCTGTGGTCATACGAGAGACTGCATCTTCTGTCAGACCAGACTGAACCCAGGGTCATCACTCTCAGGTCTTCCTTCCACGCTTCCTTCCACGCAGTGGCTGTGGTGGTGGAGTTGTGGCAGCTGGAGGAGGAGGAGGAGGATGGTCCAACTCAACCACGTCGGTCTTGGGTGTTAGTTCCCCACTCACCCCCTTACGTAGCACTTTATACATAAGGTCCTCACAGAGCCTGCGTTGACCCTCCTGCATGCCCTGCAGTTTTGTGGCAGCCATGCAGGCAAAGGCCTCTTCAGGAGTGGGTAAGGCTCTGAGGGACGCAGAAGCCTCCTGGATGAGTCTGAACACTGAATCCTGCACGGGACTCGGAGTCGTCTTCCTGGCTCTTTTATATGGAAGGCGGAGGGGAGGAACCTGAGACTCAGTCAGGCTGCGACTGGTCCCAGGTTTCTCCTGGCTGCCACTTAGCCCCGCCTCCTCCTGGCTGCCACTAATCACCGCCTCCTCCTGACTGCCACATTCCACAGCCTCCTCCTGGCTGAGGTCTTCCTGTGTATGAAAAAGGGACATAGTTTTAGTATTTTTTTCATTAATCACACACAATTTTCACCTCCTGACTGCTGCAAATTGAATGTTAACAAATATAACAGACTATCCTTCTGAGCCCAGCATTTTTCATTCTTGTCCCAATTTTGGGTGCCCACTACTGTCTATTGGTATGTAAAACACTTTCAAGCAGCAATTAGTGATCAATACTAACATCTAGTAAACATCATTTCTTTATTGTCCTGAAATCAGTAGAAGAATGCTATACCTGACTACAGCTGGGCTCCTCCACTTCTTCCTGGCTGGAAGGCCCAGGTTGAACATCGGAAGCCTCAGCTGGGGTGGAAGGAAGCATGGAAGGAAGAGTAGAGAGGGATTCCCAATTTTGGCTTTTAAATAGGGGATGGTTGCTGTGGGGACCACCTGCTTCACCAACTCCAGCAGTTTCTCCAGCGCTGCCTGCCTCTTCTGTTTATGGTTATAGTGGGGGTGTCTGACCTGCCACAGACAGGACAGCTCTCTGTATTTGTCAATGAACAGGGGGAGGAAATTGTGGTCGTTGAACCCATCCATTTTCTCTGCAAGACACAACACAAGACAAACCCTAATGTCAGGCCAAACTCCCCTAATCTTGTTACAATATAGGCTTCCATTTCAAAGCAGTATAGGCCCAAGTTTAGATCCTACCTTTGTTATCACGATCGGCGCCTCCGATGCTCCTTCCTCCGCTCACAGATCGTACGTAAGACGCATGCGTGTTACGCTTTATACACACTGCGCATGCGTGTAACTCCGCCCGCCCTTGACGTTCTTTCTAGTCTATTCCCCGCCCCTTTTCATTCGGCGCAGTGGGGGAAGAGCACATAGCGGAGACACAGCAGGATCGTGCTAATTGTAGAAACGAGGAGGAGGAGGAGGAAAGGCCGGATCCGGACACGTCCCGATCCAGAAGGAGATTTAAGGACTCAAATATGTCCTTTGGGGAGATGTTGGAGATGGTCGACATCCTGAAGAGGGCCGACTATGACGGGAAGTATGGGCCTTACCCCAACCCCAATATCAGAAAGGCCAAGATCATGGTGAAAGTGGTCAGGAGTCTGCACCGGAATTTCGGGGTACGACGATCGAAAGATCAGCTCAGGAACCGGTGGTCGGACCTCAAATTACGAGAACATGAGCAGTACAGAAAGATCCGGAGAGTGCTGCAAAAAAGTAAGTAGTTGTGCTGTGTTCCTATTCTTTATGTTTATTACGTTCATGCTGCTCCATGTGCTTTTAGGAACTGTTGTACAGTTTAAAATGACAACTTTCATGTTCATGGGCACATTATTCGTTCGGATCAAACATTTTTCTTTCGGACTATAAAATACCATTGTTTAGGCCATATGCATTGGACCACCATTTTGACGCCCTATACTTGTCTTCAAAGAATTGGGTTGTGTAGATGGCTTTGTTACTAGAATGAAATGCAAACTAGATTCTGTGTAAGGAGAGGACACTGAGCAGCTGTTTTCACATCTGGACACTGGAGCACTAGTGTGGGACACAAGAACACCATTTTTATTAGGGGGGGCACACAGGTGCTCCAGTGTATACTATAGGGGGGGGGGGGCTACATCTGTGAAGCTTGTACTAAGCAGGTAAAGTATTGCAGGTTGACAAAGGACACTAAAAAAGCTACATCTTGGAACTCTGCTAAAATTGACAATTGTACCCCACTTCCAAACAATGTTTCCTATTTCTAGTTCTGCCATCAAATATCTGTGTGCTAATTATACCATGTTTGTTTGACATAGGGGATAAAAGACTCGGAGGACACCCCTCATCCGAGGAGACCAGAGCCCCCCCCCCCCTCTGGAAGAAGGGGAAATCCCCCCAACAAAATCTGAGCAGGAGGAAGAAGACGTGGTGGAACTAGTCACCACAACAGGTGAGTGTCTGCAACCACAGGCTCAGATAAGAGATGGATGGCGGCATTTTTTTTAGACCTATTTTATTTTGGGGTTCCTCTCTTTTTAGGTGATCATGATGTTGTGGATCCAGATCCTTTCACATCCGAAAGTGCCCAGATCCTGATCGGGGAGATCATGGGGTGTAATTTACAATTGGAAATCATCAAGAAAAACATCAATGATGTTATTCCAAAAAATAAAAACATCATTGATATTTTGGGGCGAGTTTAAAGCCCCTCCAAATCACTTTCTTCTTTGTGTGCTACAATGTGCTAAATGTTTTTGTGATTTTTCCCAAAGCCAAATTTGGAGGATGCACACAGTGTGTCAACATGTGCTATCTGCCATCACGGGAGATCAATGGATGCGTTTTGGGGGTGCAACCCCTTCCTCAATAATAAAGTAGCGGTGAGGAAGGGCTTGCTCCCCCAAAACACATCCCTTGATCCCCCGTGATGGCAGGTCGTACATGTTGACATTGTTAAATTGGTGTGCATCTTCCAAATTTGGATTTTCCTGGGATGACTTCACCCCATCTGAACGCAATATCAAACACAGTTCCTAAATACTCATGTGTGATATTGCTTTCAAATTCTACCAAATGTGACGTTTGTAAGTTCAAGATTTGTGTCTTTCTTGTTGGTTTTACACAGGCCTGTTTTATCTAAAATGGACATTTTGAGTTTTGATAATGCTACCCCAAAAATTGTTATACAACAAACATGATGGTTTGTTTGAAAAACCTTTGGTAAATGCACATGTGATTGTGCAGGTATGAAAAAGATTGTTAATCAAGAATGTGTGGATTATTGTCTCAACGCTACACTTTTGGGGTGATGTCATTGTTGTTTTCTGAGAAAAAGGGCCTTATTTACTAAGGGCAAATCCTCTTGGCACTACAAGTGCAGTTTCAGTGCAGTTGCAACTGCACTTGTAGTGAAATGTGTTTTTGCATTTTAGTAAATAACAGCCAACAGTGCTTTGTATAATAAGGTTACACAATCACGACATTTTCTGGACTCAACACATTTCTGTCAGGGTCAGCTAAAAGAAACACAAGCAGGAAATGTCCACAAAGAATTTCTTTTTTTGTTTTATTATAAAAAGGCTTCACAGATTTGCTGGCATATTGATAGCCCCCCTACCCACAAAGAACTCCAGGTAGCGTAACCGGACATCACGGGCACTCAGGGAGGGCAAGCCAGAACGGCCGCTTTCAAGCGCCGTCAGTGTGGTTTGATGTATCATTCCGGCCTCAGGCCCAACTGAGCCAGCATAGTTGGCCGAATGTTTCCTTAAAAAGTTATGGAGAACACAGCACGCAAGTATAATATGGTTCAGTTTATACTCCGCCATATGGATGGGTGTCAGAAATAGGCGGAACCGGCTGGCCAGGATTCCAAATGTGTTCTCCACCACTCTTCGGGCTCTGGCCAGCCGGTAATTAAAAACCCTCTGTTCCAGGGTGAGGGTCCTCATTGGGAATGGCCGCATCAGGTGGTGCCCCAGCGCAAACGCTTCATCAGCAATGAACACAAATGGGAGTCCTTCAACATTGTCCTCTGGAGCTGGCAAGTCCAAGCTGCCATTCTGGAGACGCCTGTAAAACTCAATCTGGGCGATGACTCCACCATCGGACATCCGGCCATTCTTCCCCACATCCACATACAGGAAGTTGTAATTAGCCGACACCACCGCCAACATCACTATACTATTGAACCCCTTATAGTTGAAATAGTATGACCCCGAGTTGGGTGGTGGGACGATGTGGACGTCTTTCCCATCAATTGCCCCTCCGCAGTTAGGAAAGTCCCACCGCTCGGCAAAGTGGGAGGCCACAGTCTGCCATTCCTGTGGCGTGGAAGGAAACTGTTGAGGAAAAAACAATAAACATTACTATTTTTTCTCAGAAACATGGCAAGCAGATTAGACACAAACATTATGGGGCAACCTCCAGATAGCATTTATTAAGGGGAATTTAACAACGCCAAAGTATAAGGTACACCTATCATATTCCCCCTCCCCACTCTCATGGGCCATTTCTAACATTATAGGGGTGTGTGGAAATCTTGGACAGGTAACCCTCTTCACTTCATTGAGAGATGAATGCCTAAATAATGGGTATTACTTGGAACAGCCCCTCCTTAGTTACACTATTGGCAGACCACTGGACAGGTAAGAAGTGTCATAATACAAAGATATAAATACACATTGTACACATTTGAGCACATTTGAACATTCTGCTATTACCTATCAAGATAATAATAGGATACAAAAACTCTAAACAGTACCATTTGAAAGTATACAGGCAGGCCCTTGCACTACATCCTTTGGGGAATTCATCCATAAATTTGACCACTAAAGAGATGGCTATAGTGTGTATGGGTTTGGCAAAGTCAGCAGATAGATGATTGAGGATAGATAGAGAATTGGGATCAGCTGACTTAGCAGTTGGGGGTTGGGAGGGTTACTAAAAATTATTAGGGGACACCACCAAAAAAAAGCCTCTGGCACTCTGTCTGAATTTAAAGCAAAAATAACATTTCTAAACATTTTAGGGGGTATTTAGGGTAAAGCACTACTATGGAGCAGAAAAAATACATTGTTAAGTGACTACATGAGGTGAATATAGAGCCAGGAGACACCATGCTGGGGAGGTTATTGAAGGGCAAATATGTATGAAGGACCTAAAATAATAATTACATACAAATCCAGCATGCATGAGGACAAAGGGGACATTCACAGCATATTACAATCATGGTAATTAGGGAATGAGGAGAGAAATACAAGATATTAGCAAACATTCAATACAATAAAATGTGATATTAAAGGATAAAAATCTTACCTTCATATACTCCTTCTGCAGGACCTGGATGATGGCAGAACAGGTCTCTGGGATAATGATACCCAGAGCCTGGGGGGAGATGCCTGTCGAGAACTTGAGGTCCTGCAGGCTTCTCCCTGTCGCCAAGTACCGCAGGGTAGCGACCAACCTCTGCTCCGGAGTGATGGCTTGCCTCATGCAGGTATCCTGCCTGCTAATATAAGGGGTCAGCGAAGCCAACAAACGGTGAAACACGGGGTCCGTCATCCTGAGAAAGTTCCTGAAATCATCAGGATTAGGGATGAGCCGAACACCCCCCGGTTCGGTTCGCACCAGAACCCGCGAACGGACCGAAAGTTCGCACGAACGTTAGAACCCCATTGACGTCTATGGGACTCGAACGTTCGAAATCAAAAGTGCTCATTTTAAAGGCTAATTTGCATGGTATTGTCCTAAAAAGGGTTTGGGGACCCGGGTCCTACCCCAGGGGACATGTATCAATGCAAAAAAAACTTTTAAAAACGGCCGTTTTTTCGGGAGCAGTGATTTTAATGATGCTTAAAGTAAAAAAAAAAAAGTGAAATATTCCTTTAAATATCGTACCTGGGGGGTGTCTATAGTATGCCTGTAAAGTGACGCGTGTTTCCCATGTTTAGAACAGTCCCTGCACCAAATGTCATTTTTAAAGGAAAAAATCTCATTTAAAACTGCTTGCGGGTTTAATGTCATGTCGGGTCCTGGCAATATGGATGAAAATCAGTGAGACAAACGGCATGGGTACCCCCCAGTCCATTACCAGGCCCTTTGGGTCTTGTATGGATATTAAGGGGAACCCCGCACCCAAATTAAAATAAGGAAAGGTCCCTATATACTCTGAACAGCAGTATACAGGCGGTGCAAACAAGACAGGGACTGTAGGTTTGTTGTTAAGTAGAATCTCTTTGTAATTTTGAACATTTTTAATGTGTTTAGCTCCAGCCAAAAAATCTTTTCTAAGCTTTTTGGAAAACATAGGGAAGGGTTATCACCCCTGTGACATTTGTTTTGCGTCTTTCCTCCTCTTCAGAAGATTTCACCTCACTTTTTTGTCCCAATGAAAAATGTTTTTTGAAAATTTGGGTTTTTTTGTGGAACAAGGATTGGAAAGCATCAGTGGAAAGGAGAAATTGTTTTCCCATATTAACTCTTACATGAGAGAATTTCCCTTCCTATGGGTAGATTTCATCTCACTTCCTGTTGTCTCCTTCCGTTTGCAAGTAGGAGTCGTTTGTAAGTTAGATGTTTGAAAGTAGGGTCCTGCCCTATATACTCAGCAGAAATTTGGGCCTTAGGTGTTGCTGTGGCCAAAACACTGTAAGCCCTCACAGGGCCCTGCTGTGAAATATTAGATCAAGAATTGTAATTACATGCCCCTGTTGAACAGGAGCTGAAAAATTAGGCCTTAGGCACTGGTGCTGGTGCCACAACACTGCAACCCCTCACAGACACTCTAGTTGGAACGCAGGAACGAGCACTGCTGCAAAGTATTGCATCAAAAATTGTAATTACACGCCCCTGTTAGACAGGGGCAGAAAAATTGGGCCTTAGGCACTGGTGCTGGTGCCACAACACTGCAACCCCTCACAGACACTCTAGTTGGAACGCAGGAACGAGCACTGCTGCAAAGTATTGCATCAAAAATTGTAATTACACGCCCCTGTTAGACAGGGGCAGAAAAATTGGGCCTTAGGCACTGGTGCTGGTGCCACAACACTGCAACCCCTCACAGACACTCTAGTTGGAACGCAGGAACGAGCACTGCTGCAAAGTATTGCATCAAAAATTGTAATTACACGCCCCTGTTAGACAGGGGCAGAAAAATTGGGCCTTAGGCACTGGTGCTGGTGCCACAACACTGCAACCCCTCACAGACACTCTAGTTGGAACGCAGGAACGAGCACTGCTGCAAAGTATTGCATCAAAAATTGTAATTACACGCCCCTGTTAGACAGGGGCAGAAAAATTGGGCCTTAGGCACTGGTGCTGGTGCCACAACACTGCAACCCCTCACAGACACTCTAGTTGGAACGCAGGAACGAGCACTGCTGCAAAGTATTGCATCAAAAATTGTAATTACACGCCCCTGTTAGACAGGGGCAGAAAAATTGGGCCTTAGGCACTGGTGCTGGTGCCACAACACTGCAACCCCTCACAGACACTCTAGTTGGAACGCAGGAACGAGCACTGCTGCAAAGTATTGCATCAAAAATTGTAATTACACGCCCCTGTTAGACAGGGGCAGAAAAATTGGGCCTTAGGCACTGGTGCTGGTGCCACAACACTGCAACCCCTCACAGACACTCTAGTTGGAATGCAGGAACGAGCCGTGCTGCAAAGTATTACATCAAAAATTGTAATTACACGCCCCTGTTATACAGGGGCTGAAAAATTGTGCCTTAGGCACTGGTGGTGGCGCCCAGAACCAAAAATGTTCTTACAAGCTATCAGCGTGATGATTGAGGAGGAAGAGGATAATTACTCAGGGATAATCACTCAGCATCAGCATAGGCAGTCTTTGAAGGGATCTGAAAAAAATTATTCAGTTACATCAGCATCAGGTGCTTGGTAGCTGGTGGTGATCCAAGACTGATTCATTTTTATGAAGGTCAGCCGATCGACCGAGTCAGTGGACAGACGCACCCTGTGATTAGGGATGAGCCGAACACCCCCCGGTTCGGTTCGCACCAGAACCCGCGAACGGACCGCAAGTTCGCACGAACGTTAGAACCCCATTGACGTCTATGGGACTCGAACGTTCGAAATCAAAAGTGCTCATTTTAAAGGCTAATTTGCATGGTATTGTCCTAAAAAGGGTTTGGGGACCCGGGTCCTACCCCAGGGGACATGTATCAATGCAAAAAAAACTTTTAAAAACGGCCGTTTTTTCGGGAGCAGTGATTTTAATGATGCTTAAAGTAAAAAAAAAAAAGTGAAATATTCCTTTAAATATCGTACCTGGGGGGTGTCTATAGTATGCCTGTAAAGTGACGCGTGTTTCCCATGTTTAGAACAGTCCCTGCACCAAATGTCATTTTTAAAGGAAAAAATCTCATTTAAAACTGCTTGCGGGTTTAATGTCATGTCGGGTCCTGGCAATATGGATGAAAATCAGTGAGACAAACGGCATGGGTACCCCCCAGTCCATTACCAGGCCCTTTGGGTCTTGTATGGATATTAAGGGGAACCCCGCACCCAAATTAAAATAAGGAAAGGTCCCTATATACTCTGAACAGCAGTATACAGGCGGTGCAAACAAGACAGGGACTGTAGGTTTGTTGTTAAGTAGAATCTCTTTGTAATTTTGAACATTTTTAATGTGTTTAGCTCCAGCCAAAAAATCTTTTCTAAGCTTTTTGGAAAACATAGGGAAGGGTTATCACCCCTGTGACATTTGTTTTGCGTCTTTCCTCCTCTTCAGAAGATTTCACCTCACTTTTTTGTCCCAATGAAAAATGTTTTTTGAAAATTTGGGTTTTTTTGTGGAACAAGGATTGGAAAGCATCAGTGGAAAGGAGAAATTGTTTTCCCATATTAACTCTTACATGAGAGAATTTCCCTTCCTATGGGTAGATTTCATCTCACTTCCTGTTGTCTCCTTCCGTTTGCAAGTAGGAGTCGTTTGTAAGTTAGATGTTTGAAAGTAGGGTCCTGCCCTATATACTCAGCAGAAATTTGGGCCTTAGGTGTTGCTGTGGCCAAAACACTGTAAGCCCTCACAGGGCCCTGCTGTGAAATATTAGATCAAGAATTGTAATTACATGCCCCTGTTGAACAGGAGCTGAAAAATTAGGCCTTAGGCACTGGTGCTGGTGCCACAACACTGCAACCCCTCACAGACACTCTAGTTGGAACGCAGGAACGAGCACTGCTGCAAAGTATTGCATCAAAAATTGTAATTACACGCCCCTGTTAGACAGGGGCAGAAAAATTGGGCCTTAGGCACTGGTGCTGGTGCCACAACACTGCAACCCCTCACAGACACTCTAGTTGGAACGCAGGAACGAGCACTGCTGCAAAGTATTGCATCAAAAATTGTAATTACACGCCCCTGTTAGACAGGGGCAGAAAAATTGGGCCTTAGGCACTGGTGCTGGTGCCACAACACTGCAACCCCTCACAGACACTCTAGTTGGAACGCAGGAACGAGCACTGCTGCAAAGTATTGCATCAAAAATTGTAATTACACGCCCCTGTTAGACAGGGGCAGAAAAATTGGGCCTTAGGCACTGGTGCTGGTGCCACAACACTGCAACCCCTCACAGACACTCTAGTTGGAACGCAGGAACGAGCACTGCTGCAAAGTATTGCATCAAAAATTGTAATTACACGCCCCTGTTAGACAGGGGCAGAAAAATTGGGCCTTAGGCACTGGTGCTGGTGCCACAACACTGCAACCCCTCACAGACACTCTAGTTGGAATGCAGGAACGAGCCGTGCTGCAAAGTATTACATCAAAAATTGTAATTACACGCCCCTGTTATACAGGGGCTGAAAAATTGTGCCTTAGGCACTGGTGGTGGCGCCCAGAACCAAAAATGTTCTTACAAGCTATCAGCGTGATGATTGAGGAGGAAGAGGATAATTACTCAGGGATAATCACTCAGCATCAACATAGGCAGTCTTTGAAGGGATCTGAAAAAAATTATTCAGTTACATCAGCATCAGGTGCTTGGTAGCTGGTGGTGATCCAAGACTGATTCATTTTTATGAAGGTCAGCCGATCGACCGAGTCAGTGGACAGACGCACCCTGTGATCGGTTACCACGCCTCCAGCAGCACTGAATGTACGTTCCGAAAGAACGCTGGATGCAGGACAGGCCAGTAGCTCAATTGCATACTGTGCAAGCTCTGGCCAGTGATCCATCCTCAAGACCCAGTAACCCAGAGGATTTTCGGTGGGAAAGGTGTCCAAGTCTGATCTTGCCCCTAGGTATTCCTGCACCATGTAAAACAGACGCTGGCGATGGTTGCTGGAACCGATCATACCTTGGGGCTGCGGACCAAAAAATTGTCTGAACGCATCGGTCAGACGGCCACCTTCTCCACCGCTCCTTCTTTGACTGACCGAAGCCTCAGCAACACGTTGTCCAGAAACAGGAGTTTGTAACCTCCCAGTCTCTGGGAACGCGTTGCACAGACCTTTCTGCAAGGCCTCCCGAAGATGTTTCATCCTCTGCTCCCTCTGCGATGGCAAGATAAGGTCCGCAACCTTACCCTTGTAACGTGGATCAAGGAGGGTTGCCAGCCAGTATTGGTCCTTCTCCTTGATACCACGAATACGAGGATCCTTACGCAGGCTTTGCAGGATCAGGGAGGCCATGCAGCGTAGGTTTGCTGAGGCATTCGGTCCGGAGTCCTCTGGGTCACTAAGGACAACAACGTCCGCAGCCACCTCCTCCCAGCCACGTACAAGTCCATGTGTTCCTTGGGACTGATCCCTTAAAGACTGCTGATGCTGAGTGCCAGGCTCCACCTCCATACTGACACAATCTTCCTCCTCCTCCTCCTCCTCCTCCTCGTCCTCTTCCTGTGTGATCGGCGGGCACGCAGGAACACTGTCTGGATAAAGGGGGCCTTGAGAGCTAAGGAAGTCCTCCTCTTCCTGCCTCTGTTCTGCCTCAAGTGCCCTGTCCATTATTCCACGCAGCGTGTGCTCCAACAGGTGGACAAGGGGGACAGTGTCACTGATGCATGCACTGTCAGTGCTCACCATCCTCGTGGCCTCCTCGAATGGTGACAGGACAGTGCATGCATCCCTGATCATGGCCCACTGGCGTGGGGAAAAAAAACCAAGGTCCCCTGACCCTGTCCTGGTGCCATAGTCGCACAGGTACTCATTGATGGCCCTCTGCTGCGTGTGCAGCCGCTGCAGCATGGCCAACGTCGAGTTCCACCTGGTGGGCATGTCACAGATTAGGCGGTTCTTGGGCAGGTTAAACTCCTTTTGGAGGTCCGTCAGCCGAGCACTGGCATTATATGACCGGCGGAAATGCACACAGACTTTCCTGGCCTGCCTCAGGACATCCTGTAAGCCCGGGTACCTGCCCAAGAACCGCTGCACCACCAAGTTAAGGACGTGAGCCAAACAGGGCACATGGGTCAGTTGTCCCTGTCGGAGGGCAGAGAGGAGGTTGGTGCCATTGTCGCAAACCACCATTCCTGCCTTAAGTTGGCGTGGCGTCAACCACCTCTGAACCTGCCCCTGCAGAGCTGACAGAACCTCTGCCCCAGTGTGGCTCCTGTCCCCCAAGCACACCAGCTCAAGCACCGCATGGCATCTTTTGGCCTGCGTACTTGCGTAGCCCCTTGAACGCCTACGGAGCACCGCTGGTTCCGAGGAAGAGGCCATGGAGGAAGAAGAAGAGGAGGGGGTGGAGGAGAGAGGTGTGTCACAATCAGCATTTTGGAGGCGTGGTGGCGGAACAACCTCCAACACTACTGCACCTTGTCCTGCATCCTTCCCAGCTGCCAGCAGAGTCACCCAATGCGCCGTGAAACTTAAGTAACGTCCCTGTCCATGCCTGCTGGACCATGAGTCAGCGGTAATATGCACCTTACCGCTGACCGCCCTGTCCAGCGAGGCATGGACATTGCCTTCCACATGCCGGTAGAGAGCCGGAATCGCCTTCCGTGAGAAAAAGTGGCGTTTGGGTACCTGCCACTGAGGAACCGCACATTCCACAAACTCACGGAAGGGGGCAGAGTCTACCAACTGAAAAGGCAGCAGTTGAAGTGCTAGCAATTTTGCCAAGCTAGCATTCAACCGCTGGGCATGTGGATGGCTGGGAGCAAACTTCTTTCGGCGGTGCAGCAGCTGGGGCAGGGAAATTTGCCTGGTACAATCTGACGTCGGTGTACCAAAAGCAGATTGCCCACAAGTACTTGGCTGTGACACACCTAATTCTACACCTTCATTCCTCTCACTGCAGGTCTCAGAGAGGACTGAAGGTCTAGTGGGGTTGGAAATCTCAGCTGATGAGGAGCAAGGAGAGATCCTCTTTGTTCTTTGGTGTGGGTCTTTCAGATACGCTTGCCAACGAACTGCATGGCAGGTCAACATATGTCTGGTCAAGCATGTGGTACCCAAGCGGGAGATGTTTTGGCCACGCGAGATACGCTTGAGACATATGTTGCAAATAGCAGCGGTGCGATCTGATGCACTCGTCTCAAAAAAGGCCCACACCAAAGAACTTTTTGAATAACGCGCAGAGACTGCAGCGCCCTGCACATGTGGAGCTTTGGGGTGTGATGCAGTCAATGTGCTGCCCTTAGGCTGGCCCCTGGAGGGCATCCTGCCTCGTTGGTGATGTGCCGCCTCCTCCTCCTCCTCCTCCTCCTCTCTCCTATCAGGCACCCACGTTGAGTCAGTGACCTCATCATCCCCTCCCTCCTCATCACTGGAGCAAACCTGGCAGTATGCTGCAGCAGGGGGAGCATGACTGCCAGATTGCTGTCCTTCTTGGGCACCCCCTCTGTCCGTGCTCATGTTACTGCCTTCATCGAGCTCAGTATCATCATCAGAGCCTTCCAAACGCTGGGCATCCTCCTGGAGCATGTACCCAACACTGTGGTCAAACAGTTCGAGGGAATCCTCATGAGGACATGGTGGAGCTAGGGAAGGAGTCACTGATGACATTGAGCTGAGGGAAGAGGCCGCTGCTTTGCCAGACAAAGCACCCTGGGCATGGGTGAGAGAGGATGAGGAGGATGAGGACGGCTTGGTCATCCACTCGACCAAGTCTTCCGCATGTTGCGGCTCAACACGGCCAGCTGCCGAAAAAAAGGCCAAGCGTGTCCCATGGCCACGTGCTGATGAGGATGCACCGTCTCCACGACCAGCACTAGACACAGAGCCTGCTTGCCCTCTCTTATTGGCTTGTGACTGTCTGCCTCTCCTTCTTGGCCTTCCAGACATACTAATGGCCTGTAGCTGCACTAAGCTGGGATAGAACACCTGTAATTTTCTTCAGGTAGCTTTATATACTGTAACCAGACAAGCCTGCCTGTCAGTAGGAAGATAACAGGAACGGATCTAGCTGAACACTGTGAGCAGGACACACTGTACTAAATGTAAATAGTCTAGCTGCCTGACCGTGGTACTAATAGGATCAAAAAGAACACCTGTAATTTTCTTCAGGTAGCTTTATATACTGTAACCAGACAAGCCTGCCTGTCAGTAGGAAGATAACAGGAACGGATCTAGCTGAACACTGTGAGCAGGACGCACTGCACTGAATGTAAATAGCAGGAACGGATCTAGCTGAACACTGTGAGCAGGACGCACTGCACTGAATGTAAATAGCAGGAACGGATCTAGCTGAACACTGTGAGCAGGACGCACTGCACTGAATGTAAATAGCAGGAACGGATCTAGCTGAACACTGTGAGCAGGACGCACTGCACTGAATGTAAATAGCAGGAACGGATCTAGCTGAACACTGTGAGCAGGACGCACTGCACTGAATGTAAATAGCAGGAACGGATCTAGCTGAACACTGTGAGCAGGACGCACTGCACTGAATCTAAATAGCAGGAACGGATCTAGCTGAACACTGTGAGCAGGACGCACTGCACTGAATGTAAATAGCAGGAACGGATCTAGCTGAACACTGTGAGCAGGACGCACTGCACTGAATGTAAATAGCAGGAACGGATCTAGCTGAACACTGTGAGCAGGACGCACTGCACTGAATGTAAATAGCAGGAACGGATCTAGCTGAACACTGTGAGCAGGACGCACTGCACTGAATGTAAATAGCAGGAACGGATCTAGCTGAACACTGTGAGCAGGACGCACTGCACTGAATGTAAATAGCAGGAACGGATCTAGCTGAACACTGTGAGCAGGACGCACTGCACTGAATGTAAATAGCAGGAACGGATCTAGCTGAACACTGTGAGCAGGACGCACTGCACTGAATGTAAATAGCAGGAACGGATCTAGCTGAACACTGTGAGCAGGACGCACTGCACTGAATGTCAATAGCAGGAACGGATCTAGCTGAACACTGTGAGCAGGACGCACTGCACTGAATGTAAATAGCAGGAACGGATCTAGCTGAACACTGTGAGCAGGACGCACTGCACTGAATGTAAATAGCAGGAACGGATCTAGCTGAACACTGTGAGCAGGACGCACTGCACTGAATGTAAATAGCAGGAACGGATCTAGCTGAACACTGTGAGCAGGACGCACTGCACTGAATGTAAATAGCAGGAACGGATCTAGCTGAACACTGTGAGCAGGACGCACTGCACTGAATGTAAATAGCAGGAACGGATCTAGCTGAACACTGTGAGCAGGACGCACTGCACTGAATGTAAATAGCAGGAACGGATCTAGCTGAACACTGTGAGCAGGACACACTGCACTAAATAGTCTAGATAGAAGATAACAGGAACGGATCTAGCTAAACTGAATACAGTGTATATATATATATGCAACACCTGGGATGCATATATATACACAATACACTGTAAGTGCAGCTAACTGACTGACTGTTCTGCCTAATCTATCTAACTCAAATCAAATGACACTGTCTCTCTCTCTCTCTATCTCTCAGCACACCGGAACACACACTACACAGGGCCGCCGTGCAGGCGGCCTTATATAGTGTGGGGTGTGTACTAAATCCCCTGAGCCATAATTGGCCAAAGCCACCCTGGCTTTGGCCAATTACAGCTCTCTCTACTGACGGCGCTGTGATTGGCCAAGCATGCGGGTCATAGTGCATGCTTGGCCAATCATCAGCCAGCAATGCACTGCGATGCCGCAGTGAATTATGGGCCGTGACGCGCCACACGAATTTGGCGCGAACGGCCCATATCGTTCGCAATTCGACGGACGGTCGAACAGCCGATGTTCGAGTCGAACATGGGTTCGACTCGAACACGAAGCTCATCCCTACCTGTGATCGGTTACCACGCCTCCAGCAGCACTGAATGTACGTTCCGAAAGAACGCTGGATGCAGGACAGGCCAGTAGCTCAATTGCATACTGTGCAAGCTCTGGCCAGTGATCCATCCTCAAGACCCAGTAACCCAGAGGATTTTCGGTGGGAAAGGTGTCCAAGTCTGATCTTGCCCCTAGGTATTCCTGCACCATGTAAAACAGACGCTGGCGATGGTTGCTGGAACCGATCATACCTTGGGGCTGCGGACCAAAAAATTGTCTGAACGCATCGGTCAGACGGCCACCTTCTCCACCGCTCCTTCTTTGACTGACCGAAGCCTCAGCAACACGTTGTCCAGAAACAGGAGTTTGTAACCTCCCAGTCTCTGGGAACGCGTTGCACAGACCTTTCTGCAAGGCCTCCCGAAGATGTTTCATCCTCTGCTCCCTCTGCGATGGCAAGATAAGGTCCGCAACCTTACCCTTGTAACGTGGATCAAGGAGGGTTGCCAGCCAGTATTGGTCCTTCTCCTTGATACCACGAATACGAGGATCCTTACGCAGGCTTTGCAGGATCAGGGAGGCCATGCAGCGTAGGTTTGCTGAGGCATTCGGTCCGGAGTCCTCTGGGTCACTAAGGACAACAACGTCCGCAGCCACCTCCTCCCAGCCACGTACAAGTCCATGTGTTCCTTGGGACTGATCCCTTAAAGACTGCTGATGCTGAGTGCCAGGCTCCACCTCCATACTGACACAATCTTCCTCCTCCTCCTCCTCCTCCTCCTCGTCCTCTTCCTGTGTGATCGGCGGGCACGCAGGAACACTGTCTGGATAAAGGGGGCCTTGAGAGCTAAGGAAGTCCTCCTCTTCCTGCCTCTGTTCTGCCTCAAGTGCCCTGTCCATTATTCCACGCAGCGTGTGCTCCAACAGGTGGACAAGGGGGACAGTGTCACTGATGCATGCACTGTCAGTGCTCACCATCCTCGTGGCCTCCTCGAATGGTGACAGGACAGTGCATGCATCCCTGATCATGGCCCACTGGCGTGGGGAAAAAAAACCAAGGTCCCCTGACCCTGTCCTGGTGCCATAGTCGCACAGGTACTCATTGATGGCCCTCTGCTGCGTGTGCAGCCGCTGCAGCATGGCCAACGTCGAGTTCCACCTGGTGGGCATGTCACAGATTAGGCGGTTCTTGGGCAGGTTAAACTCCTTTTGGAGGTCCGTCAGCCGAGCACTGGCATTATATGACCGGCGGAAATGCACACAGACTTTCCTGGCCTGCCTCAGGACATCCTGTAAGCCCGGGTACCTGCCCAAGAACCGCTGCACCACCAAGTTAAGGACGTGAGCCAAACAGGGCACATGGGTCAGTTGTCCCTGTCGGAGGGCAGAGAGGAGGTTGGTGCCATTGTCGCAAACCACCATTCCTGCCTTAAGTTGGCGTGGCGTCAACCACCTCTGAACCTGCCCCTGCAGAGCTGACAGAACCTCTGCCCCAGTGTGGCTCCTGTCCCCCAAGCACACCAGCTCAAGCACCGCATGGCATCTTTTGGCCTGCGTACTTGCGTAGCCCCTTGAACGCCTACGGAGCACCGCTGGTTCCGAGGAAGAGGCCATGGAGGAAGAAGAAGAGGAGGGGGTGGAGGAGAGAGGTGTGTCACAATCAGCATTTTGGAGGCGTGGTGGCGGAACAACCTCCAACACTACTGCACCTTGTCCTGCATCCTTCCCAGCTGCCAGCAGAGTCACCCAATGCGCCGTGAAACTTAAGTAACGTCCCTGTCCATGCCTGCTGGACCATGAGTCAGCGGTAATATGCACCTTACCGCTGACCGCCCTGTCCAGCGAGGCATGGACATTGCCTTCCACATGCCGGTAGAGAGCCGGAATCGCCTTCCGTGAGAAAAAGTGGCGTTTGGGTACCTGCCACTGAGGAACCGCACATTCCACAAACTCACGGAAGGGGGCAGAGTCTACCAACTGAAAAGGCAGCAGTTGAAGTGCTAGCAATTTTGCCAAGCTAGCATTCAACCGCTGGGCATGTGGATGGCTGGGAGCAAACTTCTTTCGGCGGTGCAGCAGCTGGGGCAGGGAAATTTGCCTGGTACAATCTGACGTCGGTGTACCAAAAGCAGATTGCCCACAAGTACTTGGCTGTGACACACCTAATTCTACACCTTCATTCCTCTCACTGCAGGTCTCAGAGAGGACTGAAGGTCTAGTGGGGTTGGAAATCTCAGCTGATGAGGAGCAAGGAGAGATCCTCTTTGTTCTTTGGTGTGGGTCTTTCAGATACGCTTGCCAACGAACTGCATGGCAGGTCAACATATGTCTGGTCAAGCATGTGGTACCCAAGCGGGAGATGTTTTGGCCACGCGAGATACGCTTGAGACATATGTTGCAAATAGCAGCGGTGCGATCTGATGCACTCGTCTCAAAAAAGGCCCACACCAAAGAACTTTTTGAATAACGCGCAGAGACTGCAGCGCCCTGCACATGTGGAGCTTTGGGGTGTGATGCAGTCAATGTGCTGCCCTTAGGCTGGCCCCTGGAGGGCATCCTGCCTCGTTGGTGATGTGCCGCCTCCTCCTCCTCCTCCTCCTCCTCTCTCCTATCAGGCACCCACGTTGAGTCAGTGACCTCATCATCCCCTCCCTCCTCATCACTGGAGCAAACCTGGCAGTATGCTGCAGCAGGGGGAGCATGACTGCCAGATTGCTGTCCTTCTTGGGCACCCCCTCTGTCCGTGCTCATGTTACTGCCTTCATCGAGCTCAGTATCATCATCAGAGCCTTCCAAACGCTGGGCATCCTCCTGGAGCATGTACCCAACACTGTGGTCAAACAGTTCGAGGGAATCCTCATGAGGACATGGTGGAGCTAGGGAAGGAGTCACTGATGACATTGAGCTGAGGGAAGAGGCCGCTGCTTTGCCAGACAAAGCACCCTGGGCATGGGTGAGAGAGGATGAGGAGGATGAGGACGGCTTGGTCATCCACTCGACCAAGTCTTCCGCATGTTGCGGCTCAACACGGCCAGCTGCCGAAAAAAAGGCCAAGCGTGTCCCATGGCCACGTGCTGATGAGGATGCACCGTCTCCACGACCAGCACTAGACACAGAGCCTGCTTGCCCTCTCTTATTGGCTTGTGACTGTCTGCCTCTCCTTCTTGGCCTTCCAGACATACTAATGGCCTGTAGCTGCACTAAGCTGGGATAGAACACCTGTAATTTTCTTCAGGTAGCTTTATATACTGTAACCAGACAAGCCTGCCTGTCAGTAGGAAGATAACAGGAACGGATCTAGCTGAACACTGTGAGCAGGACACACTGTACTAAATGTAAATAGTCTAGCTGCCTGACCGTGGTACTAATAGGATCAAAAAGAACACCTGTAATTTTCTTCAGGTAGCTTTATATACTGTAACCAGACAAGCCTGCCTGTCAGTAGGAAGATAACAGGAACGGATCTAGCTGAACACTGTGAGCAGGACGCACTGCACTGAATGTAAATAGCAGGAACGGATCTAGCTGAACACTGTGAGCAGGACGCACTGCACTGAATGTAAATAGCAGGAACGGATCTAGCTGAACACTGTGAGCAGGACGCACTGCACTGAATGTAAATAGCAGGAACGGATCTAGCTGAACACTGTGAGCAGGACGCACTGCACTGAATGTAAATAGCAGGAACGGATCTAGCTGAACACTGTGAGCAGGACGCACTGCACTGAATGTAAATAGCAGGAACGGATCTAGCTGAACACTGTGAGCAGGACGCACTGCACTGAATGTAAATAGCAGGAACGGATCTAGCTGAACACTGTGAGCAGGACGCACTGCACTGAATGTAAATAGCAGGAACGGATCTAGCTGAACACTGTGAGCAGGACGCACTGCACTGAATGTAAATAGCAGGAACGGATCTAGCTGAACACTGTGAGCAGGACGCACTGCACTGAATGTAAATAGCAGGAACGGATCTAGCTGAACACTGTGAGCAGGACGCACTGCACTGAATGTAAATAGCAGGAACGGATCTAGCTGAACACTGTGAGCAGGACGCACTGCACTGAATGTAAATAGCAGGAACGGATCTAGCTGAACACTGTGAGCAGGACGCACTGCACTGAATGTCAATAGCAGGAACGGATCTAGCTGAACACTGTGAGCAGGACGCACTGCACTGAATGTCAATAGCAGGAACGGATCTAGCTGAACACTGTGAGCAGGACGCACTGCACTGAATGTAAATAGCAGGAACGGATCTAGCTGAACACTGTGAGCAGGACGCACTGCACTGAATGTAAATAGCAGGAACGGATCTAGCTGAACACTGTGAGCAGGACGCACTGCACTGAATGTAAATAGCAGGAACGGATCTAGCTGAACACTGTGAGCAGGACGCACTGCACTGAATGTAAATAGCAGGAACGGATCTAGCTGAACACTGTGAGCAGGACGCACTGCACTGAATGTAAATAGCAGGAACGGATCTAGCTGAACACTGTGAGCAGGACGCACTGCACTGAATGTAAATAGCAGGAACGGATCTAGCTGAACACTGTGAGCAGGACGCACTGCACTGAATGTAAATAGCAGGAACGGATCTAGCTGAACACTGTGAGCAGGACGCACTGCACTGAATGTAAATAGCAGGAACGGATCTAGCTGAACACTGTGAGCAGGACGCACTGCACTGAATGTAAATAGCAGGAACGGATCTAGCTGAACACTGTGAGCAGGACGCACTGCACTGAATGTAAATAGCAGGAACGGATCTAGCTGAACACTGTGAGCAGGACGCACTGCACTGAATGTCAATAGCAGGAACGGATCTAGCTGAACACTGTGAGCAGGACGCACTGCACTGAATGTAAATAGCAGGAACGGATCTAGCTGAACACTGTGAGCAGGACGCACTGCACTGAATGTAAATAGCAGGAACGGATCTAGCTGAACACTGTGAGCAGGACGCACTGCACTGAATGTAAATAGCAGGAACGGATCTAGCTGAACACTGTGAGCAGGACGCACTGCACTGAATGTAAATAGCAGGAACGGATCTAGCTGAACACTGTGAGCAGGACGCACTGCACTGAATGTAAATAGCAGGAACGGATCTAGCTGAACACTGTGAGCAGGACGCACTGCACTGAATGTAAATAGCAGGAACGGATCTAGCTGAACACTGTGAGCAGGACGCACTGCACTGAATGTAAATAGCAGGAACGGATCTAGCTGAACACTGTGAGCAGGACGCACTGCACTAAATAGTCTAGATAGAAGATAACAGGAACGGATCTAGCTAAACTGAATACAGTGTATATATATATATGCAACACCTGGGATGCATATATATACACAATACACTGTAAGTGCAGCTAACTGACTGACTGTTCTGCCTAATCTATCTAACTCAAATCAAATGACACTGTCTCTCTCTCTCTCTATCTCTCAGCACACCGGAACACACACTACACAGGGCCGCCGTGCAGGCGGCCTTATATAGTGTGGGGTGTGTACTAAATCCCCTGAGCCATAATTGGCCAAAGCCACCCTGGCTTTGGCCAATTACAGCTCTCTCTACTGACGGCGCTGTGATTGGCCAAGCATGCGGGTCATAGTGCATGCTTGGCCAATCATCAGCCAGCAATGCACTGCGATGCCGCAGTGAATTATGGGCCGTGACGCGCCACACGAATTTGGCGCGAACGGCCCATATCGTTCGCAATTCGACGGACGGTCGAACAGCCGATGTTCGAGTCGAACATGGGTTCGACTCGAACACGAAGCTCATCCCTAATCAGGATTATTCTCACGGATCTCACGGAGCAAAGGCATATGAGAGAACTGGTCACGCTGAAGCAACCAATTCTTGGTCGATGAACTCCTCCCCACCCTGTTCATGGACTGGACTTGTGTCAAGGTCAGGACCCCAACACCAAGCCCCCGCACAGCACGAACTCTACGAGGAGTACGCATACGCAACATGGCTAGAAAACGGTCGGCTGCTCAGAACGAAGAAACAGAACGCACTGAAGAACAGCAAGGCCTGTGAAGAGCGACCTGAAAAACAGTAACGAACGAACAAGAATACAATGACTAAAGTCACGCGGAACTTGCTTGCACGCACTGAAGAGCAGATACAAACCCACAAGCACAAACTGAACGGCAGAAAACTATCTGAAAGCCACGAGTCTGAAAAAGCGCGAATCGTCTCTCACCAAACTTTTACTAACACGAGATTAGCAAAAGGAGCCCAAAGGGTGCCGCGCTTGGTTCTGAACCGGCCTTTTCTAGTCTCGTCGTATGTGGTGTACGTGACCGCGTGGTTGGCGATCGGAAATTCCGACAACTTTGTGCGACCGTGTGTAGACAAAACAAGTTTGAGCCAACATCCGTCGGAAAAAATCCTAGGATTTTGTTGTCGGAATGTCCGAACAAAGTCCGACCGTGTGTACGCCCTATAATGGTTGGTGGAATGAGGGCAGATAGGGATAGGGGACGTTATGGTAGGTGATACATGTAAAATGCAACAATTAAATAAAGTGTTTGTTCACCAATGCCAAAAGTCTGCCAAGTAAAAAAGGACAGTTGGAAGCTTTGCTGCATGACGAGAAATATGAATTAATTGGTATTGCTGCATCTTGACTTCATTCCCTATTACATTGTAAGCTCACAGGAGCAGGGACCTACTATCTCTCTTGTATTGAATTATATTGTTGCTGTATTGTCTCCCTTTATATTGCAAAGTGATGCACAAACTGTTGGTACTATATAAATCCTGTATTATAATAATAATAATAATAATAATAATTATTCGCATGATTGGGCTATTAATATTCCTGGCTATGTTCTCTTTCTGAGAGAAAGGGAAAAACAAGAAGGTGGTGGTATCTGTCTCTAGGTGAAAAGTGATCTAAGAATAGATATGAAAGAGGACCTTGTTGATGGAAAGTGTTATGGTGCCTTATTGGTGGAGTTGCATATAAATGTGTATACTGGAGAGTTAATTATTGGAGCTTGTTACAGAGAAAGCAAAGACTCATTTCATCTCCTTGCATAAATAAAAAGGGCTCCGAGGGCTGGGACATCGGTAATAATGAGAGATTTTAAAAACTCTGAAATGGACTGAAGTAATGGCACTGCTGGAACAGTGAAAGGGCGAAAATCTATAAACCTATTACAAACTTTTTTTTTTTGCTTACAAACTGTTTGTAAAGATGAAGTATAATACAAAATATGTAATGAAGGTTAAAGACCTGTTACATAGAAAAACAGAGCAGGTACAACAGCTTTCCTGATGATGTATAGTACAAATAGGACCAAAGAACCAAACAAAAAAATTAGATGGCAAAGGTAATCAAATAACCATGTAAACCGTACACAGTAAGAACAAGATTGATAATTAGAAATTCCAGAAGTAATTACAAATATAGGAATTAAGAAAAAGCATAAATAATAAAAACAAGTGTTGGTTGGAAGACTATACATCCCATTTGGCTGTAAAAAGGGGCATATTATCGAGTAGTGCATAGAAAATTCTCTCCATCAGCATAATCATATCTATCCTATCAAGAATTTGTGAGAAAGGGAGTATAGAGGTTTTCCAATTTAAAGCTATGGTCCAGTGAGTAGCAACGTAGTATGAATACGTTTTTTCTTCATGGTTTGAAGCACCAGCTATGTAGGCAAATAAAAGACACATGGGAAGCATTAGTTGCAGTGTATGTCCTGTTATTTTAGAAGCAGATGCCAGCTTTCAAACTCCCAAAATATGTGGACCAACATACCATGAGCAGAGCATCTCCAAAAACAGGAATCTGAAACCTCAGAACAAATGATGTGGAGCTGAACAGGTGTATAATACCATCATAGTGAGGTAGATGATCAGGGGGCATACAGCTGACAAAGGATTTATATAGGTCAAATATCAATCTCTTCCATACAAGACATTTTTATGATACAGTTTATAGAAGCCCTAACTAGAAATTATGCTCTCCTGGACCTGTTAATCTTATAATGTGGAGCTTACTACTAATACTCATAGTATATGTAGCACCCTCTAGTGTGCTATTAGTTTGAGAGTAGGCAGAACATAGTCTGGCTCATGGTTAAGCGTGAACCATGGAATCTGGGTCAACAGTTTATTGCATGTCAGGGCTGGATGACTATTGCAGGTGGGTCTGGAATGGGCCTAAGCCAACCCTTAAGTGCTGGCAGGGGAGTCGGGTGGAAGATGGAGATTAAGTGCTGAGGGGGCTGTCAGTGGCCCTTGAGGCCAACCCCCTAGTCTTGGGGGCGTGCTCTACCTCAGGCTGAAGTTTGGGCTGGCCTGGAAGGATCCTGAAAACAAGAGCAGTTTGGAAGGTGTCTTCACGAGAGGTAGAGGGAGCAAGGAGGACAGTGTGAGTACTAGAGCATTGTCAGGGACTTGCAAGAGGAGAGACTGCCACACGTCCAGGTCTCTCTGGAAGGTAGCAGTGTGCTTAAATCTTTCTTAACCTTGCCCTGGGAGATCTCTAGAGCAGTCGGGTAGACTGGTGAAGAGTCAGTCGGGTAGACTGGTGAAGAAACAGCCAGGTGGGCTGGCATTTCCTGCTGTTGGTAGAGCTGGAACCACTGTCTACAAGGCAGTTTGAGATACTCCAGGATGCAGCTTACAACACTTTATGCTACTTTCTAAAGGGACTGAGAGTTAGTCCTTAAGGGGCTGTTGCATCTTTTCACTTAGAAACTGTCAGACAGTTGGGAGTGCAATCATTATGAAATGCTGCAGAGAGAAAAGGAAGGATCAATCTGAGTTGTACATAGTAAAGTAGAGGAATCAATCGGACCTGTACGGGAGGAAGGGAGGAAGTTGTGCCTGGTTTTGTTGCTATCAAGTTGGGCATCCCGTAATTCCTATACCCCATCCAAGTTATTACCTCAAATAGAACATAAAAACAAAGCTCAAAGACTGATCCTTGTGCCTGGATGAAAGCTGTAAATGCTTCTTGCCTGGCTGTGCAGGAGAGGGAAAACCAGTCATCTGCAACCCCTATGGGGGTAGTGCTACATATATAAAAGAACAACTGGCTAGCAGTGGTCATAACACAATTTCATCTAATGTAAACTACAAACAACAAGCACATACTGGAAAGATAAAAACACTTACAGGAGGTCCCCGAGTTACGAACCTCCAACTTGCGAACGACTCCTACTTACGAACGGGAGGCGGCAGCGGCGGGCACACCGGAAAACATCCGAAAACACCAGAAAACTACATCAGAAAACAGTGGAAAACATCAGAAAACATCAGAAAACATTGGAAAACAGCGTCTCTGCCGTTCTGCTCATGCACCACTTAAGAACAAACAGGCAGTCCCTAACCCGTTCGTAACTCGGGGACTGCCTGTAATTGTAAAAGAGTAATTTTCCAAGACTGACAGCTGCTCTCCAAGATTTAGACTGGGAGGGAATTTTGTCATTAAAAAAGACAGAACAGAGATGGAAATGCTTAAAATTGACTGTATGCAAATGCACTGCAAAATATATTACCATTGGCAAAAAGTTTACAAGACTAAGATTAAACCTATGTGGTTCACATCCAAAGTTAATATAGCTATATATAATAAGAAAAGAGCATTTAAAAATGTAAAAATTAAAGAACTATATCGTCATTAGAAATTTATAAAGAATATAACAAAATATGTAAATAGTTACATAGTTACATAGTAGGTGAGGTTGAAAAAAGACACAAGTCCATCAAGTCCAACCTATGTGTGTGATTATGTGTCAGTATTACATTACATATTCCTGTATATTGCGGTCATTCAGGTGATTATCTAATAGTTTCTTGAAGTTATCAATGCTCCCCGCTGAGACCACCGCCTGTGGAAGGGAATTCCACATCCTTGCCGCTCTTACAGTAAAGAACCCTCTACGTAGTTTAAGGTTAAACCTCTTTTCTTCTAATTGTAATGAGTGGCCACGAGTCTTATTAAACCCTCTTCTGTGAAAAAGTTTTATCCCTATTGTGGGGTCACCAGTACAGTATTTGTAAATTGAAATCATATCCCCTCTCAAGCGTCTCTTCTCCAGAGAGAATAAGTTCAGTGCTCGCAACCTTTCCTCATAACTAAGATCCTCCAGACCCTTTATTAGCTTTGTTGCCCTTCTTTGTACTCGCTCCATTTCCAGTATGTCCCTCCTGAGGACTGGTGTCCAGAACTGGACAGCATACTCCAGGTGCGGCCGGACCAGAGTCTTGTAGAGCGGGAGAATTATCGTTTTATCTCTGCAGTTGATCCCCCTTTTAATGCATGCCAATATTCTATTTGCTTTATTAGCAGCAGCTTGGCATTGCATGCCATTGCTGAGCCTATCATCTACTAGGACCCCCAGGTCCTTTTCCATCCTAGATTCCCCCAGAGGTTCTCCCCCCAGTGTATAGATTGCATTCATATTTTTGCCACCCAAATGCATTATTTTACATTTTTCTACATTGAACCTCATTTGCCATGTAGTCCCCCACCCCATTAATTTGTTCAGGTCTTTTTGCAAGATTTCCACATCCTGCGGAGAAGTTATTGCCCTGCTTAGCTTAGTATTATCTGCAAATACAGAGATTGAACTGTCTATCCCATCCTCCAGGTCGTTTATGAACAAATTAAATAGGATTGGTCCCAGCACAGAACCCTGGGGAACCCCACTACCCACCCCTGACCATTCTGAGTACTCCCCATTTATCACCACCCTCTGAACACGCCCTTGTAGCCAGTTTTCAATCCATGTACTCACCCTATGGTCCATGCCAACGCACCTTATTTTGTACAGTAAACGTTTATGGGGAACTGTGTCAAATGCTTTTGCAAAATCCAGATACACCACGTCTACGGGCCTTCCATTATCTAGATGGCAACTCACCTCCTCATAGAAGGTTAATAGATTGGTTTGGCAAGAACGATTCTTCATGAATCCATGCTGATTACTGCTAATGATATCATTCTTATTACTAAAATCTTGTATATAGTCCCTTATCATCCCCTCCAAGAGTTTACATACTATTGATGTTAGGCTAACTGGTCTGTAATTCCCAGGGATGTTTTTTGGACCCTTTTTAAATATTGGTGCTACATTGGCTTTTCTCCAATCAGCTGGTACCATTCCAGTCAATAGACTGTCTGTAAAAATTAGGAACAACGGTCTGGCAATCACCTGACTGAGTTCCCTAAGTACCCTCGGATGCAAGCCACCTGGTCCCGGTGATTTATTAATGTTAAGTTTCTCAAGTCTAATTTTAATTCCATCCGTAAATAGTGTTTGGGATTTAAAGTACCATTTATTTTTTTGCAGATGACATCAAGCTATTAGTAAAATCACATCCTTACAAGATGCCTTCAACTTACAAGCAGACCTTTATGGGTTTATTGGGCAACTATGTGCAAAAGAGATTTAATATTGTTTAAATTTAAATGTATGCACTTGGGGGATAAAAACATGCATGCGTCATACATTCTAGTGTACAGCTGGGGGAGTCAATGGCTGAGAAGGATCTGGGTGTTTTGGTAGATCATAAACTTAAAGGGTAACTCCACTTTTGTGGGAAAAAAGCAAATACAAAAAAATAATAATAATAATAATAATATAGCATAGACAATTGTGACACAAGTCATATTGTCATTGAATGGTTTTTAAAATTACCTTTCATTTTCAAACTGCAGCATTGTAGATTTCTGTAAAATGCAATGCAATATGAAAACCTGGAGGTATTCTTTACACAATTGGTGTACAGAACGCCTACTAGAAATGTAATTTTCTACATGTGTAATCACTGATTTTCCCAGAAGTCTGCATCAAGATACAAGTCAGGTTTTGGGTATCCCCTGCAACAAACATGACATTTTTGGTGAGATACTGCCAAAGGGAAATCACATCCATGGAATGCAGAGGAAGAAGATTTGGATGGCTGCACACACATACAATGCAAATCAAAGCTTATTTATTGAGAAAATCATAATAAAAACAGGCACAATAAGCATATTGGCAGGGGAAAAGAGGTTGATGCATTTCACATGTTAATACGTGCATGGTGAAAGCCATCAAAAAGGAATGCAGACCCTGCTATTTTTCCTCATTAGAGCCTTACAAGTGCAGAAGCTGATTGATAATTATAAAATCACTCCCATACAGATTCCCCTTGTACATGGTCACAGACATTCAAATTGCTTTTTCTTTAGAACAACAAAACATAGGAATCTGCAACAAAGTTTGTTAAAATCCCTGTAATGTACATCGATCACCCAGAGGGATTATTATTTATTTATTTTATTGTACTGTATGTCTATTAGAGATTTTTACATTACAAGTAAAGCACATTGAGCACAGAGAGAGCTATAAGGCATCAAACAAAAAAACAGAAAACAGATAAAAAAAAAGATGAAGCATCTAGTTCAAATACAGATATGTATCTAGATAATGGGATGTGTAGAGCAAATCGACTAAAGGTTATAGCCATTGTTCTCTTGAGTCAACTAGAAACGTAAAGCAAAATTAACCAACACAGATTTATTCCATACTGTGAGGAGGTAGTATGCTGGACGGCAAGCAGAGATCAGCAAAGGAACGAGATTATGAGGAGGGGAGAGGGTTAAATCAGGATGGGGTGGGAATGAAAAGATTGATATGATTCTGACAGAGTCAGGAAGGAGTACCATATTCAGATTTGTCACACAAATCCCAGACCCCGTCGAACATGTCAATAGCATCCTCTACTAATGCTGTCATGTGCTCCATTCTACGAATTTTGCCGATGACATTGAAAAAGTTGCTCTTGAGAGGGAGGGGTAGAGGCCAGCCAACACATTGGAATAACTCTCTTAGCTGCTAATAAAATGTATGAGGCCAGTTTGTTTGAGTTTTTCCCAAGTCTGGAAAGGGAAGGCCAAGGAGGTAATATAACGGATCCAATGGGAGGGGGGACTCAAATAATCGGAGCAGAGACATCACCATGGACCAAAAGGGTGTAATTAACTCACACTGCCAAAATATATGGTAATGAGTACCTCTGGTTTTACCACACCTCCAGCAAAGAGGGGACAAGGAGGGATCATAATGGTGCATGATCTCTGGTGTCCTGTACTAGAAGAACAATATTTTGAACGCTGTCTCTCTCTGCGCAATGCATCGGGATATTTTGGAGGTGGAGGTCCAAATCCTGTTCCACTGTGGGATAGAGATAGGCTTTTGTATGTTTTGGGACCATTTCCACATGTAGGTATGGAGATCTTCAGAAAGTGGGGATGATTCCTGAAGTATTTGATAAATAGCAGAGATGGAAACCTTGGGAACATAGGTATTCAAACCACACATTTGAAGTATCGCCGCAAAGTATCGCCACGATCGTTAGAGCGAGAGCAATAATTCTAAAAAAGACCTCTGTAAATCAAAACTGGCAACCTGTAGAAATGTTTAAACTTCGCCTATGGATGTTTTTAAGTGTCAAAGTTTGTCGCCATTCCATGAGCGGGCGCAATTTTGAAGCATGACATGTTGGGTAGCAATTTACTTGGTGTAACATTACCCTTCACAATATAAAAAAAAGTGCGCTAACTTTACTGTTTTCTTATTTTTTAATTTAAAAGTGTATTTTTTTCCCAAAAAATTGTGTTTGTAAGACCGCTGTGCAAATATGGTGTGACATATAGTATTGCAACAATTGTATTCTCTAGGGTGTCTAAAAAAATATATATAATGTTTGAGGTTCTAAGTAATTTTCTAGCAAAAAAAATGATTTTAACTTGTAAACATCAAATGTAAGATTAGGCCTGGTCCTTAAGTGGTTAAGCACAAAAGTCTGACATCCAAGTTATCAGTTATATGGATTCTACAGCATTGTACATGGTCACAATGCAATGACAAAGCAAGCCAATTACTAATATGCATTATAAAGGATATTTATTCAAGGGATAGATCAGTACTTTTACCCTTTTACAAAAAACTGGTTTGGCCTTATTTTGAGCACATAGTATAGATCTGGTCAACAATGAATAAAAACCCACGGGCCATGGCAAAATATGGCTTGTGGAGCCAACTGATGTGGCCCGCGACCTCAAACCTATGGCAACCAGCACGAACTCCTTCATGTGCATGCCACACTACTGAATGATTACTGGTCCTTCATAATCCTGGTTGCTGTCATACGCAAGTTGTTATACACAGGCCGCTGTTGTGGCCGGCACCCCATTCTTATTTTTCTTTCCTAACACACACACAGACACGGAAGAGGAGCCTTTAGCCAAGTGGATTACATCTAGTGGCATCCATACAGGGGTTTCTGAAGGTGGATTCTCACAGTTGTGTGATGAGCTTGGTGTCATTCCAGGAGCATGTGATTGCATTATGTGTTATTTTATCTTTGCTTAATAAAGAAGTTTATTGCACAACTAGGGCATGTGCCTCCCTGTTCTGTTGGTTTTTGTTTAGATTGTCCACAGTCCTTGTTTTTGCAATTCAAGGGATTACTACAAAGACCCTGATATAGTGAAGGCTGCAACACTGGTCCAGAGATTTTTTGGCTGATCACACTTGAGTGTGAGAGTGGGACTAATGGTGATCTGGTTAAAAAATATGATTTTTGAGATTGTGATCAAACAGTGGGTAAGCATCCAATGGGGATTGGTTCCATGGAAAGAACTACTTGTCCACTAGGGATCAACTACGCAGAGTGACCCCTAGTGGACAAGGTGTAAATGTCACAATGACATTTAAACTCAAAATACACCTATAGACCTAATGTTAAAAGAATCCTAAAAATAAAAAATGGTAGCATTATAAAAAACTAAAATGAAAAATATAAAATCTATAAAAATATAACTAGTTAGGCCACTGTGGCTCAGGAACCAAAGTCATATTAATGAAATAAATGGCACCAAAATAGAACAAGAGAAACCACAATCCAAATATTCTCTCATCCACGATGGGACTGAATACTATCTCAGTGGCAGGGCCATATTCAATATTAAAGTAGGCCACACTAGTATTCTCAATGGGATACCTGCAGCCACTAGTGGTCTAGTGTCCCTAATGGTGTCACTCATATTAGTAAAATATGTGGCACCTATACATAACCCATCATTGCCAATAAATCAGCACTAAAAGGTCTACATAGTGCTGACCTACATGAAACTAAAAAAATGTTTGTATAGTCCTTTAAATAATCTTCCCTTTGGTATATATAACCAAATGAGAAAATGGTATCTATATTAGAGCTAAAAATAGTGCCTGCAAAGCGCCCTGAAAGAGCCGTTCAATTCACTCCAATGTGAAACCCAAGGGCTTTCACACTGGAGCGGTGCGCTTGCAGGATGGTCAAAAAAGTCCTGAAAGCCGCATTTTTGCACCGCTATAGGAGCTATATTCACTGCTCCTAAAACGCCCCTTCCCATTGAAAACAATAGGGCTTTGCGGGCAGTTCTAACAATTTTTCGCCCGCTAGCGGGGGTTAAAACCACCCCGCTAGTGGCCGAATTGCGCCGCTAAAATGACGGTAAAGCGGCGCTAAAAATAGTGCCGCTTTACCACCGGCGCCGCCTGCCCCAGTGTGAAAGTAGCCTTACACTCAGGCTTCTTTCCAGATGTCCAGGACCACAAATTATAATGGTCAAACAAGCAACAGCAAGTTCCAGGAGGGTAACCGTCACATGGATCACAGATCGTATAAAAAAAACAAGGAATACTCCCATAGTGAAGCCCATCATAATGTAAGTTTCATTTGAAAACTGGCTACGGTTACCTTCATACAAAACATAGACAGTGATTGTTTTGTATAATAAAAGAGCAGCAGGCTCGAACACTTCGAACACTACCGCTGGCATGTGTGATGTCGTCACTGGTAGGCCACTCCCTGATGCATTTCGTCATCAACAAGACGTCTTCGGAGAATGAGACTCGACCTAAAAACAACTTTCTGAAAGAAAGGATTTGGTAGCTCATTGGCATTGTTATTTTGGATAAATGTTCAAAATCTTAAGCGATCAGGAGATGTATAGTGAATTGCCATAAGTTCCAACAAGTCTATTCAAAAAAGATTTGGATGGTATCATCAAACAGGGTTTCTGTGATTCTATCCTAGATAAAAAAGAGAATGCTTATTTGGTTCCATTAGCCCCTCAGATCCCTACGATTTATTATCTCCCCAAGATCCATAAGTGAGCTTTGTCCCTCGAAGATGGTTTTTAAGACTTTGGCGTAATTGCACTAATCTTCATGACTTTGAGGTACAAGCAATTACAGTTAAAAATAAATTCTTAGAAAAAGGATACCTTCAAACTGATCTTGATCAAGAAATCCATAGGATATGCAAACTGGATAGAGGTGAATTATTTCAGAATAATTCCCGTTGTAAAAACAATAACAATTTTAAAGATCCTAAATGGTCTCTTTTCACTTTTTCAATTAAGCATCGTCAAATCAAACATATGTTCAACAAGCAGTGGGACGCTTTTAAGAATGATTGTTGTACTATAGGACCATTTTTGCCTGATAAAGCTGTTGTCATCTATAGGGGTGCTCCATCACTTCAGATGAAAATTGCTCCCAATATTATTAATCCCCCCTCCAGACCCATATTTTTTCATAATTTAACAGGATAGCATCCCTGCAAAAAGTGCAATGTATGCCTTCATAATACTCATTGGAGAAAGAAAACAGAATTCTTTAGATCAAATGTCACCAATCACTCCTATCCAATGAAGCCGTTTTTTAGGTGTGCTGCAACAAATGTAGTCTAATAACTTGCCCTTGTGGTAAACACTATGTGGGCAGGACCATTCATAGTTTTTTCACTAGGGTTAGCGAACATATTTTAAACATAAAAAATGGCAAAAAGAAACATAGCGTTGTTAAACATTATGCTCAATTTCATCATGGAAATCCAATGGGTACCCAGTTTTTGGCAATAGACCATTATATTCCACCCTGGCGTGGGGGTTCAGCTAAGTGGGGTGTGTCACAATTGGAGACTTATTGAATATATGAGTGCAAATCATAGTTTCCATATAGTATGAATGTGGAGTGGGACATCAATGCATTTATTAACAGGGCTTGATGTGCCCACTTCATGTTGATTCAGCTACATTGTGAACTTCTGCATTGTCATCTATTTGAAATGATCATAGTATAGTGTTCATCCTAACTTTATTATTGGGGTATTGTTTGATGTCAATTTTTCACGTTTCCATTTTGGATTTATCATTATTGGTGTTGTTGTTTGGTGTACCCAGATTTTTGTCACCCAATTATGTGGACCATTAGATTAAATTCATTTAAAACTTAATTTAGAATTTATATTCCAATTTTGATATGACACTAAATGGCGCATGTCTGGTTCCCTTTCTCTTATCAGAGTAGGTCCACATCCATTAATAGGAATTTATTTATATACATTTTAATTTAGTTTTTTATCGCATTTTTAATGTATTGTTTATACATTTCACTCCAGATTTATCTGGTTATGTATGTATTTACATGTTCAGCCTTCTGAGCCTGTAATGAAGCTTGGGTCAATTTTAACAATTTATTATTTCCTGTTTCCAGAGGAGGCGTGTAAATATTTAAATTTTCTGTGATCACATGCTTTCTCAGACTCTGACTCAGGATGAGGCTTGAAGCGCAGGTGGTTTCAAAGGTTTCTTCTATTCAATGATTTTAGGAGATGATGGCGATGCGTGGAGGGCACGCTGATGCCGTATAGACAGATCCCGGCTCAAAATGAGACTTGAGCCGTGTTGTGTCACATCCCCTTTCTTATCCATTTATAGTGGGGTTTGATAGCGAGGCATGGAGCGCACGCTGGTGCCATATTGGAACACCGTGGATTTGAACATCCAGGTGTCCCCTGTTGCCATTTTGGATTCAAATTTCCATTGGCAGACCACTCTATATACATTGCAATGATTACATATAACCCTCACACCCCAGATGATGTCCAATAGGACGAAACGCATCGGGTAACGTTTGTGGAATCATTGAAAATTACCCATACAACTTTAAGATACAAGCCTGTTTTTATTGGAATTTTTGTAAGTGTAAACCCCCTTTTTTACCTATTAAACATACCATACTGAGTCACACTATGTGCGATTATTTGTTTTCTATGCACACCACCATAGATTACTGCAACATCTGATGTGGTCCACTGCACACTTTGGGGTTTGTGTCTTGATGCTGGAACCTCTTACTTAATACTGGATAGGGCCTATTCTCTAAACATCGATCTCCTTGTGGTGGGTCCAGTTGAGGTATATCCCCAGGACTGCCTGTTTGACCCACATGCTGTACAGTACGTGTGTCCATTGTTTCTGATAAGCGCGCCAACCTTATCACTTGTTCATTGCACATCAAGCCCAAGTTCTCATTATCTTGAACGAGCACGAGAGACTTTTTTGCACAAGTTTTATTTTTTCAAGATGAACTACCTCATAGTGTTCATTTATGAATTTGAGAAATTTTAAATACTGTTTTTTATTCACATATTTAGCACTTTTATTTTTTATTGGTTGTTTACTCACCATATATCCACACTTTGAACATTCCAGGTTCAACTCTCTGTATGATTTTATTTGTTCACAATTGAGCGCCACATTATTGTTTTACATGTTTTTTGCACTATATGTCTAGTGGAGTATTGGCAGCTTATTAGTCGCTATGTGCAATTTTTTCTTTTTCTAGATACGGGGAGGAGACATCAGAGACTATGTAAGCGTAAAGGTTTCTGGATCTTCACCCTGGGCAGTCTCACCCCTGATGGTCTTAACGAAAATCTGGAGGTACACAAGGTACTCTAGAGGTCATAAGAGGAAATTTGTAGATTCTTGGGCATGAGCATTCATGGTGTTGGTATATACACGCCCTTATTCCACAGCCCTTTGCAAGATATTGTCTTCATTTCTGATCGGTTATTCTTTCTGCCCTCTCAATCCTCCTTCACCTCCCCTGTAGTAGCGTCATCCACTCAATCAATCATCCCCCCAATTGTGTCTGTTTCCATTTTTATTTGGTAAATATACCTTTTAAGTGTCGGTTCACACTGCCGCGACTTGGGATCCGACTTGTCAGCCCTCAAGTCGCCCCAAGTCATTTGACATTCGGAATTACATTATAGTCAATGAGAGCCGTCTTAATGTACACTACTGAAGTGGCTCCGACTTCAGAAAAGGTTCCTGTACTACTTCAAGGCGACTTCTAGGCAACCTGTACCCATAGAATTCAATGGAAGTCGCCTCCAAGTCGGATCCTCATCTATAGTGAAGCGACTTTACAAGAAAAAGAAATGATCATGAGGGGGAACTCCATGCCAATTTTTAAATTAAAAAAATGCCATGGGTTCCCCTCCAAGAGCATACCAGGCCCTTAGGTCTAGTATGGATTTTAAGGGGAACCCCCTATGCCAAAAAAATGGTGTGGTGGTAACCCAAAATCAATACCAGACCCTTATCCAAGCACACAGCCCGGCCGGTCAGGAAAGGGGGTGGGGACGAGCGAGCACCTCCCCTCCTGAACCGTACCAGGCCGCATGCCCTCAACATAGGGGGGTAGGTGCTTTGGGAAAGTGGTGCGGCCTGCCGCCCCCCCACCCTAAAGCACCTTGTCCCCATGTGACAGGACCAGGGCCTCTTCCCGACAACCCTGGCCATTGGTTCTGACTTCTCCGCTCTCTCCGGCCTCTTCTCCGCTCTCTTCTCCCGCTCTCCAGCCTCTTCTCCCGGTGTCCGGTTCTTCTCCCACACTCCGGTTCTTCTGCCGGGCTCCTCTGCTATCTTCTGCTCTTTTGCCACTCTCTTGCTAGCGTTGGCCCGGTCTTCTCCATTGTCTTGTTCCCTCTTCTCTTCTTGCAATGTTGACACAACACTCTCTCCCACTGTAATGCTGTGTGCACTGTGCGCAATGACTTATATAGGCATGGGAAGTGGTCACCGGGTGATGTCACCTGGTGACCCCGCCCCTTATGATGTCACAATCCCATCATGCCCTGTGACATCACCCGGTGACCATGCCCCATGCCTATGTAAGTCGTTGCGCACCTCGCACATGGCATTACAGCGGGAGAGAGCGTTGTGTCAACATCGGAAGAAGAGAAGAGGAAACAAGACAATGGAGAAGACCGGGCCAACACTAGCAAGAGAGCGGCAAAAGAGCAGAAGATAGCGGTGGGTGATACAGCCAGAACTACAATGGAATGGACCTAAATCCAATTGAGAATCAATGGCTAGACTTGAAAATTGCTGTTCACAGACGCTATCCATCCAATCTGACAGAGCTTGAGCTATTTTGCAAAGGAAAATTGGCAAAAATGTCACTCTCTAGATGTGCAAAGCTGGTAGAGACATACCCAAAAAGACTTGCAGCTATAATTGCAGCGGAAGGTGGTTCTACAAAGTATTGACTCAAGGGGGCTGAATGCAAATGCACGCCACACTTTTCATATATTTATTTGTAAAAATATTTGAAAACCATTTATCATTTTCCTTCCACTTCACAATTATGTGCCACTTTGTGTTGGTCTATGAAATAAAATCCCAATAAAATACATTTACATTTTTGGTTGTAATATCACAAAATGTGGCAAATTTCAAGGGGTATGAATACTTTTCAAGGCACTGTATATATATATATATATATATATATATATATATATATATATATATACAGTTGTGCTCATAAGTTTATTGGCCATTTTTCAGAGAATATGAATGATAACACAAAAACATTTCTTTTAAATCATAATCACAACAGAAACTATCCAGATGACCCTGATCAAAAGTTTACATACCCTGGTGATTTTGGCCTGATGACATGCACGCAAGTTGACACAAAGGGGTTATCTGTTTGCTTGTAATTAGTGTGTGTGTATAAAAGGTCAATGATTTTCTGGACTCCTGACAGACCCTTGCATCTTTCACCCAGTGCTGCACTGACGTTTCTGGATTCTGAGTCATGGGGAAAGCAAAAGAATTGTCAAAGGGTCTGCTGGAAAAGGTAGTTGAACTGTAAAAACAGGAAAGGGATATAAAAAGATATCCAAGGAATTAAGAATGTCAATCAGCAGTGTTCAAACTCTAATCAAGAAGTGGAAAATGAGGGGTTCTGTTGAAACCAAACCAGGTAGACCAACTAAAATTTCAGCCACAACTGCTAGGAAAATTGTTCGGAGGCAAAGAAAAACCCACAAATAACTTCAGGTGAAATACAGGACTCTCTGAAAACATGTGGTGTGGCTGTTTCAAGATGCACAAAAAGGAGGCACTTGAAGAAAGATGGGCTGCATGGTCGAGTCACCAGAAGAAAGCCATTACTACGCAAATGCCACAAAGTATCCACCTTACAATACACCAAACAGCACAGAGACAAGCCTCAAACCTTCCAAACCTTCCTACTGTGAAACACGGAGGTGGATCGCTGATGTTTTGGGGATGTGTGAGCTACAAAGGCACAGGAAATTTGGTCAAAATTGATGGCAAGATGAATGCATTATGTTATCAAAAAATACTGGAGGAACATTTGCATTCATCGGCCAGGAAGCTGCACATGGGACGTACTTAATCATTCCAACATGACAATGATCCAAAACACAAGGCCAAGTCGACCTGTCATTGGCTATAGCAGAATAAAGTGAAGGTTCTGGAGTAGCCATCTAAGTCTCCTGACCTCAATATCATTGAGCCACTCTGGGGAGATCTCAAACGTGCAGTTCATGCAAGACAGCCCAAGAATTTACAGGAACTGGAGGCTTTTTGCCAAGAGGAATGGGCAGCTTTACCATCTGATAAAATAAAGAGCCTCATCCACAAATACCACAAAAGACTTCAAGCTGTCATTGATGTTAAAGAGGGCAATACAAGGGCATAACTGGGGTATGTAAACTTTTGATCAGGGTCATTTGAGTAGTTTCTGTTGTGATTATGATTTAAAAAGAGTAAATACAGTTGATTGAGAATAAATGGCTTCAGCCAAACACTAACCATGAGTGAACGAAACGTTTTTGTGTTATCATTCATATTCTCTGAAAAATGGGCAAGAAATCATAAATTCTGCCAGGGTATATATAGAGAGAGAGATTTTATAAATTTATAATTTTTTTTTTTACTCTTATTCTAACTTTTAATATGCCAAATTGGTAGTGCAGTCATTGGGATAAAAATAATAATTTTAATTAGTTTATTCACCCCAGTGCACATATTGCATCATCTATATGCCTATAGGTTCATGTATGTATCTCTCATACTGTATCTATGTTCGACGATAGTATATTATATTATATATTATATATATTATATTATATATTCTAATATGCCTGTAAGCATCCTATGAGAGCCCCCCCCCCCTTCCTTGCCTCCCTCCTTCCTTGGGCCAATCTACAATTTTGGTGCAGTGTAACAGGACAGCATACATGCTGCTAACACTAAATATAGTTTGGCAAGGTGTCTTATTTCAATACCTAAACCTAGCTATGTGTTCATAGTTAATAAAAGAATAATAGGCCGCTTTAGAATATCTACTTTTTTCCATCTTTTTCTCTAGTGGATGTCTTCATTAGGATCGCCGACGGTCCTTTCTGGTGATGATGTCATCCTTGGGTGGCTGCGGACATCAAGGCCATCAGGAAATGACGCCTGCAGTGCATTTCTGGCCGCGCCTCCCGAAATGCACATAGTGGCGTGCGTTCCAGCCGCCATCACATAGACAGCTTCAATTCTGCAACGTTGACTGCAAAAGAGGCAGAATTAATACTATGCCAAACATTAGCTGAGGCTACATTCAGTTTGTAGCGTGACACAAAGGAGAACTCCAGCTCTTGGCCTGGGAAACACAGACCACACTAGTCTGTGAGAGCAAAAGGTGGGAGGAGCCTATCTGTCTCTGTAAGCCTTCCTGGAAGATTCCTGGAAAGTGAGTTAACAGCCTAGGTGGAAAAATTCCCAGTTTATTTTTATAGGTGCCTGACAGTAAGCAGAGGGGAACGCAGCCATTATTTGACCTAATCGCTACCATTTACAACAAGGAAAGATATACATTGATGCCTGTTTTTTCCTTCTCTGAGGTGAGAGTTTAGAGAGCCTGGTTGAGCCGCCAGTCGTTTTATGAAGATTATCATTATTATTACCAACACTTTATCTCCATATTCATTTTTTCTGCGACCACCATTGTTTATGAACTTTTTATTGTCATTTCTATGAACTGTTTTTTTGATATATCCATTTATTGGAAGTATCCTACACTACGCTGTTTGCAGTTTTGCACACCTGCTGCACATGTTTTGCATTTTTTGCACATCTATTCGATTTGGTTTTTGATTTTTTATTGTGACATATGAATTTTCAGCACAGTTATTTTTATTGATGCACTTTATTTAAGACTTGCCATCTCTCACACTCACATATTTATATATCATTATTGTTAGATGTGATTACTATTTCTATGATAGATTTTATGCGCGAAATCCCTTTATCTCTATTCATCCTAATGAGTGGCCACGAGTCTTGTTAAACTCCCTTCCGCGAAAAAGTTTTATCCCTATTGTGGGGTCACCAGTATGGTATTTGTAAATTGAAATCATATCCCCTCTCAAGTGTCACTTTTCCAGAGAGAATAAGTTCAATGCTCGCAACCTTTCCTCATAACTAATATCCTCCAGACCCTTTATAAGCTTTGTTGCCCTTCTTTGTACTCGCTCCATTTCCAGTACATCCTTCCTGAGGACTGGTGCCCAGAACTGGACAGCATACTCTAGGTGCGACCGGACCAGAGTATTTTAGAGAGGAAGAATTATCATTTTATCTCTGGAGTTGATCCCCTTTATAATGCATGCCAATATTCTGTTTGCTTTGTTAGCAGCAGCTTGGCATAGCATGGCATTGCTGAGCCTATCATCTACTAGGACCCCCAGGTCCTTTTCCATCCTAGATTCCCCCAGAGGTTCTCCCCCCAGTGTATAGATTGCATTCATATTTTTGCCACCCAAATGCATTATTTTACATTTTTCTACATTAAACCTCATTTGCCATGTAGTTGCCCATATCAAACCATATCAAACAACTTTTAATTAGCAAATATGGATCTTGAATTAATGCCCTGAGCACCATGGCCATGGCCAAAGATGGAGAGATACTCTTCCTTGGATGCCGAATGTGCAATCCTGCCCACATAGAGCGCTTCACCATGGAATCTTCAGCCCACCTTGTCTCCATGAGAGATGACAGTGCCGATATTTTAATTTTTAAGGAGTTCTAAGCTAGGCCCTTGTCCAGGGCTGATTGGATCAGGCAGCCCAGGAGAAAAAGGTGAGAAATCCTGTCAGGGAAGACGTCTGCAGAGTACAGCTGTTGCTTCCAGGTGCACACCTGTGCGCAAGCGCCAACCAAGAATGACCAGAGCTACCACGAGCGCTTCTGCAGACTCACATGTGCGAACGCAACCGCGCGTTGGCCGCGCCTCCCGGAACGCACATAGTGGCGTGCGTTCCAGCCGCCATCACATAGACAGCTTCAATTCTGCAACGTTGACTGCAAAAGAGGCAGAATTAATACTATGCCAAATATTAGCTGAGGCTACATTCAGTTTGTAGCGTGACACAAAGGAGAACTCCAGCTGGCTGCCTTGCAGATGTCAAATGCCGAAACCTTTGCGTGAGCTGCCCAAGATGCCCCACCCCCCTGGTAGAATGAGCCCGCACTTCCACCGGCGAAGGTAAGCCTTGTTTGTTATAAGCCGCCTTTATATCTTTCAGAATCCAAGAGGAAATTGTCCTGAAAAAAGCCTTATCCCCTTTATTTGGGCCTGCTGGGACAACAAAGAGGCTGTCAGTCCTCCTTAAACTTGCTGTTTTGATGATGTAAGCTGAAATTAGTTTCACCATATCCAAAGAACTGTAATCTCCCTGACTAGAAGAAGTGGGTTCAGGTGGGAAAACTGGAGGAAAAATTCTCCAGTTGTCATGAAAACTTGATGCAACTTTGGAACGAAAGTGGGGAGCAGGTCATCTGGAAGAATTAGACAGTAGGGTTCCTTGCATGATAGGGCTACTAATTGTGAGACCCTTGCAGATGTGATGGCAACTAAGAAAATCACCTTAAAGGTGAAATACCATAGTTACATAGTTACATAGTAGGTGAGGTTGAAAAAAGACACAAGTCCATCAAGTCTAACCTATATGTGTGATTATATGTCAGTATCAAATTGTATATCCCTGTATGTTGTGGTTGTTCAGGTGCTTATCTAATAGTTTTTTGAAATTATCAATGCTCTCCGTTGAGACCACCGCCTGTGGAAGGGAATTCCACATCCTTGTGGAATGGCCACGAGGATGGCTCATCCTAATGAGTGGCCACGAGTCTTGTTAAACTCCCTTCCGCGAAAAAGTTTTATCCCTATTGTGGGGTCACCAGTATGGTATTTGTAAATTGAAATCATATCCCCTCTCAAGTGTCACTTTTCCAGAGAGAATAAGTTCAATGCTCGCAACCTTTCCTCATAACTAATATCCTCCAGACCCTTTATAAGCTTTGTTGCCCTTCTTTGTACTCGCTCCATTTCCAGTACATCCTTCCTGAGGACTGGTGCCCAGAACTGGACAGCATACTCTAGGTGCGACCGGACCAGAGTCTTTTAGAGAGGAAGAATTATCATTTTATCTATGGAGTTGATCCCCTTTATAATGCATGCCAAAATTCTGTTTGCTTTGTTAGCAGCAGCTTGGCATAGCATGCCATTGCTGAGCCTATCATCTACTAGGACTCCCAGGTCCTTTTCCATCCTAGATTGCCCCAGAGGTTCTCCCCCCAGTATATAGATTGCATTCATATTTTTGCCACCCAAATGCATTATTTTACATTTTTCTACATTAAACCTCATTTGCCATGTAGTTGCCCATATCGAACCATATCAAACAACTTTTAATTGGCAAATATGGATCTTGCATTAATGCCCTGAGCACCATGGCCATGTCCCAAGATGGAGAGATACTCTTCCTTGGATGCCGAATGTGCAATCCTGCCCACATAGAGCGCTTCACCATGGAATCTTCAGCCCACCTTGTCTCCATGAGAGATGACAGTGCCGATATTTTAATTTTTAAGGAGTTCTAAGCTAGGCCCTTATCCAGGGCTGATTGGATCAGGCAGCCCAGGAGAAAAAGGTGAGAAATCCTGTCAGGGAAGACGTCTGCAGAGTACAGATGTTGCTTCCAGGCGCACACCTGTGCACAAGCACCAACCAAGAATGACCAGAGCTACCACGAGCGCTTCTGCAGACTCACATGTGCGAACGCGACCGTGCGTTGGCGCGCGCACCTGTCACCAGAACTGGCGCCAGCCAGCCTATTTAAACGGAGCTTTAACACTGGCTGGTTGCTGCTTGATCTACAGTGTAATCTGAATCCTGATTCCTGTTTGTTTGACTTCTGCTACAGATCCGGCTTGTTCCCGACTACCGCTGCCTGCTTCCTGCCCTGACCCCTGGCTTCCCACGGACTGATCTCTGTCTCCAGTTCCTGTTAGCTAGCATCTGTTGCCAAACCTGCCTGTGACCCAACTACGCCTCTGCCTGCTGTCTATATCTGATCTGCCCGTCTGTTGCCAGAACCTGCCTGTGACCTGACTACGCTTCTGCCTGCCGCTTCTGCCTGATCTGCCTGTCTGCTGTCTACCTGGCTTGTCTGATTCTGCTTCCGGCCGTCCAGCCTGCTTCAAGCCCCTGCTTCCTGTGGTGCATCTCTGCCTATCTCCTGCCAAGTCCACCAGCCATCAGCCACCTCACCTGTCTGCTACCTGCTGTGTGTCCGGCTTCCTGTTGTGAGTTTGTGGCTACTGCTGATACAGACTTCTGGACTGATCATAGGCACTCTTACCCAGCTGTGAACCTGAGCCTGTTGTCCGACTATCAGGGGCTCTCAAGCCAGAGCTGTACGAGAGGCCTTCCTCTACACATCAGGCTCACCCACCAGGTACATGACAGTACCAAGCAGCCATGACTAAGGCTGCAGGAGGAACCTCTCTCGTATCTGGAGTCTGCCAGAGCATCGCAGGCTTGACACAAGCAATCAAGACCCTGCAGGAAAAGTTTGTTCAACTTGAAGAACGTGTGCAGGTCCTGCCCCCTCCTGCCATTCCTGTGGCTGCATCTTCTGCAATTGTGTCAACCCGGACAGTGTCCAGTACTGACTCTTCTACAGTGATGACATCCCCTGAGCCACAGGTGCCTTGTCCCGAGAGGTTCTCCAGAGACCGGTCCAGGTTTAGAACATTCCGCAACGCCTTCCAAATCTATTGTTCACTTCAACCACAGACTTTCTCTACCGAGACTACCAAGGTGGGGTTCATCATTAGGGATGAGCCGAACACCCCCCGGTTCAGTTCACACCAGAACCTGCGAACGGACCGAAAATTCGCACGAACGTTAGAACCCCATTGACGTCTATGGGACTCGAACGTTCAAAATCAAAAGTGCTAATTTTAAAGGCTAATTTGCATGGTATTGTCCTAAAAAGGGTTTGGGGACCCGGGTCCTACCCCAGGGGACATGTATCAATGCAAAAAAAACTTTTAAAAACGGCCGTTTTTTCGGGAGCAGTGATTTTAATGATGCTTAAAGTAAAAAAAAAAGTGAAATATTCCTTTAAATATCGTACCTGGGGTGTGTCTATAGTATGCCTGTAAAGTGGCGCGTGTTTCCCGTGTTTAGAACAGTCCCTGCACAAAATGTCATTTTTAAAGGAAAAAATCTCATTTAAAACTGCTTGCGGGTTTAATGTAATGTCGGGTCCTGGCAATATGGATGAAAATCAGTGAGACAAACGGCATGGGTACCCCCCAGTCCATTACCAGGCCCTTTGGGTCTTGTATGCACATTAAGGGGAACCCCGCACCCAAATTAAAATAAGGAAAGGTGTGGGGCCACCAGGCCCTATATACTCTGAACAGCAGTATACAGGCGGTGCAAACAAGACAGGGACTGTAGGTTTTGTTGTTAAGTAGAATCTGTTTGTAATTTTGAACGGGTACATTTTTAACGTGTTTAGCTCCAGCCAAAAAATCTTTTTTAAGCTTTTTGGAAAACATAGGGAAGGGTTATCACCCCTGTGACATTTGTTTTGCTGTCTGTCCTCCTCTTCAGAAGATTTCACCTCACTTTTTGTCCCAATGACAAATGTTTTTTGAAAATGTGGGTTTTTTTGTGGAACAAGGATTGGAAAGCATCAGTGGAAAGGAGAAGTGTTTTTCCCATATTAACTCTTACAGGAAAGAATTTCCCTTCCTAGGGTTAGATTTCATCTCACTTCCTGTTGTCTCCTTCCGTTTGCAAGTAGGAGTCGTTTGTAAGTTAGATTTTTGAAATTAGGGGCCTGCCCTATATACTCAGCAGAAATTTGGGCCATAGGTGTTGTTGTGGCCACAACACTGTAAGCCCTCACAGGGCCCTGCTGGGAAATATTAGAACAAGAATTGTAATTACATGCCCCTGTTGAACAGGAGCAGAAAAATTGGGCCTTTGGTGGTGGTGCTGCTGGTGCCACAAAACTGTAAGTCCTCACTCGCTCTTGGTGGGTGCAGAAATGGGCCCTGCTGTGAAATATTAGATCAAGAATTGTAATTACATGCCCCTGTTGAACAAGGGCAGAAAAATTGGGCCTTTGGTGGTGGTGGTGCTGGTGCCACAACACTGTAAGTCCTCACTCGCTCTTGGTGGGTGCAGAAATGGGCCCTGCTGTGAAATATTAGATCAAGAATTGTAATTAGATGCCCCTGGGGCTGAAAAATTAGGCCTTAGACACTGGTGCTGGTGCCACAACACTGCAACCCCTCACAGACACTCTAGTTGGAACGCAGGAACGAGCCCTGCTGCAAAGTATTGCATCAAAAATTGTAATTACACGCCCCTGTTAAACAGGGGCAGAAAAATTGGGCCTTAGGCACTGGTGCCAAAACACTACAACCCCACAGACACTCTAGTTGGAACGCAGGAACGAGCCCTGCTGCAAAGCATTGCATCAAAAATTGTAATTACACGCCCCTGTTAAACAGGGGCAGAAAAATTGGGCCTTAGGCACTGGTGCTGGTGCCACAACACTGCAACCCCTCACAGATACTCTAGTTGGAATGCTGAAATGAGCCCTGCTGCAAAGTATTGCATCAAAAATTGTAATTACATGCCCCTGTTAAACAAGGGCTGAAAAATTGGGCCTTAGGCACTGGTGGTGGCGCCCAGAACCAAAAATGTTCTTACAAGCTATCAGCGTAATGATTGAGGAGGAAGAGGATAATTTCTCAGGGATAGTCACTCAGCATCAGTATAGGCAGTCTTTGAAGGGATCTGAGATTTCAAAAAAAATTATTCGGTTACATCAGCATCAGGTGCTTGGTAGCTGGTGGTGATCCAAGACTGATTCATTTTTATGAAGGTCAGTCGATCGACCGAGTCGGTGGACAGGCGCACCCTGTGATCGGTTACAAAGCCTCCAGTAGCACTTAATGTGCATTCCGAAAGAACGCTGGATGCAGGAAAGGCCAGTAGCTCAATTGCATACTGTGCAAGCTCTGGCCAGTAATCCATCCTCAAGACCCAGTAACCCAGAGGATTTTCGGTGGGAAAGGTGTCCAAGTCAGATCTTGCCCCTAGGTATTCCTGCACCATGTAAAACAGACGCTGGCGATGGTTGCTGGAACCGATCATACCTTGGGGCTGCGGACCAAAAAATTGTCTGAACGCATCGGTCAGACGGCCACCTTCTCCACCGCTCCTTCTTTGACTGACCGAAGCCTCAGAAACACATTGTCCAGAAACAGGAGTTTGTAACCTCCCAGTCTCTGGGAACGCATTGCACAGACCTTTCTGCAAGGCCTCCCGAAGATGTTTCATCCTCTGCTCCCTCTGCGATGGCAAGATAAGGTCCGCAACCTTACCCTTGTAACGTGGATCAAGGAGGGTTGCCAGCCAGTATTAGAGATGGGTTATTCCCACGCTAGTATTGGTCCTTCTCCTTGATACCACGAATACGAGGATCCTTACGCAGGCTTTGCAGGATCAGGGAGGCCATGCAGCGTAGGTTTGCGGAGGCATTCGGTCCGGAGTCCTCTGGGTCACTAAGGACGACATGGTCCGCAGCCACCTCCTCCCAGCCACGTACAAGTCCATGTGTTTCTTGGGTCTGATCCCTTAAAGACTGCTGCTGATGCTGAGTGCCAGGCTCCACCTCCATACTGACACAATCTTCCTCCTCCTCCTCCTCCTCCTCCTCCTCGTCCTCTTCCTGTGTGATCGGCGGGCATGCAGGAACACTATCTGGATAAAGGGGGCCTTGAAGTCCTCCTCTTCCTGCCTCTGTTCTGCCTCAAGTGCCCTGTCCATTATTCCACGCAGTGTGTGCTCCAACAGGTGGACAAGGGGGACAGTGTCACTGATGCATGCACTGTCACTGCTCACCATCCTCGTGGCCTCCTCAAATGGTGACAGGACAGTGCATGCATCCCTGATCATGGCCCACCCTGTCCTGGTGCCATAGTTGCACAGGTACTCATTGATGGCCCTCTGCTGCGTGTGCAGCCGCTGCAGCATGGCCAACGTTGAGTTCCACCTGGTGGGCATGTCACAGATTAGGCAGTTCTTGGGCAGGTTAAACTCCTTTTGGAGGTCCGTCAGCCGAGCACTGGCATTATATGACCGGCGGAAATGCACACAGACTTTCCTGGCCTGCCTCAGGACATCCTGTAAGCCCGGGTACCTGCCCAAGAACCGCTGCACCACCAAGTTAAGGACATGAGCCAAACAGGGCACATGGGTCATTTGTCCCTGTCGGAGGGCAGAGAGGAGGTTGGTGCCAAAACACCATTCCTGCCTTAAGTTGGCGTGGCGTCAACCACCTCTGAACCTCCCACCGCAGAGCTGACAGAACCTCTGCCCCAGTGTGACTCTTCTCCCCCAAGCACACCAGCTCAAGCACCGCATGGCATCTTTTGGCCTGCGTACATGCGTAGCCCCTTGAACGGCTGCGGAGCACCACTGGTTCCGAGGACAAAGCACAGGAAGAGGCTATGAAGGAAGAAGAAGAGGAGGGGGTGGAGGAGAGAGGTGTGTCACAATCATTAGCATTTTGGAGGCGTGGTGGCGGAACAACCTCCAACACTACTGCACCTTGTCCTGCATCCTTCCCAGCTGCCAGCAGAGTCACCCAACGCGCCGTGAAACTTAGGTAACGTCCCTGTCCATGCCTGCTGGACCATGAGTCAGCGGTTATATGCACCTTACCACTGACCGCCCTGTCCAGCAAGGCATGGACATTGCCTTCCACATGCCGGTAGAGAGCCGGAATCGCCTTCCGTGAGAAAAAGTGGCGTTTGGGTACCTGCCACTGAGGAACCGCACATTCCACAAACTCACGGAAGTTGCAGAGTCTACCAACTGAAAAGGCAGCAGTTGAAGTGCTAACAATTTTGCCAAGCTAGCATTCAACCGCTGCGCATGTGGATGGCTGGGAGCAAACTTCTTTCGGCGGTGCAGCAGCTGGGGCAGGGAAATTTGCCTGGTACAATCTGACGTCGGTGTACCAAAAGCAGATTGCCCACAAGTACTTGGCTGTGACACACCTAATTCTACACCTTCATTCCTCTCAGTGCAGGTCTCAGAGAGGACTGAAGGTATAGTGGGGTTGGAGATCTCAGCTGATGAGGAGCAGGTCCTCTTTGTTCTTTGGTGTGGGTCTTTTAGATACGCTTGCCAACGAACTGCATGGCAGGTCAACATATGTCTGATCAAGCATGTGGTACCCAAGTGGGAGATGTTTTGGCCACGCGAGATACACTTGAGACATATGTTGCAAATAGCAGCGGTGCGATCTGATGCACTCGTCTCAAAAAAGGCCCACACCAAAGAACTTTTTGAATAATGCGCAGAGACTGCAGCGCCCTGCACATGTGGAGCTTTGGGGTGTGATGCAGTCAATGTGCTGCCCTTAGGCTGGCATCCTGCCTCGTTGGTGATGTGCCGCCTCCTCCTCCTCTTCCTCTCTCCTATCAGGCACCCACGTTGAGTCAGTGACCTCATCATCCCCTCCCTCCTCATCACTGGAGCAAACCTGGCAGTATGCTGCAGCAGGGGGAGCATGACTGCCAGATTGCTGTCCTTCTTGGGCACCCCCTCTGTCCTTGCTCATGTTACTGCCTTCATCGAGCTCAGTATCATCATCAGAGCCTTCCAAATGCTGGGCATCCTCCTGGAGCATGTACCCAACACTGTAGTCAAACAGTTCGAGGGACTCCTCAGGAGGACACGGTGGGGCTAGTGAAGGAGTCACTGATGACATTGAGCCGAGGGAAGAGGCCGCTGCTTTGCCAGACAAAGTACCCTGTGCATGGGTGAGAGAGGATGAGGAGGATGAGGACGGCTTGGTCATCCACTCGACCAAGTCTTCCGCATGTTGCGGCTCAACACGGCCAGTTGCCGAAAAAAAGGCCAAGCATGTCCTACGGCCACGTGCTGATGAGGATGCACCGTCTCCACGACCAGTACTAGACACAGAGCCTGCTTGCCCTCTCTTATTGGCTTGTGACTGTCTGCCTCTCCTTCTTGGCCTTCCAGACATACTAATGGCCTGTAGCTGCACTAAGCTGGGATATATATATATATATATATATATATATATATATATATATATATATATATATGTACTGATACTGCAGCTAGCAAAATCAACTGCCTGCCTGTAGTATGAGAACACCACCAACTTTCTACAGGTAGCTTTAGCTGAACACTGTGCAGAGCTTGCAAAAAACTAACTTGTAGCTTTTTTAGCTGCCTGCGGTAGTGATAGGATCAGGAAAACACCACCAACCTTCTCCAGGTAGCTTTAGGTGAACACTGTGCAGAGCTTGCAAAAAAATAACTTGTAGGTTTAGCTGAACACTGTGAGGTGGACGCACCACACTAACTTGTAGTTTTAGCTGAACACTGTGAGCAGGACGCACAGCACTAACTTGTAGTTTTAGCTGAACACTGTGAGCAGGACGCACTGCACTAACTTGTAGCTTTAGATGAACACTGTGCAGAGGTCTCACTACACTAACTTGTAAGTTTAGCTGAACACTGTGAGCAGGACGCACAGCACTAACTTGTAGTTTTAGCTGAACACTGTGAGCAAGATGCACCGCACTAACTTGTAGGTTTAGCTGAACACTGTGAGGTGGACGCACCACACTAACTTGTAGTTTTAGCTGAACACCGTGAGCAGGATGCACCCCACTAACTTGTAGGTTTAGCTGAACACTGTGAGCAGGACGCACTGCACTAACTGTAAATAGTCTAGCTGCCTGACTGTGGTACTAATAGGATCAAAAGAACACCAGCAATTTTCTGAACACTGAACACTGAACACTGTGAGCAGGATGCACCGCACTAACTTGTAGGTTTAGCTGAACACTGTGAGGTGGACGCACCGCACTAACTTGTAGTTTTAGCTTAACACTGTGAGCAGGACGCACCGCACTAACTTGTAGGTTTAGCTGAACACTGTGAGGTGGACGCACCACACTAACTTGTAGGTTTAGCTGAACACTGTGAGCAGGACGCACCCCACTAACTTGTAGGTTTAGCTGAACACTGTGAGCAGGACGCACCCCACTAACTTGTAGTTTTAGCTGAACACTGTGAGCAGGACACACCGCACTAACTTGTAGGTTAAGCTGAACACTGTGAGCAGGACGCACCCCACTAACTTGTAGTTTTAGCTGAACACTGTGAGCAGGACGCACCGCACTAACTTGTAGGTTTAGCTGAACACTGTGAGCAGGACGTACCCCACTAACTTGTAGGTTTAGCTGAACACTGTGAGCAGGACGCACCCCACTAACTTGTAGTTTTAGCTGAACACTGTGAGCAGGACGCACTGCACTAACTGTAAATAGTCTAGCTGCCTGACTGTGGTACTAATAGGATCAAAAGAACACCAGCAATTTTCTTCAGGTAGCTGTATATACTGTAACAAGACAAGCCTGCCTGTCAGTAAGAAGATAACAGGAACGGATCTAGCTGAACACTGTGAGCAGGACGCACTGCACTAACTGTAAATAGTCTAGCTGCCTGACTTAGGTACTAATAGGATCAAAAGAACACCAGTAATTTTCTTCAGGTAGCTGTATATACTGTAACAAGACAAGCCTGCCTGTCAGTAAGAAGATAACAGGAACGTATCTAGCTGAACACTGTGAGCAGGGCGCACTGCACTAACTGTAAATAGTCTAGCTGCCTGACTGTGGTACTAATAGGATCAAAAGAACACCAGCAATTTTCTTCAGGTAGCTGTAAATACTGTAACAAGACAAGCCTGCCTGTCAGTAGGAAGATAACAGGAACGGATCTAGCTAAACTGAATACAGTGTGTATATATATATATATATATATATGCAACACCTGGGATGCATATATATACACAATACACTGTAAGTGCAGCTAACTGACTGACTGTTCTGCCTAATCTATCTAACTCAAATCAAATGACACTGTCTCTCTGTCTATCTCTTTCAACGCCGGAACACACACTACACAGGGCCGCCGTGCAGGCAGCCTTATATAGTGTGGGGCGTGTACTAAATCCCCTGAGCCATAATTGGCCAAAGCCTCCTTGGCTTTGGCCAATTACGGCTCTCTGTTCAGACGGCGCTGTGATTGGCCAAGCATGCGGGTCATAGTGCATGCTTGGCCAATCATCAGCCAGCAATGCACTGCGATGCCGCAGTGAATTATGGGCCGTGACGCGCCACACGAATTTGGCGTGAACAGCCCATATCGTTCGCAATTCGGCGAACGGGCGAACAGACGATGTTCGAGTCGAACATGGGTTTGACTCGAACACAAAGCTCATCCGTATTCATCATATCTTTGCTCCAGGGTTAACCCCAAACCTGGGCTCATCGCCTGTTGGAAGTAGGGATGAGCTTCGAGTTCGAGTCTAACTCATGTTTGATTTGAACATCGGCTGTTCACCACTTCGCTGAACAGCGAACAATTTGGGGTGTTCGTGGCAAATTCGAAAGCCGCGGAACACCCTTTAAAAGTCTATGGGAGAAAAAGTGCTAATTTTAAAGGCTTATATACAAGTTATTGTCATAAAAAGTGTTGTGGACCCGGTTCCTGCCCCAGGGGACATGGATCAATGCAAAAAAAAGTTTTAAAAACGGCCGTTTTTTCAGGAGCAGTGATTTTAATAATGCTTAAAGTGAAACAATAAAATTGTACTATCCCTTTAAATTTCGTACCTGGGGGGTGTCTATAGTATGCCTGTAAAGGGGCGCATGTTTCCCGTGTTTAGAACAGTCTGACAGCAAAATGACATTTCAAAGACAAAAAAGTCATTTAAAACTACTCGCGGCTATTAATAAATTGCCGGTCCGACAATACACATAAAAGTTCATTGATAAAAACGGCATGGGAATTCCCCACAGGGCAACCCCGAACCAAAATTTAAAAAAAAATGATGTGGGGGTCCCCCTAAATTCCATACCAGGCCCTTCAGGTGTAGTATGGATATTAAGGGGAACCCTGGCCAAAATTTTTTAAAAAAAGGCGTTGGGTCCCCCTCAAAATCTATACCAGACCCTTCAGGTCTGGTATGGATTTTAAGGGGAACCCCGCGCCAAAATAAAAAAAAATGGCGTGGGGTCTCCACAAAAATCCATACCAAACCCTTATCCGAGCACGCAACCTGGCAGGCCGCAGGAAAAGAGGGGGGGACGAGAGAGCGCCCCCCTCCTGAACCGTACCAAGCCACATGCCCTCAACTTTGGGAGGGTGCTTTGGGGTAGCCCCCCAAAACACCTTGTCCCCATGTTGATGGGGACAAGGGCCTCATCCCCGCAACCCTTGCCCGGTGGTTGTGGGGGTCTGTGGGCGGGGGCTTATCGGAATCTGGAAGCCCCTTTTAACAAAGGGACCCCCAGATCCCGGCCCTCCCCCCTGTGTGAAATGGTAAGGGGGTACAAAATACCATTTCACAAAAAACTGTCAAAAATGTTAAAAATGACAAGAGAGAGTTTTTGACAATTCCTTTATTTAAATGCTTCTTCTTTCTTCTATCTTCTTTCTTCTATCTTCTATCTTCCTTCGGTTTCTTCCTCCATCTTCTTCTTCTTCTGGTTCTTCTGGTTCTTTCTCCGGTGTTCTCGTCCGGCATCTTCCTGCACGGCGTCTTCTTCCCTTGTTCTCCTCGGGCCGCTCCGCATCCATGATGGCATGGAGGGAGGCTCCCGCTGTGTGATGCTTCTCCTCTTCTGACGGTTCTTAAATAACAGGGGGCGGGGCCACCCGGTGACCCCTCCCCCTCTGACGCATGGGGACTTGACGGGGACTCCCCTGTGGCTTCCCCGTGACGTCAGAAGGGGTGGCGGGGTTATGTAACGGTGACCCCACCCCCCTCTGACGTCACGGGGAATGCCACAGGGAAGTCCCCGTCAAATCCCCGTGCGTCAGAGGGGGGCAGGGTCACCGGGTGGCCCCACCCCCTGTTATTTAAGAACCGTCAGAAGAGGAGAAGCGTCACACAGTGGGAGCCTCCCTCCATGCCATCATGGATGCGGAGCGGCCCGAGGAGAAGAAGGGAAGAAGACGCCGCGGAGGAAGATGCCAGACGAAAACACCAGAGGAAGAACCAGAAGAACCAGAAGAAGATGGAGGAAGAAACCGAAGGAAGATAGAAAATAGAAGATAGAAGAAAGAAGAAGCATTTAAATAAAGGAATTGTCAAAAACTGTTTCTTGTCATTTTTAACATTTTTGACACTTTTTTTGTGAAATGGTAAGGGTACATTTGTACCCCCTTACCATTTCACACAGGGGGGAGGGCCGGGATCTTGGGATCCCCTTGTTAAAGGGGGCTTCCAGATTCCGATAAGCCCCCCGCCCGCAGACCCCCACAACCACCGGGCAAGGGTTGTGGGGTTGAGGCCCTTGTCCGCATCAACATGGGGACAAGGTGTTTTGGGGGGCTACCCCCAAGCACCCTCCCAATGTTGAGGGCATGTGGCCTGGTACGGTTCAGGGGGGGCATCAATCATCTCCCCCTCTTTTCCTGCAGCCTGCCAGGTTGTGTGCTCAGATAAGGATCTGGTATGGATTTTTGCGGGGACCCCACGCCATTTTTTTTTTACATTTTGGCGCAGGGTTCCCCTTAAAATCCATACCAGACCTGAAGGGCCTGGTATGAAATTTAGGGGGACTCCCCACGTCATTTTTTTTTTAAAATTTTGATTCTGGGTTCCCCTGTGGGGAATTCCCATGCCGTTTTTATCAATGAACTTTTATGTGTATTATCGAACCGGCAATTCATTAATAGCCGCTAGTAGTTTTAAATGACTTTTTTTCCTTTGAAATGTCATTTTGCTGTCAGACTGTTCTAAACACGGGAAACATGCGCCCCTTTACAGGCATACTATAGACACCCCCAGGTATGAAATTTAAAGGAATATTACACTTTTATTGTTTCACTTTAAGCATTATTAAAATCACTGCTCCCGAAAAAACGGCCGTATTTAAAAAAAATTTTTGCATTGATACATGTCCCCTGGGGCAGGACCCAGGTCCCCAAACACTTTTTATGACAATACCATGCATATAAGCCTTTAAAATTAGCACTTTTGATTTCTCCCATAGACTTTTAAAGGGTGTTCCGTGGCTTTCAAATTTGCTGCGAACACCCCAAATTGTTCGCTGTGAGTCAAACATGAGTTCGACTCGAACTCGAAGCTCATCCCTAGTGAAGGCAAATATGCATGTAGGCCAAAAAAGGAGCATTAAAAGCTTAAAGCATGCATGAGGATAAAGAGGACATTCACAGCATATTACAATCATGGTAATTAGGGAATGATGAAAGAAATACAAAACATTAGCAAACAATAAATACATAGAATGTGATGTTAAAGGAGAAAACTTACCTTAATATAGTCCTTCTGCAGGACCTGTATGATGGCAGAACAGGTCTCTGGAATAATGATCCCCAGAGCCTGAGGGGAGATGTCTGTAGAGAACTTGAGGTCCTGTAGACTTCTCCCTGTCGCCAAGTAACGCAACGTGGCGACTAGCCTCTGCTCGGGAGTGATGGCTTGCCGTGTGTAGGTGTCTTGCTTCATAATATAAGGGGTCAGCAAAGCCAACAGATGGTAAAAAATGGGGTCCGTCATCCGGAGAAAATTCCTGAAATCATCAAGATTATGCTCCTGGATCTCCCGTAGGGAAAGGCATCTGAGTGAATTGGTCACGCTGGAGTAACCAATTCTTGGTCCATGAACTCCTCCCCACTCTGTTCATGGACTGGGCTTGGGTCAAAGCAAGAACCCCAACACCAAGCCCCCACATAGCACAAACTCTACGATGAGTACGTAACCACAACATGGCTTCAAAACGGGTATTAAACTTACTTTTTCTAGTCCCGTTGTACGTGTTGTACGTCACCGCGTTCTTGATGGTCCAAATTTGGTGTGACCATGTGTTTGCAAGACAAGCTTGAGCGGAATTCCATCGGAAAAATCATCCAAGGCTTTTCCGATGAAAATTCCGATCGTGTGTATGCGGCATTAGGCAGACTTCTGGGAAGATTGGTGATCCAATCACAAAAGCAGGAAATTATGTTTCCGCAGAGTGGTCAGTACACATTCTGTGTACAGAACATCGCCATGTAGCCATATTGCTTTGCTTTTATAGAAAATTTCAGCAGCTGCAGATTGAAAAGGAAAGGTCATTTTTAATAACATTCAATTACAATATGACTTGTATCGCCTTTTAACACCCTGTATTACCCTTTAAGCTAAAATCATTTTTGTTTGGATATTGTGGGAAAGAATTATAACTCCTGTCTGATTTTTACTTCTGTCTATGTCTCTGTTAGATTTACCCTTGCTTCTTGTCCTGCAAACTAAGGATTTACTAGACCTGGAGGAACACAGAATGAAAATTGCATCTGCATCACAGTGGGTTCCGCCGTGTGTCTCTCCCCTCCTCCTCCTAAGTGTCCAATCCGTTCACCTGTCCTTTCAGCCAATCGGGTGACAGATCTCAGGACCCGCCAGGAAGAGGGTCAGTGTGACAATAGCGAATATTCATTCGCTATTGTAACACACCTGGGTGGGCTCAGTTCGCAGTGCTCTGCGCCCCAAGCCCACCCTATTTTGAAGCCTATTATAGCCTCTGGCTCTAATCATGTGCTCCAAAAAACACCCCCCATTGGAATCCATGCATCCGGCATCATGCATGGGGGCAGACCCATGGATGGGGGGGCAGCGCCCATGCACCCCTGGTTAAATAGTTCTTCTTACTTCCTGTCTGCTAAAATGTCAGAAGAATAGGAAATGTGAATAAATATTCCTGGCATATCCTCGGATAGTATGAAAAACTTGGAAGTTCTAATCTTCCTCCACTCTATCCAAAACTAAGAAATACTTTTGGGTTGAATACTGTATACATTGTAATTTTCAATTCTGACAAGAGTCCACATTTAAGATTAAGTTTTAGCTTTATTCTTGATACCGTATATAGTCCGCCTCGTGTGAAAGAGGCCTTAGAGTAACACATAGATACTATCTATGCTACAAAAAGTTATAGGCAATGATCCTACGGTGACAGGCAATAATTCCTTGCCCAAAACTATAGTACCTAGAGAATTTTTTAATCTCCTCAATACGACAACTTCTTACAAAGTTAAAGTAATTACACTGCTAAAACGTTTACATGTACAAAGAGAACAGATGAAAAACAGAACTTTCAAAACCCCCAAAGGTTTTTCTGTCTTATATAAGATATACAAAGATCAATGATATTGCTCACTAAACGTATCACTAAATAAAACAAATGACATTCTCCATGAGCAACCAACACTTTGTTGAATAAACAAAACCGTAAAATAACTTTGCATGGATTATTTTCAAAAATAATTGCAGAAGGTCCAATTGACATTTTAGAAACACCCATATCAGATGTACACTTGAGGTCCCTTGTTTTTCTTTACAGTGTGCAGTATGGTAACTCAGCTGTTGGTACCCAGAACAATTCCCAGTAGCATATAAAATAGCATAAAGCAGGCCTGACAACTCAAATGAAGCAAAGAGCAACTGGGGAACAATTACATCATGACATGTTGAATCTAGAGCTCTGCAAATACTATTGCCATGGCCGGGTCACTTCTCCCATATGCTCTCTGCTTCCAGGTCTTTTGCTATGATTTATTTTCTAGAGGGAGACTCAAGTGTGGTGGCCTTCAGGGGCTATTCCTATGTACCAATCTCTTAATATATACAAAATTCTACACTTAGTTAACTTTGCTGCAACCACTAAGTTGTGCAGACATAAAAATATAAAGCTTAACTGCAGACTGTGTCTGTTATGTTTCCAGTGTTTATTAAGTCATGAATTCAATTAATTTGGGGGACCATGAACAAAAACATTTTTGTTCATTATTACATATCTAATTTTAAATGCTAACCCTTGTGAGTTAAAAAGCATTTTGATTTTTTTTTCTTTTGAAATTCTATGTAAGGCTATGGCACTATGTTGGGATACGAGACGGATTTTGAACAGGGTGATCGCATGAAAACCCTGATCTCATCCTTAGTCCAAAAAGCTAAATAAAATCTTGGAGAAAAAATCAGCACTTTTTTGGCACGTCAAATCCTCAAATAGGTATATTGAAGAAAAAATTAACCCTCTGGGACTACGGATCCAGGTTTTCCCCAACCTGGATCAAATCAGTGTCGACCTTAAAAAGGAATGGGAGGCCAATCTTGATGCATGCTCTCGGCAGATGATGGTTATCCTCACCCGAGAGTACAATAAACAAATAGCATCATTAGATGAAGAAATTAACCATATAGAAGAAGCATTAAAACCCTTTACACAGCATGCCCTCTTTTTGGAACTACAGGGGAACCTTCGGGATAGCCTGTCGGCCCAGAATAGAGGCATCCTACAGAAAAAAGAGTCAAAACTCTGGAGGGACAAATCGGCATTTACAGATGGGCGGGCATATAAATGGAATACCCATATCTCGCGCAATCTAAGGAACAAACAAAATACAGCATAACAACAACCCAAGAATATTAATAATAAATCTGATTCCAACCAGAACCAAAAGGGACCTCTTAAGGGATCTGGGAAATTCAAAAGAAATCGAAACAACAGGGGTTCACCTGAGCAGGAAAGGAAAAAACGTATTGTGGAGAACAATGGGGAAAGTGTACATGATTCTCCCACAAGTGAACAACCCACATTTTCCAATCTTGGACCGAATGGTCCAATGATTGGAACGAGTGAAATAGATCTTTTACCTCAAAATATCCCCACAAATACCACCCATACAAATCAAACATCAGGGCGCCCGAAAACTGGACCTCAGAGTCCTTTAAACCCGATACGGGGATTCCCCCTATCCCAGACAAACAGGGGAACAGGAAATTTGGACGCTTTTGTCACAAGGGGACAACAGAATCCCTCAGTGTAATTAACTTATCATCTCACCCCCTTTCTGCAGCAGAAAGTAGCGTACTGTCACGTGGTTTAACTTTTTGCCCACAGAACAACTTTGACATCTTTGAAGTGATCACTGATCTGCATCTCTTTGCATGCCGGCTATTACTCAAGAGCCTCCATGCAAACGCCCTCGATAGAGTACATATACCAAATCGAGGCGGTGATTGGAACAAAATCCTGTTGCAACATGAACAAAAGTGGATATTTCAATTAGATGCCACTTCGTTCCCAGGACTAAATGACGCTATATCGTTTGCCCCGTTTCTAAAAGGGTTTGTTTCGGGTAAGACCCAATAAGGTCTTTTTTGCCCTCTGCCAACATCAGAAAGCAACTGTGCCCCTCAGGGCTCTTTTCCTCTGCTCCCCCTTCTTACTAGTTTCTACGTCTTTCCCTTCCCTTCCCTTTTCCCTCCCCTTCCTTCTTCCCCTCCTCTTCTCCCCCTTCTTTCCCCCCCCTCCTCCTCCTCCCCTTTTCCCATTCCCTTCCTGATAGTTTAGGGACATTTATGACCACTTATGTATTTATTCTGCGTATATTCTTTGATGTGCAGTGTATATGTGATTTTGGCCTCACCTTGTGTTGTCTCTTTTTTGCTCTAGAATGTGTTTTTTATTTCATTTTACCTCCATATACCTAGACATGTGAATTTACCCTGCATATATGGATGTCTTATGTGAAAATCCTCTCCGCCAAAAATTGTATGTATCAATATAGGATGATATGCTTACATTTATACCTTATACCATTCTTGTATTCTCTTGATCTTGTACAATCATTGAATTTGTTGTCCCCTTTATAGCTTGCTCCCCTTCCCCCCATGAGTAGTCATCATGGCCGCTGGCGCCGCCCCAGTACCGGGGTTGGTTCCCCTGGATGTGTCTTCCCGGCAAGGTAAGGCAGGGTGGTGGGACTCCTCTATGGATGGCTCCCCCTCCCGCCGTTCCCCATTGGATACCCAGGGTGGACCTGGCTGCCAGATTGGGGATTCCCCCTTGCCGGCGGCGTTCAGGGACATCCCCGGACGTCTCCGCTCACTGCGCATGCGCGGGGCCCCGCGCGTGCCACGTGATGCGGGTGCGTCACGCATTTGCGACGGTGATGACGTCAGTGGACGGGGCGTTCGCTCGCCCTGAACGCCGAGGAGATCACACGAGGCCGCCCTGTGGCCGCCATGCCCCCAAGCTCGGTCCCCCCGGAGCGGTCTCATCAGTGGAATGCTGGCACCTGCTACCAATCAATCCATGTTGGAGTCCCGCCCTAATATTAAGGGCTTATATACACTCCCTCATCCTTCCTTTACCACTCTGAACACTTTCTGTCCAGCTGACGGTCTCTCCTGCGGCTTCACATTGTAAGTACACTATTTCGTTTTACGTCATTGCACTTTTGTTGCCCTATAACATAACATTTGGTCTATTACAATGACCATATATACATATATATTAAATACTCAAATGTATATAATACTTTTTTATTTACTTTATACTTTCAGACTTGCCAAATGGTAACCTGGACAGGCGTTTATTCAGCCAGTTCTAGGTAGTGACCAATCCCGGGTCAGGTCATACCTAAGTGCAAGCATACCGGGCAACATAGTGTGGTTTCTGCACTGCTTTTACCTTGCTTATTAGGTAACATACTTGGCACACTTTATATATGTTTTCTCTCCCCACCTGTGGGCACCTGTTCACCCGGTTTTCACATTTATTACTTTTAAATTGTCTTTGTTCCTCACTCTTTTGCGTGTTCACTTTTCACACATACTTGTTGTCCACATCAGGGATTCACGTCCTTGGTTCCTATAACTTTTCTCACTTTCGAGTGTTATTTCTCATCAATCACATTCCTTATTTCATTTACACTTTTCTACAGGGTTGAGGTACTAATTCGCAATCGATTACTCCCTTCTTGATTCTGTTATTTCTCCTACCCTAGTGTGCACTCCGTCATATCTCTCACATCAAAATAGGTACTTTAAAACCATAAGTATGGTATACATATGTGTGTGCACACACATATGTACATGTCTGTGCGGATTTTTTTACGCACAGACACATACACCCAGTACGCATAGGCCATGGCCAATGTAATGGGTGGATATAGGTAGCTATGGTTTTTATAACCAAGCAGATACAAACATATATACACTTCTTGCACTTCTTAGACTTTATGTTGGAGTGCACACCAATACATAATATACATTGTTTCTATCTTTGTTATTCTTCTCTCCCTGGGTTGTTGCTGCAGGTGTCTTCCCTATCTGACCGGCTGGGTGGTCTGCGCATAGGGGGTGCCTTACAGTGTGATCTCTTGTAAGCCACATCCCTTTGGGATCTCCCCCTGGGAATGGGGGCTGCGGCGGTGATACCATGAGACCTCCGGGGGAAGGTGAACGGGCAATCTTTTGATTTTAAAGGGATCTATCCAACAAGAAGCTCCTGGGCTTAGGACACTCATTATTGGGTAAATATGCTGTATTGATATGCTATGTACTTGTTTCCAATATACACCAATTTTTTTGACACATGCATTTCTTGATATAATTTTAGCAAATTGACCTTTGAAGAAGACCTGGAATATATAGGTCGAAAACGCGTCAGGTCCATAAATTTTGCCACAAGTCAACGCACATGTCATGTTGTCATGAACATATATATACAGTGTATGTGTTGAGTGTCATGTATTGGTAAACACCCTATGGGAGCTCATTCTTTTTAACCAGTGTGTTGAAGTTATTTATTATTTTTAATAAAGATACATTTTTACGTATTGGCCTCTTTACCCTTCCTTTTTTTGCTGCCTAAAAACCCCAATTGGGGAATTTGTCTCTCTTTTTTGTTTCAGGCTATGGCACTAAGCCTAAAAACATGCTCAAGGGGCATTTGTAGGAAATAGCTAAAATGCTGTGTGTGCACTATTACTCATTATTATATACCTCATTCATAAATATTTATAAATATAAATGCAGACTAACACTTGTTTTTAACTTTCAGTAGACTTTTAAGAACTAGGCAGCATTTTTATTATTCTGGGATCAATTGCTTCCGCAGTACTGCACAAGCACAGGCAGCTGTTACAGTCTACATAGTGGCCTTCTCAAATACAATTTATAAGTACAAATTTCATTAAAAAAAATCACTTTTTTGGCCAAATGCTTCCATTAAAATAAGCAAATATGTATATAGGAGTTAGATATTTTAAGACCCATTTCAGTGCCTGAAAATGCAATGAATTTAAGGCATGTTCCAAATGACAAGCACTTAAGGGCAATTACCTAAAATATGGTTTCATGGTAAATGATAGTAGGTCTGTAGAAACTCAAAATACTCTGCTGTAACACCCAATGTATCTTGTAAAAACAGTTAAGTTTTATCGTAAATATAAACAATCACTATCTGTAATATGCGTTAATTGAAAATCAAAACATAGAACAGAGTACCCCAACTCAGAAGGCACCATTGTTCAGAGTCTGTCCTCTGGATAGGCTCATCGCCTGGAGAGATGCTCTGGATGTGTTGTCATCATCCCCTGGAAGGAACACTGCTGACCTGAATCGGGCATAAAAAAGAACACAAGCTGAACCATAAACAGGATGTTCAGTTTCCATGATAATGTGTGTTCAGGCATGGCCCTTTTTCAAGTCACCAGACTGAGGCAGAATTGAGGGAATAATTAGATGGCTGCCCACTTTTTTTGGCTTATATGATGCACTTTCTGAACATCCATGACATTTCTACTCATAAGGATGTTCTGATTTTGAATTGATGCATATATAATAGTGCCAGGAAGCTAGTTGTTAGGTAATTTGGACAGGGTAAAATCCCCAAATCCTCACTAAATTTAATAGGTACGATGCCCGGCGGGTGTGGAGAGGCGACTCTTTGTACATCTTGCCGCATGTATGCGTTCCTTGATCATCCGATCGAGGGCGAATACTGCTGTGCAAAATGTAAGCACATTGTTTCCCTGGAAGCCCAGGTTCTGAATCTGGGGAAGCAACTGTCAGCACTGAGAAGTCCCTCCATACTAAAGGTGAGCCAGGAACGTACACGGCAGGTGCCGGCAGGGGCCAGCACAGAGGCGGGTGGAGACAAAGAGGTGCAGGCACTAGCAAAGAGTAGATGGGTGACAGTCAGGAGGGGTAGAGGGGGAAGTGCCAGGGAGGCCGATCCAGGACTGGAGCATCCCAATAAGTACGCTCCATTGAGTGACATTGGTGTAACCAGTCAGGGACCAGCACTGCTGGAGTTGAGGGACTCTCCTAGCTGCCAGGGGAAGAACTCCTCCAGTGAGAGTGGGGGGGCAGCAAAGGGAAAGGAAAGACAGATTCTGGTGGTAGGGGACTCAATTCTTAGAAGGACAGAGAGGGCAATCTGTAACCAAGACCTGAAGCGCCGAACAGTATGTTGTCTACCGGGCGCTCGGGTTCGGCACATCACGGATCTTGTGGACAGATTACTGGGAGGGGCTGGGGAAGACCCGGCTGTCATGGTGCACGTTGGCACCAATGACAAAGTCAGAGGCAGATGGAGTGTCCTAAAGAACGATTTTAGGGACTTAGGAGCTAAATTGAGGAAAAGGACCTCCAAGGTAGTGTTCTCAGGAATACTACCGGTACATCGAGCCACACCAGAGAGGCAGAGGGAGATTAGGGAAGTAAACAAGTGGCTGAAGAGCTGGTGTAGTAAGGAGGGGTTTGGGTTCCTGGAGGACTGGGCCGACTTCTCAGTCAGTAACCGGTACTATAGAAGGGACGGACTGCACCTAAATGAGGAGGGTGCAGATCTGCTGGGAATGAAGATGGCCAAAAAGTTAGAGGGGTTTTTAAACTAGGCGATGGGGGGGAGGGTCCAGAGACAGTGATAGCCAGCGCGGAAGATATTCCAGAGGGTAGTATTGGGGGCATTAGTGGTAGGTTAACCAAAGCACAAAAACACAAGGTGAGTATAGTAGCAAGTCCAAGTTGCAATCTTGAAACACCCAATACGAGGACAATATGCGACCGGTCTAAACTATGTGGCATGTTCACCAATGCCAGGAGCCTGGCGGACAAGATGGGTGAACTAGAGATACTGTTGTACAAGGAGGATTTGGATTTTGTGGGAATTTCAGAGACCTGGTTCAACAGCTCTCATGATTGGCTGGCAAACATTCAAGGGTATACCCTATACCGCAAGGATAGAGAGGGTAAAAAAGGGGGAGGGGTATGCCTATATATCAAGAATAATGTACAAGTGAATGTGAGAGATGACATCACTGAGGGGGCTAGGGAGGAGGTGGAATCTTTATGGGTAGAGCTCCAAAGGGATGAAGCTAAGGGGAAAATAATACTGGGAGTATGCTATAGGCCCCCTAACCTGAGGGAGGAAGTGGAGACGGATCTCCTATCACAAATTGGATTAGCAGCAAGGATGGGAAGTGTTATCATAATGGGGGATTTTAATTATCCAGACATAGACTGGGCGGAGGGAACCGCGCATTCATTTAAGGCTCGCCAGTTCCTTAATGTCTTGCAGGACAATTTTATGGGTCAGATGGTAGACGCACCAACTAGAAATAAAACATTACTAGATCTACTGATTACCAACAATACAGACCTGATAACAGATGTGGAAATACGGGGCAATTTAGGTAACAGCGATCACAGGTCAATTAGTTTCAGTATAAATCACACAAATAGGAGACATGAAGGGAACACAAAGACACTGAATTTCAAAAGAGCCAACTTCCCTAAACTACAAACCTTGCTAAAAGGCATAAATTGGGATAAAATATTAGGAACAAAGAATACAGAGGAGAGATGGGTTTGCTTTAAGAGCATATTAAATAAGGGCATTAGCCAATGTATCCCATTGGGTAATAAATTTAAAAGAGCGAACAAACATCCTGGATGGCTTAACTCCAATGTAAAAATGCATATAAAAGCAAAGGAGAAGGCCTTCAAAAAATACAAGGTTGAGGGATCATCCACAGCATTCAGAATTTATAAAGAATGCAATAAGAAATGTAAGGGTGCCATAAGGATGGCTAAGATAGAACATGAAAGACACATAGCGGAGGAGAGCAAAAAAAATCCCAAGAAATTCTTTAAGTATGTAAACAGTAAAAAAGGGAGGACAGACCATATTGGCCCCATAAAGAATGAGGAAGGACATCTGGTTACAAAGGATGGGGAGATGGCAGAGGTATTGAATTTATTCTTCTCCTCAGTCTTCACGAGTGAATCGGGGGGCTTCAGTAACCAAAACTGCAGTGTTTATCCTCATGACACAACACAGGAAGCACCTACATGGTTAACAGAGGACGGAATTAAAATTAGACTTGAGAAACTTAACATTAATAAATCACCGGGACCAGATGGCTTGCATCCGAGGGTACTTAGGGAACTCAGTCAGGTGATTGCCAGACCGTTGTTCCTAATTTTTACAGACAGTCTATTGACTGGAATGGTACCGGCTGATTGGAGAAAAGCCAATGTAGCACCAATATTTAAAAAGGGCCCAAAAAACATCCCTGGGAATTACAGACCAGTTAGCCTAACATCAATAGTATGTAAACTCTTGGAGGGGATGATAAGGGACTATATACAAGATTTTAGTAATAAGAATGATATCATTAGCAGTAATCAGCATGGATTCATGAAGAATCGTTCTTGCCAAACCAATCTATTAACCTTCTATGAGGAGGTGAGTTGCCATCTAGATAAAGGAAGGCCCGTAGACGTGGTGTATCTGGATTTTGCAAAAGCATTTGACACAGTTCCCCATAAACGTTTACTGTACAAAATAAGGTGCGTTGGCATGGACCATAGGGTGAGTACATGGATTGAAAACTGGCTACAAGGGCGTGTTCAGAGGGTGGTGATAAATGGGGAGTACTCAGAATGGTCAGGGGTGGGTAGTGGGGTCCCCCAGGGTTCTGTGCTGGGACCAATCCTATTTAATTTGTTCATAAATGACCTGGAGGATGGGATAAACAGTTCCATCTCTGTATTTGCAGACGATACTAAGCTAAGCAGGGCAATAACTTCTCCGCAGGATGTGGAAATCTTGCAAAAAGACCTGAACAAATTAATGGGGTGGGCGACTACATGGCAAATGAGGTTCAATGTAGAAAAATGTAAAATAATGCATTTGGGTGTCAAAAATATGAATGCAATCTATACACTGGGGGGAGAACCTCTGGGGGAATCTAGGATGGAAAAGGACTTGGGGGTCCTAGTGGATGATAGGCTCAGCAACGGCATGCAATGCCAAGCTGCTGCTAATAAAGCAAACAGAATATTGGCATGCATTAAAAGGGGGATCAACTGCAGAGATAAAACGATAATTCTCCCGCTCTACAAGACTCTGGTCCGCCCGCACCTGGAGTATGCTGTCCAGTTCTGGGCACCAGTCCTCAGGAGGGACGTACTGGAAATGGAGCGAGTACAAAGAAGGGCAACAAAGCTAATAAAGGGTCTGGAGGATCTTAGTTATGAGGAAAGGTTGCGAGCACTGAACTTATTCTCTCTGGAGAAGAGACGCTTGAGAGGGGATATGATTTCAATTTACAAATACTGTACTGGTGACCCCACAATAGGGATAAAACTTTTTCGCAGAAGAGAGTTTAATAAGACTCGTGGCCACTCATTACAATTAGAAGAAAAGAGGTTTAACCTTAAACTACGTAGAGGGTTCTTTACTGTAAGAGCGGCAAGGATGTGGAATTCCCTTCCACAGGCGGTGGTCTCAGCGGGGAGCATTGATAGCTTCAAGAAACTATTAGATAATCACCTGAATGACCACAATATACAGGGATATGTAATGTAATACTGACACATAATCACACACATAGGTTGGACTTGATGGACTTGTGTCTTTTTTCAACCTCACCTACTATGTAACTATGTAACTATATAATGGATAGTGGTTGTTTTCATATACAATAAAACTGGACTGTTGTTACAAGATACGTTTGGTGTTACAGCAGAGTATTTTGAGTTTCTACAGACTTACTATCATTTACCACAACACCATACATTATGTGATTGCCCCTAAGCACTTGTCATTTGGAACTTGGAACATGACTTTACTTTTACTACTCCTGATTAGGGATGAGCCGAACACCACCCGGTTCGGTTCACACCAGAACTTGTAAACAGACCAAAACTTTGCACAAACGTTAGAACCCCATTGAAGTCTATGGGACTCAAACGTTCAAAATCAAAAGTGCTCATTTTAAAGGCTAATTTGCATGTTATTGTCCTAAAAAGGGTTTGGGGACCCGGGTCCTGCCCCAGGGCACATGTATCAATGCAAAAAAAAGTTTTAAAAACGGACGATTTTTTCGGGAGCAGTGATTTTAATAATGCTTAAAGTCAAACAATAAAAGTGTAATATTCCTTTAAATTTCGTACCTGGGCGGTGTCTATAGTATGCCTGTAAAGGGGCACATGTTTCCCGTGTTTAGAACAGTCTGACAGCAAAATGACATTTCAAAGGAAAAAAAGTCATATAAAACTACTCGCGGCTATTAATGAATTGCCAGTCCGACAATACACATAAAAGTTCATTGATAAAAACTGCATTGGATTTCCCCACAGGGGAACCCCGAACCAAAATTTAAAAAAAAACTGGTGTGGGGGTCCCCCTAAATTCCATACCAGGCCCTTCGGGTCTGGTATTGATATTAAGGGGAACCCCGCGCCAAAATTAAAAAAAAAATGACGTAGGGGTCCCCCTCAAAATTCATACCAGACCCTTCAGGTCTGGTATGGATTTTAAGGGGAACCCCGCGTTCATGCACTCCAGCAAGGCCGCCGAGCGGTCGAGGACTACATTATGGACTTCAGATGCTGGAGCGCAGATACCCAGTGGAATAGTGCAGCCCTGTGGCATCAGTACCTTCTCGGCCTGTTCGAAGAATTAAAAGATGAACTTGCCCGGGTCAGTATACCTAGCTCCCTGGAAGCCTTGTTTTCCCTGACTATACAGATGGATCGACGCTTTCGTGAGCGTAAGGCAGAGAGAGCAGCCCAGCAGACCTACTCCACCAGGACACTACCCCGAGTGCCTGCTTCCACTTGTCCTGCTTCCTTCCACGCTACCCCAGTCCATTCTGCACCTAACAAATGGACTTCAGAACCCCTCAGACTTAAGCAGCTGGGGTTAATAACGCCCGCTCTGTTCCCCGAGGAACGGTTATGCCAGCAGCAGAATAACCTTTTTCTGTACTGCGGGGAAGCCGGCCATTATGTATATGCCTGTCCAGCAAAGCTCCGGAGGTGTCTATCCATATCCTCGCCCAGTTATCTCGCACCCGTTGCCAGCACGACACAACTGGTTCTCCCCATCATATTCCAATTTCCAGGAAGGACTGTTCTGGTCAAGGCAATTATTGACTCTGGGGCTTGCAGTTGTTTTATTGACCTAAACATTCCATTTTCCTAGCAGACGGGTCCCGCATCAAGTCAGGTCTGGTCACCCAGCAGACCCCTCCTTTACCTGTGATCTCTGCCACTGACCACAAGGAACTGTTGAGTTTGGATGCAATTGCATCCCCACTATTCCCAGTCATTCTAGGACTACCTTGGCTTCAGGCCCATAACCCGCAAATTGACTGGGGTTCTGGGAGTATCAAGTTCCAATCTCTTTACTACCGGGAACATTGCCTGCCCACTCCTACCAGAGCTTCTGGCCCCCTATTATGTATGGAACCTGACCTGGAGGTACGTTCATTAGTGCCTGAACCATACCATGAGTTTCTGGATGTTTTTAGTAAACGGGGGGCTGAGACTCTCCCTCCACACCGCTTCTATGACTGCCCGATTGAGTTACTGCCCGGGGCGGAGATTCCCTTCGGACGAATCTTTCCTCTGTCTGAGCGGGAGTTGGAGGTACTGAAGGAATATGTGGATGAGAACCTGAAAAGAGGATTTATAAGACCATCTACCTCTCTGGCAGGAGCCTTTTTTGTTGAAAAGAAAGATCATACCTTACAGCCCTGTGTGGACTACCGGGAGTTGAATAAAGTTACGGTAAAGAACCGGTATCCTTTGCCTCTGGTACTCAAGCTCCTCCAAAGACTACGTACCACAGCTGTTTTCACCAAGCTAGACCTGCGAGGGGCCTACAATTTGGTGCAAATTTGTGCAGGGGATGAGTGGAAGACTGCTTTCCGTACTAGATTCGGCCACTATGAGTACTTAGTAATGCCCTTCAGCCTGTGTAATGCCCCTGCGACCTTTCAGCACTTTGTGAATAATATTTTCAGAGACTGCCTAGACATTTATGTGATCATCTATCTGGATGATATCTTGATTTTCTCCTCATCCCTGGATCAGCACCGAAAGCATGTTAAGACTGTACTCTGCCGAATCTGCCACCACAGACTATATGCTAAACCTGAAAAATGAGAATTAGAGCGGCAGAGTATTCAGTTCCTGGGTCTGGTGATCTCCACTGAGGGGTTCAAGATGGATCCGCAGAAAGTCTGCTGTCCTGGACTGGCCTGCACCATCAGACAGCAAAAGGGGTACAGCGGTTTGTCAGATTCGCAAACTTTTACCGCAGGTTCATCAAGGTGTTCTCCAACATCATTTCCCCAATCACACAGCTGACTTAGCAAAATGTCCGGTTCCATTGGAATTCCGAGGCCCAGAAGGCCTTTACCACCTTGAAAGGACTTTTTACCTATGCCCCCATCTTGAGTCATCCGGATCCTTCCTTACCTTATCTACTTGAGGTGGACGCCTCAGAAGTGGCAGTAGGAGCAGTCATTTCCCAGCGCCATGTGGGTGATAAGGAACTCCTGGCTATCAAGACTGCGCTCGTAGAGTGGAGGTACCTGCTGGAAGGGGCAGCACATCCCATACTTATATACACCGATCACAAGAATCTGGAAATTTTTAAGAACTGCCAAGCGCCTGAAGCTGCGTAAAGCGCGATGGGCGCTATTTTTCTCCTGATTCTTGTTCCATATCACCTACCAGCCAGGGTCAAAAAACGTCAAACCAGATGTCCTCTCCCGTATGTTCGATGATCCTAAAGAAACTTCAGTTCCTGATACCATCTTATCCCACAACTTCCTTCTCCTTCAGTCTGATTTGATGCCCAGCCTAAGACAAGCCTCAGCGGGAATATCCAGTCCTCCAGGAGTCACCCTGTTGCCCAGGGACGGGTTACTTTGGAAAGGGAATACATTTTTTTGTACCAGAGACTTTCCAGACAAAGGTACTCAGTCTTTGCCATGATAATACTTTGGCTGGCCATTTTGGGGTCCACAAGACTCTGGAGCTGATTCAGCGCATGTTCTGGTGGCCGAACCTTGAGAAACAATGCAAAGAGTATGTCAAGTCTTGTACTGTCTGTATTCAGAACAGGTCCACTAGAACTAAGTCTTGGGGGCTTCTCAGACCGCTACCAATCCCTGACCGTCCATGGAGCATCATTGCTATGGACTTCATAGTAGAACTACCCCTGTCTGAAGGATGCACGGCTATCTTTGTAGTCGTTGATCATTTGTCGAAAATGGCCCACTTTATACCATTGAAAACACACCCTCCGCCATGGAGACTGCCCGGGTTTTCATCAGGGAAATTGGCCGGTTACATGGAATTCCAACAAACATAGTATCAGACAGGGGAGTCCAGTTCACTTCCCATTTCTGGAGAGCATTATGTAAAGTTTTAAGATTGATCTATCTATGTCTTCTGCTTACCACCCGCAGACTAACGGCCAGACTGAGAGGACAAACCAGACCCTCGAGCAATATATCCAGTGCTTCACCTCATTTGTTCAAGATGATTGGGTAGGACTCTTACCCCTAGCGGAGTTCGCTTTTAACAATGCCAGCCATTCTGTTACAGGCCAGTCCCTGTTTTTTGCTAATTATGGGTTTCACCCAGTCTTCTTACCTGACATTGTTCCAGAGTCTTCGGTCCCAGCGGTACAGTCTACTGTTGACTTCTTGAAACAAAACAACAAACTTCTGCAAGAAACTATAGTCAAGGCACAAGCAACCAGCAGGAAAACTTACGACCGGAAAAGAAGAGGTGAATTATCTCTCTAGCCAGGTGACCAAGTATGGTTGTCAACTACCAACCTCAGAATGGCCTCAAAGAAACTGGCACCTAAATTCATTGGCCCCTTTCCAGTTAAAAGAAAACTAAACTAAGTTTCCTATGAACTTACCTTACCAGACTCACTCAAGGTTCACCCAGTTTTCCATGTGTCTTTACTTAAGCCCTCGATACCAGACCCCTTTCTGGACAGGGGTTCCGGCCCTCCAGAACCCATAATTATCGACGGGGACCGGGAATTTGAGGTGGAGGCTATCCTTGATTGCAGAAGAAGGGGTAATCAACTACAGTACCTCATCAAATGGAAGGGGTATGGCCCGGAAGAGAACTCGTGGGAACCTCAGCAGGATGTTCACGCTCCAAGATTGATCCGGGCGTTTTTTCACAGTCACCCCCAGAAAAAAGTTATGTTGGGCACCCGGAGGGGGCCTTTAAGGGGGGGCAATGTCATGGACGTACTGTGCATGGTTCTGCAACTGGCCGCGGGCGCACGGGTCCATTGGGACGTGTTCCAGTCCATAGGCATTCAGCAGTGAATAGACACGTGCCAATGCGCATGCGCGTGCGCATGCGCAGAACGCAGACGCGCGCACACTAACACGGCTTTAGCACCCAGTGATCCTTAAAAGGGGCCTCTTCAGAATGCATCCTTGCTGTCTGATCTGCAGCTCACCCTGTACTTGATCCTGAACCCGCATCTGCTCCAGTGTTACCCGGCTTCTCCTGACCTCGCTGCTGTCTCCAGTCCTGACCCCTTGGCTTGCCTTTGACCTGCTCTGTGTTCCTGTTTGTTTGATCTCCTGTTGCCGATTCTGCCTGGACTTAACCATTCTCTGCCTGCTGCTTCTGTCTGATTGATCTGCTGCTGTGACCTGGCTTGTCTGACCCTGCTTCTGTCTGCAGTCCTGCATCCGTGTGCATCTGCCTACAAGTCCTGCATCCGTGTGCATCTGCCTACAAGTCCTGCATCCGTGTGCATCTGCCTACAAGTTCTGCATCTGTGTGCATCTGCCTACAAGTCCTACATCCGTGTGTATCTGCCTACAAGTCCTGCATCCGTGTGCATCTGCCTACAAGTCCTGCATCTGTGCGCACCTGCCTACAGTCCTGCATCTGTGCGCACCTGCCTGCTACTTCTCAGCGTTCCTGCATCCGCAGCAATCAAGCCTGTTCCTGTCTCTGCCAAGCTGACTTTATCTTCAGTCAAGCGGATCCTGCAGGCTCTCCCAATCCGCTGTGATCCGAGGGTCACTGTTCCCACTCCAGTGATCCCGGAACCAGAGCCATATGAGAGGTCTCCCTCCGCACGTCAGGCTCACCTCCAAGGTACGTGCCAAACTCGGTACATTCAGCCTGCCCAAACACGGTTTGAATCTTGGCTGGTTCCTGCCGAACAGGCCGAGATTTGAACCATCTATGGCAAGCCTAAGTGTTGTGCCTTGTGTTTTATCTTTGAATAAATTTAGGCTTTAGCTGTATGGGTCAGATACCTGCACTTCTTTCATCTATGCATCTAAAAGATATAATTGTTTTGTCCTTGTTTAAGTCTGGTAAAACATTTGTAGGTAACACTGTACAGGAGTGGAATTGATTCCTACTGGTGTGTGAGCGTACAAGGCTGAAATGGAAGCACTTGGCTAGGAGGTGAGCAGTAGAGAATTTTTCTCATATGGAACATGAGCAATGTGCAGTGAATGATGAGAGGACAAATATACAATGTCAAATAGTGAAGAGGGCAAGCAAAGAGCTGCCAAGAGAGAGTGGGGAGCTAAAGCACACATACACACACACTCCTGGGTATGCTTAGTCATATAATGATTTTCTGTCAATATTTGGGTTTTCAGTTGTGTCGACAACCAATGTAAACCATAAAAATATCAGCTTTTTGCTAGGTGCTAAAAGGACCGTAGTAAATATAATGATGCTTGACAGACTGATAAATATACAGCCTCTAGAACTGGTTTCATAATTCCATTGCATAAATTATGCAAAATGTTAATAAAATCATACAACTAAACTGTTTGGTCATTTTAAACTATATTATTGTTATCAGCTTCTATGGTTTGTTATATGAGCATAGTAACATGAGGGCATGCTCTAGCACAAATGCAATTAAATGATTTTTACATGTTTTCCATATTTTGGGTGAATTCTATTTTGCAAAAGAGGGCAGTGAGATAGTACAATATGGTTCATATAAGGGTTGACTAAAGTTGGCCATACACAGTACAGCAGGAACTGTCTGAGATTCTAACCATGTATGGGCAGGCTGAAAAGACCCCTAGCCAGAACTTGCCCAGTATGCAATTGAGCTGCTGAGCTGCCCTGCATCCAGCATGCTTTCTGAATGGGCATTCAGTGACACCAGAGGTTTTGTGACAGATAATGTTTACGTAACCGGGTGACCCCACCCCCCTCTGACAACACGGGGAAAGCCAGAGGGAAGTCCCTGTGAAGTCCCCGTGCGTCAGAGGAGGGCAGGGTCACCGGATGGCCCCGCCCTTCGTTATATAAGAAGTGTCAGAAGAACCGAAGTGTCATACGGCGGAAGACTCCCACTGAGGCAGATCGTGCGAACGGAGCAGAGAAGAAACCGGAGGAATATGCGGGACAAGAAGAGCAGAGGAAGAAGAAGATGGAGAAGGAGAAAATGGAGGAAGAAGAACACTGAAGGAAGACCAGAAGAAAGAAGATGAAAGAAGAAGAGATTAATAAAGGACTTGTCAAAAACCATCTCTTATGTTTTTTAACCTTTTTGACACTTTTTTGTGAAATGGTAGGGGTACATTTGTACCCCTTTACCAATTCACACAGGAGGTGCCTGGATCTGGGGATCCCCTTGTTAAAGGGGGCTTCCAGATTCTGATAAGCCCCCCGCCCGCAGACCCCCACAACCACCGGGCAAGGGTTGTGGGGATGAGGCCCTTCTCCCTATCAACATGGGGACAAGGTGCTTTGGGTGGCTACCCAAAAGCACCCTCCCAATGTTGAGGGCATGTAGCCTGGTACGGTTCAGGAGGGGGGGCGCTCTTTCGTCCCCCATCTTTTCCTGCGGCCTGCCAGGTTGTGTGCTCGGATAAGGGTCTGGTATGGATTTTTGGGGGGACCCCACAACATTTTTTTTTAATTTTGGCATGGGGTTCCCTTTACAATCTATACCAGACCTGAAGGGTCTGGTATGGATTTTGAGGGGGACCCCCACGCCATTTTTTTTTACATTTTGGCGCGGGGTTCCCCTTAATATCCATACCAGACCTGAAGGGCCTGGTATGAAATTTAGTGGGACCCCCACGCATTTTTTAAAAAATTTTGGTTCGGGGTTTCTCTGTGGGGAAATTCCATGCCGTTTTTATCAATGAACTTTTATGTGTATTGCCGGACCGACAATTCATTATAGCTGTCGCTAGCGATAGTAGTTTCACATGACTTTTTTTCCTTTAGAAATGTCATTTTGCTGTCAGACTGTTCTAAATACGGGAAATATGCGCCCCTTTACAGGCATACCATAGACTCTAAACGGCATGGAATTTCCCCACAGGGGAACCCCGAACCAAAATTTAAAAAAAAATGCGTGGGGGTTCCCCTAAATTCCATACCAGGCCCTTCAGGTCTGGTATGGTTATTAAGGGGAACCCCGTGCTAAAATTTAAAATAAAATGGCGTGGGAGTCCCCCTCAAAATCCAAACCAGACTCTTCAGGTCTGGTATGGATTTTAAGGGGAACCCCGTGCCAAAATTAAAAAAAAATGGGGTCCCCCAAAAATTCGTACCAGACCCTTATCCGAGCACGCAACCTGGCAGGCCACAGGAAAAGAGGGGGGGACAAGAGAGCGCCCCTGCTCCTGAGCCGTACCAGGCCACATGCCCTCAACATTGGGAGGGTGCTTTGGGTAGCCCCCAAAGCACCTTGTCCCCATGTTGATGGGGAGAAGGGCCTCATCCCCACAACCCTTGCCCGGTGGTTGTGGGGGTCTGCGGGCGGGGGACTTATCTGAATCTGGAAGCCACCTTTAACAAGGGGACCCCCAGATCCCGCCCCCCCGTGTGAATTGGTAATGGGGTACAAATGTACCCCTACCATTTCACAAAGAAAGTGTCAAAAAGGTTAAAAAACACAGGAGACAGTTTTTGACAAGTCCTTTATTAAGCTCTTCTTCTTCCATCTTTCTTCTTCTTCCTCCGCTCTTCTTGTCCCGTATCTTCCTCTGGCTTCTTCTCCACTCTGTCCGCACGATCCGCATCAGTGGGAGTCTTCCGTCGTGTGATGCTTTGGTTCTTCTGACACTTCTTATATAACGGAGGGCGGGGCCACCCGGTGACCCCGCCCTCCTCTGATGCATTGGGACTTCACGGGGACTTCCCTCTGGCTTTCCCTGTGTTGTCAGAGGGGGCGGGGTCACCTGGTTGCGGGGTTTTACATGACTTTTTTTCCTTTTTTTTTACATGACTTTTTTTCCTTTAGAAATGTCATTTTGCTGTCAGACTGTTCTAAACATGGGAAACATGCGCCCCTTTACAGACATACTATAGACACCCCCCAGGTACGAAATTTAATTGAATATTACACTTTTATTGTTTCACTTTAAGCATTAATAAAATCACTGCTCCTGAAAAAACGGCTGTTTTTAAAACTTTTTTTGCATTGATACATGTCCCCTGGGGCAGGACCCAGGTCCCCAAACACTTTTTATGACAATACCATGCATATAAGCCTTTAAAATTATCACTTTTGATTTCTCCCATAGACTTTGAAAGGGTGTTTCGTGGCTTTCGAATTTGCCGCGAACACCCCAAATTGTTCGCTGTTCAGCGAACGGCGAACAGCTAATGTTCAAACTCATGTTCAACCCAAACATAAAGCCTATCCCTAGTGTACAGTTATTAAAGGAATGCCAGACAGGAGCAGCGGGTTGGCCATTAAGACCAAATACTTATAAGCAGGGCTTTTTTTCAGCAGGAAAGCGGGGGAACGCAGTTCTGGCACCTCCAGTACTGAATGTACTGTATGCAATGACAAGGTGTGGTGGGGTGTGCTGGAGGGTCTATTGATGCTGGAGGGGATCTTTTTTGCATGGTGATCTATTGTATCTGGGGAGGTCTTCTGTTATTGTTTTTGCTGGGGGTGCTTATGTTGCTAGGGGGGTCAATTGGCGCTGGAAGGGATCTGCTGTTGAGGGAGGGGTCTATTGATGCTGGCTGGTTGGAGATCTGTTCTTGCTGCTCAAGGTCTTTCATTGCTGGGGTGGTATTTTTGTGCAGGGGTCCATTGTTGCTGGGGGAGACCTGTTGTTGCTGGGGACGGTTTATTGTTGCTGGCTGCATGGGATATATTCTACTTTTCTTGTTACCATTAACACATTTCATACAAATTACACCACAAAATGATACTTGGCTCTAAAGTCTCTAAAAGGGGCTATACTGAGAGGTGGGTGGGGAGTGGAATCAAGAAACGGTGATGGGTAGGGGGCGGAAACAAGGACTTACTCAGAAAGGGGGAGTTCCTGCACCTATTTTCCGAGCAACAGCCAGTATCATCCATGCCCCTTAACGGTAGGGATAGCCAGCATTGCCTGCTATTGCCAGGTCCCTGGGTTCACCACACCTGCTCATGGGGCTCAGGTTAAAGCAGTAGGCAGACTAGGGGAGGTAAAATTACATTATTTGGGAGGTAGAATTTCATTAATACATACGACCTTGATGTCCAGGGATACTATGGCTTCAATGTGTGTAAAATATGGTACTGGTTGGCAGGAATGCTCACGCCTCCTAATTTTCAAAAATAAAAAATTATATGACTGATATCTTAGTTACATTATCTTGAGGCTGTAGACAATAGAAACCAAAAGAAATACTTAGAGAACATAATATTAAAGAAGGAAAAGGAATGGATGAGAGGTGAGTAATGAAAATGTACAAGAAAAATAGTAAAAATAATAATGAAAAAAAAACAAAAAAGCTAAATAACTACAGATTTATTGCTGCTCCAACCAAGATTTTTAGCTTACATTCCACTTTAGACTGTTAAAGAGCATTGAATATGTATTTAAAAATGAATACCTAGTTGGCCTGAAAACTTTTGCTGATTGCGAGAAAAAAAATTAATATAGTTCTTTAAAAAAAGGGCAAATCCTCTCCCATACTTCGGAAAAAAGAGAGGCTTAATGGAGATTGCCTTTGGAGCTGGAGATAATCAGGAACACATTGGGAGGTCTGGTGCTATGCCAAGCTGCTGCTAACAAAGCAATATTGGCATGCATTAAAAAGGGGATCAACTCCAGAGATAAAACGATAATTCTCCCGCTCTACAAGACTCTGGTCCGGCCGCACCTAGAGTATGCTGTCCAGTTCTGGGCACCAGTCCTCAGAAAGGATGTACTGGAAATGGAGCGAGTACAAAGAAGGGCAACAAAGCTAATAAAGGGTCTGGAGCATATTAGTTATGAGGAAAGGTTGTGAGCACTGAACTTATTCTCTCTGGAGAAGAGACGCTTGAGAGTGGATATGATTTTAATCTACAAATACCATACTGGTGACCCCACAATAGGGATAAAACTTTTTTGCGGAAGGGAGTTTAACAAGACACGCGGCCACTCATTAAAATGAGAAGAAAAGAGGTTTAACCTTAAACTACGTAGAGGGTTCTTTACTGGAAGAGTGGCAAGGATGTGAAATTCCCTTCCACAGGCGGTGGTCTCAGCGGGGAGCATCGATAGTTTCAAGAAACTATTAGATAAGCACCTGAACGACCGCAACATACATGGATATACAATGTAATACTGACATATAATCACACACATAGGTTGGATTTGATGGACTTGTGTCTTTTTTCAACCTCACCTACTATGTAACTATGTAACATATCAAGGAAGGGGTCATGTCTAATGGATTTCCCGGGGTAGTGTCCCACCTGGTCCTAAACAAATTTAAAAATACTTGAGGCCAGGGTACTGGTGCTGGTATCACATGTCTAATGATGCACTGTTTTTAGCATCAGGTTAAATTGTACTCAGCAAGGTACACTACCTCGGAGAGTCTATTGTACATCTTCCCTTGCCCTTGGCATGGATACAGCAGGAACACCGGGTTGTACCTGATTACCCCTGAAAAAAGGTTTTATAGCAACACCCACAAAGCTAGGCAGCCTAGACAGTCTTGCAAAGATTGTACATCCCAAAAACACTTAATTGGCAACATCAGCATCAGGGTCTTGAGAGCTGCTGCTAATCCAGGACTGATTAATTTAGAAAAATGTCAGCCAGTCAATGGAGTCCGTGGACAGACGCGCTCTTTTATCTGTCACAAAACCTCAGGCAGCACTGAATGCCTTTTTCGGAATGCATGCTGAATGCAGGGCAGCCCAGCAGCTCAATTGCATACTGGGCAAGTTCTGACTAGTGGTCTATTCTCATAACCCAGTAGCCCAGTGGATCGTCAACTGGAAATCTCTCCATGTCTGTTTTCACCCCTAGATAATCTCCCACCATATGATGCAGACGCTGCCAATGGGATGTGGAAGCTGACAGCCCTGGGCACATCACTGAGGCAGCCCCCTTCTCCACCGCTTCTCTCTTCACCAAAAGAAGCCTCAAAACTAGCTTCTCCATGAGACTGTAACCTACCAGATTCTGAAAAGGCATTACATAAACTCCTCTTCCTCAAGATATTTTATCCTCTGCTCCCTCTGTGGGGATGGGATAAGTTCTGAGACTTTCCCCTTGTAACGGTGGTCAAGGAGTGTTGCCAACCAATAGTGATCCTTTGCCTTGCTGCCACAAATTCTCGGGTGCTTTCGCAGGCTTTGAAGAATGAGAGAGGCCGTGCAACGCAAGTTTGCAGAGGCATGGGAAGCAGAGACCTCGGGGTCACTGAGGATAATGGTATCTGGAACTGCCTCCTCCCAGCCATGTATTACTCCCAAGAGTTCTGAGGATGGAAAACCATCTCTTAAGGTTTGATGTATGTCTTCCTTTTCTTCAATGCCTCCATAACTGCCAGAATCCTCCTCCTCCCTATCCTCTTGTGTGTTCTGTGACGTTGCAAGAATGGTGTCTGCATAAAGCGGGAACTCCTTTTCCTCCCGCTGCTCTGCCTTGAGTGCCCTGTTAATATTTGCCAAGCAGAGGCTGCTCCAGCAGGAATGCAAAAGGGATTGTGTCACTAATGCATGCATTGTCATGGCTCACCATCCTTGTTGACTCTTCAAATGATAACAGTATGATGACAGTATGACAGCATCCTTTATAAGCAGCCATTGGCATGGGAAAAAAAAAGCCAAGCTGTCCTTGTGCCATACTCACACAAGTACTCATTGACAGCCCTCTGCTGCATGTGCAGCCACTGCAGCATTGCTAAAGTTGAGTTCCACCTGGTAGGCATGTCCCAAATCAATCAATTTTACGGGCAGGTGGAATTCCACCTGAATTTCAGCCAACTGAGCACTGGCTGTGTATGACTATCTGAAATGGCTACAGACTTTTCTGGCCTGCTTAAGCAGATCTTCCAATCCTGGGTACCTGTTTAAGAACTAATATATAATGTAAATAAAGAGTGCTGCGCTGCTGTGATATACCAGTGTGTGCAATAAAAAATACTATATACTATATACACATCCAAAAAGTTAGAAGAAATGAACTATTTAAATAGTACTAATAGTACTAATACTCATAAAAAACTTCAATAAAATCCAGTGATCCTAAAAAAATACAATAAATGTCCAGTGCTGAAAAGTCCAAACAACACTATTAGGTAATAGTGTATTGAAAATGTTCAATCAGTGAAATATTCCACTCACTGTGTCTCTTTTATGTGTGAATTCCACCATTAGGTATAGCCTTCACCTGTGAAAATCTACATCCAATATTCTACTGGTGTTTAAAACCCAAATCCCAGTGCTGTAAGTGCTTGCTGTATCTTCTCCTGTGCTCCACCAGCTAGTGAAAATATAAGAGTGGCCCCTTACCTGTTGCCTAGATCTATGTTGTAGGTCTAGAAACACCTGTTCCCAAATTTCAGGGGTAATCAGATGTGTGGACTCCTTGAGCCCCAGTTCACACATATGGGATGTGGGAACCAGCGCAATTCGAGCGTCGGTTCTGAATTTGCATCTCCCTCGCAGGCAGTTCACACTGTCCTCTGCGAACCTCTGTGGTTGTCAATACAAAGTTATTGACACCCCCAGATTGGTGGGGAAAAAAAGGTTCCTGCTCCTTTTTTTCTGCAAATCCAATGCGAGTTCAGTCATACAACTGTATGGCTGAATTTGCATTGCACAGACATCGCATGTGATCGGCACAGCAATGCAATGTCTGTGTTTGCATATTTGTGAACCCAGGCTTAAAGTGGTTGTAAACCCTTTTGTGTGACATTTACCTATAGGTAAGCCTAGAATAAGGCTTACCTATAGGTAGTGGAAATATCTCCTAAACGTGCACCGTTTAGGAGGTATTTTACTTGTAGTGCGTTGATGTTGTCATTGGTGCATGCAGTGTGAAGAAACGGACCACCGTGCCGCTTCTTCTTCAGTGTGTGCCGTGACTGACGGCTCCCGCGTGCTTGCGCGGGAATGACGTCACGCGGCTCCAGCCAGTCACAGAACAGGAGTCCGTGGTCCCGGAAGGAAGGGGGGGGAGATGGATGCGGCCTGCACAGGGGACAGCGCAGGCTTCGTTTGCAGGTAAGTGCCATATAATGGGCTAGTATGCTTTTAATTTGCAGGCCTTGTGGGGAGCAAAAGAGGAAGTAAACCCCATTGAGGTTTACTTCCTCTTTAAGGATGGTTGCCACTCAGATGCCGTTTGGTATCTCCTCTCTCCTTATCCAGTTTACCTCATGTTACAACCAAAAACGTAAATGTATATTATTGGGATTTCATGTGATAGACCAACACAAAGTGGCAAATAATCGTGAAGTAGAAGGAAAATAATAAATTGATTTCAAATTTTTTTTACAAATAAAAATGTGAAAAGTGTGGCATGCATTTGTATTCAGCCCCCCTGAGTCAATACTTTGTATAACCACCTTTGGCGGCAATTACAGCTGCAATTCTTTTTGGGTATGTCTCTACCAGCTTTGCACATCTAGAGATGTACACGGCAGGTGCCAGATGGGGCCAGCACAGAGGCGGGTGGAGACAAATAGGTGCAGGCACTAGCAAAGAGTAGATGGGTGACAGTCAGGAAGGGTAGAGGGGGAAGTGCCAGGAAGGCTGATCCAGGCCTGGAGCATCCCAATAAGTACGCTTCATTGAGTGACATTGGTGAAACCAGTCAGGGACCAGCACTGCTGGATCTGAGGGACTCTCCTCACTGCCCGGGGAAGAACTCCTCCAGTGAGAGTGGGGGTGAAGCGAAGGGAAAGGAAAGACATATTCTGGTGGCAGGGGACTCAATTCTTAGAAGGACAGAGAGGCCAATCTGTAACAAAGACCTGAAGCGCCGAACAGTATGTTGTCTACTGGGCGCTCGGGTTCAGCACATCACGGATCTGGTGGATTACTAAGAGGGGCTGGGGAAGACCCAGCTGTCATGGTGCACGTTGGCACCAATGACAAAGTCAGAGGCAGATGGAGTGTCCTAAAGAATGATTTTAGGGACTTAGTAGCTAAATTGAGTTAAAGGACCTCCAAGGTAGTATGCTCAGGAATACTACTGGTACATTGAGCCACACAAGAAAGGCAGAAGGAGATTAGGGAAGTAAACAAGTGGCTGAAGATCTGATGTAGTAAGGACGGGTTTGGGTTCCTGGAGGACTGGGCCGACTTCTCAGTCGATAACCGGTGCTATAGAAGGGACGTTGCAGATTAGCTGGGAATTAAGATGGCCAAAACGTTAGAGGGGTTTTTAAACTAGGCGATCTTGGGGAGGGTCCAGAGGTACAGATAGTCATCGCGGAACATATTCCAGAGGGTAGTATTGGGGGCATTAGTGGTAGGTTGACCAAAGCACATAAACCCAAGGTAAGCATAGTAGCAAGTACTAGTTGCAATCTCGGAACACCCAATAAGAGGATAATATGCGACCGGTCTAAACTACGTGGCATGTTCACCAATGCCAGGAGCCTGGCGGACAAGATGGGTGAACTAGAGATACTGTTATATGAGGAGGATTTGGATTTTGTGGGAATTTCAGAGAACTGGTTCAACAGCTCTCATGACTGGCTGGCAAACATTCAAGGGTATACCCTTTATCGCAAGGATAGAGAGGGTAAAAAAGGGGGAGGGGTATGCCTATATATCAAGAATAATGTACAAGTGAATGTGAGAGATGACATGACTAAGGGAGCTAGGGAGGAGGTGGAATCATTATGGATAGAGCTCCAAAGGGATAAAGCTAAGGGGAAAATAATACTGGGAGTATGCTATAGGCCCCAACCTATGGGAGGAAGGGGAGACAGATCTCCTATCACAATTTGGATTAGCAACAAGGATGGGAAGTGTTATCATAATGGGGGATTTTAACTATCCAGACATAGACTGGGCGGAGGGAACTGTGCATTCATCTAAGGCTCACCAGTTGCTAAATGTCTTGCAGGACAATTTTATGGAACAGATGGTAGACACACCAACTAGAAATAAAGCGTTACTGGATCTACTGATTACCAACAATACAGACCTGATCACGGATGTAGAAATACGGGGCAATTTAGGTAACAGCGATCACAGTACAATTGGCTTCAGTATAAATTACACAGTTAGGAAACATAAGGGGAATACAAAGACACTAAATTTTAAAAGAGCCAATTTCCCTAAACTACGAGCCTTGCTAGAAGGTATAAATTGGGATAAAATCTTAGGAACAAAGAACATGGAGGAGAGATGGGTTTGCTTTAAGAGCATATTAAATGAGGGCATTAGCCAATGCATCCCATTGGGTAATAAATTTAAAAGAGCGAACAAAAGTCCTGGATGACTTGACTCCAATTTAAAAATGCATATAAAAGCAAAGGAATTTAAAAGAGCGAACAAAAGTCCTGGATGGCTTGACTCCAATTTAAAAATGCATATAGCTCTTCGCAGGGGGGCGGAGCCGGCGGCCGGAGCTGATGGAGCAGTGAGGAGAGAGCTCCATCACACCGAGTGCTCAGAAGCTACTAACAGCGACTGATAGTGAGCTAATGACAGCCACACGAACGGCGAAAACAGCAGGGAACCGAGCCGCACTAATGGCTAAACGAAAGGAGAGAGAGCCACCTCGGAAGCTGACCGACTTCTATACGACGGTCCCAGCTAGCCTGTCACAAGATGGCGCCAGCGCGACATCTCCTCACAGCAGAGCGGCAGAATCTGCAGCCAGTGAGTCATCTGCCACTAACACTGCACTGAACCCTCCACACTGAGCCTCAAACAGCCCCATTAAGCAAAAGAGAAAGCTAAACTCCCCAGATGACTCTGATGCTGTACAGGTCAATGAGGAAAGTGACATGGAACACACTAATGAGTACAGTCAGAAGCTGGATGCTCTCCCCACCTCAGGTCTGCCCCTGACAGATGTCACCATGAAAGAGATGATTCTCACATTAAGGGGGGCCATACAACAAGACATCACTAATGTAATACGCTCCACACATAAGGAAATGACTGCACTAGGTAACAGGCTGGATTATGTAGAAACTAAAATGGATGATTTCTCAGCAGCTCATAATGAGCTAGTGGATGCGCACGTGGATCTGGAGGATGAGCTTAAAGCCCTCAGGTTAAAGGTCGCTGACCTCGAGGACCGTTCACGAAGAAACAACGTGAAATTTAGGGGGATCCCCGAATCTGTGAAACCAGCTGACTTAAGCTCATTCCTTCAACAACTTATGATGAAAACTCTGCCATCCCTATCACCAGCAGATGTCATCATTGATAGAGCCCACAGGCTGCACAAGCCCCCGCACCTCCCAGAGAGAATTCCTAGAGATGTCATTGCTAGGATCCACTTTTTCCATATAAAGGACCAACTCATGAGATTTTCTAGGCAAAACAACGCCCTCCCGGACCCATACACGGGGATAACCCTATATGCTGACCTCTCACAAGCCACCATGTCAGCCAGGAACAACCTGATCCCGATTACTAAATCTCTACGGAATCACAAGATATTGTATCGATGGGGCTTCCCAGCCAAACTATTCATTACTCTGGGCAACGAATCTTACACCATCTCATCTTTAGAAAAATGCCTGGAATTGCTGAGCAAGTGGAGAATTCTCCCTACCGAGAACAACTCAGAAGGAAAAGGCCCGGGGACCTCCAAAGCAGGTTCTAATATGCACCGCAACTACAGAGGGAAATACGATGGATGACCGTCTTTCTCCGCCTACATGAACAGAAATCTACACGCCCATACTTTTGGCGAACCCACCTTGCGGCATCACCCTAAACACCAAGCTTAACTAAAGCTAATACAAGTAGCACCGGATGTACGGCTTTACCGGAAGATACATACATGACTATACCCCACTCGGTATTCTGGGATATTCCCGAATTCACCCAGTTATTGTTGACTGTTCTATTGTTTTCAATTCCAGTTCTCTCAGTTCTATTACTTACTCCTTCATCTTACTGGAGCTTTCCACTTACAGGTACGTCAAGCAGACAACCCCTTTCCACTGCCCTAGAGGCTATATCTCTCTTACTGCAAACAACGACTTACACCATTAGATGGCTCCTAAGCACCACCAATGAAATGAATGTCTCTTAGACTAATGTCTCTCAATACTAGAGGACTCAACAGCCCATTTAAACGCAGAATGATGTGGAACACAGCCCTGCAGGATAACTGCGACATTCTCTGTGTGCAGAAACACACTTTTCAGAACTAAGCATGCCTAAATGCACCCACATCAGGTTCCCACACATTTTTACAGCACATAACTCTTGCAAACGCAATGGGGTATTAATTGCCATTAAGGACTCTGTCACTTTTAAACTTCTAGAGCAATACACTGATTGCCTTGGTAGGTATATTATCTTGATTGCTGAAATCAATAACGATACATACACGTTGGTAAATATATATGCTCCCACGAAAAGACCAATGAGACTCATACACAAAACCTTAAAAAAGGCTAAATGTTTGCGAAAAGGCAAATTATTGATATGTGGAGATTTCATTGTACTCATGAATAACGAAATGGACTCCTCCTCTGTGGGGCGGAGACGCACGCCATCCCTGGGCCACTACTGTCTATCAGAAGAGCTATACGACCCATGGCGGTGCCTCCACACCACAGAGAGGGACTATACATACTTCTCACCACTATATAAAAGTTACTCCAGAATTGATTTCTTTCTTACAGATAAGTTCACCTTACAAAATGTGGTCAAAGCGAATATCCACAATATCACCTGGTCTGACCATGCCCCCATTACAATAGACATTATGGATACCCGCAAAGCCAACCTCGCTCCCCTATGGCGTAACAACACTTATCTTCTTTCTCTACCCCATATTAGGGAGGAAATGCAAACAAAATTAGAGGAATATTCTACATTAAATGAATACCGGGGGACCCGCCCTAGTACAGTATGGTGCGCACACAAGGCCTTCTCTAGAGGAGTGCTTATACAAATAGCTGCTAGAGAGAAAAGGAAAAAAATGCGGCACATAGAACGACTACATAACAACATCTCGGATCTGGAAACCAGACACAAACAATTGCCCAACCACTCCCTACTCCTCCAACTAAACACCTGCAGAGAAGAACTCAAACAAACACTACAACATGATTACGATTTATACTTTAAAAGGCTTAAACTCTCATACTACTCCCAGAGTAACAAAGCGAGCAAACTTTTAGCCTCACAAATTAAAAAAAGGCAAACCAGGGCAAATATCTCAGAGATTAAACACCATGGGAACAATAGAATTTATACCAACCCCAAAGATATAGCAAACGCCTTCAAAGACTACTACGACTCTCTATACAATCTTAACCAGGATAAGAACATTTATCAGCCCACAGATACAGATATCACAAATTTTCTCCAGAGAATTAATCTTCCCGCGATAGATGCGAACACACTACATACTTTGAACAGGCCGTTCACTGAAGCTGAAATTGAAGCTGTAATCAAACGCCTCCCAAAAAATAAATCCCCCCGGATCAGATGGTTTCTCAGCTGAATATTATCAAGCATTTTCCCCCCTTCTGATACCTAGATTAGTAGAAATTTTTAATAAAGCAGCAGAATCAGGTAGCTTCCCGAAAGAAATGTTACAGGCCATAATTGTAACTATACCAAAAACAGGAAAAGACCCCTCCCATCCCCAAAACTTTAGACCCATTTCCCTATTAAACTCAGATCTCAAAATATATGCCAAAGCAATCGCCAATAGATTACTGGATATCACCCCTACCCTCGTAGGACTGGAACAGGTGGGATTTGTTAAAGACAGACAAGCCCCAGATAGTACCAGAAGGATGATAAATCTAATAAGACACGCTGAAATAACTCGCACTCCCAGTATATTTGTAGCCTTAGATGCAGTAAAGGCATTTGATAGGGTGCACTGTAACTACCTATCTAAAACACTAACTAAATTCGGTCTACAAGGATTTGTTCACACGGCCATAATGGCCCTATATTCTAACCCCACAGCCAAAGTGTATACCTCAGGCATGCTATCCGACCCCTTCAGCCTGACCAACGGTATGCGCCAAGGATGTCCACTTTCCCCAATTGTATTTTCTCTAGCTATTGAACCGCTAGCAGAACTTATAAGGAACAATACTGACATCCACGGTCTCACAGTAGGACAGAAGACCCACAAAATCGGGCTTTTTGCCGACGATGTCATACTAACATTATCTAAGCCTGAATCTTCCTTACCCACAGTTAGAAAAATCCTACATGAATTTGGAAGCATGACTTACCATAAGATCAACACCACTAAATGCTTCGCTCTCCCTTTAAACCTCTCCACAAAAAATATATCCAAACTTAAAGAGATATTCCCTTGCACCTGGGATCTACCTTCTATTACATATCTGGGTATACAACTGACCCATCTTACCTCTAATCTGTACACCGCCAATTATCTACCCCTTCTATCACAAATACAGAAATAATTCACTCAATTATCAAAGATTCACTTAACATGGGTGGGACGCATTGCAGCTTACCAAATGCAAACACTCCCCAAATTGCTCTACCTCTTTAGAACTCTCCCAATTCCCATCCCCACAAAATTCTTTACTGACTTAGCCTCAAGCCTGAATAAATTTATCTGGCTAAACAAAAAACCCAGGGTAGCCCTAGCCACTCTTTATAAACCTAAGATACTAGGAGGAGGAGGACTACCCAACGCCCATGCGTATTATCAAGCGTCTTTACTGGACCAGGTGAAATATTGGTTCTCTTGCCAAGAGGATAATCTATGGTCTCACATTGAACGTGCCATCACCCCGGGACATGACCTAACGGCACTGCTCATGGCCTCTACTATTCATCACAAACCATTTACACCACCCTACCCTACCATACAAGCAACACTCAAAGCCTGGTCATTATTGATCAGAAAGCAATTCCCTAATGAAACACTCTTCCGACTTAACATACCCCTAACGACCTATGAATTCCTTATACAAAATTTTTCCACACACCACTGGAAACAAAAAGGCCTCCACTTCTCTACGGAAGATATAGTGAACCCAACCCTAGAAAATCTTATGATTCTGCAAATTAATCACTACAAACAAAAGCATCCACTCCCAAATACGAAAATACCACTTTCCATTTGGAATTTTCTGCTGAACAAACACAATCCCAGTATTAAAGGCATATCCTTATGCTATAAATTTTGTAACTCCCACTCCTCCCATGTTAAAATGCCAATGATGGAGAAATGGGAAACTGAACTGCAAATGTCTTTCACTTTACCACAATGGCTGCTAGCAATAAAGCACAATAGTACCTCTTCGGCATGTGTTGACCACTGGGACAACTTCCACAAAATGTTTCACAGATGGTACTTGACTCCCATGTGTTTACATACAATAGACCCCACACTATCGCCACTATGTTGGAGAGAATGCTATCACAAGGGCAACCTCCTACATATCCTGTGGCACTGTAAAGCCCTACACACCTTCTGGAAAGATGTGTTCTCCCTGCTATCGAAAACTACCGATACTATATGTACACCCTCTCCAGCACTAGCCTTATTAAGCCTAGGGATAGAATCTTTTTCCCCCCTGCATAGGAAGGTGATAATACACATTCTATTTGCAGCACGCGTCTCAATAACAAAACGGTGGAAGACAATTTCTCCCCCCAACATCACAGAGGTTATTGCTAGAGTGAAATCACAAAGCCTTATGGAAAAAATGCTAGCACATAAAGAAGGCAGGATAAATACTTATTTTAAATATTGGGAAAGTTGGTTAAACATCCAAGATAACCTCTAGTGTTGAGCTTGATAAAACTTACTACACTCGATTATTGAAACATACAGCGCATCTAAGGTGCTTTAGCAGTCACAGGGCTAAGGGATTTATGGCTAGAGCTATAAACGTGAAGATGTACTATGGTTATGGTTATTGTTCAGATTTAGTACCAGCAATTTGTATTTCAGATAATACATACTAGGAAAGGTTAGAGCTAATATTACTTGGTTCCGAAACAAAAGTATTAATTATACTACATGATCTGCTTCAAATGACCGCCTTCTGGGTCGCTAACACAGTTCCTCAGAGAAAAACTGGCAAGCCTGCTCACAGAATGTTCCCAAACAGGGTGACGGGCTTCTCCCTCCAATGCCGAATACTCAAACGGTTTTATGAGGAACCATGACATTCCATACGTTCTCAACTGTTGATGTAATGAACCAAGAATACTCAATTTTACTTTTCTCTTTTTTTTTTTTATTTGCTCCATGTAAATCTGTATTCCTTTCTTTTCTGTACAACTACTTTGTATTCCACTACACTGTATCTTGTATAACCTGAAAATCTAATAAAAATTCTCAAAGTTAAGAAAAAAAAATGCATATAAAAGCAAAGGAGCAAAAAATACAAGGTTGAGGGATCATCATCAGCATTCAGACTTTATAAAGAAAGCAACAAGAAATGTAAGGGTGCAATAAGGATGGCTAAGACAGAACACGAAAGACACATAGCGGAGGAGAGCAAAAAAAAATCCCAAGAAATTCTTTAAGTATGTAAACAGTAAAAAAGGGAGGACAAACCATATTGGCCCCATAAAGAATGAGGAAGGACATCTGGTTACAAAGGATGGGGAGATGGCGAAGGTATTGAAATGATTCTTCTCCTCAGTCTTCACGAGGGAATCGGGGGGCTTCAGTAACCAAAACTGCAGTGTTTATCCTCATGACACATCACAGGAAGCCCCTCCATGGTTAACAGAGGACAGAATTAAAATTAGACTTGGGAAATTTAACATTAATAAATCACCGGGACCAGATGGCTTGCACCCGAGGGTACTTAGGGAACAAAGTCAAGTAATTGCCAGACCATTGTTCCTAATTTTTACTGACAGTCTATTGACTGGAATTGTACCAGTTGATTGGAGAAAAGCCAATGTAGCACCAATATTTAAAAAAAGCCCAAAATACATCCCTGGGAATTACAGACCAGTTAGCCTAACATCAATAGTATGTAAACTCTTGGCGTACATGGATTGAAAACTGGCTACAAGGGCGAGTTCAGAGGGTGGTGATAAATGGGGAGTGCTGGGAATGGTCAGGAGTGGGTAGTGGGGTCCCCCAGGGTTCTGTGCTGGGACCAATCCTATTTAATTTGTTCATAAACGACCTGGGGGATGGGGTAAACAGTTCAATCTCTGTGTTTGCGGATGATACTAAGCTAAGCAGGGCAATAACTTCTCCGTAGGATGTGGAAACCTTGCAAAAAGATCTGAACAAATTAATGGGGTGGGCGACTACATGGCAAATGAGGTTCAATGTAGAAAAATATAAAATAATGCATTTGGGTGGCAAAAATATGAATGCAATCTATACACTGGGGGGAGAACCTCTGGGGGAATCTAGGATGGAAAAGGACCTGGGGGTCCTAGTAGATGAAAGGCTCAGCAATGGCATGCAATGCCAAGCTGCTGCTAACAAAGCAAACAGAATATTGGCATCCATTAAAAAGGGATCAACTCCAGAGATAAAACGATAATTCTCCCGCTCTACAAGACTCTGGTCTGGCCACACCTAGAGTATGCTGTCCAGTTCTGGGCACCAGTCCTCAGGAAGGATGTACTGGAAATTGAGCAAGTACAAAGAAGGGCAACAAAGCTAATAAAGGGTCTGGACAATATTAGTTATGAGGAAAGGTTGCGAGCACTGAACTTATTGTCTCTGGAGAAGAGACGCTTGAAAGGGGATATGATTTCAACATACAAATACAATTCTGGTAACTCCACAATAGGGATACAATTTTTCGCAGAAGAGAGTTTAACAAGACTCATGGCCACTCATTAAAATTAGAAGAAAAGAGGTTTAACCTTAAACTACGTAGAGGGTTCTTTACTGTAAGAGCAGCAAGGATGTGGAATTCCCTTCCCCAACATACAGGGATATACAAGGTAATACGGACATATAATCACACACATAGGTTAGACTTGATGGACTTGTGTCTTTTTTCAACCTCACCTACTAAGTAACTATGTAAGTATATGTAACTATGAGTGAGATTTTTGCCCATTCTTCCTTGCACATCAATTTTCAAGTCTTCCACAGATTCTCAATTGGATTTAGTTCTGGACTTTGACTGTGCCATTCTAACACATGAATATGCTTTGATCTAAACCATTCCATTGTAGCTCTGGCTGTATGTTTAGGGTCATTGTCCTGCTGGAAGGTGAACCTTCACCCCAGTCTCAAGTCTTTTGCAGACGCTAACAGGTTTTTTTTCTAAGATTGCCCTGTATTTGGATCCATTCATCTTCCCATCAACTCTGACCAGCTTCCCTGCCCCTGCTGAAGAAAAGCATCCCCGCAACATGATGCTGCCACCACCATGTTTCATGGCGGGGATGGGGTGTTCAGGGTGATGTGCAGTGTTCACTTTTGATCTGATCTGACCAGAGCACCTTCTTACACATGTTTGCTGTGTCCCCCACGCGGCTTCTCGCAAACTACAAATGGGACTTCTTATGGATGTATTTCAATAATGGCTTTCTTCTTGCCACTCTTCCATAAAGGCTAGATTTGTGGAGTGCACGACTAATAGTTGTCCTGTGGACAGATTCTCCCACCTGAGCTGTGGATCTCTGCAGCTTCTCCAGAGTTACCATGGACCTCTTGGCTGCTTCTCTAATAATGCTCTCCTTGCCTGGCCTGTCAGTTTAGGTGGACGGCCATTTCTTGGTAGGTTTGCAGTTGTGCCATACTCTTTCCATTTTCGGATGATGAATTGAACAGTGCTCCGTGAGTTGTTCAAAGCTTGGGATATTTTTTTATAACTTATAACAACTTTATCCCTGACCTGTCTGGTGTTTTCATTGGTCTTCATGGTGCTGTTTCTTCACTAAGGTTCTCTAACAAATCTCTAAGGGCTTCACAGAACAGCTGTATTTATACTGAGATTAAATTACACACATATGGACTCTATTTATAATTAAGTGACTTCTGAAGGCAATTGGTTCCACTAGATTTTTGTTAGGGGTATCATAATAAAGAGGGCTGAATAAAATGCATGCCACACCTTTCCGATATTTATTTGTAAATACAATTTGAAAACCATTTATAATTTTCCTTCCACTTAAATATTATGTGCCACTTTGTGTTGGTCTATCACATAAAATCCCAATAAAACATATTTACGTTTTTAGTTGTAACATGACAAAATGTGGAAAATATCAAGGGCTGTGAATATTTTTTCAAGGCACTGTATACTGGCCATGATTTCAGGTGAAACAGGTGTGTATTGTCATGGATGCTGGTGCATTACTAACACCATCTAGAGGGTATGTGAGGCGGTCCAGGTTAATTTCCTACACAATGGACCATGGTTCATACTGTAGAAATCTATAAAAATCTGATCTCATGGTCACCATACATGAGTCAATCTCAATTTGTTAGAAAATCCAAAATATGGGGGGGCGTGTCCCGATGTGAACCGAGGAGGACGTGCTGGTGTAGAGCTCCGCAAATCCTGCCACAATCCATCGCCATGCTTGCCACAGACAACCTTGGTGAGCTGCCAAATCTACCCTACCTGTCCCTGGGCATCCCCTCTCTCAGCCCCAGCCTGTATTGAGGAGCTCGGCCGGACAGTGGGATCTCCACACGGCCCAATCTGCACAGCCACGGCCCGCCGTCATCCTAAGCCCACAGAGCCTCCAATATCCACCCATCTGTCCCTGGGCATCCCTTACCTTAGCTCCAGCCTGTATCGAGGAGCCTGGCCAGCTGATTAGGCCTCCACCCGGCCCGCGGCCTGCTCCACACAGCCGCGGCCTGCCGCCATCTTGAGGCCTACAGAGCCTCCAGCATCCTCCGGCCTAGAGTGCCATGATCCGTGGGACGAAAGGCCGCCCGTCCTCACCCACCTGTGACTCCATCTCTGGAGGGGACAGATCGGCTGAGAACCCATCTGAGGATCCCTGACGGCCTGCTCCACATCCCCGCGGACGCCGCCATCTTGAGGCCTACAGGGCCAGCCTCATCCTCCTCACCCAGGTGCAGCAATCTATAGAAAAGCTGTCATCTGGACAATCCACCGCCATCCTGCCACTGCTACACCCCGGCTTACACCACTTGCTCTGGTATATCCTTCAGGACATTGAAGGCAACAATTACAACTGCCTATTGGGAGCATATCTGGCTTGGACGAGCTTACCCTGTGACGGTCCTTTGCTATCCGGCCTCGAGGCCCGCCGCCATCTTGAGGCCTGCAGTCCCTTCTCCCTGGCACTCTACGTCCTGCAGGGAATTCAATAGCCATCCCAAAGAACATATCCGCCTCACCCTCGGCGGGCATCGGCTGTCTCCGCAGCGGCAATCGGCTATCTGGGATCCACCGGAGGGTATCTGAGCTCCGCTCGCCATACGGCCTAACACCGCGCCGAAGCCTGCGGCCTGTCGTTCCAGCTCCCAGGCTCATCAGTGGCCACAGTGAGTAACAACAATCTTTCTACCACCTCCCTGTATAGCAGAAGCCCCTGACAGCGTCCACTTGCTGATTCATCCCCTGTGCCCAGTAGATCACACGAAGCCCCGATAGGAGCGGCACCCACTCAGGCGGCAGCCTTGTAGGAAAGACCGCGGCTTCGGCCTACACCCGGAAGCCGGCGGCCATATTGGGACTCCTTCTACATCTCATCATTCTCTCTTTCATCACTCTTCCAGAACGGTGTGTGAACGTGGGCATAGCACAATCTCACCCAGTCACCTCTCCCCTCAGCTGATCTGCTAAAGCAACCTTCACAAAAGCCACCTCTATTGGATAGGTGGACAGTTGCAACCATAGCCTATTAAGATGGCGGACACCTAAGACCTAGGCTCTGGCCCTCATCCGTACATCAAAACATCCCGCTATGCTACTTTAGCAACCACAGACCCGGGAGTTATATCCACTGTTCAGGGATTCACTTAGCTACATCCCGAACGGTTTATGGGGAAGATCGGTGATCAGAGGCACGTATATCGAGGTCACAATTCACAGGACGCAACCAAGCCCAACCAGTCTATGGATCGCTTTCTCTGTAAGCCACAATCCCCAGCTCCAAATATTCCATCATACGCTGCAGTCCTAACTGATACGATCGCGACTAATACGATCACATTGGCTAGTTCCCCTTTGCCCACCACAGACCAGCCCCATCATTCAGGATCTACCCACCTACCCGTCCCCCCCACCAATATGTCTCAACCTGTGACAGTGGACGTGTTGGACACTAAGCTGCAAGCTTTGCTCCACAGCATCACCCAGACCATCACCAAAGAAGTCAGCAAACTTGCTCATGAACTTCGGGGTGAGATAGACCAATTGGGGGAGTGCACAGATACGCTGGAGTCCAAGTTTGATGACATGGTCCACTATATACATGCACTGGAAGAAGAAAACGTCACTTTAAAAAATTCAGCTACACAACTACAGACGCAACAAGAGGATCTCGAAAACAGGGAGAGACGTCAGAATCTACGGATTCGAGGGGTTCCCGAAAATGTCCCTGACAAGGAAATTCGTCCCTATCTCTTGGACCTCTTTGTAACGCTTGCTCCCCACATTCCTGACATAGACTGGCGACTCGACAGGGCCCACAGATCACTGGCTCCTAAGCCCCCTCCAGGTGCCAATCCCAGGGACATCATTGCTCGCTTTCATTTCTATGAGAGCAAGGAGGCTCTGACCGTAGCTACCCGTAATAGATCCCGAGTGGAGTTTAAAGGTGCGAAGATTCAAATTTTTAACGACTTGTCTCCTATTACCCTGGGAAAACGTCAAGCTCTAAGACCAGTTACATCCCACCTACAACAACATCAAATCCCCTATAGATGGGGTTTCCCCTTCCGCTTGTCAGTCAACAAAGATGGGACTCAACATTCAATGAGAGACTTGCAGGAATGTGAGTCCTTTGTCAGGAACTTAGGACTACCCCCGATCCCGGATGAAGATTTTCAGCCCCAAATCCCACCTTCCTGGATTCTGTCCACACCTGCGAAGATCTGGACCCCAGTTCGTCAAAGATCGCGGAAAACACCTGTCACTCCTCTAGGAGCAACATCATCAAAGGGTCTCACCTGAGGTTCCCATTTGACTCGAATCTGGTTTTCCCTTTGCCATGCTGGGCCACGTTCCTCTTTTACCTTACACGGCCTCGGACTCCCTGTTCAAAGTCCACAGTTCTACCTTGGTTGCCTTACAATTCATATAACCCTCGACTCTATAGCCATCTATATGTTACAGGTGGATTGTTCTGTTAATTGATGTTCGGTTGGGGCCGAGCCTACGTATCTGGTTTCGTAGGTTGACATGCCCCCCCTTTTTTCCATTTTTTCCATTTTTTCCATCATGGTGACGACCCAAAAAGGTGACCCCCTTGGGGAAAAAAAAAAAAAATTAGATTTTTTTTTTCTTTTTACTACGGATCCTTTTTGATCCTATTCAGGTTCTAGTTTTATTTTTTATTTTTACATTTTTTTCTATTTTTTTTTCCTTTTTTTTCTCTCTGGCTTTCTTTTTCCAAAAACTTTTGTAAGGGATCTTTTTTTTTGATCCAATATTGGTATACAGAGGCTCCTTTGCCATTTTTTATACATATCCATCTGAATGCATATATTGTCTATGTTTCAACTTCCCACTTATCATGGTATACACATCTTCGCCCTATTGTGATTGCTCCCACTGCTTTGTGCTCATATTTAAAAAATGGCTGTAAGTGTTTTTTCCTGTAACGTTAAGGGTTTAGGCTCTATACGCAAGCGTTGGCTGGCGCTGAGGGAGTTCAAATCTTCAAAGGCTGATGTGATCATGGTTCAGGAGACGCATTTTAAGACAAACGGTACATTTAAATTTGCTTTTAAACAATTTCCTACCGCCTTTATAGCCTCTGACCCTTCTGGGAAGGCTGGGGTAGCTATTTTGTTAAAACGCTCCTCATCTATTCAGGTAACATCCTCTTACGCTGACCCCCAGGGCAGATTTATCCTCCTGAATTGTGATCACAATAATGTCTCCTTCACCCTGGCCAACGTTTATGCACCCAATACAGGTCAGATTGGGTTCATGGATATTTTCTTTGATCAACTCCAGTCTTATTGTCAACCATATTTAATTATTGGAGGAGACTTTAATATGTGTATGTCACCTACTAAGGATAGACTCGCCCTTTTTTCACATGTTCCATCCCCTCAGGTTCAGCGGCTTTCCACGGCATTCCAGAAATTGATAAGATCCCACAATCTGTTTGACACGTGGAGGATAAAACATCCACTAGCCAAACAATTTACCTTTTATTCTCCACCTCATAAATTATATACCAGACTAGATCATTTCTTTGTCTCAGCCCCCCTTTTACCCTATGTGGTGAATTCGGAAATACACCCTATAACATGGTCTGATCATGCACCCATCGCTCTAGATATCCTTCTGTCAAAACCTACACCTAGAACATGCCATTGGCGCCTTAATGAGTCTCTTCTCAAGGTACCTGAAATACATCTCCACTTACAGGGAAAGTTGAAGGAATTCTTTGAACTTAATGAGGGTTCAGTCTCTGGGGCGTCCACCCTATGGGAAGCCCATAAGGCCTTTTTCAGAGGAGAATGCATCTCTGCAGGCTCTCATTACAAACGTGACCGTGAACTTCAGAGAACGTCCCTCTTAGACAATCTGTCTGAAGCAGAGAAACACCTACTCAGCCTCCCTACGGTGACCCGCCTCAGAGCAGTGGTCTCTCTGCGCAACCGCATCAAATCCTTGGATCTGACTAAGTTTACTAAATCCAATTTATGATCCAAGCAAAAGTTTTATGAGTTTGCCAACAAGCCTCATAGAATGTTGGTTAACAAACTAAGACCTAGAGCATACACTTCCACTCCTGACCATTTAATACAGTCTAACGGTGTTCCCACATACTGCCCTCGTAATATGTCAAGGGTCTTTGGTGACTTTTACCAAGGCTTGTACAATTGTTTATCAACAGACCCGAATTTTCAATACACCCAGGATAAATTTGACTCCTTCGTAGAATCCTTGAGACTCCCCACGATCTCCACTGAAGATCGCATAGGCCTAAATGCCCCCATTTCTGTGAAAGAAATCACTGAGGTAGTGAAACAACTCCCTAATCATAAAGCGCCTGGCCCTGATGGACTCTCCTACCCCTACTTTAAAGGTTTTCTGCCAGTTCTATTACCCCACATGGCTAATTTATTCTCCTCGCTAATGTCAGGTACAATACCCCACTCCCAATTCCTCCACGCCTTCATTACAGTCATTCCAAAGCCCGGGAAAGACCCCTCTTTACCTGATAACTATAGACCCATTGCCCTTCTTAATTCTGACTATAAAATCTTCACTAAAATTTTGGCCAACAGACTCTCTTTGCTCCTCCCGTCGCTTGTACATGGCAGGAGACAACACTAGGAACGATCGATCTTATCGATCTCCTGACGAAAACTAAGAAGCCTGCCTTGATTCTTAGCCTAGATGCTCAGAAAGCGTTTGACCGCTTGAATTGCTCATTCATGTTTGCTATCTTACGTAAATATGGCTTCTCCGGTCCCTTTGTACAAGCGTTAAAAGCACTTTATTCCTCTCCTTCGTCCCAAGTGCAGATGGCTTCCCATATATCTCCATCATTTACTCTAACTAATGGTACTCGCCAGGGCTGTCCCCTATCTCCCCTTCTTTTTATCCTTAGCTTAGAGCCCCTGGCAGAGGCCATTAGATCCCATCCAGACATAAGTGGAGTCCGGTTGAGACAACGGGAATACAAATTATCACTCTTCGCAGACGATATCCTCTTAACTTTAACCCATCCTCACATATCACTTCCCTCACTTCACACAACTTTAGCCTTATTTGGGGATATTTCCGGTTATAAAATCAATTCAACCAAAACAGAAGCACTCCCTATTAATATCTCAGAAGATGCACTCTCGACCCTACAAGGTAATTTTAACTACCGATGGTGTCCTAAGTCACTAAAATACCTTGGAGTCTATTTGACCCCTTCGTATTCTACCCTTTTCCAAGCTAATTTTCCATCTATGTTCACTGAAATCAACAACTTATTGAAAACCTGGATGAAATTCCCTCTCTCCCTCTTAGGAAGGATAAATGTCCTTAAAATGTCGATCCTCCCAAAACTTTTATACCTTTTCGAAACCTTGCCAGTGATGATTCCGTTGTCTTAGCTCAAAATCCTACAGAGAAGTTTTCTCAATTTTATATGGGATAATAAATCACATAGAGTGGCCAGCTCAGTACTTCTAACTTCCCAAAATAGAGGAGGCCTAGGAGCACCAGATATAATCAAATATTATTATGCTACACATTTGAGGGCTATAGCCTCTTGGACATCTAGGTTTGCTCCTAACCGCTGGTCCGAAATTGAGATGAGCATTACAATCCCAGCTCATCCGTGCAGTTTATTATGGCCATCTACGGATAAATCCTTCGCCCAACTACGCAAGATATGCCTAAATCCAATGCTCTTTACCCTCTCAATTTGGAAAAAATGTTCAGGCAAATTTTCAGTCACATCCCATTGTTCCCCTTTAATAAACATCACCTTTAATCCAGACATTCCGGATAGCCTATCCTATGAAGCCATGTTGCCCTGGACAAAAGCAGGTATATTCCAGCTACGCCATATAGTTCATCCGATAACATGCAAAATACTTACCTTTTCAGAACTACAATCTAAACATGGAATTCCGCGGAATCTCTTTTACTCATTTCTTCAAATTCAACATTTTTTCTCCAAAAAACTACCACAACTGACACTTTCTATACCCACACAATTTGAATTGACATGCTCCAGAGGCCCTCATGAACCCGGCCTGATCTCCACTATATACAAAATACTGCAAGAAACTCCCCCCCTTACAGAACACACCCACGCATACATGCGTAAATGGTCCCACATCTTAGATCGGCCTATTGCTCTACAAGAATGGAGGGAGATTTGGGAAGCTACTTCAAAAGTATCCAGATGTGTGACCCACAAAGAAACAGCCTACAAAGTCTGTATGTTTTGGTATAGGACTCCAGATTTCTTGTTGAAGCATAAACTGACAACTTCAGGCTTATGTTGGAGATGTGGTGTGTCCATAGGCACACATTATCATATATTTTGGGATTGCCCCGTTCTATTGCCTTTTTGGACACAGATCCACATATCATTAGAGAAGATCTTGAACATCTCTATCCCCTTTCACCCAATACACCTTCTGCTAGGCCTTCCAATCCCAAAAATGTCCAAACACCATAGGAAGTTGATGGCTTTCGTCTTACTAGCAGCTAAACGGGCCATTCCCCAATGCTGGTTGACCAAAGCTCCCCCTACTTTTGCTCAATTTCTAAATAACACAGGTGATATTCGTAGGATGGACATGATGTTCATGTAGCTAACCAATACCTAACCAATACCTAGAATAATTTAATGCTGGTCTTTTTTTTCTCTCCTACACTAGATGTGTATATTTTATATGTCAATCACTAGTTATACTATTCCTACCCTTGTTTATTCATAGAATGTGATGAAGTGGTTTCCTTGAGATGGACTTCTTTCTTATGTTATTCCATTTAATATGTGTGTATATTGTTATATCATTGTATAACATGGTAAACTTTCAATAAACAAACAATTTAAAAAAAAAAGAAGATCCTAAATATGGGTCCGTTGTGCCCCTAAAAATATGCAATTTTGTATAATATTCAGGAAAAAAAGGAAGGACCTCTCTCCAACTAAGGAATACTAACTATATGTATAAAAAATATTAATAAATAATAAAAATATTAATAATAAAATATAAAAAAAATGATGTTGTAACGGATATAGAGCATTCAGTTATTTTAAACCCATATTAGGAGATGCTCCTAACAAGTGCAGTGCCTCCTTGTATAGCCTAATATATTCATGGGCATATACATCCCGACAGTCCCGGAATGCATTGTGGGGAATTTAGCGGGCCAAACAAATGGTCAAATGCCCTGACAATTTAGATGTTTGCCTAACGAGTGAACAGCCAATGTTCGGGCCGAATATATATGCTTGGCCTGAACCGTTTGCCCAACACCAATTTTTAGCTCATGTTATCTCATGTGTCGAGGAAATTGTCAGAAGTGACTCATGCTTATAACAGAGGAAGGAAGCACCAGAAAGAAACAGAGAGAGACAAGTAAACACTACTGATATATGTGCTTATTTTAAATTTCGTGAATGGGGTTTACAACCACCGGTTTACTTATCTACTATACTATGAGGTCTCTTTCCATTTTCCTTGACCTTTTCGGTGGATATTTTAGAGTGTTACATGGAAGGTCTTTGGAGCTCCAGTGATTCCCTTGCCGCAGTGATTATACACAGAACATGTCTTCTTGACCATCAGTTATAGGTGGTCTCATTATTTGGTAAGGTGGGTTTATAAACACAAGCGGTGCTTTGGTAGAGGCTTTTTCTGCTACCCCTTAAAGGGGAGCCCATCATTTTCAGAAGATTCATCACCTGTATGATTTTGGGACATTTTATTCATATTTCTACACAATTGTTGAAGTGGACTTTTCCATCCAGTATATGGATTTTTCATTTAACGGTCACGGTTTTTCTTACACAAAAAAACATTTTCTATTATATTTCTTATATCTTTGTGCATGTATTTGTTAAATATACATAGTTACATAGTAGGTGAAGTTGAAAAAAGACACAAGTCCATCAAGTCCAACCTATCTGTGTGATTTTATGTCAGTATTACATTGTATATCCCTGTATGTTACGGTCGTTCAGGTGCTTATCCAATAGTTTCTTGAAACTATCAATGACCCCCGCTGAGACCACCGCCTGTGGAAGGGAATTCCACATCCTTGCAGCTCTTACAGTAAAGAACCCTCTACGTAGTTTAAGGTTAAACCTCTTTTCTTCTAATTTTAATAAGTGGCCACGGGTCTTGTTAAACTCCCTTCTGCAAAAAAGTTTTATCCCTATTGTGGGGTCACCAGTATGGTATTTGTATATTGAAATCATATCCCCTCTCAAGCTTCTCTTCTCCAGAGAGAATAAGTTCAGTGCTCACAACCTTTCCTCATAACTAATATCCTCCATACCCTTTATTAGCTTTGTTGCCCTTCTTTGTACTTGCTCCATTTCCAGTACATCCTTGCTGAGGACTGGTGCCCAGAACTGGATAGCATACTCTAGGCGTGGCCAGACCAGAGGCTTGTAGAGCGGGAGTATTATCATTTTATCTCTGGAATTAATCCCCTTTTTAATGCATGCCAATATTCTGTTTGCTTTGTTAGCAGCAGCTTAGCATTGCATGCCATTGCTGAGCCTATCATCTACTAGGACCCCCAGGTCCTTTTCCATTCTAGATTCCCCCAGAGGTTCTCCCCCCAGTGTATAGATTGCATTCATATTTTTGTCACCCAAATGCATTATTTTACATTTTTCTACATTGAACCTCATTTGCCATGTAGTTGCCCACCCCATTAAGTTGTTCAGATCTTTTTGCATGGTTTCTACATCCTGTGGAGGATTTATTGCCCTGCTTAGCTTAGTATCGTCCACAAATACAGAGATTGAACTGTTTACTCCATCCTCCAGGTCGTTTATGAGCAAATTAAATAGGATTGGTCCCAGCACAGAACCCTGCGGGACCCCACTACCCACCCCTGACCATTCCGAGTACTCCCCATTTATCACCACCCTCTGAACTCGCCCTTGTAGCCAGTTTTCAATCCATGTACCCACCCTATGGTCCATGCCTATGGACCTTATTTTGTATAGTAAATGTTTATGGGGAACTGTGCTAATGCTTTTGCAAAATCCAGATACACCACGTCTATGGGCCTTCCTTTATCTAAATGGCAACTCACCTCCTCATAGAAGGTTAATAGATTGGTTTGGCAAGAACGATTCTTCATGAATCCATGCTGATTACTGCTAATGATACTGTTCTCATTAATAAAATCTTGTATATAGTCTCTTATCATCCCCTCCAAGAGTTTACATACTATTGATGTTAGGCTAACTGGTCTGTAATTCCCAGGGATGCATTTTGGGCCCTTTTTAAATATTGGTGATACATTGGCTTTTCTCCAATCAGCTGGTACCATTCTAGTCAGTAGACTGTCAGTAAAAATTAGGAACAATGGTCTGGCAATTACTTTACTGAGTTCCCTAAGTACCATCCTTCGATGTCGGCTCTTCCTATCATTGTGAGCAGAATTCACAAAGCGTTGGATTGTTCACCCACTAATAGGGAACGTGAGCTGGGATTAGATCGTTGTGAGACAGGTTAGTTTTACCCTACTGATGATGTGTTGTCGCAATAGTATTTGTAATAGTAATTAGTAATAGTAATTAGTAATGGTAATAAAATAGTGATTTTATTAATGTTAAGTTTCCCAAGTCTAATTTTAATTCTGTGCTCTGTTAACCATGGAGGTGCTTCCTGTGATGTGTCATGAGGATAAACACTGCAGTTTTGGTTACTGAAGCCCCCCCTATTCCCTCATGAAGACTAAGAAGAATAAATTCAATACCTTCGCCATCTCCCCATCCTTTGTAACCAGATGTTCTCCCTCATGCTTTATGGGGCCAATATGGTCTGTCCTCCTTTTTTACTGTTTACATACTTTAAGAATTTCTTGGGATTTTTTTTTGCTCTCCTCCGCTATGTGTCTTTCATGTTCTATCTTAGCCGTTCTTAGTCTAAATGCTGATGATGATCCCTCAATCTTGTATTTAATGAAAGCCTTCTCCTTTGCTTTTATATGCATTTTTACATTGGAGTTTAGCCATCCAGGACTTTTGTTAGCTCTTTTAAATGTATTACCCAATGGGATGCATTGGCTAATGCCCTTATCTAATATGCTCTTAAAGCAAACCCATCCCTCCTCCGTATTCTTTGTTCCTTAGATTTTATCCCAATTTATGCCTTCTAGCAAGGTTGAGGTTTTGATTCCGAATATGGGAAAAACACCCTCATAGATAGGCACCACATCCCTAAGCAAAAATTTAGTTTAAATGGACATACAAAGGAGAGGGATTTCCACGGTGCAAGTAAATTAAACATACGGAAAAGCTGTATATCTTTTCTCTTTTTAAAAAAAAACAGTTTATTGTTTACATTTAAAAACACATATATTGTGTAGAGTAACAAACATATTCCTTTTGGAATTAAGGTTAAAACAAGGTGGTCAAAGTAGGGAATGACAAAGAAAAAATGTACACTACAGATTCACAGGTGGTAATTATTGCATACTAGCCCGACATGTTTCGCATTTGTCGCTTTTTCAAGGGATATGCAACTGTTTAGTGAGTCATCCAATATTTTTAGTAATTCTACGGAAAATAGAAAAAAGAAAAGTTTTTGTATACACACATAGATAATTTTCAGTATTGATACAACATTAAATATAATGAAAAAGCACGTGTTGTCACTCTGAAGTGTCCATAAAGGCTTACCCCTGAAGTTGACCCTACAAAATCTCGTCAGAACCGGCATATACAGACGCAACCAAGCATGACAGCAGGGGCGCTTATTTGCAACCACAGGGAGCGGTAAGGAGAAGCTGTTGTATGAATAATAAATATTCAGTGTCAGGGAAAATTGTATATAAGGGGTTAATTAAATTTAAGAAATAATCAAAATCAATCAATTGACACTTACGCCGAAGGTTAGTTAAAGCTGCAACCAAGGATACAGATGGTCAGCGGTAATAGTGAAATGATGATTGCAAGGAATATTTGAATAGTGGATATATTAAAGCTAAGGAATAAAATAAAATAAGAGCAAAAGATATTGTCACTACACAGAAAAATACTGAACTAGGTAATTTAGATTGAAAGAGTGTTTATAGGCAGGTAGTGGGAATCTACACATGTAGCATAATGGTATGAATAGGCTCAAATTACAAAGATTTACTGGGTGTAACAGCAAAGGATATATGTTACAATTATGACTCTGCAAGAGTTCAATAAGTAAGTAAGGAACAGAAAATATATAGATATGGGTATAGAGCAGGGTATGGTGTTCAACACCAGTCACTTACCCTGCTAAAATCTTGGCTTACATCCTCCGGCGCTGGCAGACATAGCTGTCAGATGTGCCGGTTTAAATACTGCTCCCCATCGAGCCGGCGTGTGACGTCGCCGGCTCGATGCGGACGTGATGGCGCCAGTGCGCATGCCCGAGGGACCAAGAACCCCGTCCAGACTTCAAGTCCCACAGGGCACTGCGCCGGCGGAGGGAGCCGACATGCGCATAGCCGCGCACGGCGGCTCCTCCCGCACAGGAGCCGCGTCACGGGGCGAAGGGGGCGGGGGGAGGGCTCCGATGGTGCCCTACGATGGAGCTGGTTCAGCGGGGAAGCACGGCGCGAGGTGGGCACATCTCAGGGATGTGCCCCGGGCGTCCGTGTGGATGCGACGGCCCCCCTCCGCTGTTTCAGCATAGACTGAGCTGAGAGCGGTCCGACCAAGATGGGCCAAAGGAGTAGCCGATCGAATAGGAAGGGACCACAGACCTTCCAATCTCGATCGGCGCTTCAAAGAGACAACACGTTTACATGTAGGTCAAATGTAATTGCATTGAAACAGAGTTACATAATAAAACCTGGTTACACATCACTGCATGTTAAATCAAACCGTACAAAATATATTGCAACAAATAAATACATTTATGATGGAAACAGGTCATTTAATATAAATGACATGAGGGGAAGATGGAGGAAGGGGGGAAGGGAGACTAAGTGGGCAGGGAAAATGGGGTGTCAGATGGACAGTGACACCAAGGGATAATGCATGGACAGCTACACATTCAGAGGAAGGGCCTGTAACTCAGGCTTTCGTTCAAGCCCGGGAAATGAGTAGCTTTGAGGGTATAAATCCAGCGGGCTTCAAGCTGGAGCAGTGTCCGATCGACACTGCCCCCTCTTTCGTCCAGCGGGACATGCTCCAAAGCTCGGAACTTGATGGTTCTGGGGTTAAAGTTATGGTACAGACCCACATGCCTGGCAATAGCTGTATCCATTTGTTTTTTCAGGATGGGTTTTATGTGGTCTCTAATTCGTTTGTAGAATGGTCGTTTCGTTTTGCCGACATAAAAGCCACCACAGATGCATTGAGCTAAATAGATTATACCCGGAGTTTGGCAGGTGGCATTGAATTTGATTGAGTACCACTGTCCATTAGGAAGTAGAAACTGTGATGTGTTTTCTACGTAAAGGCAAATGTCACATTTACCGCATGGAGAAATACCTGTATGAGGAGATTTTTTATTTTTGAAGGTATCTTGGAAGTGACTGTGGACTAAACGGTCCCTCAGTGAGGGAACCCGTCTGTAGGTTATTTCAGGGAATGGGTTGATGTGTTTGCTGACTTCTGAGTCAGCAGATAAAAGAGGCCAAAATTTGGTTATGATATTTCTGATTTCTCTATGTTGGCTAGAGTAGCGAGTGATCAGTCTTACAGTGTCGGATTTTGTGGGGGGTTTGGTTGAAAATAGTAGCGAATCTCTGTTTTGTATTTTAACCCTATTGTATGCCCTTTTGAGGCATGAATGGCTATATCCACGGGATAGTAGTCTTTTGTACAGGTCTTTGGCTGCTATCTGGAAATCTGCATCCTTGCTGCAGTTGCGTTTTAAACGCAAGTACTGGCTATTAGGGATGAGCTTCGTGTTCGAGTCGAACCCATGTTCCACTCGAACATCGGCTGTTCGGTCGTTCGCCGAATTGCGAACGATACGGGCCGTTCGCGCCAAATTCGTGTGGCACATCACGGCCCATAATTCACTGCGGCATCGCAGTGCATTGCTTGCTGATGATTGGCCAAGCATGCACTATGACCCGCATGCTTGGCCAATCACAGCGCCGCCTGAACAGAGAGCCGTAATTGGCCAAAGCCAAGGAGGCTTTGGCCAATTATGGCTCAGGGGATTTAGTACACGCCCCACACTATATAAGGCCGCCTGCACGGCGGCCCTGTGTAGTGTGTGTTCCGGCGTTGAAAGAGATAGACAGAGAGAGAGACAGTGTCATTTGATTTGAGTTAGATAGATTAGGCAGAACAGTCAGTCAGTTAGCTGCACTTACAGTGTATTGTGTATATATATGCATCCCAGGTGTTGCATATATATATATATACACTGTATTCAGTTTAGCTAGATCCGTTCCTGTTATCTTCTAGACTATTTACATTTAGTGCAGTGCGTCCTGCTCACAGTGTTCAGCTAGATCCGTTCCTGTTACCTTCCTACTGACAGGCAGGCTTGTCTTGTTACAGTATTAACAGCTACCTAAAGAAAATTACTGGTGTTCTTTTGATCCTATTAGTACCACGGTCAGGCAGCTAGACTATTTACATTTAGTACAGTGCGTCCTGCTCACAGTGTTCAGCTAGATCCGTTCCTGTTATCTTCCTACTGACAGGCAGGCTTGTCTTGTTACAGTATTAACAGCTACCTAAAGAAAATTACTGGTGTTCTTTTGATCCTATTAGTACCACGGTCAGGTAGCTAGACTATTTACATTTAGTACAGTGCGTCCTGCTCACAGTGTTCAGCTAGATCCGTTCCTGTTATCTTCTAGACTATTTACATTTAGTGCAGTGCGTCCTGCTCACAGTGTTCAGCTAGATCCGTTCCTGTTATCTTCCTACTGACAGGCAGGCTTGTCTTGTTACAGTATTAACAGCTACCTAAAGAAAATTACTGGTGTTCTTTTGATCCTATTAGTACCACGGTCAGGCAGCTAGACTATTTACATTTAGTACAGTGCGTCCTGCTGACAGTGTTCAGCTAGATCCGTTCCTGTTATCTTCCTACTGACAGGCAGGCTTGTCTTGTTACAGTATTAACAGCTACCTAAAGAAAATTACTGGTGTTCTTTTGATCCTATTAGTACCACGGTCAGGCAGCTAGACTATTTACATTTAGTACAGTGCGTCCTGCTCACAGTGTTCAGTTAGATCCGTTCCTGTTATCTTCCTACTGACAGGCAGGCTTGTCTTGTTACAGTATATAAAGCTACCTGAAGAAAATTACTGGTGTTCTTCTGATCCTATTAGTACCACGGTCAGGCAGCTAGACTATTTACAGTTAGTGCAGTGCGTCCTGCTCACAGTGTTCAGCTAAACCTACAAGTTAGTGGGGTGCGTCCACCTCACAGTGTTCAGCTAAAGCTACCTGTAGAAGGTTGGTGGTGTTCTCATACTACAGGCAAGCAGTTGATTTTGCTAGCTGCAGTATCAGTACATATATATATATATATATATATATATATATATATATATATATATATATATCCCAGCTTAGTGCAGCTACAGGCCATTAGTATGTCTGGAAGGCCAAGAAGGAGAGGCAGACAGTCACAAGCCAATAAGAGAGGGCAAGCAGGCTCTGTGTCTAGTACTGGTCGTGGAGACGGTGCATCCTCATCAGCACGTGGCCATGGGACACGCTTGGCCTTTTTTTCGGCAGCTGGCCGTGTTGAGCCGCAACATGCGGAAGACTTGGTCGAGTGGATGACCAAGCCGTCCTCATCCTCCTCATCCTCTCTCACCCATGCCCAGGGTGCTTTGTCTGGCAAAGCAGCGGCCTCTTCCCTCGGCTCAATGTCATCAGTGACTCCTTCCCTAGCTCCACCATGTCCTCCTGAGGAGTCCCTCGAACTGTTTGACCACAGTGTTGGGTACATGCTCCAGGAGGATGCCCAGCGTTTGGAAGGCTCTGATGATGATACTGAGCTCGATGAAGGCAGTAACATGAGCACGGACAGAGGGGGTGCCCAAGAAGGACAGCAATCTGGCAGTCATGCTCCCCCTGCTGCAGCATACTGCCAGGTTTGCTCCAGTGATGAGGAGGGAGGGGATGATGAGGTCACTGACTCAACGTGGGTGCCTGATAGGAGAGAGGAGGAGGAGGAGGAGGAGGAGGCGGCACATCACCAACGAGGCTGGATGCCCTCCAGGGCTGTGTGGAATAATGGACAGGGCACTTGAGGCAGAACAGAGGCAGGAAGAGGAGGACTTCCTTAGCTCTCAAGGCCCCCTTTATCCAGACAGTGTTCCTGCGTGCCCGCCGATCACACAGGAAGAGGACGAGGAGGAGGAGGAGGAGGAGGAAGATTGTGTCAGTATGGAGGTGGAGCCTGGCACTCAGCATCAGCAGCAGTCTTTAAGGGATCAGTCCCAAGAAACACATGGACTTGTACGTGGCTGGGAGGAGGTGGCTGCGGACGTTGTCGTCCTTAGTGACCCAGAGGACTCCGGACTGAATGCCTCAGCAAACCTACGCTGCATGGCCTCCCTGATCCTACAAAGCCTGCGTAAGGATCCTCGTTAGGGATGAGCCGAACACCCCCCCGGTTCGGTTCGCACCAGAACCCGCGAACGGACCGAAAGTTCGCACGAACGTTAGAACCCCATTGACGTCTATGGGACTCGAACGTTCGAAATCAAAAGTGCTCATTTTAAAGGCTAATTTGCATGGTATTGTCCTAAAAAGGGTTTGGGGACCCGGGTCCTACCCCAGGGGACATGTATCAATGCAAAAAAAACTTTTAAAAACGGACGTTTTTTCGGGAGCGGTGATTTTAATGATGCTTAAAGTAAAAAAAAAGTGAAATATTCCTTTAAATATCGTACCTGGGGGGTGTCTATAGTATGCCTGTAAAGTGACGCGTGTTTCCCGTGTTTAGAACAGTCCCTACACCAAATGTCATTTTTAAAGGAAAAAATCTCATTTAAAACTGCTTGCGGGTTTAATGTCATGTCGGGTCATGGCAATATGGATGAAAATCAGTGAGACAAACGGCATGGGTACCCCCCAGTCCATTACCAGGCCCTTTGTGTCTTGTATGGATATTAAGGGGAACCCCGCACCCAAATTAAAATAAGGAAAGGTGTGGGGCCACCAAGCCCTATATACTCTGAACAGCAGTATACAGGCGGTGCAAACAAGACAGGGACTGTAGGTTTGTTGTTAAGTAGAATCTGTTTGTAATTTTGAATGGGTACATTTTTAACGTGTTTAGCTCCAGCCAAAAAATCTTTTTTAAGCTTTTTGGAAAACATAGGGAAGGGTTATCACCCCTGTGACATTTGTTTTGCTGTCTTTCCTCCTCTTCAGAAGATTTCACCTCACTTTTTTGTCCCAATGAAAAATGTTTTTTGAAAATTTGGGTTTTTTTGTGGAACAAGGATTGGAAAGCATCAGTGGAAAGGAGAAATTGTTTTCCCATATTAACTCTTACAGGAGAGAATTTCCCTTCCTAGGGGTAGATTTCATCTCACTTCCTGTTGTCTCCTTCCGTTTGCAAGTAGGAGTCGTTTGTAAGTTAGATGTTTGAAAGTAGGGTCCTGCCCTATATACTCAGCAGAAATTTGGGCCTTAGGTGTTGCTGTGGCCACAACACTGTAAGCCCTCACAGGGCCCTGCTGTGAAATATTAGATCAAGAATTGTAATTACATGCCCCTGTTGAACAGGAGCTGAAAAATTAGGCCTTAGGCACTGGTGCTGGTGCCACAACACTGCAACCCCTCACAGACACTCTAGTTGGAACGCAGGAACGAGCCCTGCTGCAAAGTATTGCATCAAAAATTGTAATTACACGCCCCTGTTAGACAGGGGCAGAAAAATTGGGCCTTAGGCACTGGTGCTGGTGCCACAACACTGCAACCCCTCACAGACACTCTAGTTGGAATGCAGGAACGAGCCCTGCTGCAAAGTATTGCATCAAAAATTGTAATTACACGCCCCTGTTAGACAGGGGCAGAAAAATTGGGCCTTAGGCACTGGTGCTGGTGCCACAACACTGCAACCCCTCACAGACACTCTAGTTGGAATGCAGGAACGAGCCCTGCTGCAAAGTATTACATCAAAAATTGTAATTACACGCCCCTGTTAAACAGGGGCTGAAAAATTGTGCCTTAGGCACTGGTGGTGGCGCCCAGAACCAAAAATGTTCTTACAAGCTATCAGCGTGATGATTGAGGAGGAAGAGGATAATTACTCAGGGATAGTCACTCAGCATCAGCATAGGCAGTCTTTGAAGGGATCTGAGATTTCAAAAAAAATTATTCGGTTACATCAGCATCAGGTGCTTGGTAGCTGGTGGTGATCCAAGACTGATTCATTTTTATGAAGGTCAGCCGATCGACTGAGTCGGTGGACAGACGCACCCTGTGATCGGTTACCACACCTCCAGCAGCACTGAATGTGCGTTCCGAAAGAACGCTGGATGCAGGACAGGCCAGTAGCTCAATTGCATACTGTGCAAGCTCTGGCCAGTGATCCATCCTCAAGACCCAGTAACCCAGAGGATTTTCGATGGGAAAGGTGTCCAAGTCTGATCTTGCCCCTAGGTATTCCTGCACCATGTAAAACAGACGCTGGCGATGGTTGCTGGAACCGATCATACCTTGGGGCTGCGGACCAAAAAATTGTCTGAACGCATCGGTCAGACGGTCACCTTCTCCACTGCTCCTTCTTTGACTGACCGAAGCCTCAGCAACACGTTGTCCAGAAACAGGAGTTTGTAACCTCCCAGTCTCTGGGAACGCATTGCACAGACCTTTCTGCAAGGCCTCCCGAAGATGTTTCATCCTCTGCTCCCTCTGCGATGGCAAGATAAGGTCCGCAACCTTACCCTTGTAACGTGGATCAAGGAGGGTTGCCAGCCAGTATTGGTCCTTCTCCTTGATACCACGAATACGTGGATCCTTACGCAGGCTTTGCAGGATCAGGGAGGCCATGCAGCGTAGGTTTGCTGAGGCATTCGGTCCGGAGTCCTCTGGGTCACTAAGGACGACAACGTCCGCAGCCACCTCCTCAAAGCCACGTACAAGTCCATGTGTTTCTTGGGACTGATCCCTTAAAGACTGCTGCTGATGCTGAGTGCCAGGCTCCACCTCCATACTGACACAATCTTCCTCCTCCTCCTCCTCCTCCTCGTCCTCTTCCTGTGTGATTGGCGGGCATGCAGGAACACTGTCTGGATAAAGGGGGCCTTGAGAGCTAAGGAAGTCCTCCTCTTCCTGCCTCTGTTCTGCCTCAAGTGCCCTGTCCATTATTCCACACAGCGTGTGCTCCAACAGGTGGACAAGGGGGACAGTGTCACTGATGCATGCACTGTCACTGCTCACCATCCTCGTGGCCTCCTCGAATGGTGACAGGACAGTGCATGCATCCCTGATCATGGCCCACTGGCGTGGGGAAAAAAAAACAAGCTCCCCTGACCCTGTCCTGGTGCCATAGTCGCACAGGTACTCATTGATGGCCCTCTGCTGTGTGTGCAGCCGCTGCAGCATGGCCAACGTTGAGTTCCACCTGGTGGGCATGTCACAGATTAGGCGGTTCTTGGGCAGGTTAAACTCCTTTTGGAGGTCCGTCAGCCGAGCACTGGCATTATATGACCGGCGGAAATGCACACAGACTTTCCTGGCCTGCCTCAGGACATCCTGTAAGCCCGGGTACCTGCCCAAGAACCGCTGCACCACCAAGTTAAGGACATGAGCCAAACAGGGCACATGGGTCATTTGTCCCTGTCGAAGGGCAGAGAGGAGGTTGGTGCCATTGTCGCAAACCACCATTCCTGCCTTAAGTTGGCGTGGCGTCAACCACCTCTGAACCTGCCCCTGCAGAGCTGACAGAACCTCTGCCCCAGTGTGGCTCCTGTCCCCCAAGCACACCAGCTCAAGCACCGCATGGCATCTTTTGGCCTGCGTACTTGCGTAGCCCCTTGAACGCCTACGGAGCACCGCTGGTTCCGAGGAAGAGGCCATGGAGGAAGAAGAAGAGGAGGGGGTGGAGGAGAGAGGTGTGTCACAATCAGCATTTTGGAGGCGTGGTGGCGGAACAACCTCCAACACTACTGCACCTTGTCCTGCATCCTTCCCAGCTGCCAGCAGAGTCACCCAATGCGCCGTGAAACTTAGGTAACGTCCCTGTCCATGCCTGCTGGACCATGAGTCAGCGGTAATATGCACCTTACCGCTGACCGCCCTGTCCAGCGAGGCATGGACATTGCCTTCCACATGCCGGTAGAGAGCCGGAATCGCCTTCCGTGAGAAAAAGTGGCGTTTGGGTACCTGCCACTGAGGAACCGCACATTCCACAAACTCACGGAAGGGGGCAGAGTCTACCAACTGAAAAGGCAGAAGTTGAAGTGCTAGCAATTTTGCCAAGCTAGCATTCAACCGCTGGGCATGTGGATGGCTGGGAGCAAACTTCTTTCGGCGGTGCAGCAGCTGGGGCAGGGAAATTTGCCTGGTACAATCTGACGTCGGTGTACCAAAAGCAGATTGCCCACAAGTACTTGGCTGTGACACACCTAATTCTACACCTTCATTCCTCTCACTGCAGGTCTCAGAGAGGACTGGAGGTCTAGTGGGGTTGGAAATCTCAGCTGATGAGGAGCAAGGAGAGATCCTCTTTGTTCTTTGGTGTGGGTCTTTTAGATACGCTTGCCAACGAACTGCATGGCAGGTCAACATATGTCTGGTCAAGCATGTGGTACCCAAGCGGGAGATGTTTTGGCCACGTGAGATACGCTTGAGACATATGTTGCAAATAGCAGCGGTGCGATCTGATGCACTCGTCTCAAAAAAGGCCCACACCAAAGAACTTTTTGAATAACGCGCAGAGACTGCAGCGCCCTGCACATGTGGAGCTTTGGGGTGTGATGCAGTCAATGTGCTGCCCTTAGGCTGGCCCCTGGAGGGCATCCTGCCTCGTTGGTGATGTGCCGCCTCCTCCTCCTCCTCCTCCTCCTCCTCCTCCTCCTCTCTCCTATCAGGCACCCACATTGAGTCAGTGACCTCATCATCCCCTCCCTCCTCATCACTGGAGCAAACCTGGCAGTATGCTGCAGCAGGGGGAGCATGACTGCCAGATTGCTGTCCTTCTTGGGCACCCCCTCTGTCCGTGCTCATGTTACTGCCTTCATCGAGCTCAGTATCATCATCAGAGCCTTCCAAACGCTGGGCATCCTCCTGGAGCATGTACCCAACACTGTGGTCAAACAGTTCGAGGGACTCCTCAGGAGGACATGGTGGAGCTAGGGAAGGAGTCACTGATGACATTGAGCTGAGGGAAGAGGCCGCTGCTTTGCCAGACAAAGCACCCTGGGCATGGGTGAGAGAGGATGAGGAGGATGAGGACGGCTTGGTCATCCACTCGACCAAGTCTTCCGCATGTTGCAGCTCAACACGGCCAGCTGCCGAAAAAAAGGCCAAGCGTGTCCCATGGCCACGTGCTAATGAGGATGCACCGTCTCCACGACCAGCACTAGACACAGAGCCTGCTTGCCCTCTCTTATTGGCTTGTGACTGTCTGCCTCTCCTTCTTGGCCTTCCAGACATACTAATGGCCTGTAGCTGCACTAAGCTGGGATAGAACACCAGTAATTTTCTTCAGGTAGCTTTATATACTGTAACCAGACAAGCCTGCCTGTCAGTAGGAAGATAACAGGAACGGATCTAGCTGAACACTGTGAGCAGGACGCACTGTACTAAATGTAAATAGTCTAGCTGCCTGACCGTGGTATTAATAGGATCAAATAGAACACCAGTAATTTTCTTCAGGTAGCTTTATATACTGTAACCAGACAAGCCTGCCTGTCAGTAGGAAGATAACAGGAACGGATCTAGCTGAACACTGTGAGCAGGACGCACTGTACTAAATGTAAATAGTCTAGCTGCCTGACCGTGGTACTAATAGGATCAAATAGAACACCAGTAATTTTCTTCACGTAGCTTTATATACTGTAACCAGACAAGCCTGCCTGTCAGTAGGAAGATAACAGGAACGGATCTAGCTGAACACTGTGAGCAGGACGCACTGTACTAAATGTAAATAGTCTAGCTGCCTGACCGTGGTACTAATAGGATCAAATAGAACACCAGTAATTTTCTTCACGTAGCTTTATATACTGTAACCAGACAAGCCTGCCTGTTAGTAGGAAGATAACAGGAACGGATCTAGCTGAACACTGTGAGCAGGACACACTGTACTAAATGTAAATAGTCTAGCTGCCTGACCGTGGTACTAATAGGATCAAATAGAACACCAGTAATTTTCTTCAGGTAGCTTTATATACTGTAACCAGACAAGCCTGCCTGTCAGTAGGAAGATAACAGGAACGGATCTAGCTGAACACTGTGAGCAGGACGCACTGTACTAAATGTAAATAGTCTAGCTGCCTGACCGTGGTACTAATAGGATCAAATAGAACACCAGTAATTTTCTTCACGTAGCTTTATATACTGTAACCAGACAAGCCTGCCTGTCAGTAGGAAGATAACAGGAACGGATCTAGCTGAACACTGTGAGCAGGACGCACTGTACTAAATGTAAATAGTCTAGCTGCCTGACCGTGGTACTAATAGGATCAAATAGAACACCAGTAATTTTCTTCAGGTAGCTTTATATACTGTAACCAGACAAGCCTGCCTGTCAGTAGGAAGATAACAGGAACGGATCTAGCTGAACACTGTGAGCAGGACGCACTGTACTAAATGTAAATAGTCTAGCTGCCTGACCGTGGTACTAATAGGATCAAATAGAACACCAGTAATTTTCTTCACGTAGCTTTATATACTGTAACCAGACAAGCCTGCCTGTCAGTAGGAAGATAACAGGAACGGATCTAGCTGAACACTGTGAGCAGGACGCACTGTACTAAATGTAAATAGTCTAGCTGCCTGACCGTGGTACTAATAGGATCAAATAGAACACCAGTAATTTTCTTCACGTAGCTTTATATACTGTAACCAGACAAGCCTGCCTGTCAGTAGGAAGATAAAAGGAACGGATCTAGCTAAACACTGTGAGCAGGACGCACTGTACTAAATGTAAATAGTCTAGCTGCCTGACCGTGGTACTAATAGGATCAAATAGAACACCAGTAATTTTCTTCACGTAGCTTTATATACTGTAACCAGACAAGCCTGCCTGTCAGTAGGAAGATAACAGGAACGGATCTAGCTGAACACTGTGAGCAGGACGCACTGTACTAAATGTAAATAATCTAGCTGCCTGACCGTGGTACTAATAGGATCAAATAGAACACCAGTAATTTTCTTCAGGTAGCTTTATATACTGTAACCAGACAAGCCTGCCTGTCAGTAGGAAGATAACAGGAACGGATCTAGCTGAACACTGTGAGCAGGATGCACTGCACTAAATGTAAATAGTCTAGAAGATAACAGGAACGGATCTAGCTGAACACTGTGAGCAGGACGCACTGCACTAAATGTAAATAGTCTAGAAGATAACCAGAACGGATCTAGCTGAACACTGTGAGCAGGACGCACTGCACTAAATGTAAATAGTCTAGAAGATAACAGGAACGGATCTAGCTGAACACTGTGAGCAGGACGCACTGCACTAAATGTAAATAGTCTAGAAGGTAACAGGAACGGATCTAGCTGAACACTGTGAGCAGGACGCACTGCACTAAATGTAAATAGTCTAGAAGATAACAGGAACGGATCTAGCTGAACACTGTGAGCAGGACGCACTGCACTAAATGTAAATAGTCTAGAAGATAACAGGAACGGATCTAGCTGAACACTGTGAGCAGGACGCACTGCACTAAATGTAAATAGTCTAGAAGATAACAGGAACGGATCTAGCTGAACACTGTGAGCAGGACGCACTGCACTAAATGTAAATAGTCTAGAAGATAACAGGAACGGATCTAGCTGAACACTGTGAGCAGGACGCACTGCACTAAATGTAAATAGTCTAGAAGATAACAGGAACGGATCTAGCTAAACTGAATACAGTGTATATATATATATGCAACACCTGGGATGCATATTTATACACAATACACTGTAAGTGCAGCTAACTGACTGACTGTTCTGCCTAATCTATCTAACTCAAATCAAATGACACTGTCTCTCTCTCTCTCTATCTCTCAGCACACCGGAACACACACTACACAGGGCCGCCGTGCAGGCGGCCTTATATAGTGTGGGGCGTGTACTAAATCCCCTGAGCCATAATTGGCCAAAGCCACCCTGGCTTTGGCCAATTACAGCTCTCTCTACTGACGGCGCTGTGATTGGCCAAGCATGCAGGTCATAGTGCATGCTTGGCCAATCATCAGCCAGCAATGCACTGCGATGCCGCAGTGAATTATGGGCCGTGACGCGCCACACAAATTTGGCGCGAACGGCCCATATCGTTCGCAATTCGACGGACGGTCGAACAGCCGATGTTCGAGTCGAACATGGGTTCGACTCGAACACGAAGCTCATCCCTAATCCTCGTATTCGTGGTATTAAGGAGAAGGACCAATACTGGCTGGCAACCCTCCTTGATCCACGTTACAAGGGTAAGGTTGCGGACCTTATCTTGCCATCGCAGAGGGAGCAGAGGATGAAACATCTTCGGGAGGCCTTGCAGAAAGGTCTGTGCAACGCGTTCCCAGAGACTGGGAGGTTATAAACTCCTGTTTCTGGACAACGTGTTGCTGAGGCTTCGGTCAGTCAAAGAAGGAGCGGTGGAGAAGGTGGCCGTCTGACCGATGCGTTCAGACAATTTTTTGGTCCGCAGCCCCAAGGTATGATCGGTTCCAGCAACCATCGCCAGCGTCTGTTTTACATGGTGCAGGAATACCTAGGGGCAAGATCAGACTTGGACACCTTTCCCACCGAAAATCCTCTGGGTTACTGGGTCTTGAGGATGGATCACTGGCCAGAGCTTGCACAGTATGCAATTGAGCTACTGGCCTGTCCTGCATCCAGCGTTCTTTCGGAACGCACATTCAGTGCTGCTGGAGGCGTGGTAACCGATCACAGGGTGCGTCTGTCCACCGACTCGGTCGATCGACTGACCTTCATAAAAATGAATCAGTCTTGGATCACCACCAGCTACCATGCACCTGATGCTGATGTAACCGAATAATTTTTTTTGAAATCTCAGATCCCTTCAAAGACTGCCTATGCTGATGCTGAGTGACTATCCCTGAGTAATTATCCTCTTCCTCCTCAATCATCACGCTGATAGCTTGTAAGAACATTTTTGGTTCTGGGCGCCACCACCAGTGCCTAAGGCACAATTTTTCAGCCCCTGTTTAACAGGGGCGTGTAATTACAATTTTTGATGTAATACTTTGCAGCAGGGCTCGTTCCTGCATTCCAACTAGAGTGTCTGTGAGGGGTTACAGTGTTGTGGCACCAGCACCAGTGCCTAAGGCCCAATTTTTCTGCCCCTGTCTAACAGGGGCGTGTAATTACAATTTTTGATGCAATACTTTGCAGCAGGGCTCGTTCCTGCGTTCCAACTAGAGTGTCTGTGAGGGGTTGCAGTGTTGTGGCACCAGCACCAGTGCCTAAGGCCCAATTTTTCTGCCCCTGTCTAACAGGGGCGTGTAATTACAATTTTTGATGCAATACTTTGCAGCAGGGCTCGTTCCTGCGTTCCAACTAGAGTGTCTGTGAGGGGTTGCAGTGTTGTGGCACCAGCACCAGTGCCTAAGGCCTAATTTTTCAGCTCCTGTTCAACAGGGGCATGTAATTACAATTCTTGATCTAATATTTCACAGCAGGGCCCTGTGAGGGCTTACAGTGTTGTGGCCACAGCAACACCTAAGGCCCAAATTTCTGCTGAGTATATAGGGCAGGACCCTTCTTTCAAACATCTAACTTACAAACGACTCCTACTTGCAAACGGAAGGAGACAACAGGAAGTGAGATGAAATCTACCCCTAGGAAGGGAAATTCTCTCCTGTAAGGGTTAATATGGGAAAAAAAATCCCCTTTCCACTGATGCTTTCCAATCCTTGTTCCACAAAAAAACCCAAATTTTCAAAAAACATTTTTCATTGGGACAAAAAGTGAGGTGAAATCTTCTGAAGAGGAGGAAAGACAGCAAAACAAATGTCACAGGGGTGATAACCCTTCCCTATGTTTTCCAAAAAGCTTAAAAAAGATTTTTTGGCTGGAGCTAAACACGTTAAAAATGTACCCGTTCAAAATTACAAACAGATTCTACTTAACAACAAACCTACAGTCCCTGTCTTGTTTGCACCGCCTGTATACTGCTGTTCAGAGTATATAGGGCCTGGTGGCCCCACACCTTTCCTTATTTTAATTTGGGTGCGGGGTTCCCCTTAATATCCATACAAGACCCAAAGGGCCTGGTAATGGACTGGGGGGTACCCATGCCGTTTGTCTCACCGATTTTCATCCATATTGCCATGACCCGACATTACATTAAACCCGCAAGCAGTTTTAAATGAGATTTTTTCCTTTAAAAATGACATTTGGTGCAGGGACTGTTCTAAACACGGGAAACACGCGTCACTTTACAGGCATACTATAGACACCCCCCAGGTACAATATTTAAAGGAATATTTCACTTTTTTTTTTTACTTTAAGCATTATTAAAATCACTGCTCCCGAAAAAACGTCCGTTTTTAAAAGTTTTTTTTGCATTGATACATGTCCCCTGGGGTAGGACCCGGGTCCCTAAACCCTTTTTAGGACAATACCATGCAAATTAGCCTTTAAAATGAGCACTTTTGATTTCGAACGTTCGAGTCCCATAGACGTCAATGGGGTTCTAACGTTCGTGCAAACTTTCGGTCCGTTCGCAGGTTCTGGTGCGAACCGAACCGGGGGGTGTTCAGCTCATCCCTACTGGCTATAGGGAATGCTCTTCAGCAAGGGGCCTGGGTGTGAACTATCCGCGTGGAGAATAGTGTTCCCAGCCGAAGGTTTTCTGAAAAGTGACAAGTCTAATTTTCCATTGGCGTCAATGGAAATAGTGAGATCAAGGAAATTAATCGCAGTTGTGCTATGTTCCATAGTGAAACAAAGGTTAAAGTTGTTAATAGAGATCAATCTAAAGAATTCTTTCAATTCTATTTCTGAACCAGACCAGAATAGCAACACGTCGTCTATGTAACGATACCAGGAAACGACTTTTTCCAATAGATGGGTCAGGTCGTCCCTGGAAAAAAGATCTTTTTCCCACCCCCCCAGGTACAGGTTGGCATACGATGGGGCACATTTGGTCCCCATCGCAACCCCCTGCACCTGGAGGTAGTGGGAAGAATTGAACATGAAGACGTTGTGTCTCAGTATGTAGTTGAGAAGTTCCAGAACAAATTTGTTATATTTCTCAAATGAGGGACCTCTCTCATATAGATGGTTACTCACAATTTCGATGCCCTTACTATGGGGAATAGTGTTGTATAGACTTTCAATGTCCAGTGCAACTAAGTAGGTGCCTGGTGGAAGTGAGATACCTTCGATGGTTTTTAATAGATCTATGGTGTCTTTGATATAGGAAAAGAGAGAGGTAACGTGGGGATGTAAATAGCTGTCTACCAGACTGCTGGCGTTTTCCGTTAGACATAGACAACCAGATATTATGGGACGTCCTGGAGGTTCCAGGATGGATTTGTGTACCTTTGGTAAGGCATAGAAAGTAGGGATTCGTGGGTCCCTTACATTGAGGTAGTCCCACGTATTCTTGTCTATAATACCTTTATGGTATGCCTTAAAAATGATGTTATAATATTCGGTGTTGAAGTTTTGTATTAAAGTTCTGGAAATAGGGCGGTACCAGTCTCGATTGGATAAAATCTTATTGCACATATTGATATATTGGGACGTTTCCATGATAACTAAATTCCCGCCTTTGTCGGCAGGTTTAATTATTATCTTTTGGTTGGATTCAAGAGATTTAATGGCGGCTTTTTGATTTGCATTTAACCACTTGCCGACCGCCTCACGCCTATATACGTGAGCAGAATGGCACGGGCAGGCAAAATCACGTACCCCCCCGGTGCCAGCGGCGGTCGGCTTTGGTCTGGCAGCGATCAAAGATGAGGGGGAGGCCATCCGATCGTGGCCCCCCCCTCGCGATCGCTCCCAGCCAATGAGAAACATCCCCTGCCTCTGTATAGTACACAGAGGCAGAGGATGTGATGTCATCTCTCCTCGGCTCGGGAGTTTCCGTTCCGGGCCGAGGAGAGAAGACATGTGAGTGACTGCACCAACACTACACAACACAGTAGAACATGCCAGGCACACTAAACACCCCGATCCCCCCCCAATCACCCCCCCCCCCCCTGTCACAAACTGACACCAAGCAGGTTTTTTTTTTTTTTTTTTTTTCCTGATTACTGCATAGTGTCAGTTTGTGACAGTTAGAAGTGTTAGGACAGTGAGTATTACCCCCCTGTAGGTCTAGGGTACCCCCCTAACCCCCCTAATAAAGTTTTAACCCCTTGATCACCCCCCGTCACCAGTGTCACTAAGCGATCATTTTTCTGATCGCTGTATTAGTGTCGCTGGTGACGCTGGTTAGGGACGTAAATATATAGGTTCGCCGTCAGCGTTTTATAGTGACAGGGACCCCCATATACTACCTAATAAATGTTTTAACCCCTTGATTGCCCCCTAGTTAACCCTTTCACCACTGATCACCGTATAAGTGTTACGGGTGACGCTGGTTAGTTCGTTTATTTTTTATAGTGTCAGGGCACCCGCCATTTATTACCGAATAAAGGTTTAGCCTCCTGATCGCCCGGCGGTGATATGCGTCGCCCCAGGCAGCGTCAGATTAGCGCCAGTACCGCTAACACCCACGCACGCAGCATACGCCTCCCTTAGTGGTATAGTATCTGAACGGATCAATATCTGATCCGATCAGATCTATACTAGTGTCCCCACCAGTTTAGGGTTCCCAAAAATGCGGTGTTAGCGGGATCAGCCCAGATACCTGCTAGCACCTGCGTTTTGCCCCTCCGCCCGGCCCAGCCCAGCCCACCCAAGTGCAGTATCGATCGATCACTGTCACTTACAAAACACTAAACGCATAACTGCAGCGTTCGCAGAGTCAGGCCTGATCCCTGCGATCGCTAACAGTTTTTTTGGTAGCGTTTTGGTGAACTGGCAAGCACCAGCCCCAGGCAGCGTCAGGTTAGCGCCAGTACCGCTAACACCCACGCACGCACCGTACACCTCCCTTAGTGGTATAGTATCTGAACGGATCAATATCTGATCCGATCAGATCTATACTGGCGTCCCCAGCAGTATAGGGTTCCCACAAACACAGTGTTAGCGGGATCAGCCCAGATACCTGCTAGCACCTGCGTTTTTCCCCTCCGCCCGGCCCAGCCCAGCCCACCCAAGTGCAGTATCGATCGATCACTGTCACTTACAAAAGACTAAACGCATAACTGCAGCGTTCGCAGAGTCAGGCCTGATCCCTGCGATCGCTAACAGTTTTTTTGGTAGCGTTTTGGTGAACTGGCAAGCGCCAGCGGCCTAGTACACCCCGGTCGTAGTCAAACCAGCACTGCAGTAACACTTGGTGACGTGGCGAGTCCCATAAGTGCAGTTCAAGCTGGTGAGGTGGCAAGCACAAGTAGTGTCCCGCTGCCACCAAAAAGACAAACACAGGCCCATCGTGCCCATAATGCCCTTCCTGCTGCATTCGCCAATCCTAATTGGGAACCCACCGCTTCTGCAGCGCCCGTACTTCCCCCATTCACATCCCCAACCAAATGCAGTCGGCTGCATGAGAGGCATTTTTATGTCCTCCCGAGTACCCCTACCCAGCGAACCCCCCCAAAAAAGATGTTGTGTCTGCAGCAAGCGCGGATATAGGCGTGACACCCGCTATTATTGTCCCTCCTGTCCTGACAATCCTGGTCTTTGCATTGGTGAATGTTTTGAACGCTACCATACACTAGTTGAGTATTAGCGTAGGGTACAGCATTGCACAGACTAGGACACACTTTCACAGGGTCTCCCAAGATGCCATTGCATTTTGAGAGACCCGAACCTGGAACCGGTTACCGTTATAAAAGTTACAAGTTTGCAAAAAAAACACAAAAAAAAAAATAGTTGTCGTTTTATTGTTCTCTCTCTCTCTATTCTCTCTATTGTTCTGCTCTTTTTTACTGTGTTCTATTCTGCAATGTTTTATTGTTGTTATGTTTTATCATGTTTGCTTTTCAGGTATGCAATTTTTTATACTTTACTGTTTACTGTGCTTTATTGTTAACCATTTTTTGTCTTCAGGTACGCCATTCACGACTTTGAGTGGTTATACCAGAATGATGCCTGCAGGTTTAGGTATCATCTTGGTATCATTCTTTTCAGCCAGCGTTCGGCTTTCATGTAAAAGCAATCCTAGCAGCTAATTAGCCTCTAGACTGCTTTTACAAGCAGTGGGAGGGAATGCCCCCCCCCACCGTCTTCCGTGTTTTTCTCTGGCTCTCCTGTCTCAACAGGGAACCTGAGAAAGCAGCTGGTGATTCAGCCAGCTGACCATAGAGCTGATCAGAGACCAGAGTGGCTCCAAACATCTCTATGGCCTAAGAAACCGGAAGCTACGAGCATTTTATGGCTTAGATTTCGCCGGATGTAAACAGCGCCATTGGGAAATTGGGGAAGCATTTTATCACACCGATCTTGGTGTGGTCAGATGCTTTGAGGGCAGAGGAGAGATCTAGGGTCTAATAGACCCCAATTTTTTCAAAAAAGAGTACCTGTCACTACCTATTGCTATCATAGGGGATATTTACATTCCCTGAGATAACAATAAAAATGATTTAAAAAAAAAAAAATGAAAGGAACAGTTTAAAAATAAGATAAAAATGCAAAAAAATAATAAAGAAAAAAAAAAAAAAAAAAAAAAAGCACCCCTGTCCCCCCTGCTCTCGCGCTAAGTCGAACGCAAGCGTCGGTCTGGCGTCAAATGTAAACAGCAATTGCACCATGCATGTGAGGAATCACCGCGAAGGTCAGATCGAGGGCAGTATTTTTAGCAGTAGACCTCCTCTGTAAATCTAAAGTGGTAACCTGTAAAGGCTTTTAAAGGCTTTTAAAAATGTATTAATTTTGTTGCCACTGCACGTTTGTGCGCAATTTTAAAGCATGTCATGTTTGGTATCCATGTACTCGGCTTAAGATCATTTTTTTTATTCCATCAAACATTTGGGCAATATAGTGTGTTTTAGTGCATTAAAATTTAAAAAAGTGTGTTTTTTCCACAAAAAATGCGTTTGAAAAATCGCTGCGCAAATACCGTGTGAAAAAAAAAATGAAACACCCACCATTTTAATCTGTAGGGCATTTGCTTTAAAAAAATATATAATGTTTGGTGGTTCAAAGTAATTTTCTTGCAAAAAAAAATAACTTTTTCATGTAAACAATAAGTGTCAGAAAGGGCTTTGTCTTCAAGTGGTTAGAAGAGTGGGTGATGTGTGACATAAGCTTCTAAATGTTGTGCATAAAATGCCAGGATAGTTCAAAACCCCCCCAAATGACCCCATTTTGGAAAGTAGACACCCCAAGCTATTTGCTGAAAGGCATGTCGAGTCCATAGAATATTTTATATTGTGACACAAGTTGCGGGAAAGAGACAAATTTTTTTTTTTTTGCACAAAGTTGTCACTAAATGATATATTGCTCAAACATGCCATGGGGATATGTGAAATTACACCCCAAAATACATTCTGCTGCTTCTCCTGAGTACGGGGATACCACATGTGTGAGACTTTTTGAGAGCCTAGCCGCGCACGGGACCCCGAAAACCAAGCACCGCCTTCAGGCTTTCTAAGGGCGTAAATTTTTGATTTCACTCTTTACTGCCTATCACAGATTCGGAGGCCATGGAATGCCCAGGTGGCACAACCCCCCCCCCAAATGACCCCATTTTGGAAAGTAGACACCCCAAGCTATTTTCTGAGAGGTATAGTGAATATTTTGCAGACCTCACTTTTTGTCACAAAGTTTTGAAAATTGAAAAAAGAAAAAAAAAAATTTCTGGTCTTTCTTCATTTTCAAAAACAAATGAGAGCTGCAAAATACTCACCATGCCTCTCAGCAAATAGCTTGGGGTGTCTACTTTCCAAAATGGGGTCATTTGGGGGGGGTTTGTGCCATCTTGGCATTTTATGGCCTTCAAAACTGTGATAGGTAGTGAGGAGTGAAATCAAAAATTTATGCCCTTAGAAATCCTGAAGGCGGTGCTTGGTTTTCGGGGCCCCATACGCGACTAGGCTCCCAAAAAGTCCCACACATGTGGTATCCCCGTACTCAGGAGAAGCAGCTGAATGTATTTTGGGGTGCAATTCCACATATGCCCATGGCCTGTGTGAGCAATATATCATTTAGTGACAACTTTTTGTAAAAATTTTTTTTTTTTGTCATTATTCAATCACTTGGGACAAAAAAAATAAATATTCAATGGGTTCAACATGCCTCTCAGCAATTTCCTTGGGGTGTCTACTTTCCAAAATGGGGTCATTTGGGGGGGGATTGTACTGCCCTGCCATTTTAGCACCTCAAGAAATGACATAGGCAGTCATAAATTAAAAGCTGTGTAAATTCCAGAAAATGTACCCTAGTTTGTAGACGCTATAACTTTTGCGCAAACCAATAAATATACGCTTATTGACATTTTTTTTTACCAAAGACATGTGGCCGAATACATTTTGGCCTAAATATATGACTAAAATTTAGTTTATTGGATTTTTTTTATAACAAAAAGTAGAAAATATCATTTTTTTTCAAAATTTTCGGTCTTTTTCCGTTTATAGCGCAAAAAATAAAAACGGCAGAGGTGACCAAATACCATCAAAAGAAAGCTCTATTTGTGGGAAGAAAAGGACGCAAATTTTGTTTGGGTACAGCATTGCATGACCGCGCAATTAGCAGTTAAAGCGATGCAGTGCCGAATTGTAAAAAGTGCTCTGGTCAGGAAGGGGGTAAAATCCTCCGGGGCTGAAGTGGTTAAATTAGAGGATACGGAGGGACGAAAGTTAGACTCTTCAATTGCTTGAGAAGTTTGTGTGACAAATGCCCAGATGTTAGGGTTAGTACTTAACAGAGGGAAATTCCTTGACTTCAGTTTGTAGGACTGTGGGGGGGGACGACACACCAGTGACCGACAACTCCGGCAAGTGCAAACAACCAGAGACGTCGTCGTCCGTGTGTCCCTCCTCCCAAAGTGCCACCAGATCCTCAAAGGCTTGTTGTTCCTCCATATTGATCCGGAGGTTGGATGTTTTGTCATTTGGACCCGTGTCTAGTTTAGGTTTGTCAAAAATAACTTTATATAGGAGTCTACGGGCAAAAAGGTGAAGGTCCTTGATAAGGTGGAATTTATCAACCTGGGAATCAGGGCAAAAGGTGAGACCCAGTTTAAGGACCTGTTCTTCATGTTCATTTAGGGTGTACGAAGAGAGATTGATAATGGATAATTCTGATTGGTTGAATGTTGGATCAGGGGTACATGAGGTTAAATCAAACTCTGGGCTTGTGCTAGCTCTTGGTCCTTCCCTAAAAAAATTGGTGCTAACTTCATGTCAGCTGTTACAGGTGTACCTAGGGGAGAAATAACAGTGTTAGCATTGCTTACCTTGGTGACTGTGTTGAGGTGAAGAGGAGGGGCAGTGACCGCCGTGGAAGGTGCTGTGGACATAATGGTGTGGGTGGCCATCGTCTGTGGGCCGCGTGACGTTTGTGACGAGGAGTGGGGTATACTGGAAGTGCGAGGTGGTGCCGCTTTAGGGTGATTGGGTTGTGACCGACGAGGTACAGGAGTACCTGTTTGATTTTTAACCACTTGCCGACCGCCTAACGCAGATATACTGCGGCAGAATGGCACGGGCAGGCAGAATCACGTTCCCATACGTGATCTGCCTCCCGCGGGCGGGGGGTCCGATCGGACCCCCCCGGTGCCAGCGGCGGTCGGCATTTCACTGGGAGCGTCGGGAGGCGAGGGGGAGACCATCCGATCGTGGCCCCCCCCTCGCGATCGCTCCCAGCCAATGGGAATCCTCCTCTGCCTGTGTGTAGTTTCACACAGGCAGAGGATGTGATGTCATCTCTCCTCGGCCTGGCAGTTTCCGTCCCAGCGCCGAGGAGAGAAGACAAGTAAGTGCACACAACACAAACACACACAGTAGAACATGCCAGGCATACTTTACACCCCCGATCCCCCCCCCCCGATCCCCCCCAATCACCCCCCCCTGTCACAAACTGACACCAGAAGTATTTATTTATTTTTTTTTCTGATTACTGCATGGTGTCAGTTTGTGACAGTTACAGTCTTAGGGCAGTGAGTATTACCCCCCTTTAGGTCTAGGGTACCCCCCTAACCCCCCCTAATAAAGTTTTAACCCCTTGATCACCCCCTGTCACCAGTGTCACTAAGCGATCATTTTTCTGATCGCTGTATTAGTGTCACTGGTGACGCTAGTTAGGGACGTAAATATTTAGGTTCGCCGTCAGCGTTTTATAGCGTCAGGGACCCCCATATACTACCTAATAAATGTTTTAACCCCTTGATTGCCCCCTAGTTAACCCTTTCACCACTGATCACCGTATAACCGTTACGGGTGACGCTGGTTAGTTCGTTTATTTTTTATAGTGTCAGGGCACCCGCCGTTTATTACCGAATAAAGGTTTAGCCCCCTGATCGCCCGGCGGTGATATGCATCGCCCCAGGCAGCGTCAGATTAGCGCCAGTACCGCTAACACCCACGCACGCAGCATACGCCTCCCTTAGTGGTAAAGTATCTGTACGGATCAATATCTGATCCGATCAGATCTATACTAGTGTCCCCAGCAGTTTAGGGTTCCCAAAAACGCAGTGTTAGCGGGATCAGCCCAGATACCCGCTAGCACCTGCGTTTTGCCCCCTCCGCCCGGCCCAGCCCAGCCCAGCCCAGCCCACCCAAGTGCAGTATCGATCGATCACTGTCACTTACAAAACACTAAACGCATAACTGCAGCGTTCGCAGAGTCAGGCCTGATCCCTGCGATCGCTAACAGTTTTCTTGGTAGCGTTTTGGTGAACTGGCAAGCACCAGCCCCAGGCAGCGTCAGGTTAGCGCCAGTACCGCTAACACCCACGCACGCACCGTACACCTCCCTTAGTGGTATAGTATCTGAACGGATCAATATCTGATCCGATCAGATCTATACTAGCGTCCCCAGCAGTTTAGGGTTCCCAAACACGCAGTGTTAGCGGGATCAGCCCAGATACCTGTTAGCACCTGCGTTTTGCCCCTCCGCCCGGCCCAGCCCACCCAAGTGCAGTATCGATCGATCACTGACACTTACAAAACACTAAACGCATAACTGCAGCGTTCGCAGAGTCAGGCCTGATCCCTGCGATCGCTAACAGTTTTTTTGGTAGCGTTTTGGTGAACTGGCAAGCACCAGCCCCAGGCAGCGTCAGGTTAGCGCCAGTACCGCTAACACCCACGCATGCAGCATACACCTCCCTTAGTGGTATAGTATCTGATCGGATCAATATCTGATCTGATCAGATCTATACTAGCGTCCCCAGCAGTTTAGGGTTCCCAAAAACGCAGTGTTAGCGGGATCAGCCCAGATACCTGCTAGCACCTGCGTTTTGCCCCTCCGCCCGGCCCAGCCCAGCCCACTCAAGTGCAGTATCGATCGATCACTGACACTTACAAAACACTAAACGCATAACTGCAGCGTTTGCAGAGTCAGGCCTGATCCCTGCGATCGCTAACAGTTTTTTTTGGAGCGTTTTGGTGAACTGGCAGGCACCAGCGGCCTAGTACACCCCGGTCGTAGTCAAACCAGCACTGCAGTAACACTTGGTGGCGTGGTGAGTCCCATAAGTGCAGTTCAAGCTGGTGAGGTGGCAAGCACAAGTAGTGTCCCACTGCCACCAAAAAGACAAACACAGGCCCGTCGTGCCCATAGTGCCCTTCCTGCTGCATTCGCCAATCCTAATTGGGAACCCACCGCTTCTGCAGCGCCCGTACTTTCCCCATTCACATCCCCAACCAAATGCAGTCGGCTGCATGAGAGGCATTTTCTTTATGTCCTCCCGAGTACCCCTACCCAACGAACCCCCCCAAAAAAGATGTCGTGTCTGCAGCAAGCGCGGATATAGGCGTGACACCCGGTATTATTGTCCCTCCTGTCCTGACAATCCTGGTCTTTGCATTGGTGAATGTTTTGAACGCTACCATTCACTAGTTGAGTATTAGCGTAGGGTACAGCATTGCACAGACTAGGCACACTTTCACAGGGTCTCCCAAGATGCCATCGCATTTTGAGAGACCCGAACCTGGAACCGGTTACCGTTATAAAAGTTAGTTACAAAAAAAAGTGTAAAAAAAAAAAAAAACACATACAATATAAAATAAAAAAAAAATAGTTGGCGTTTTATTGTTCTCTCTCTCTCTATTGTTCTGCTCTTTTTTACTGTATTCTATTCTGCAATGTTTTATTGTTATTATGTTTTATCATGTTTGCTTTTCAGGTATGCAATTTTTTATACCTTACCGTTTACTGTGCTTTATTGTTAACCATTTTTTTGTCTTCAGGTACGCCATTCACAACTTTGAGTGGTTATACCAGAATGATGCCTGCAGGTTTAGGTATCATCTTGGTATCATTCTTTTCAGCCAGCGGTCGGCTTTCATGTAAAAGCAATCCTGGCGGCTAATTAGCCTCTAGACTGCTTTTACAAGCAGTGGGAGGGAATGCCCCCCCCAACGTCTTCCGTGTTTTTCTCTGGCTCTCCTGTCTCAACAGGGAACCTGAAAATGCAGCCGGTGATTCAGCCAGCTGACCATAGAGCTGATCAGAGACCAGAGTGGCTCCAAACATCTCTATGGCCTAAGAAACCGGAAGCTACGAGCATTTTATGACTTAGATTTCGCCGGATGTAAACAGCGCCATTGGGAAATTGGGAAACCATTTTATCACACCGATCTTGGTGTGGTCAGATGCTTTGAGGGCAGAGGAGAAATCTAGGGTCTAATAGACCCCAATTTTTGCAAAAAAGAGTACCTGTCACTACCTATTGCTATGATAGGGGATATTTACATTCCCTGAGATAACAATAAAAATGATTTAAAAAAAAAAAAATGAAAGGAACAGTTTAAAAATAAGATAAAAAAATAATAATAATAATAAAAAAAAAAAAAGCACCCCTGTCCCCCCTGCTCTCGCGCTAAGGCGAACGCAAGCGTCGGTCTGGCGTCAAATGTAAACAGCAATTGCACCATGCATGTGAGGTATCACCGTGAACGTCAGATTGAGGGCAGTAATTTTAGCAGTAGACCTCCTCTGTAAATCTAAACTGGTAACCTGTAAAGGCTTTTAAAGGCTTTTAAAAATGTATTTAGTTTGTCGCCACTGCACGTTTGTGCGCAATTTTAAAGCATGTCATGTTTGGTATCCATGTACTCGGCCTAAGATCATCTTTCTTATTTCATCAAACATTTGGGCAATATAGTGTGTTTTAGTGCATTAAAATGTAAAAAAGTGTGTTTTTTCCCCAAAAAATGCGTTTGAAAAATCGCTGCGCAAATACTGTGTGAAAAAAAAATGAAACACCCACCATTTTAATCTGTAGGGCATTTGCTTTAAAAAAAAATATAATGTTTGGGGGTTCAAAGTAATTTTCTTGCAAAAAAAAATAATTTTTTTATGTAAACAATAATGCCGCGTACACACGGTCGGACTTTCTATCCTACTTGGTCCGGCACACTTTCCGACGGACTTTGTCCGCCAGGTGCGCCGGACTTTAAAACGGACGGACTTGCCCACACACGCCGGGACTTTCCGGCGGGCTAAGTCCGCCCGTCTTTCCGACGGACTTTCGCCGGAGTTCCGGCGGACTTTCAGAATGAACGGACTTGCCCACACACGGACAAGTCCGTTCATTTTGAACGTGACTCAGGTGCGACGGGACTAGAAAAGGATGTCAATCTTGCCGCTTTTATCGGCGAGATTGACACCTTGCGAGCCCCGTCGCGGGGCATAGGTCTGGTATGGATTATAAAGGGGAACCCCTACGCCGAAAAAACGGCGTGGGGTCCCCCCTAAAATCCATACCAGACCCCGATCCGAGCACGCAGCCTGGCCGGTCAGGAAAGGGGGTGGGGACGAGCGAGCGCCCCCCCCCCTCCTGAACCGTACCAGGCCGCATGCCCTCAACATGGGGGGTGGGTGCTTTGGGGGAGGGGGGCGCCCCCCCCAAAGCACCTTGTCCCCATGTTGATGAGGACAAGGGCCTCTTCCCGACAACCCTGGCCGTTGGTTGTCGGGGTCTGCGGGCGGGGGCTTATCGGAATCTGGGAGCCCCCTTTAATAAGGGGGCCCCCAGATCCCGGCCCCCCACCCTATGTAAATGAGTATGGGGTACATGGTACCCCTACCCATTTACCTAGGAAAAAGGTGTAAGTAATAAAACACACTACACAGGTTTTTAAAATATTTTATTAAACAGCTCCGGGGGGGGGGATCTTCCTCCGGCTTCGGGGGTCTTCTTCCGGCTTCGGGGGTCCCTCCGCTTCATCTTCTCCCGGCGTCCGGTTGGTTCTTCTCCGCTCTCTTCTCCCGGTGTTCCAGTTCTTCGGCCGGCTCCTCTGCTGTGTTCAGGTAGCTCTCTTGCCAGCAGAGGTCCGGACTTCTGAGCTGCTGGGCTTCTTCTCTTCTCTTCTCTTCTCCAGATGTTGACACGACGCTCTCTCCGGCTGGACTGCTCTCTGAGGGCTGCGTTGTGACTTATATAGGCGGAGACCCCGCCCCCATATGATGTCACAGTCCCTGGGCATGCTGGGACTGTGACGTTTTAGGGGCGTGGTCAACATCACCCAGTGACCACGCCCCCTAAAACGTCACAGTCCCAGCATGCCCAGGGACTGTGACATCAAAAGGGGGCGGGGTCTCCGCCTATATAAGGCACAACGCAGCCCTCGGAGAGCAGTCCAGCCGGAGAGAGCGTCGTGTCAACATCTGGAGAAGAGAAGAGAAGAGAAGAAGCCCAGCAGCTCAGAAGTCCGGACCTCTGCTGGCAAGAGAGCTACCTGAACACAGCAGAGGAGCCGGCCGAAGAACTGGAACACCGGGAGAAGAGAGCGGAGAAGAACCAACCGGACGCCGGGAGAAGATGAAGCGGAGGGACCCCCGAAGCCGGAAGAAGACGCCCGAAGCCGGAGGAAGATCCCCACCCCCGGAGCTGTTTAATAAAATATTTTAAAAACCTGTGTAGTGTGTTTTATTACTTACAATTTTTCCCTAGGTGAAGGGGTAGGGGGACCATGTACCCCATACTCATTCACATAGGGTGGGGTGCCGGGATCTAGGGGTCCCCTTATTAAAGGGGGCTCCCAGATTCCGATAAGCCCCCCGACCGCAGACCCCGACAACCAACGGCCAGGGTTGTCGGGAAGAGGCCCTTGTCCTCATCAACATGGGGACAAGGTGCTTTGAGGTGGGGGGGGCCCACAGGGCGCCCCCCTCCCCCAAAGCACCCACCCCCCCATGTTGAGGGCATGCGGCCTGGTACGGTTCAGGAGGGGGGGGCGCTCGCTCGTCCCCACCCCCTTTCCTGACCGGCCAGGCTGCGTGCTCAGATCGGGGTCTGGTATGGATTTTAGGGGGGACCCCACGCCGTTTTTTCGGCGTAGGGGCTTCCCTTTATAATCCATACCAGACCTAAGGGCCTGGTATGCCCCGCGCTCGCCGCAATAGGAAAATTTGTTTTTCCTATTGCAGCGAGCGCGAGATGCAATACCCTGCCCTCGCATCGTATCTGGTCCGTCGGACCAGCATACACACGAGCGGCCTTTCCGTCGGACCAGCACACACACGAGCGGACTTTCCGCCCGAAACTGAGTCCGACGGAAAGATTTGAAACTTGGTTCAAATCTAGGTCCGGCGGGCTTTTGGGAAGAAGTCCGCCGGAAAAGTCCGCCGCCGCCCACACACGGGCGGATTGTCCGGCACACTCTGGTCCGCCGGACCAAGTATGCCGGAAAGTCCGACTGTGTGTACGCGGCATTAGTGTCAGAAAGGGCTTTGTCTTCAAGTGGTTAGAAGAATGGGTGATGTGTGACATAAGCTTCTAGATGTTGTGCATAAAATGCCAGGACAGTTCAAAACCCCCCCAAATGACCCCATTTTGGAAAGTAGACACCCCAAGCTATTTTCTGAGAGTCATGTTGAGTCCATGGAATATTTTATATTGTGACACAAGTTGCGGGAAAGAGACAATTTTTTATTTTTTTTATTTTTTTTTGTGCAAAGTTGTCACTAAATGATATATTGCTCAAACATGCCATGGGAATATGTGAAATTACACCCCAAAATACATTCTGTTGCTTCTCCTGAGTATGGGGATACCACAAGTGTGAGACTTTTTGGAAGCCTAGCCGCGTACGGGACCCCAAAAACCAAGCACCGCCTTCAGGCTTTCTAAGGCCGTAAATTTTTGATTTCACTCTTCACTGCCTATCACAGTTTCGGAGGCCATGGAATGCCCAGGTGGCAAAAAAAAACCCCCAAATGACCCCATTTTGGAAAGTAGACACCCCAAGCTATTTGATGAGAGGGATAGTGAGTATTTTTCAGACCTCACTTTTTGTCACAAAGTTTTGAAAATTGAAAAAAGAAAAAAAACATTTTTTTTTCTCGACTTTCTTTATTTTCAAAAACAAATGAGAGCTGCAAAATACTCACCATGCCTCTCAGCAAATAGCTTGGGGTGTCTACTTTCCAAAATGGGGTCATTTGGGGGGGTTGTGCCACCTGGGCATTCCATGGCCTCCGAAACTGTGATAGGCAGTGAGGAGTAAAATCAAAAATGTACGCCCTTAGAAATCCTGAAGGCAGTGATTGGTTTTCGGGGCCCCGTACGCGGCTAGGCTCCCAAAAAGTCCCACACATGTGGTATCCCCATACTCAGGAGAAGCAGCTAAATGTATTTTGGGGTGCAATTCCACATATGTCCATGGCCTGTGTGAGCAATATATCATTTAGTGACAACTTTGTGCAAAAAAAAATAAAAAAAAATTTGTCACTTTCTGCTGCTTCTCCTGAGTACGGGGATACCACATGTGTGAGACTTTTTGAGAGCCTAGCCGCGCACGGGACCCCGAAAACCAAGCACCGCCTTCAGGCTTTCTAAGGGCGTAAATTTTTGATTTCACTCTTTACTGCCTATCACAGATTCGGAGGCCATGGAATGCCCAGGTGGCACAACCCCCCCCCCCAAATGACCCCATTTTGGAAAGTAGACACCCCAAGCTATTTTCTGAGAGGTATAGTGAATATTTTGCAGACCTCACTTTTTGTCACAAAGTTTTGAAAATTGAAAAAAGAAAAAAAAAAATTTCTGGTCTTTCTTCATTTTCAAAAACAAATGAGAGCTGCAAAATACTCACCATGCCTCTCAGCAAATAGCTTGGGGTGTCTACTTTCCAAAATGGGGTCATTTGGGGGGGGTTTGTGCCATCTTGGCATTTTATGGCCTTCAAAACTGTGATAGGTAGTGAGGAGTGAAATCAAAAATTTATGCCCTTAGAAATCCTGAAGGCGGTGCTTGGTTTTCGGGGCCCCATACGCGACTAGGCTCCCAAAAAGTCCCACACATGTGGTATCCCCGTACTCAGGAGAAGCAGCTGAATGTATTTTGGGGTGCAATTCCACATATGCCCATGGCCTGTGTGAGCAATATATCATTTAGTGACAACTTTTTGTAAAAATTTTTTTTTTTTTGTCATTATTCAATCACTTGGGACAAAAAAAATAAATATTCAATGGGTTCAACATGCCTCTCAGCAATTTCCTTGGGGTGTCTACTTTCCAAAATGGGGTCATTTGGGGGGGGTTTGTACTGCCCTGCCATTTTAGCACCTCAAGAAATGACATAGGCAGTCATAAATTAAAAGCTGTGTAAATTCCAGAAAATGTACCCTAGTTTGTAGACGCTATAACTTTTGCGCAAACCAATAAATATACGCTTATTGACATTTTTTTTTACCAAAGACATGTGGCCGAATACATTTTGGCCTAAATATATGACTAAAATTTAGTTTATTGGATTTTTTTTATAACAAAAAGTAGAAAATATCATTTTTTTTCAAAATTTTCGCTCTTTTTCCATTTATAGCGCAAAAAATAAAAACGGCAGAGGTGACCAAATACCATCAAAAGAAAGCTCTATTTGTGGGAAGAAAAGGACGCAAATTTCGTTTGGGTACAGCATTGCATGACCGCGCAATTAGCAGTTAAAGCGACGCAGTGCAGAATTGTAAAAAGTGCTCTGGTCAGGAAGGGGGTAAAATCCTCCGGAGCTGAAGTGGTTAAATTAGAGGATACGGAGGGACGAAAGTTAGACTCTTCAATTGCTTGAGAAGTTTGTGTGACAAATGCCCAGATGTTAGGGTTAGTACTTAACAGAGGGAAATTCCTTGACTTCAGTTTGTAGGACTGTGGGGGGGGGGGCGACACACCAGTGACCGACAACTTCGGCAAGTGCAAACAACCAGAGACGTCGTCGTCCGTGTGTCCCTCCTCCCAAAGTGCCACCAGATCCTCAAAGGCTTGTTGTTCCTCCATATTGATCCGGAGGTTGGATGTTTTGTCATTTGGACCCGTGTCTAGTTTAGGTTTGTCAAAAATAACTTTATATAGGAGTCTACGGGCAAAAAGGTGAAGGTCCTTGATAAGGTGGAATTTATCAACCTGGGAATCAGGGCAAAAGGTGAGACCCAGTTTAAGGACCTGTTCTTCATGTTCATTTAGGGTGTACAAAGAGAGATTGATAATGGATAATTCTGATTGGTTGAATGTTGGATCAGGGGTACACGAGGTTAAATCAAACTCTGGGCTTGTGCTAGCTCTTGGTCCTTCCCTAAAAAAATTGGTGCTAACTTCATGTCAGCTGTTACAGGTGTACCTAGGGGAGAAATAACAGTGTTAGCATTGCTTACCTTGGTGACTGTGTTGAGGTGAAGAGGAGGGGCAGTGACCGCCGTGGAAGGTGCTGTGGACATAATGGTGTGGGTGGCCATCGTCTGTGGGCCGCGTGACGTTTGTGACGAGGAGTGGGGTATACTGGAAGTGCGAGGTGGTGCCGCTTTAGGGTGATTGGGTTGTGTGGGTACAGGAGTACCTGTTTGATTTCTAACCACTTGCCGACCGCCTAACGCAGATATACTGCGGCAGAATGGCACGGGCAGGCAGAATCACGTTCCCATACGTGATCTGCCTCCCGCGGGCGGGGGGGTCCGATCGGACCCCCCCCCGGTGCCAGCGGCGGTCGGCATTTCACTGGGAGCGTCGGGAGGCGAGGGGGAGACCATCCGATCGTGGCCCCCCCCTCGCGATCGCTCCCAGCCAATGGGAATCCTCCTCTGCCTGTGTGTAGTTTCACACAGGCAGAGGATGTGATGTCATCTCTCCTCGGCCTGGCAGTTTCCGTCCTAGCGCCGAGGAGAGAAGACAAGTAAGTGCACACAACACAAACACACACAGTAGAACATGCCAGGCATACTTTACACCCCCGATCCCCCCCCCCCCCGATCCCCCCCAATCACCCCCCCCTGTCACAAACTGACACCAGAAGTATTTTTTTTTTTTTCTGATTACTGCATGGTGTCAGTTTGTGACAGTTACAGTCTTAGGGCAGTGAGTATTACCCCCCTTTAGGTCTAGGGTACCCCCCTAACCCCCCCTAATAAAGTTTTAACCCCTTGATCACCCCCTGTCACCAGTGTCACTAAGCGATCATTTTTCTGATCGCTGTATTAGTGTCACTGGTGATGCTAGTTAGGGACGTAAATATTTAGGTTCGCCGTCAGCGTTTTATAGCGTCAGGGACCCCCATATACTACCTAATAAATGTTTTAACCCCTTGATTGCCCCCTAGTTAACCCTTTATTTTTTATAGTGTCAGGGCACCCGCCGTTTATTACCGAATAAAGGTTTAGCCCCCTGATCGCCCGGCGGTGATATGCATCGCCCCAGGCAGCGTCAGATTAGCGCCAGTACCGCTAACACCCACGCACGCAGCATACGCCTCCCTTAGTGGTATAGTATCTGTACGGATCAATATCTGATCCGATCAGATCTATACTAGTGTCCCCAGCAGTTTAGGGTTCCCAAAAAGGCAGTGTTAGCGGGATCAGCCCAGATACCCGCTAGCACCTGCGTTTTGCCCCCTCCGCCCGGCCCAGCCCAGCCCAGCCCAGCCCACCCAAGTGCAGTATCGATCGATCACTGTCACTTACAAAACACTAAACGCATAACTGCAGCGTTCGCAGAGTCAGGCCTGATCCCTGCGATCGCTAACAGTTTTCTTGGTAGCGTTTTGGTGAACTGGCAAGCACCAGCCCCAGGCAGCGTCAGGTTAGCGCCAGTACCGCTAACACCCACGCACGCACCGTACACCTCCCTTAGTGGTATAGTATCTGAACGGATCAATATCTGATCCGATCAGATCTATACTAGCGTCCCCAGCAGTTTAGGGTTCCCAAACACGCAGTGTTAGCGGGATCAGCCCAGATACCTGTTAGCACCTGCGTTTTGCCCCTCCGCCCGGCCCAGCCCACCCAAGTGCAGTATCGATCGATCACTGACACTTACAAAACACTAAACGCATAACTGCAGCGTTCGCAGAGTCAGGCCTGATCCCTGCGATCGCTAACAGTTTTTTTGGTTGCGTTTTGGTGAACTGGCAAGCACCAGCCCCAGGCAGCGTCAGGTTAGCGCCAGTACCGCTAACACCCACGCACGCAGCATACACCTCCCTTAGTGGTATAGTATCTGATCGGATCAATATCTGATCTGATCAGATCTATACTAGCGTCCCCAGCAGTTTAGGGTTCCCACAAACGCAGTGTTAGCGGGATCAGCCCAGATACCTGCTAGCACCTGCGTTTTGCCCCTCCGCCCGGCCCAGCCCAGCCCACCCAAGTGCAGTATCGATCGATCACTGACACTTACAAAACACTAAACGCATAACTGCAGCGTTTGCAGAGTCAGGCCTGATCCCTGCGATCGCTAACAGTTTTTTTTGGAGCGTTTTGGTGAACTGGCAGGCACCAGCGGCCTAGTACACCCCGGTCGTAGTCAAACCAGCACTGCAGTAACACTTGGTGGCATGGTGAGTCCCATAAGTGCAGTTCAAGCTGGTGAGGTGGCAAGCACAAGTAGTGTCCCACTGCCACCAAAAAGACAAACACAGGCCCGTCGTGCCCATAGTGCCCTTCCTGCTGCATTCGCCAATCCTAATTGGGAACCCACCGCTTCTGCAGCGCCCGTACTTTCCCCATTCACATCCCCAACCAAATGCAGTCGGCTGCATGAGAGGCATTTTCTTTATGTCCTCCCGAGTACCCCTACCCAACGAACCCCCCCAAAAAAGATGTTGTGTCTGCAGCAAGCGCGGATATAGGCGTGACACCCGGTATTATTGTCCCTCCTGTCCTGACAATCCTGGTCTTTGCATTGGTGAATGTTTTGAACGCTACCATTCACTAGTTGAGTATTAGCGTAGGGTACAGCATTGCACAGACTAGGCACACTTTCACAGGGTCTCCCAAGATGCCATCGCATTTTGAGAGACCCGAACCTGGAACCGGTTACCGTTATAAAAGTTAGTTACAAAAAAAAGTGTAAAAAAAAAAAAAACCACATACAATATAAAATAAAAAAAAAATAGTTGGCGTTTTATTGTTCTCTCTCTCTCTATTGTTCTGCTCTTTTTTACTGTATTCTATTCTGCAATGTTTTATTGTTATTATGTTTTATCATGTTTGCTTTTCAGGTATGCAATTTTTTATACCTTACCGTTTACTGTGCTTTATTGTTAACCATTTTTTTGTCTTCAGGTACGCCATTCACGACTTTGAGTGGTTATACCAGAATGATGCCTGCAGGTTTAGGTATCATCTTGGTATCATTCTTTTCAGCCAGCGGTCGGCTTTCATGTAAAAGCAATCCTAGCGGCTAATTAGCCTCTAGACTGCTTTTACAAGCAGTGGGAGGGAATGCCCCCCCCCAACGTCTTCCGTGTTTTTCTCTGGCTCTCCTGTCTCAACAGGGAACCTGAAAATGCAGCCGGTGATTCAGCCAGCTGACCATAGAGCTGATCAGAGACCAGAGTGGCTCCAAACATCTCTATGGCCTAAGAAACCGGAAGCTACGAGCATTTTATGACTTAGATTTCGCCGGATGTAAACAGCGCCATTGGGAAATTGGGAAACCATTTTATCACACCGATCTTGGTGTGGTCAGATGCTTTGAGGGCAGAGGAGAAATCTAGGGTCTAATAGACCCCAATTTTTGCAAAAAAGAGTACCTGTCACTACCTATTGCTATGATAGGGGATATTTACATTCCCTGAGATAACAATAAAAATGATTTAAAAAAAAAAAAATGAAAGGAACAGTTTAAAAATAAGATAAAAAAATAATAATAATAAAGAAAAAAAAAAAAGCACCCCTGTCCCCCCTGCTCTCGCGCTAAGGCGTCAAATGTAAACAGCAATTGCACCATGCATGTGAGGTATCACCGTGAACGTCAGATTGAGGGCAGTAATTTTAGCAGTAGACCTCCTCTGTAAATCTAAACTGGTAACCTGTAAAGGCTTTTAAAGGCTTTTAAAAATGTATTTAGTTTGTCGCCACTGCACGTTTGTGCGCAATTTTAAAGCATGTCATGTTTGGTATCCATGTACTCGGCCTAAGATCATCTTTCTTATTTCATCAAACATTTGGGCAATATAGTGTGTTTTAGTGCATTAAAATGTAAAAAAGTGTGTTTTTTCCCCAAAAAATGCGTTTGAAAAATCGCTGCGCAAATACTGTGTGAAAAAAAAAATGAAACACCCACCATTTTAATCTGTAGGGCATTTGCTTTAAAAAAAAGTATAATGTTTGGGGGTTCAAAGTAATTTTCTTGCAAAAAAAAATTATTTTTTTATGTAAACAATAATGCCGCGTACACACGGTCGGACTTTCTATCCTACTTGGTCCGGCACACTTTCCGACGGACTTTGTCCGCCAGATGCGCCGGACTTTAAAACGGACGGACTTGCCCACACACGCCGGGACTTTCCGGCGGGCTAAGTCCGCCCGTCTTTCCGACGGACTTTCGCCGGAGTTCACACTCCGTTCATTTTGAACGTGACTCAGGTGCGACGGGACTAGAAAAGGATGTCAATCTTGCCGCTTTTATCGGCGAGATTGACACCTTGCGAGCCCCGTCGCGGGACATAGGTCTGGTATGGATTATAAAGGGGAACCCCTACGCCGAAAAAACGGCGTGGGGCCCCCCTAAAATCCATACCAGACCCCGATCCGAGCACGTTTTAGGGGCGTGGTCAACATCACCCAGTGACCACGCCCCCTAAAACGTCACAGTCCCAGCATGCCCAGGGACTGTGACATCAAAAGGGGGCGGGGTCTCCGCCTATATAAGGCACAACGCAGCCCTCGGAGAGCAGTCCAGCCGGAGAGAGCGTCGTGTCAACATCTGGAGAAGAGAAGAGAAGAGAAGAAGCCCAGCAGCTCAGAAGTCCGGACCTCTGCTGGCAAGAGAGCTACCTGAACACAGCAGAGGAGCCGGCCGAAGAACTGGAACACCGGGAGAAGAGAGCGGAGAAGAACCAACCGGACGCCGGGAGAAGATGAAGCGGAGGAACCCCCGAAGCCGGAAGAAGACGCCCGAAGCCGGAGGAAGATCCCCACCCCCGGAGCTGTTTAATAAAATATTTTAAAAACCTGTGTAGTGTGTTTTATTACTTACAATTTTTCCCTAGGTGAAGGGGTAGGGGGACCATGTACCCCATACTCATTCACATAGGGTGGGGTGCCGGGATCTAGGGGTCCCCTTATTAAAGGGGGCTCCCAGATTCCGATAAGCCCCCCGCCCGCAGACCCCGACAACCAACGGCCAGGGTTGTCGGGAAGAGGCCCTTGTCCTCATCAACATGGGGACAAGGTGCTTTGAGGTGGGGGGGGCCCCACAGGGCGCCCCCCTCCCCCAAAGCACCCACCCCCCCATGTTGAGGGCATGCGGCCTGGTACGGTTCAGGAGGGGGGGGGCGCTCGCTCGTCCCCACCCCTTTTCCTGACCGGCCAGGCTGCGTGCTCAGATCGGGGTCTGGTATGGATTTTAGGGGGGACCCCACGCCGTTTTTTCGGCGTAGGGGCTTCCCTTTATAATCCATACCAGACCTAAGGGCCTGGTATGCCCCGCGCTCGCCGCAATAGGAAAATTTGTTTTTCCTATTGCAGCGAGCGCGAGATGCAATACCCTGCCCTCGCATCGTATCTGGTCCGTCGGACCAGCATACACACGAGCGGCCTTTCCGTCGGACCAGCACACACACGAGCGGACTTTCCGCCCGAAACTGAGTCCGACGGAAAGATTTGAAACTTGGTTCAAATCTAGGTCCGGCGGGCTTTTGGGAAGAAGTCCGCCGGAAAAGTCCGCCGCCGCCCACACACGGGCGGATTGTCCGGCACACTCTGGTCCGCCGGACCAAGTATGCCGGAAAGTCCGACCGTGTGTACGCGGCATTAGTGTCAGAAAGGGCTTTGTCTTCAAGTGGTTAGAAGAATGGGTGATGTGTGACATAAGCTTCTAGATGTTGTGCATAAAATGCCAGGACAGTTCAAAACCCCCCCAAATGACCCCATTTTGGAAAGTAGACACCCCAAGCTATTTGCTGAGAGTCATGTTGAGTCCATGGAATATTTTATATTGTGACACAAGTTGCGGGAAAGAGACAATTTTTTATTTTTTTTATTTTTTTTTGTGCAAAGTTGTCACTAAATGATATATTGCTCAAACATGCCATGGGAATATGTGAAATTACACCCCAAAATACATTCTGTTGCTTCTCCTGAGTATGGGGATACCACATGTGTGAGACTTTTTGGAAGCCTAGCCGCGTACGGGACCCCAAAAACCAAGCACCGCCTTCAGGCTTTCTAAGGCCGTAAATTTTTGATTTCACTCTTCACTGCCTATCACAGTTTCGGAGGCCATGGAATGCCCAGGTGGCAAAAAAAAAACCCCAAATGACCCCATTTTGGAAAGTAGACACCCCAAGCTATTTGATGAGAGGGATAGTGAGTATTTTGCAGACCTCACTTTTTGTCACAAAGTTTTGAAAATTGAAAAAAGAAAAAAAACATTTTTTTTTCTCGTCTTTCTTTATTTTCAAAAACAAATGAGAGCTGCAAAATACTCACCATGCCTCTCAGCAAATAGCTTGGGGTGTCTACTTTCCAAAATGGGGTCATTTGGGGGGGTTGTGCCACCTGGGCATTCCATGGCCTCCGAAACTGTGATAGGCAGTGAGGAGTAAAATCAAAAATGTACGCCCTTAGAAATCCTGAAGGCAGTGATTGGTTTTCGGGGCCCCGTACGCGGCTAGGCTCCCAAAAAGTCCCACACATGTGGTATCCCCATACTCAGGAGAAGCAGCTAAATGTATTTTGGGGTGCAATTCCACATATGCCCATGGCCTGTGTGAGCAATATATCATTTAGTGACAACTTTTTGTAATTATTTTTTTTTGTCATTATTCAATCACTTGGGACAAAAAAAATGAATATTCAATGGGCTCAACATGCCTCTCAGCAAATTCCTTGGGGTGTCTACTTTCCAAAATGGGGTCATTTGTGGGGGTTTTGTACTGCCCTGCCATTTTAGCACCTCAAGAAACGACATAGGCAGTCATAAATTAAAGACTGTGTAAATTCCAGAAAATGTACCCTAGTTTGTAGGCGCTATAACTTTTGCGCAAACCAATAAATATACACTTATTGACATTTTTTTTACCAAAGACATGTGGCCGAATACATTTTGGCCTAAATGTATGACTAAAATTGAGTTTATTGGATTTTTTTTAGAACAAAAAGTAGAAAATATCATTTTTTTTCAAAATTTTCGGTCTTTTTCCGTGTATAGCGCAAAAAATAAAAATGGCAGAGGTGATCAAATACCATCAAAAGAAAGCTCTATTTGTGGGAAGAAAAGGACGCAAATTTCGTTTGGGTACAGCATTGCATGACCGCGCAATTAGCAGTTAAAGCGACGCAGTGCCGAATTGTAAAAAGTGCTCTGGTCAGGAAGGGGGTAAAACCTTCCGGGGCTGAAGTGGTTAAGGGACTCCAAGGAGGCCGTGTGTGAGTTACTTTTTCATCTTTTTGGCAATCTGTCTCCGGACAAGTCTCGGTATACCGTCGATTGGCTAGATGATAGGGAAGAAGAAGGTGATAAGTTAGTCATATCATTGCCATTTCTAGTGTTGCGTTGGCTAGTGGATCTATATGATCTCGTATTTGTATTTTGTGTCCATTTGTAGGCTGACCCATTTGAATGGGCATTGGTGCCACGTGCAAACTTGTTTTCCTTTGTTCGGATGATGTCTAGAGTGTATCTCTCCAAATAAACTTTCAATTCATTTTCTCTTTTCTTAAATTTTGCATTGTTTGATATAAGTTTATGATCATTGTACCATTGTAGGATAGATTCGTCTAAAGTAATAAGTTCTTGTTCATATTGATTGCACAATAGATTCATCATCCCAAAGGAACAAGTTTGCAAATTGTCTTCCCATTTGGTTTTCAATAAATCGTCAGCCTTACGTACATTGGGGAAGATTTGGATTCTCAGTCCCCACGGCACAATTTTATTATCAATATATTTGTTAAAGTATTTTTTATGCCAGAATATTCTGGCTTTACGTTCCAAAAGACGTTGAAGTCTTAAAAAAACGTGTTCCAGATCTTTGTCACTCATTTATTTCAATCACATAAATATGAGACATGAAGGGAACACAAAGACACTGAATTTCAAAAGAGCCAACTTCCCTAAACTACAAACCTTGCTAAAAGGCATAAATTGGGATAAAATATTAGGAACAAAGAATACAGAGGAGAGATGGGTTTGCTTTAAGAGCATATTAAATAAGGGCATTAGCCAATGTATCCCATTGGGTAATAAATTTAAAAGAGCGAACAAAAATCCTGGATGGCTTAACTCCAATGTAAAAATGCATATAAAAGCAAAGGAGAAGGCCTTCAAAAAATACAAGGTTGAGGGATCATCCTCAGCATTCAGAATTTATAAAGAATGCAATAAGAAATGTAAGGGTGCAATTAGGATGGCTAAGATAGAACATGAAAGTGTCAGAAAAGAGCCTGTCAACACCGGAAGGTCCCTGAGCGTTTGCGCGGCGGAGCCGCGCTTCGGCGCATGCGCGTTAGCAAAGTAGCGGCGTAACGGCGTAACGGCGTACGGGCGTTCGCTCGTCAGCGTCACGCCCCCTTTCTGGCCTATATAAAGACTGACTTGTGCCCTGTTTAATTGCTGGTTTGTCTTTCAGCTTCCAGTGTTCCGTTCCTGATTCCTGCTTCTTGTTTACCTGTTTAACCCGGATTTGCCTGACCTACCTTGTCTCTCTCCAGCATTTGACCTCGGCTTGTTTAAAGGACTTTCCCACGATCTGCTTCCAGTGTTTGACCCTCTGCCTGTCTCCGGATTCTCCTGCCTTCTCGTGTATGACCCCGGCTTGTTTATAACGGACTTCTCTGCTGACATCTCCAACCCCTTACCTCTGGCTTGCCTTCAGGATTCCTCTACTTACCTTCTGCTGTGTTTGACCCTCGGCCTGCTTCTAGGACTTCCTCATCTACCAGTCTCCAGTATCAAGTTATTGGTCTGCATCTTAGTCTCCCCACTGCTGAGTTCGCAGTGCCTGATCTCCTGCGCTTATCCCAGCTCCCATTGTGTCTGCGGGTTAGAGCCCCGGCCGGGTCCTCCTCTCCAGCTCTGGGTCAGAGCCACCATCGCTCTCAGCTCTGCATGACTGAAGTCCTCCTCTCTAGAAGCTTCCTGCCTGCAGGCGACCCGTGCCCCTCTGTGCCCTACACCCTCTGTACCACTACCAGGGGTGTAGTGCGCTCAGTCGCAAGGGAAGCCACTCTCAGCATCTCGGCCTCGGTGAGTACCCGTGATAGTACAAACCAGCCAGATGTCTGAGGCCGACAGAGTGGGTTCCCCTCTCGAAGCTCTATGCCAGCAGGTAACGACCCTTACGCAAGCAGTCCAGAGGCTACAAGATGGCTATTTCCAACTAGAAGGTCGTCTCCAGCACCTAATCTTATCTCCCGGGGATGCAACTTCCACATCCCCCAGTGGGGCCAGCTCTTCACAAGATCACTCCAGCACAACTCCTACAGTTGCTATGACTCCCCCAGAACCTAGGGTGCCCACACCCGAACGATTTTCCGGAAATCGGAAGAGGTTTAGAGCTTTTAAAAACGCCTGCTTGTTATACCTGGCTCTCCAACCTAAGACTTTCAGTTCTGAGACAGTAAAAGTTGGGTTCATCATTTCCTTGTTGTCCGAAGAACCCCAAGCTTGGGCTCATAACCTCCTGGAACAGAAGAGTCCCTTACTAAACTCCGTGGAAACCTTCTTTGAAGCTATGGGAAGATTATATGATGATCCCCAACGCTTAGCCACGGCCGAGTCCTTCTTACACACCTTAGTCCAGGGAAAAAGACCGGTGGAGGACTATACGGTCGAATTTCGGAGATGGTCAGGGGACACTGGATGGAATGAGGCGGCTCTCAAATACCAGTACCGCCAGGGACTCTCAGAGACTCTCAAAGACGAATTGGCACGTGTTGATTCTCCTTCCACCCTGGAAGAATTGATCCAGCTAGCCATAAAACTCGACCGACGCCTACGGGAACGACGTTCTGAGCGTCTTCAATTTCCTCGGCCTACATGGATGCTACCCAGGGTCTCCGCAGGTCATCCTCTTCCTGCAGTCCCTTCCTCCTCTACCTTGGAGAGCGAGCCAATGCAACTAGGACTGATCCGGGCTCCACTTACACCTGATGAGAAACAACGCCGACGGGAGGCCAATCTCTGCCTATACTGTGGAGGGTCAGGCCACTTCTTGCGCAACTGTCCTATAAGACCCAGTAAGTCCCAATTACAAACAGCTATGAACTTTCAAGTCAATGGTTCAAGTACAACCCATCTTGTCCTTCCTGTCTCCCTACAGGTGGCAGACGAGGAGATCCGGCTACCAGCCATTATTGATTCTGGCGCCTGCAGCTGCTTCCTGGATACATCCCTATCTCAAAGTTTACGCATCCCTCTGCAAAATAAAAGACAAAGGCTCCAAATCCACCTGGCCGATGGGTCATCCCCTTGTTCCGGGCCTGTTACCCAGGAAACGAAACCCATTCTCACCATCACAGATTCAGGACATCAAGAATTTCTGTGCTTTGATATCATCTGCTCCCCCATGTTCCCTATCACCCTGGGACTTCCATGGCTGCAAGCTCACGACCCCCATATCAATTGGAGGGAGAAGAAGATCTCCTTCTCTTCGACTTACTGTTCCCAGCACTGCTTCACCTCTGGTCCTGTCCGCACAGCTTCCTGTCTAACTATCCAGCCAGTCCCTGAACACCTTCAGCACGTCCCTGCAGCCTACCATGAATTCATGGACATTTTTGACAAAAAGAGAGCTGACAGTTTGCCCCCTCACCGACCATACGACTGTCCCATTGATCTCTTACCTGGCTCCGAGATCCCTTTTGGTCGGATATTCCCTCTATCTGAAAAGGAGTTGGAGGCTCTGAAGTCCTACATCGACGAAAACCTTGAAAAGGGATTCATTCGTCCTTCCTCTTCCCCGGCTGGAGCAGGGATTTTCTTCGTTGAGAAAAAAGATGGTACTTTAAGGCCTTGTGTGGACTACAGGGAGATCAACAAGATCACCATCAAGAACCGTTATCCACTTCCCCTCATCCCAGAACTGTTCCAACGGTTTCGAACCGCACGAGTTTTTTCTAAACTTGACCTAAGGGGCGCCTACAACTTGGTGCGGATACGCCCAGGGGATGAGTGGAAAACGGCTTTTAGGTCTAGATTCGGACATTTTGAATATCTAGTGATGCCATTTGGTTTGTGCAATGCCCCAGCTACATTCCAACACCTGGTAAATGATATTTTTCGTGAATACTTAGATGACTTTGTGATCGTCTACCTTGACGACATCCTGATTTTTTCTACAAACATTGAGCAACACCAGGCCCATGTGAAGAAGGTACTCACGATCCTCAGGAAGCACGGACTTTACCTAAAGGGAGAGAAATGCGAATTCGAAAAAACAGTAGTCCAATTCCTAGGGTTCATTATCTCCACTGAAGGGGTCTCAATGGATCCTCAGAAGGTGAAGTCTATCCAAGAATGGCCAGCCCCTACAGACAAAAAGGGGGTCCAACGATTTGTGGGCTTCGCCAACTTCTATCGCAGGTTCATAAAAGGTTTCTCATCGATCATCTCTCCCATAACCCAACTGACTCGCCAGCAAAGTCGATTCCAGTGGTCCTCAGAAACTCAGGAAGCATTTGATAAACTGAAGAATCTATTTACTTCTGCCCCGGTACTACTGCATCCAGACCCCGCCTTTCCCTATGTGTTGGAAGTAGACGCCTCAGAATCCGCTTTAGGAGCAATTCTATCCCAAAGACGAGGCCAGAAGGTCCTTCTCCATCCTGTGGCTTTTGCCTCCCGGAAACTGTCCCCGCCGGAAAGGAACTATGACGTAGGGGAGCGTGAACTACTGGCCATCAAATTTGCCCTGGAGGAGTGGAGATATCTTTTGGAGGGTGCTTCTCACCCCATTATGATCTTCACCGATCACAAGAACCTGGAGTACCTTAGAACCGCAAAACGCCTCAGACCCCGGCAAGCCCGCTGGGCTTTGTTCTTCTCCAGGTTCAACTTCCACATTTCCTATCGGCCTGGTTCTAAGAATGGGAAAGCGGACGCCTTATCCCGAATGTTTCCAGAAACCTCTCCACCAGCAGAACCTGGTACTATTCTATCCTCACAGAATTTTCTTTGTGCAATCCAGCCAGATCTAAGAACTGCCATTGAACAGGCCTCCAGCCAATGCTTAAACCCTGAAGTACCCACACTGAGGAAACAGGATGGTCTACTATGGGCTCAAAATAAAATATTTGTTCCAGCGCAAGTAAGATCCTTGGTACTAAAAACATTTCATGATAACAAATTTGCAGGACATTTTGGGGTACAAAAGACCTCGGAACTAATACATCGTTCCTTCTGGTGGCCAGGGTGGAGTCAGGACTGTAAGAACTACGTAAACTCTTGTATTATTTGCCAGCGCAGCAAGGGATCCAATGCAAAAGCCTGGGGTCTATTAAGACCACTCCCCATTCCAGAGCAACCCTGGAAGGAAGTGGCTATGGACTTCATCGTTGACCTACCATCTGCTGAAGGATTCTCCACCATCCTGGTAGTAGTCGACCGCCTCTCAAAAATGGCCCACTTCCTACCCATGAAGGGCACACCCTCTGCCTCAGATACCGCGGATATATTCATCAAGGAAGTGGTGAGGCTACATGGAGTACCCGCTAGCATTGTGTCTGACAGAGGAGTTCAGTTCACCTCAAAATTTTGGAGAGACCTTTGTAAATCCCTGGGAATCAAGGTATGCCTATCCTCAGCATATCATCCTCAAAGTAATGGCCAGACAGAGAGGACGAACCAAACGCTGGAACAATACCTGCGCTGTTTTTGCTCATGCTCTCAAGACAACTGGGTTTCACTCCTCCCCTGTGCAGAATTTGCCTATAACAATTCCATACATACAGCAACCAATCAAACTCCTTTCTGGGCTAACTATGGATTTCACCCCTCTTTTTTGCCTAATTCTTTTTCAGAAGTATCAGTTCCCGCGGTACAAGACCGAATAAATTCCATTCAAGCCAATTTTCAAATAATTCAGGAAACTATGAAGAAGGCTCAGGACAGCTACAAGAAATACTATGACAGGGGTAGGAGGAGCAACCCAATTTTTAAGATTGGGGATGAAGTCTGGCTATCTGCAACAAACCTTAAACTTTCTTGTCCTTCACGCAAATTAGGCCCAAAGTTTATTGGTCCCTTCAAGATTAAGAGAGTAGTGAACCCAGTGGCCTTTGAACTCTCTTTACCCAGCTCTTACAGAATTCATCCTGTCTTCCATACTTCCCTTTTAAAACCAGTAACTCCCAGTTCTTTTCCAGGAAGGGAGGAGTTGCCACCTCCTCCAATTAACATTGAAGGCGAAGAGGAATTCGAGGTTGAGGCTATAATGGACTGTAGAAGGAGGGGGGGTCATATCCAGTACCTGGTCAAGTGGAAGGGGTACCCCCCAGAAGATAATTCTTGGGAACCCTCCTCCAATATACACGCCCCACGGTTAATACAAGCATTTCACAAGAAATATCCGGGAGTACTGGCCAGATTGGGCACCCGGAGGTTGCCCTTTGGGGGGGGGCACTGTCAGAAAAGAGCCTGTCAACACCGGAAGGTCCCTGTGCGTTTGCGCGGCGGAGCCGCGCTTCGGCGCATGCGCGTTAGCAAAGTAGCGGCGTAACGGCGTAACGGCGTACGGGCGTTCGCTCGTCAGCGTCACGCCCCCTTTCTGGCCTATATAAAGACTGACTTGTGCCCTGTTTAATTGCTGGTTTGTCTTTCAGCTTCCAGTGTTCCGTTCCTGATTCCTGCTTCTTGTTTACCTGTTTAACCCGGATTTGCCTGACCTACCTTGTCTCTCTCCAGCATTTGACCTCGGCTTGTTTAAAGGACTTTCCCACGATCTGCTTCCAGTGTTTGACCCTCTGCCTGTCTCCGGATTCTCCTGCCTTCTCGTGTATGACCCCGGCTTGTTTATAACGGACTTCTCTGCTGACATCTCCAACCCCTTACCTCTGGCTTGCCTTCAGGATTCCTCTACTTACCTTCTGCTGTGTTTGACCCTCGGCCTGCTTCTAGGACTTCCTCATCTACCAGTCTCCAGTATCAAGTTATTGGTCTGCATCTTAGTCTCCCCACTGCTGAGTTCGCAGTGCCTGATCTCCTGCGCTTATCCCAGCTCCCATTGTGTCTGCGGGTTAGAGCCCCGGCCGGGTCCTCCTCTCCAGCTCTGGGTCAGAGCCACCATCGCTCTCAGCTCTGCATGACTGAAGTCCTCCTCTCTAGAAGCTTCCTGCCTGCAGGCGACCCGTGCCCCTCTGTGCCCTACACCCTCTGTACCACTACCAGGGGTGTAGTGCGCTCAGTCGCAAGGGAAGCCACTCTCAGCATCTCGGCCTCGGTGAGTACCCGTGATAGAAAGACACATAGCGGAGGAGAGCAAAAAAAATCCCAAGAAATTCTTTAAGTATGTAAACAGTAAAAAAGGGAGGACAGACCATATTGGCCCCATAAAGAATGAGGAAGGACATCTGGTTACAAAGGATGGGGAGATGGCAGAGGTATTGAATTTATTCTTCTCCTCAGTCTTCACGAGTGAATCGGGGGGCTTCAGTAACCAAAACTGCAGTGTTTATCCTCATGACACAACACAGGAAGCACCTACATGGTTAACAGAGGACGGAATTAAAATTAGACTTGAGAAACTTAACATTAATAAATCACCGGGACCAGATGGCTTGCATCCGAGGGTACTTAGGAAACTCAGTCAGGTGATTGCCAGACCGTTGTTCCTAATTTTTACAGACAGTCTATTGACTGGAATGGTACCAGCTGATTGGAGAAAAGCCAATGTAGCACCAATATTTAAAAAGGGCCCAAAAAACATCCCTGGGAATTACAGACCAGTTAGCCTAACATCAATAGTATGTAAACTCTTGGAGGAGATGATAAGGGACTATATACAAGATTTTAGTAATAAGAATGATATCATTAGCAGTAATCAGCATGGATTCATGAAGAATCGTTCTTGCCAAACCAATCTATTAACCTTCTATGAGGAGGTGAGTTGCCATCTAGATAAAGGAAGGCCCGTAGACGTGGTGTATCTGGATTTTGCAAAAGCATTTGACACAGTTCCCCATAAACGTTTACTGTACAAAATAAGGTGCGTTGGCATGGACCATAGGGTGAGTACATGGATTGAAAACTGGCTACAAGGGCGTGTTCAGAGGGTGGTGATAAATGGGGAGTACTCAGAATGGTCAGGGGTGGGTAGTGGGGTCCCCCAGGGTTCTGTGCTGGGACCAATCCTATTTAATTTGTTCATAAACGACCTGGAGGTTGGGATAAACAGTTCCATCTCTGTATTTGCAGACGATACTAAGCTAAGCAGGGCAATAACTTCTCCGCAGGATGTGGAAATCTTGCAAAAAGACCCGAACAAATTAATGGGGTGGGCGACTACATGGCAAATGAGGTTCAATGTAGAAAAATGTAAAATAATGCATTTGGGTGTCAAAAATCTGAATGCAATCTATAGACTGGGGGGAGAACCTCTGGGGGAATCTAGGATGGAAAAGGACTTGGGGGTCCTAGTGGATGATAGGCTCAGCAATGGCATGCAATGCCAAGCTGCTGCTAATAAAGCAAACAGAATATTGGCATGCATTAAAAGGGGGATCAACTGCAGAGATAAAACGATAATTCTCCCGCTCTACAAGACTCTGGTCCGCCCGCACCGGGAGTATGCTGTCCAGTTCTGGGCACCAGTCCTCAGGAGGGACGTACTGGAAATGGAGCGAGTACAAAGAAGGGCAACAAAGCTAATAAAGGGTCTGGAGGATCTTAGTTATGAGGAAAGGTTGCGAGCACTGAACTTATTCTCTCTGGAGAAGAGACGCTTGAGAGGGGATATGATTTCAATTTACAAATACTGTACTGGTGACCCCACAATAGGGATAAAACTTTTTCGCAGAAGAGAGTTTAATAAGACTCGTGGCCACTCATTACAATTAGAAGAAAAGAGGTTTAACCTTAAACTACGTAGAGGGTTCTTTACTGTAAGAGCGGCAAGGATGTGGAATTCCCTTCCACAGGCGGTGGTCTCAGCGGGGAGCATTGATAGCTTCAAGAAACTATTAGATAATCACCTGAATGACCGCAATATACAGGGATATGTAATGTAATACTGACACATAATCACACACATAGGTTGGACTTGATGGACTTGTGTCTTTTTTCAACCTCACCTACTATGTAACTATGCAACTATGTAACTATTTCTCCCGAACTATGGGATTGTTGGATTTTATCCATAAGGCCTAACTAGGCCTCACCACTGAAGGCTGCCATGGAAGGGAAAGGGGGGGGGGGGAAAGATCCCTCAAATACAAGCGTGAATAATATTTAACAAAGAATATATGGAAAATAATACAAGAGTATCTCACATATTAATTAGTTGTTGTGTTACCCATATCGGATACCTATGTAGACTGTGTATTGAAACACTAAATATAGGTTGCTTGAGGTTTTGGTTCCGAATATGGGAAAAACACCCTCATAGATAGGCACCACATCCCTAAGCAAAAATTTAGTTTAAATGGACATACAAAGGAGAGGGATTTTCACGGTGCAAGTAAATTAAACATACGGAAAAGCTGTATATCTTTTCTCTTTTTTAAAAAAAACAGTTTATTGTTTACATTTAAAAACACATATATTGTGTAGAGTAACAAACATATTCCTTTTGAAATTAAGGTTAAAACAAGGTGGTCAAAGTAGGGAATGACAAAGAAAAAATGTACACTACAGATTCACAGGTGGTAATATTGCATACTAGCCCGACATGTTTCGCATTTGTCGCTTTTTCAAGGGATATGCAACTGTTTAGTGAGTCATCCAATATTTTTAGTAATTCTACGGAAAATAGAAAAAAGAAAAGTTTTTGTATACACACATAGATAATTTTCAGTATTGATACAACATTAAATATAATGAAAAAGCACGTGTTGTCACTCTGAAGTGTCCATAAAGGATTACCCCTGAAGTTGACCCTACAAAATCTCGTCAGAACCGGCATATACAGACGCAACCAAGCATGACAGCAGGGGGGCTTATTTGCAACCACAGGGAGCAGTAAGGAGAAGCTGTTGTATGAATAATAAATATTCAGTGTCAGGGAAAATTGTATATAAGGGGTTAATTAAATTTAAGAAAAAAATCAAAATCAATCAATTGACACTTACGCCAAAGGTTAGTTAAAGCTGCAACCAAGGATACAGATGGTCAGCGGTAATAGTGAAATGATGATTGCAAGATATATTTGAATGGTGGATATATTAAAGCTAAGGAATAAAATAAAATAAGAGCAAAAGATATTGTCACTACACAGAAAAATACTGAACTAGGTAATTTAGATTGAAAGAGTGTTTATAGGCAGGTAGTGGGAATCTACACATGTAGCATAATGGTATGAATAGGCTCAAATTACAAAGATTTACTGGGTGTAACAGCAAAGGATATATGTTACAATTATGACTCTGCAAGAGTTCAATAAGTAAGTAAGGAACAGAAAATATATAGATATGGGTATAGAGCAGGGTATGGTGTTCAACACCAGTCACTTACCCTGCTAAAATCTTGGCTTACATCCTCCGGCGCTGGCAGACATAGCTGTCAGATGTGCCGGTTTAAATACTGCTCCCCATCGAGCCGGCGTGTGACATCGCCGGCTCGATGCGGACGTGATGGCGCCAGTGGGCATGCCCGAGGGACCAAGAACCCCGTCCAGACTTCAGGTCCCACAGGGCACTGCGCCGGCGGAGGGAGCCGACATGCGCATAGCCGCGCACGGCGACTCCTCCCGCACAGGAGCCGCGTCACGGGGCGAAGAGGGCGGGGGGAGGGCTCCGATGGTGCCCTACGATGGAGCTGGTTCAGCAGGGAAGCACGGCGCGAGGTGGGCACATCTCAGGGATGTGCCCCGGGCGTCCGTGTGGATGCGACGGCCCCCCCTCCGCTGTTTCAGCATAGACTGAGCTGAGAGCGGTCCGACCAAGATGGGCCAAAGGAGTAGCCGATCGAATAGGAAGGGACCACAGACCTTCCAATCTCGATCGGCGCTTCAAAGAGACAACACGTTTACATGTAGGTCAAATGTAATTGCATTGAAACAGAGTTACATAATAAAACCTGGTTACACATCACTGCATGTTAAATCAAACCGTACAAAATATATTGCAACAAATAAATACATTTATGATGGAAACAGGTCATTTAATATAAATGACATGAGGGGAAGATGGAGGAAGGGGGGAAGGGAGACTAAGTGGGCAGGGAAAATGGGGTGTCAGATGGACAGTGGCTTTGAATAGCTTTGAGAGTATAAATCCAGTGGGCTTCAAGCTGGAGCAGTGTCCGATCGACACTGCCCCCTCTTTCGTCCAGCGGGACATGCTCCAAAGCTCGGAACTTGATGGTTCTGGGGTTAAAGTTATGGTACAGACCCACATGCCTGGCAATAGCTGTATCCATTTGTTTTTTCAGGATGGGTTTTATGTGGTCTCTAATTCGTTTGTAGAATGGTCGTTTCGTTTTGCCGACATAAAAGCCACCACAGATGCATTGAGCTAAATAGATTATACCCGGAGTTTGGCAGGTGGCATTGAATTTGATTGAGTACCACTGTCCATTAGGAAGTAGAAACTGTGATGTGTTTTCTACATAACGGCAAATGTCACATTTACCGCATGGAGGACTTTTGTTAGCTCTTTTAAATGTATTACCCAATGGGATGCATTGGCTAATGCCCTTATCTAATATGCTCTTAAAGCAAACCCATCCCTCCTCCGTATTCTTTGTTCCTTAGATTTTATCCCAATTTATGCCTTCTAGCAAGGTTTGTAGTTTAGGGAAGTTGGCTCTTTTGAAATTCAGTGTCTTTGTATTCCCCTTATGTTTCCTATTTGTGTGATTTTTATTGAAACCAATTGACCTGTGATCGCTGTTATCGCCCCATATTTCCGCATCCGTGATCAGGTCTGTATTGTTGGTAATCAATAGATCCAGAATCAGTAGATCCAGATTATTTCTAGTTGGTGCATCTATCATCTGACCCATAAAATTGTCCTGCAAGACATTTAGGAACTGGCGAGCCTTAGATGAATGCACGGTTCCCTCCGCCCAGTCTATGTCTGGATAGTTAAAATCCCCCATTAGGATAACACTTCCCATCCGTGCTGCTAATCCAAATTGTGATAGGAGATCTGTCTCCCCTTCCTCCCTCAGGTTAGGGGGCCTATAGCATACTCCCAGTATTATTTTCCCCTTAGCTTTATCCCTTTGGAGTTCTACCCATAAGGATTCCACCTCCTCCCTAGCTCCCTTAGTGATGTCATCTCTCACATTCACTTGTACATTATTCTTGATATATATAGGCATACCCCTCCCCCCTTTTTACCCTTTCAATACTTGCGATAAAGGGTATACCCTTGAATGTTTGCCAGCCAATCATGAGAGCTGTTGAACCAGGTCTCTGAAATTCCCACAAAATCCAAATCCTCCTCATATAACAGTATCTCTAGTTCACCCATCTTGTCCGCCAGGCTCCTGGCATTGGTGAACATGCCACATAGTTTAGACCAGTCGCATATTATCCTCTTATTGGGTGTTCTGAGATTGCAACTAGGACTTGCTACTATACTTACTGTACCTTGGGTTTATGTGCTTTGGTCAACCTACCACTAATGCCCCCAATACTACCCTCTGGAATATGTTCTGCGCTGACTGTCTCTACCTCTGGACCCTCTCCCCATCACCTAGTTTAAAAAAGCCTCTAACTTTTGGCCATCTTCATTCCCAGCTGATCTGCATATAGTTTTTTTCACGAGCTCTGCACCTATTTTAAAGTGGTTCTAAAGGCAGAAGGTTTTTTCTCTTAATGCATTCCATGCATTAAGAGAAAAAAAACCTTCTGTGTGCAGCAGTCCCCCTCAGCCCCCCTAATACTTACTTGAGCCCCATCTCTATCCAGCGATGTTGCATGAGAGACTCGGAAGTCTGATTGGCTATGACACAGCAGCGGGTGCCATTGGCTCCTGCTGCAGTCAATTAAAGTTAGTTAGCCAATAAGGGGAGAGAGAGAACGGGGCCGAGCCATAGCCCTGTGCCAAAATGGACACACAGAGCAGCAGCTTGGCTCGGGTGCCCCCATAGCAAGCTGTTTGCTATGGGGGTGCTCGGCAGGAGGGAGGTGCCAGGAGTTCCGGCGAGGGACCTGAGAAGAGGAGAATCCGGGCTGCTCTGTGCAGTGGTTTTGTGGTAGGTATCACATGTTTGTTATTTATAAGCAAAAAAAGGGAGATTTTAGTATCACTTTAAATTTACTGTATTTTGAGTTAGTATCAAGACCTATAGTGCTTGCTGCTATTTTTTTTATCAAACTCATTCCTAATAGCTAGCCCATTTATTTATAATTAAATTAAAAATACCCTATTAGGGCTTTTTATCGTTTTGCAATATATATACTGTACATATATGATTTACTAAAGATGATTTTTTGCATTTATCCTGAAGGAAGTTTAAAAAGTAGAGGTATTGCAGATGCTTGAAATAATAAGCCGTGTCAAATATAAGAAATAATTACATAACATAGGCCTGTAAGCAGGGGGTGGCTATTGGGGCTATAGCCCCCAATCTGGGGACCATAGCCCTGAGTCTCTTGCCGCAGGGTCATTGCCTAACCAGCAGGTTGCAGCTGCTGTGGCAGGCAGGCTGGCTGCATGAGAGAGGCGGAGGAGAGAAGAGAAGCGAGCGGGCGGATGAGCAGAGATGACATCTCTCTCCGCCTGCTCCACATCAGAGCTCTTCACAGCCAGGCCTCTTCAATTTGGGAGCGAGGTGTGGCGAGCAGCAGAGAGATGTCATCATCTTTCACTGCCCGCCACATTTGGTGGCACTGGCTGGCATGGCAAGTGACAATCCACATCAGTTGGCAAGTGACAACCCACATCTGGTGGCCGGTGACGTGGCAAGTGACAATCTGCAAATGGTGGCAAGTGACAATCTGCAAATGGTGACAGGAGACGTGGCAAGTGACAATCTGCAAATGGTGGCAGGTGACGTGGCAAGTGACAATCTGCAAATTGTGGCAGGTGACTTGGCAAGTGACAATCCACATCTGCTGCCAGGTGAAAGTGGCAAGTGACAATTCACATCTAGTGGCAGGTGATGGTGGCAAGTAACACGCTGCATTTGGTGACAGGCGACGGTGGCAAGTGACACGCTGCATTTGGTGGCAGGAGATGTGGCAAGTGACATGCCAAGGGCTCCCACTAATTCTGAAGTATGGTGAGTTAAACCACTTCATTATATATTAGAATGTAACAATAGAAATAATGCATTTCAATCACCCTGACACCATATCAAATATTATGCCATGCTGATTGAAGCGCCAACACCAAATTGCTTACCACTGGTATACCCCCCCCCCCCCCCGCGCGGGCATGCAAAAAGGTTGGTGACCACTGCTATGGGCTCTAGCCCCCCCCAGATCTTTTTCAGACCTAGCAACGCCCCTGCCTGTAAGTAAGAGCTTTAAAAGGGAAACTAAAATGGTTTGGGGTAAATTTTGTTTTATTTTTATTTTTTTTACTCTACTGATATATGCGCTTAACAGTGTGAGTCTGGGTCTGGCCATCCCTGATTGGAGCTGTGTCAGTCGCATAACTAAAGAGTAAATTGTTTTAGAAGAGCAATTCAAATTAAATTATAAATAATAGAAAAACTGTTTTATAGCTCCCTATCAACCTTTATTGAACATCAAATGTGTGTTTTTTTAAGCATTAACATGGTGTAGGCACAGATGTTTGACATTAGCTTTCATTTTGTTCAGATGGAATCTGCATCCAAGGCTGGAGTAGGAGGGTGGGAGGGGAGTGTCATTTACCACTGTGTATACTCCCACATGTGTGACTTTATATGTGAGCTGCATAGATAAGAAAAAGGAGGAAATAAAGAGTTTATAATAGAACTGTAATATGAGCATGCTCAGCAGAGGACTGCTTTATTGGCTTTGTGAGTATGCACATTCTGTTATATAATATGTAATGGGAGTTTTTCATAGCCTGGGTTTAATCACACTTTAAATGTGGAGTTAGGCTTCAAGCTACCCAACTCCATACATAGTACTTGGCTTTTCTTACATTGTTATTATATTGTAAGTTAGCCAATACATGGTATCACTTAAGCTACAAACTTTTAACATGCCTCCATTAAATAGTTCAATTTACTGTGGAGTGTCACATACAGTACTAGCTTGCGCTATAGAACAGATCAAAATAAGTGATAATTAATAATGAATAATAATATGAAATGAAAAAGCCAACAGCATACTTAAGGCCTAATCAGATTGGGGTAAATTAAAAAGATCTCATTGGCTGTTATGTGCTACTACACATATCCAGGAAGAACACCTATCAGCATTAGGGATGAGCCGAACACCCCCCGGTTCGGTTCGCACCAGAACCCGCGAACGGACCGAAAGTTCACACGAACGTTAGAAGCCTATTGACGTCTATGGGACTCGAACGTTCAAAATCAAAAGTGCTCATTTTAAAGGCTAATTTGCATGGTATTGTCCTAAAAAGGGTTTGGGGACCCGGGTCCTACCCCAGGGGACATGTATCAATGCAAAAAAAAACTTTTAAAAACGGCCGTTTTTTCGGGAGCAGTGATTTTAATGATGCTTAAAGTAAAAAAAAAAAAGTGAAATATTCCTTTAAATATCGTACCTGGGGGGTGTCTATAGTATGCCTGTAAAGTGACGCGTGTTTCCCATGTTTAGAACAGTCCCTGCACCAAATGTCATTTTTAAAGGAAAAAATCTCATTTAAAACTGCTTGCGGGTTTAATGTCATGTCGGGTCATGGCAATATGGATGAAAATCAGTGAGACAAACGGCATGGGTACCCCCCAGTCCATTACCAGGCCCTTTGGGTCTTGTATGGATATTAAGGGGAACCCCGCACCCAAATTAAAATAAGGAAAGGTGTGGGGCCACCAGGCCCTATATACTCTGAACAGCAGTATACAGGCGGTGCAAACAAGACAGGGACTGTAGGTTTGTTGTTAAGTAGAATCTGTTTGTAATTTTGAACATTTTTAACGTGTTTAGCTCCAGCCAAAAAATCTTTTCTAAGCTTTTTGGAAAACATAGGGAAGGGTTATCACCCCTGTGACATTTGTTTTGCTGTCTTTCCTCCTCTTCAGAAGATTTCACCTCACTTTTTGTCCCAATGAAAAATGTTTTTTGAAAATTTGGGTTTTTTTGTGGAACAAGGATTGGAAAGCATCAGTGGAAAGGAGAAATTTTTTTCCCATATTAACTCTTACAGGAGAGAATTTCCCTTCCTAGGGGTAGATTTCATCTCACTTCCTGTTGTCTCCTTCCGTTTGCAAGTAGGAGTCGTTTGTAAGTTAGATGTTTGAAAGTAGGGTCCTGCCCTATATACTCAGCAGAAATTTGGGCCTTAGGTGTTGCTGTGGCCACAACACTGTAAGCCCTCACAGGGCCCTGCTGTGAAATATTAGATCAAGAATTGTAATTACATGCCCCTGTTGAACAGGAGCTGAAAAATTAGGCCTTAGGCACTGGTGCTGGTGCCACAACACTGCAACCCCTCACAGACACTCTAGTTGGAACGCAGGAACGAGCCCTGCTGAAAAGTATTGCTTCAAAAATTGTAATTACATGCCCCTGTTAGACAGGGGCAGAAAAATTGGGCCTTAGGCACTGGTGCTGGTGCCACAACACTGCAACCCCTCACAGACACTCTAGTTGGAATGCAGGAACGAGCCCTGCTGCAAAGTATTACATCAAAAATTGTAATTACACGCCCCTGTTAAACAGGGGCTGAAAAATTGTGCCTTAGGCACTGGTGGTGGCGCCCAGAACCAAAAATGTTCTTACAAGCTATCAGCGTGATGATTGAGGAGGAAGAGGATAATTACTCAGGGATAGTCACTCAGCATCAGCATAGGCAGTCTTTGAAGGGATCTGAGATTTCAAAAAAAATTATTCGGTTACATCAGCATCAGGTGCTTGGTAGCTGGTGGTGATCCAAGACTGATTCATTTTTATGAAGGTCAGCCGATCGACCGAGTCGGTGGACAGACGCACCCTGTGATCGGTTACCACGCCTCCAGCAGCACTGAATGTGCGTTCCGAAAGAACGCTGGATGCAGGACAGGCCAGTAGCTCAATTGCATACTGTGCAAGCTCTGGCCAGTGATCCATCCTCAAGACCCAGTAACCCAGAGGATTTTCGGTGGGAAAGGTGTCCAAGTCTGATCTTGCCCCTAGGTATTCCTGCACCATGTAAAACAGACGCTGGCGATGGTTGCTGGAACCGATCATACCTTGGGGCTGCGGACCAAAAAATTGTCTGAACGTATCGGTCAGACGGCCACCTTCTCCACCGCTCCTTCTTTGACTGACCGAAGCCTCAGCAACACGTTCTCCAGAAACAGGAGTTTGTAACCTCCCAGTCTCTGGGAACGCGTTGCACAGACCTTTCTGCAAGGCCTCCCGAAGATGTTTCATCCTATGCTCCCTCTGCGATGGCAAGATAAGGTCCGCAACCTTACCCTTGTAACGTGGATCAAGGAGGGTTGCCAGCCAGTATTGGTCCTTCTCCTTGATACCACGAATACGAGGATCCTTACGCAGGCTTTGCAGGATCAGGGAGGCCATGCAGCGTAGGTTTGCTGAGGCATTCGGTCCGGAGTCCTCTGGGTCACTAAGGACAACAACGTCCGCAGCCACCTCCTCCCAGCCACGTACAAGTCCATGTGTTCCTTGGGACTGATCCCTTAAAGACTGCTGCTGATGCTGAGTGCCAGGCTCCACCTCCATACTGACACAATCTTCCTCCTCCTCCTCCTCGTCCTCGTCCTCTTCCTGTGTGATCGGCGGGCACGCAGGAACACTGTCTGGATAAAGGGGGCCTTGAGAGCTAAGGAAGTCCTCCTCTTCCTGCCTCTGTTCTGCCTCAAGTGCCCTGTCCATTATTCCACGCAGCGTGTGCTCCAACAGGTGGACAAGGGGGACAGTGTCACTGATGCATGCACTGTCAGTGCTCACCATCCTCGTGGCCTCCTCGAATGGTGACAGGACAGTGCATGCATCCCTGATCATGGCCCACTGGCGTGGGGAAAAAAAAACAAGCTCCCCTGACCCTGTCCTGGTGCCATAGTCGCACAGGTACTCATTGATGGCCCTCTGCTGCGTGTGCAGCCGCTGCAGCATGGCCAACGTTGAGTTCCACCTGGTGGGCATGTCACAGATTAGGCGGTTCTTGGGCAGGTTAAACTCCTTTTGGAGGTCCGTCAGCCGAGCACTGGCATTATATGACCGGCGGAAATGCACACAGACTTTCCTGGCCTGCCTCAGGACATCCTGTAAGCCCGGGTACCTGCCCAAGAACCGCTGCACCACCAAGTTAAGGACGTGAGCCAAACAGGGCACATGGGTCAGTTGTCCCTGTCGGAGGGCAGAGAGGAGGTTGGTGCCATTGTCGCAAACCACCATTCCTGCCTTAAGTTGGCGTGGCGTCAACCACCTCTGAACCTGCCCCTGCAGAGCTGACAGAACCTCTGCCCCAGTGTGGCTCCTGTCCCCCAAGCACACCAGCTCAAGCACCGCATGGCATCTTTTGGCCTGCGTACTTGCGTAGCCCCTTGAACGCCTACGGAGCACCGCTGGTTCCGAGGAAGAGGCCATGGAGGAAGAAGAAGAGGAGGGGGTGGAGGAGAGAGGTGTGTCACAATCAGCATTTTGGAGGCGTGGTGGCGGAACAACCTCCAACACTACTGCACCTTGTCCTGCATCCTTCCCAGCTGTCAGCAGAGTCACCCAATGCGCCGTGAAACTTAGGTAACGTCCCTGTCCATGCCTGCTGGACCATGAGTCAGCGGTAATATGCACCTTACCGCTGACCGCCCTGTCCAGCGAGGCATGGACATTGCCTTCCACATGCCGGTAGAGAGCCGGAATCGCCTTCCGTGAGAAAAAGTGGCGTTTGGGTACCTGCCACTGAGGAACCGCACATTCCACAAACTCACGGAAGGGGGCAGAGTCTACCAACTGAAAAGGCAGCAGTTGAAGTGCTAGCAATTTTGCCAAGCTAGCATTCAACCGCTGGGCATGTGGATGGCTGGGAGCAAACTTCTTTCGGCGGTGCAGCAGCTGGGGCAGGGAAATTTGCCTGGTACAATCTGACGTCGGTGTACCAAAAGCAGATTGCCCACAAGTACTTGGCTGTGACACACCTAATTCTACACCTTCATTCCTCTCACTGCAGGTCTCAGAGAGGACTGAAGGTCTAGTGGGGTTGGAAATCTCAGCTGATGAGGAGCAAGGAGAGATCCTCTTTGTTCTTTGGTGTGGGTCTTTTAGATACGCTTGCCAACGAACTGCATGGCAGGTCAACATATGTCTGGTCAAGCATGTGGTGCCCAAGCGGGAGATATTTTGGCCACGCGAGATACGCTTGAGACATATGTTGCAAATAGCAGCGGTGCGATCTGATGCACTCGTCTCAAAAAAGGCCCACACCAAAGAACTTTTTGAATAACGCGCAGAGACTGCAGCGCCCTGCACATGTGGAGCTTTGGGGTGTGATGCAGTCAATGTGCTGCCCTTAGGCTGGCCCCTGGAGGGCATCCTGCCTTGTTGGTGATGTGCCGCCTCCTCCTCCTCCTCCTCCTCCTCTCTCCTATCAGGCACCCACGTTGAGTCAGTGACCTCATCATCCCCTCCCTCCTCATCACTGGAGCAAACCTGGCAGTATGCTGCAGCAGGGGGAGCATGACTGCCAGATTGCTGTCCTTCTTGGGCACCCCCTCTGTCCGTGCTCATGTTACTGCCTTCATCGAGCTCAGTATCATCATCAGAGCCTTCCAAACGCTGGGCATCCTCCTGGAGCATGTACCCAACACTGTGGTCAAACAGTTCGAGGGAATCCTCAGGAGGACATGGTGGAGCTAGGGAAGGAGTCACTGATGACATTGAGCTGAGGGAAGAGGCCGCTGCTTTGCCAGACAAAGCACCCTGGGCATGGGTGAGAGAGGATGAGGAGGATGAGGACGGCTTGGTCATCCACTCGACCAAGTCTTCCGCATGTTGCGGCTCAACACGGCCAGCTGCCGAAAAAAAGGCCAAGCGTGTCCCATGGCCACGTGCTGATGAGGATGCACCGTCTCCACGACCAGCACTAGACACAGAGCCTGCTTGCCCTCTCTTATTGGCTTGTGACTGTCTGCCTCTCCTTCTTGGCCTTCCAGACATACTAATGGTCTGTAGCTGCACTAAGCTGGGATAGAACACCTGTAATTTTCTTCAGGTAGCTTTATATACTGTAACCAGACAAGCCTGCCTGTCAGTAGGAAGATAACAGGAACGGATCTAGCTGAACACTGTGAGCAGGACGCACTGCACTAAATGTAAATAGCAGGAACGGATCTAGCTGAACACTGTGAGCAGGACGCACTGACTGCACTAAATGTAAATAGCAGGAACAGATCTAGCTGAACACTGTGAGCAGGACGCACTGCACTAAATGTAAATAGCAGGAACGGATCTAGCTGAACACTGTGAGCAGGACGCACTGACTGCACTAAATGTAAATAGCAGGAACGGATCTAGCTGAACACTGTGAGCAGGACGCACTGCACTAAATGTAAATAGCAGGAACAGATCTAGCTGAACACTGTGAGCAGGACGCACTGCACTAAATGTAAATAGCAGGAACGGATCTAGCTGAACACTGTGAGCAGGACGCACTGCACTAAATGTAAATAGCAGGAACGGATCTAGCTGAACACTGTGAGCAGGACGCACTGACTGCACTAAATGTAAATAGCAGGAACAGATCTAGCTGAACACTGTGAGCAGGACGCACTGCACTAAATGTAAATAGCAGGAACGGATCTAGCTGAACACTGTGAGCAGGACGCACTGACTGCACTAAATGTAAATAGCAGGAACGGATCTAGCTGAACACTGTGAGCAGGACGCACTGCACTAAATGTAAATAGCAGGAACAGATCTAGCTGAACACTGTGAGCAGGACGCACTGCACTAAATGTAAATAGCAGGAACGGATCTAGCTGAACACTGTGAGCAGGACGCACTGCACTAAATGTAAATAGCAGGAACGGATCTAGCTGAACACTGTGAGCAGGACGCACTGCACTAAATGTAAATAGCAGGAACAGATCTAGCTGAACACTGTGAGCAGGACGCACTGCACTAAATGTAAATAGCAGGAACGGATCTAGCTGAACACTGTGAGCAGGACGCACTGCACTAAATGTAAATAGCAGGAACGGATCTAGCTGAACACTGTGAGCAGGACGCACTGACTGCACTAAATGTAAATAGCAGGAACAGATCTAGCTGAACACTGTGAGCAGGACGCACTGCACTAAATGTAAATAGCAGGAACGGATCTAGCTGAACACTGTGAGCAGGACGCACTGACTGCACTAAATGTAAATAGCAGGAACGGATCTAGCTGAACACTGTGAGCAGGACGCACTGCACTAAATGTAAATAGCAGGAACGGATCTAGCTGAACACTGTGAGCAGGACGCACTGCACTAAATGTAAATAGCAGGAACGGATCTAGCTGAACACTGTGAGCAGGACGCACTGCACTAAATGTAAATAGCAGGAACGGATCTAGCTGAACACTGTGAGCAGGACGCACTGCACTAAATGTAAATAGCAGGAACGGATCTAGCTGAACACTGTGAGCAGGACGCACTGACTGCACTAAATGTAAATAGCAGGAACGGATCTAGCTGAACACTGTGAGCAGGACGCACTGCACTAAATGTAAATAGCAGGAACGGATCTAGCTGAACACTGTGAGCAGGACGCACTGACTGCACTAAATGTAAATAGCAGGAACAGATCTAGCTGAACACTGTGAGCAGGACGCACTGCACTAAATGTAAATAGCAGGAACGGATCTAGCTGAACACTGTGAGCAGGACGCACTGCACCAAATGTAAATAGTCTAGATAGAAGATAACAGGAACGGATCTAGCTAAACTGAATACAGTGTATATATATATATGCAACACCAGGGATGCATATATATACACAATACACTGTAAGTGCAGCTAACTGACTGACTGTTCTGCCTAATCTATCTAACTCAAATCAAATGACACTGTCTGTCTCTCTCTCTATCTCTCAGCACACCGGAACACACACTACACAGGGCCGCCGTGCAGGCGGCCTTATATAGTGTGGGGCGTGTACTAAATCTCCTGAGCCATAATTGGCCAAAGCCACCCTGGCTTTAGCCAATTACAGCTCTCTCTACTGACGGCGCTGTGATTGGCCAAGCATGCGGGTCATAGTGCATGCTTGGCCAATCATCAGCCAGCAATGCACTGCGATGCCGCAGTGAATTATGGGCCGTGACGCGCCACACGAATTTGGCGCGAACGGCCCATATCGTTCGCAATTCGACGGACGGTCGAACAGCCGATGTTCGAGTCGAACATGGGTTCGACTCGAACACGAAGCTCATCCCTAATCAGCATACTAGAACTGAAGAATTACTTGGAGAATGCCATTGACCCATGTCATAACAAATAAGTATGTGGAGCTCTTAAAGGTTCACCTTGACTCTTTTCATGAGAACTTTGTGTTTCAGTTTGCAGGTTTGAACAACCTATCTTTTTTTAAAGTGATTGTAAGCATTCACTTTGACAGCATTGTCAGCTGGGCATGTTTCCCTATTAGACTATGTATAGGGCACTCTGTCCATTCCCTCCACTAAGGTGACATCAAGATCCCTGCCCCATGCCATAAATGCTGTGTAAATTCTGTACTTTGAAAGTTGTAGAGGAGAGATTGCAGCAGATAAACAGGTACAACTTATGTTGTTTAATCTCTGTGCATAACTTGAGGTTAGTTACTTCAGTGGGCAAATGTAAGGGTTTACAACCACTTTAAGATATATTAGCCATAAATTGATTGTAATGCAGCCAGTTCAGCAGGGAATGGAAGAATTTTGATCAGTGTGTGTCCATCCCTATTCAACAGAAGTTGATCATTAGTTCGACCTCTGTTAAATGAACAAGTTGTAAGTCTTTTGCCGATCAGTTGCTGCAGCCAGATGGTGTATTTAGTGCACTTTTCACCACTTCAGCCCCGAGCCTTGTTTTGAGATTTGGTGTTTACAAGTTAAAAAACAGTTTTTTTGCTAGAAAATTACTTAGAACCCCTAAACATTTTTTTTTTTTTTTGAACACCCTAGAGAATAAAATGGAGGTTGTTTCAATACTTTCTGTCACACCATATTTGCGCAGCGGTCTTACAAGCGCACTTTAAAAAAAAATACACTTTTTTGAATTAAAAAATAAGACAACAGTAAAGTTAGCCCAATTTTTTTTATACTGTGAAATATACTGTAATGCCAAGTAAACTGATACCCAACATGTCACGCTTCAAAATTACGCCCACTCGTGGAATGGTGACAATCTTATACCCTTAAAAATCTCCAAAGGCGATGTTTAAAAAAATTCCACAGGTTGCATGTTTTGAGTTACAAAGGAGGTCTAATACTAGAATTATTGCTCTTGCTCTAATGAACGCAGTGATACCTCACATGTGTGGTTTGACCACCGTTTTCATATGCGGGCACTGCTCGCGTATGCGTTCACTTATGCACGCGAGCTCAGGGGGACGGGGCACGTTTAATTTTTTTTTTCTTATTTATTTGACCTTTTATTTTTTATTTTTACACTGTTCTTTTTTTAAAAAAAAACTTGTGTCACTTTTATTCCTATTACAAGGAATGTAAACATCCCTTGTAATAAAAAAAATCATGACAGGACCTCTTAAATATGAGATCTGGGGTCAAAAAGACCTCAGATCTCGTATTTACAATAAAATGCACAAAAAATAAATTTGTTTGAAAAATAAAATAAAAATGTCTCTTTAAGAGCTATGGGCGGAAGTGACGTTTTGACGTCGCTACCGCCCTCCAATGGTATGGAGATGGATGGGGGCCATGCTCCCTTCATTCAGCTCCATACCACAGACGGGAGAGGAATTTCAGGAATTATGTCAGGATGACGGACCCGTTTTTCAGCATCTGTTGGCTTTGCTGTCCCCTTATATTACAAAGCAGGACACCCGCATGCGGCAAGCCATCACTCTCGAGCAGAGGCTCGTCGCCACCTTGCGGTACTTGGCAAAGGGGAGAAGTCTCCAGGATATCAAGTTTACGACTGGAATCTCCCCCCAGGCTCTGGGAATTATTATTCCAGAGACCTGTTCTGCAATCATTCAGGTCCTGCAGAAGGACTATATTAAGGTAAGTTTTATCCTTTAACATCAAATTCTATGTATTTAATGTTTGCTAATGTATTGTATTTATTTCATCATTCCCTAATTACCATGATTGTAATATGCTAATTATAAAATTTTTACAATAGGCCATCAGAGGGGGGGAGGAATCTGATAAGTGGACCTTATACTTTTGTCTTTAAATACTCATTTCAATAAATGTTATACTTATTTTAGCCAAGAATGTTTGTGTCTAATCTGTTTGCAATGTTATGTGCAAAAATACTATTTTTCTTTTCTTGTTTGACTCCACAGTTTCCTTCAAACCCACAGGAATGGCAGACTGTGGCCTTCCAGTTTGCCCAGCAGTGGACTTCCCCAACTGCGGTGGGGCTATAGATGGGAAGCTTGTCCGCATTGTCCTACCCCCAAATTTGGGGTCATAAGATTATAATTATAAAGGGTATAATAGTATAATGTTGTTGGCGGTGGTGTCGGCGACTTACGAGCTCCTGTATATGGATGTGGGGAAAAATGGCCGGATGTCGGATGGTGGAGTCATCGCCCAGACGGAGTTCTTCAGACGGCTCCAGAATGGCAGCTTGTGCTTGCCACCTCCTGAAGATAATGTGGAGGGACTCCTGTTCGTCTTTGTTGCGGATGAAGCTTTTGCACTGGGGGACCATCTTACATAGTTAGTCAGGTTGAAAAAAGACACAAGTCCATCCAGTTCAACCATAAAAAAAAAAAAATCGTACAATCCAATATACCCAATACTATACCCACAGTTGATTCAGAGGAAGGCAAAAAACCCCAGCAGAGCATGCTCCAATTTGCTACAGCAGGGGAAAAAATTCCTTCCTGATCCCCCAAGAGGCAATCGGATGTTCCCTGGATCAACTTTACCTATAGATGTTAGTACCCAGTTATATTATGTACATTTAGGAAAGTATCCAGGCCTTTCTTAAAGCAATCGACTGAGCTGGCCAGAACCACCTCTGGAAGGAGTCTATTCCACATTTTCACAGCTCTTACTGTGAAGAAACCTTTCCATATTTGGAGATGAAATCTCTTTTCCTCCAGTCGTAAAGAGTGCCCCCTTGTCCTCTGTGTTGACCGTAAAGTGAATAACTCAACACCAAGTTCACTATATGGACCCCTTATATATTTGAACATGTTGATCATATCCCCCCTTATTCTCCTCTTCTCAAGAGTGAATAAATTCAGTTCCTCTAATCTTTCCTCATAGCTGAGCTCCCCCATGCCTCTTATCAGTTTGGTTGCCCTTCTCTGCACTTTCTCCAGTTCCCCAATATCCTTTTTGAGAACTGGTGCCCAAAACTGAACTGCATATTCCAGATGGGGTTTACTAATGATTTGAACAGGGGCAAAATAATATCTCTCTCTCTGGAGTCCATACCTCTCTTAATACAAGAAAGGACTTTGCTCACTTTGTAAACCGCAGCTTGGCATTTCATGCTATTATTGAGCTTGTGATCTACCAAAACCCCCAGATCCTTCTCCACTACGGATTCCCCCAGTTGTACTCCCCCTAGCATGTATGATGCATGCATATTCTTAGCCCCCAAGTGCATAACTTTACATTTCTCAACATTAAACCTCATCTGCCACATAGACGCCCAATTAGACAGAGCATTGAGGTCAGCTTGTAAATTGGAGACATCCTGTAAGGACGTTATTCCACTGCATAGCTTGGTGTCATCTGCAAAGACAGAAATGTTACTTTTGATCCCAGACCCAATATATCTTCTGCGGGCATTCTCAATGGGGACCCTCACCCTGGCCAGAGCCAGAAGAGTGGTGGAAAATGCCTTTGGAATAATGGCCAGCCGGTTCACATCGTTCTTGCATGCTGCATATTACATAACTTTTTGCGAAAAAATTCATCAAACTATGTGGCCTCAGTTGGGACTGTGGCCAGCTTATTACCAGATCAAACAACTCTGACGGCTCTTGAACCTGGCCGTCCTGGCTTGCCCCCCCAAAGTGCCCGCAAAGTTCACCAAAAGTATCTAGAGTACTTTGCAGGTAGGGGGGCCATTGATATGCCAGAGAATATATAAACATGTTTAAATAAAAAAAATATATATAAACTAAACTCATATTTCATTTGATTTACTGCTTGTGTTTCTGTCTGTCTAGGTTCTCCAATGGCCTTTTAATTTTGGCCATTTTCTTCAATAGTGCAAACGTAACTTATTTGATACATGAGGTGGCAATCTCTTCTTCAGCTAACTATTATGTTGTGGTATGGGTCTGCTACACACACACACCTTGTTTTTGTTGTTAATGTATGTAATGCATTAATGATAAAAGTAATCATCCTTTTCAACTCCATGAATTAACTGCTTGCAGTCCCTAAAATGGCCTGATTGTAGCAAATTTTAGAGCACTGTGGGGGTTATTTACTAAAGGCAAATCCACTTTGCACTACAAGTGCACTGCAAGTGCACTTGAAAGTGCACTGAAACTGCACTGAAAGTGCACTTATAGTACAAAGTGGATTTGCCTTTAGTAAATACCCCCATTGTCACTGTAACTACATCAACTTACTCCAATAACTGGTACTGAGCATTGAAATAAGAAGCCACACATTGTTGTGTATAATATCATAGAGCAACACATATATGAGAGTCTGAGAGGGCTGCACACCCCAATTACAATCTTTGAAAAGAAAAAAGTGGAAAGTTCCCCACGGGGCTTTTTTAGCAGCAAAAAGGAGTCAAATATTTTGTAAAAAATCACAGATTTTTTATTACTATTATTTCAAAGGATGGTTAGACACAAAACATATATAAAAAATTAATTTAAAATATGAGCTCTGGTATATACAAGGCAAGACAAATTAGGCTAGGAAAGGTTATACATCAAGAGTGATACATTGTTACACTTGAAATTGCACTATCCGATGTATGGAAATGCCCCAATGCATTTCGGCCTCAAAGGTTATGGTCTTCTTCAGGGAGTCCTTACATTTCTATAAATACATCAAGAGGACAGATTTCAATATTCTAATTGTCATGTATTTTAATATCCAATACAGTATCATTTATTGCGTCTACATTTTTTCGTGTTTGATTTATGTAATCTCAGTGTATTTACCCTTTCCGCCAGGAAGGCTCGCTTAACCAGAGACTTCTTTAAAAACTAAATAATCCTCTCAAGTACGATCCCAGACCCTCTGAGAGCCTGTCCATGCCCTCAACCCAAGGGGGCGACCCCGATCTGTGAGGCTTACAAGTGGTCACATGTTTAACGGCCCCCCAACGGGGAATCAAATGGGCAGGAGCACCTGAAAATTGTAATTATACATAATTAGCATACCGAAAAGGCAAGGGTAGTTTTTTAGGACATTGTGAGAGGGGGAAAATCTTAATGAAAGGAGTTCCTCTCCGTGCGCTGCCGGGGTTGTTTCAATGTTAGCTTAGTATATAATCTAAGGTTTTTTCTCCATAGGGGGGTTGGGAAGTTTATATCCAATCCCTATATAGAAAAAAACCATGTCACGTCGTACATGGTATATGATTTTCTATTTGGTTGCGATGGTGAATTATGCATTGTTCCCACAATCATCTTAGTATTAGGCATACAACAGACGATCTGGGTATGTTATAAACAGGAGTGACACAGTGATATTGTGTCGGCAAGAGAAAATAGGTGCATGTGTGTGTGTAGTTACCGCTTATGGCGGCCAAATGAGTGTAATCCATTAGAAAAGATGCATGTCATAAAAAAGGGTGTAGTATGGAAAATATATGTGTATTAAATCAAATATAAATTGAACATGTGCACATAAGCAATTCGTGCACATACCATAAAACAGGCAAACACAAGTGAAAAATAAAAATAATTAAAATAGGAATGTTAAAAAAGTGACAAAAACTTACAAGTGTATTGTATTCAATAAGGTTTACAATGAATGAAACAAAATACGTGGTGTGATACTAATGCATCCAAACCAAAAGGACGAGAGGATGCCTAGTGAAGGTGAGTGTTACAAAGAGTGCGATGGAGTAACCATGTATTGCATAAACAAAAAGTAAAGGAGATTAAAAATAAAATAATGAATACCTTATTGCATTGTTGAAGTAATTGTGTGTTCAGATCATAAGAGTATAACTACTGCATCTGTGTTGAAGAGATTTGTAATAAACTAATCAGTAATAGATTTTTTCAATAATGAAACCCAGCAGCACACTAATGTCCGTTCTTACCCATCCATCTTGCAAAGCATATATGTGTGCTCTCCCCGAGCGAGGTCTGAGGACTTCCGGTGGGGGCATATCTTAAGTACCTTAGTAACTAATTTGAAAATGGGTAACAGATGTGTGCTTCTGCCTCTATAATTTCCCCTCAGGAGGGGGCCAATGAGCCGCCTATGGCGGCCCTTCTGTGGCCACCTCGGCGTTCTGGAAGGCTGGGCTGCCCCTGTTTCCTCCGTCGCCTCAGACGTAATAATGTGACGTGAGAGATGACATGCATGCACGGTGACACGCATAAGTCGGTCATACCGCGCTCCATGTCACCCCCCCATCCGACGGCGATCACAGAACGCCGCCGGCACGGGATAAGCTCCCCATAGTGGTAGATGTTAATATTGCAGGGGCTGAAAAAGGGGGATACGTGAAATACACACATATCCCTACCGTGCCGGGAAGCATAACAGATTAGAGGTAACGCCTCCAAGGGGGAGAGGCGGACAAAAAAGACAGCGGCTCAAGGGATCTGTAAGGGGGAATAGAAATGGAAAATTGATTTTTTACTTTGCTTTTGCACATAACTTGCATCCTTTTTTGACATTGCAATAGTATTAGTGTCTATGCACATAATTGTATTCATAAATAGTGATTTGTAATGAGCAGGTAAGCAGGTACATTGCATACTGAATAACAAAACAATGAATAAAACGGTATAAAATATAGTTCAGTTTAACCTCATTCAGCAGGAAACATTGTTGAGTATAAAACATTTTACTCCAAGCACATTCACATGTGCGTTATAAAAGAGTTTTTTAACAAACCAACATCTTTGGTGTATAACATGTATTATGTGTGACAGTATATAGCCTTTTTTTGGCTAAACAGGCATGTTTAAAACCATAACATACACAACTCAGGAACTTACAAAGTTCAACTTTGATAAAGTGAAGGCAATATGAGACATTAGTATGTCAAAACTGTGTTGATTTTGCCTTCATCAGAAGGGGTGATGTCACACCTGTAAAAGCCAAATTTTGAAGATGCACACAAATTGGGAGTGAAAATGTGGACTTCCCTCCTGATCCCATCCCTAATGTCAACATGTGCTAGCTCTCATCATGGGGGATCAATGGACATGTTTTGGGGGTGCAACCCCTTCCTCTCATCTACTATAGTTACGAGGAAGGAGTTGCACCCACAAAACGCGTACATTGATATCACGTGATGGCAGATAGCACATGTTGACAAACTGTGTACATCTTCAAAATTTGGCTTTAAAATTACTTAAAAAATATATCAAAAATATAAAATACAACAAGCAACTTTACAATTTTTGTTGTTTTTAGATTCTGCCTAAAACATCAATGATGTTGGTCATTTTTTTTGGATATCAGTGATATTTTGCTTGACCATCTGTAAATCCCGATTGCACACCATGATCTCACTGATAAGGATCTGTGCAATTGCACTATTGAAATGAGTTTCTTCTTCCACAACATCCACATCACCTAAAAATAAAAATACACACCATGTATTATAAATATGCAGGCATACATCTATTACCTGAAGCTGTGGTCTCAGACACTGACCTGTTGTGGTCACTATTTCGCCCACTTCAAGAACCTCTCCCTCCACATCTTCTTCATGGTGTGTGGGGAGTTCCCCTTCTTCATGAGTGGTGGGGTTCTTGGTGTCCTCAGATGTCCCGTTTCTTTTCTCCCCTATGTGAATACAAAAAAGGTATACTTTTCACACAGATATTTGAGGCAAGAAATAGTACTATGAAACATTGCTTGGAAGTGTCATACAATTGTCTGTTTTGGCAGAGTTCCAAGCTGCAAACATGTTTTTTTCCCTTTCTAAAGCTGGAATACTTACCTTTTCTGTTAAAGTTTCACACATGGAAAGATCCCTAGTATCCACTGGAGGACATGTGTGGGACACCCTTAAAAGTTGTTCCGGTGTCCCACACTAGTGCTCCTGTGTCCAGATGTGTAAACAGCGTCCTCTCCTTACACTGAATCAAGTTTGCATTTCATTCTAGTTACAAACCCATCTAGACAACAATGTACTAAACATTTAATTTAATACAAATAGACATGAACAAATGTAGTTAACCTGCATCTGCCAAAAACATTGTATTAGTGGGCGAGCGAACGATGTTTACTATGAACGATTACTGTGCCCACAAACCTGAAACTTGCCATTTTAAACTGTACAACGGTAAAGAAAAGCACATGGAGCAGAACTAAAGTAATAATAGGAACACACGACAAGTACTTACTTTTTAGAAGCAGTTTCCTGATCCTCCTATACTGATCGTACTCCCTCAATTTCAGGTCTGACCAGCGTTTCCTCAATTGATCCTTGGATCGTCATACCCCAAAATTCCTGTGCAGACTTCTCACAACTTTAGGCATGATCTTGGCCTTTCTCACATTTGTGTTTGGGTACGGTCCATACTTCCCATCATAGTCGGCCCTCTTCAAGATGTCCACCATCTCCACCATCTCTACAAAGGACATTATTGAGGCTTTATATCTCCTCCTGGATTGGGATGTTTCTGGCTCTGGGCTTTCCTCCTCGTTGCTGCTCTCTGCATGCACCTGTTGTCTCTCCGCCAAGTGCTCTCCCACTGTGCCGAAAGAGAAGGGGCGGGGAATATACTAGAAAGAAGGTCAGGGGTGGAGTTTCACGCATGCGCAGTGTATATATAGCATAACACTCATGCGTCGTACGTACAATCTGTGAGCGGAGGACGGAGTAGCATAAGCGCCGATCGTGCCAACGAAGGTAAAATTTTAACTTGGGGTATCAGTGGTTAGTGGTCTATACTGCCTATAGATTGAGGCCTATATTGGGACAAGATTAGGAGAGTTTAGCCTGACATTAGGGTTTGTCTTGTGTTGTGTCTTGCAGAGAATATGGATAAATTTACCGATCCAGATTTCTTGCCAAACTTTATTGATATGTACAGGGAACTGCCATGTCTGTGGCAAGTAAAAAAACAATATTATTCCAACAAACTAAAGAAGACATCACCTATTTGAAGGCCAAAATTGGTGGCCTGAGGAGCATGTATAATAGGGACCCCAAAAAGGTCCAGGATTCCATGAGATCAGGAGCAGCAGCAGATGACATTTATGTACCCAGGCTCTGGTACTACGACAGACCAGAGTGAAACTAGGCCATCATTCTCAACCCTTCCTTCCACACTTCTTTCCACATCAGATGAGGCTTCCAACGTACAACCTGGGCCTTCCACACAGGAAGATGTGGAGGAGCCCAGCTTGAACCAGGTATAGCATTGTTTAACATATTAATTGTCAAAAAATTAATGCTGTTAACTAGATGTTATTATTGATCACTAATTTCTGATTTAACAAAGTGGTTTACATATCAATAGACAATAGTAGCCAAAAATGATAGGCTTTTGTATTTGTTAACATTCAATTTGCAACAGTCATGAGCTCAAAATTGTGTGTGATTGATGACCAAAAACCTAAAATTGTGTACCATTTTCATACACAGGAAAGTCTCAGCCAGGAGGAGGCCATGAAAGTGGCAGCCAGGAGGTGGCCGTGGAAAGTGGCAGCCAGGAGGTGGCTCTGCACAGTAGCCTGACCGAATCCCAGGTTCCTCCCCTCCACCTTCCAACAAAAAGGACCAGGGAGGCGAGGAACCTGGAGGAGTCAGCGACTGCTCTGATTCAGCAGGCTACTGCAGTCCTCACAACCACCCCTAATGTCCACGAGTCATTTGGCTGTATGACGGCCAGTAAAATGCAAGGAATGGAGGAGGGCCAACGCCTCATCTGTGATGAGGTCATACTTCAGGCCCTAAATAAGGGGGTGAGGGGCCAACTCACCAATAAAAGCCACGTCTGTGAGTTGGACCATATTACTCCACCACCTCCAGCAACACCACCAGCCTGGAAGGAAGTGTGGAAGGAAGTGTAGAGAGTGATAAAAGTAGAGTAACACATGCAAGAGTTGACACAGCTGCACACCCCAAAAAGCATTGCAAAATTACCGTAGTGGAAAAATTTCCCCAGGGGGCTTTTAAGCAGCAAAATATTTCTGAAACAATGTTTAGTAACCATGTTTAGTAAAAATATTATTTAATTAAATAATATTTTTACTAAACATGGTTACTAAACATTGTTTCAGAAATATTTTGCTGCTTAAAAGCCCCCTGGGGAAATGTTTCCACTATGGTAATTTTGCAGTGTAGAGAGTGATGGCCTGGGTTTGGTGTGGTCTGTTGATGCAGGCTGTTGTAAGACCACAGCCTTGGGACATATATGTCATCTGTTGCTGCTCCCCATCTCTCTGAGTCCTGGACCGGATTGTGCTCCCTATTAAATGGACTTCTCAGGCTACCAATTTTGCCTGTCAAATAATTGATGTCTGCCCTGGGGTACAAAGGCTTCACCAATTTTGAATGTTTCTCCAGCGTTGCCCCTCTCTTTATTTTGTTATGACCCCTAACAAATTTATAATTTTTGTTTTGACAAATACTTGACAAAAACGTAAATACTGTTACGTTATGGGTAACCCCGCCCCCCTCTGACATCACAGGGAATGCCACAGGGAAGTCCCCTGCGTCAGAGGGGGGCGGGGTCACCGAGTCGCCCTCCGTTATATAAGAACCGTCAGAAGATGAGAAGCGTCACACAATCGTGGATGCGTAGCGGCCCGAGAAGAAGATGAAGAAAAAAAGATGAAGACAAGGAGGCGCCGCGGAGGAAGATGCTGGACGAGAACACCAGAAGAACCATAACAACCAGAAGAACCAGAAGAGGAAGAAGATGGAGGAAGAAACCGAAGCATGAAGGAAGAAAGAAGTTAGAAGAAAGAAGATAGAAGAAATAAAGGAATTGTCAAAAACTGCCTATTGTCATTTTTAACATTTTTGACACTTTTTTGTATAATGGTAGGGGTACTTTTTTGCCCCCTTACCATTTCACACAGGGGGGAGGGCTGGGATCTGGGGATCCCCTTGTTAAAGGAGGCTTCCAGATTCCGATAAGCCCCCCACCCGCAGACCCCCACAACCACCGGCCAGGGTTGTGGGGATGAGACCCTTGTACTCATCAACATGGGGACAAGGTGCTTTAGGGGCGACCAATGTTAAGGGCATGTGGCCTGGTATGGTTCAGGAGGGGGGGTCACTCTCTCGTCCCCCCTCTTTTCCTGTGGCCTGCCAGGTTGCGTGCTCGGATAAAGGTCTGGTATGGATTTTTGGGGGAACCCCTACGTCATTTTTTTTTAAATTTTGGCACAGGGTTCCCCTTAATATCCATACCAGACCTGAAGGGCCTGGTATTGAATTTAGGGGGACCCCCACGTCATTTTTTTTTTAAATTTTGGTTCGGGGTTCCCCTGTGGGGAATTCCCATGCCGTTTTTATCAATGAACTTTTATGTGTATTGTCGGGAGACTCGGGACCGGCAATTCATGAATAGCCGCAAGTAGTTTTGAATGACTTTTTTTCCTTTGAAATGTCATTTTGCTGTCAGACTGTTCTAAGCACAGGAAACATGCGCCCCTTTACAGGCATACTATAGACACCCCCCAGGTACGAAATTTAAAGGAAATTAAAGGAATAATACACTTTTATTGTTTCACTTTAAGCATTATTAAAATCACTGCTCCCGAAAAAACGGCCGTTTTTAAAACTTTTTTTGCATTGATCCATGTCCCCTGGGGCAGGACCCGGGTCCCCAAACACTTTTTAGGACAATACCATGCATATTAGCCTTTAAAATGAGCACTTTTGATTTTGAACGTTCGAGTCCCGTAGATTTCAATGGGGTTCTAAAGTTCTTGCGAAGTTTTGGTCTGTTCGAAAGTTCTGGTGCGAACCGAACCGGAGGGTGTTCGGCTCATCCTTACTCATAACTAGGAATGAGCTTCGAGTTTGAATCGAACTCATGTTCGACGCGAACATTGGCTGTTCGCCAGTTTGCTGAACAGCGACCAATTTGGTGTGATCGCGGCAAATTCGAAAGCCGCGGAACACCCTTTAAAAGTCTATGGGAGAAATCAAAATTGCTAATTTTAAAGGCTCATAAAAAGTGTTTGGGGACCTGGGTCCTGCCCCAGGGGACATGGATCAATGCAAAAAAAAGTTTTAAAAACTGCCGTTTTTTCAGGAGCAGTGATTTTAATAATGCTTAAAATGAAAAATAAAAGTGTAATATTCCTTTAAATTTCATACTTGGGGGGTGTCTATAGTATGCCTGTAAAGGAGTGCATGTTTCCCGTGTTTAGAACAGTCTGACAGCAAAATGACATTTCAAAGGAAAAAAAGTCATTTAAAACTACTCACGGCTATTAATGAATTGCCAGTCCGACAATACACATAAAAGTTCATTGATAAAAAAGGCATGGGAATTCCCCACAGGGGAACCCCCGAACCAAAATTTAAAAAAAAATGACGTGGGGGTCCCCCTAAATTCCATACCAGGCCCTTCAGGTCTGGTATGGATATTAGGGGAACCCCGGCCAAAGTTTTTTAAAAAAAATGGCGTGGGGTCTCCCCAAAAATCCATACCAGACCTTTATCCAAGCATGCAACCTTGCAGGCCACAGGAAAAGAAGGGGGACGAGAGTGCCTCCCCCCTCCTGAACCGTACCAGGCCACATGCCCTCAACATTGGGAGGGTGCTTTGGGGTAGCCCCCAAAACACCTTGTCCCCATGTTGATGGAGACAAGGGCCTCATCCCCACAACCCTTGCCCGGTGGTTGTGGGGGTCTGCGGGCGGGGGGCTTATCAGAATCTGGAAGCCCCCTTTAACAAGGGGACCCCCAGATCCCGCCCCCCCCCCCCTGTGTGAAATGGTAAGGGGGTAAAAAAGTACCCTTACCATTATACAAAAAAGTGTCAAAAATGTTAAAAATGACAAGAGACAGTTTTTCACAATTCTTTTATTTAAATGCTTCTTCTTCTTCCTTCTATGTTCTATCTTCTTTCTTCTATCTTCTATCTTCTATCTTCCTTCGGTTTCTTCCTCCATCTTCTTCTTCTTCTGGTTCTTCCTCCGGTGTTCTCGTCCGGCATCTTCCTCCGCGGCGCCGGTGTCTTCCTCCCTTCTTCTTCTCGGGCCGCTCCGCATCCACCATGATGGGAGGCTCCTGCTGTATGACGCTTCTCCTCTGCCACGCGGGGACTTAGTTACATAGTAGGTGAGGTTGAAAAAAGACACAAGTCCATCAAGTCCAACCTATGTGTGTGATTATGTGTCAGTATTACATTACATATCCCTGTATATTGCGGTCATTCAGGTGATTATCTAATAGTTTCTTGAAGCTATCAATGCTCCCCGCTGAGACCACCGCCTGTGGAAGGGAATTCCACATCCTTTCCGCTCTTACAGTAAAGAACCCTCTACGTAGTTTAAGGTTAAACCTCTTTTCTTCTTGACGGGGACTTCCCTGTGGCATTCCCCATGACGTCAGAGGGGACGTTATTTAAGAACCATCAGATAAGGAGAAGTGTCACACAGCGGGAGCCTCCCATCATGGTGGATGCGGAGCGGCCCGAGAAGAAGAAGGGAAGAAGACGCTGGCGCCGCAGAGGAAGATGCTAGACGAGAACACCGGAGGAAGGACCAGAAGAACCAGAAAAACCAGAAGAAGAAGAAGATGGAGGAAGAAACCGAAGGAAGATAGAAGATAGAAGAAAGAAGATAGAAGATAGAAGAAAGAAGATAGAAGAAAGAAGAAGCATTTAAATAAAGGACTTGTCAAAAACTGTCTCTTGTCATTTTTAACATTTTTGACACTTTTTTTGTGAAATGGTAGGGGTACTTTTGTACCCCCTTACCATTTCACACAGGGGGAGGGCCGGGATCTGGGGGTCCCCTTGTTAAAGGGGGCTTTCAGATTCCGATAAGCCCCCCGCCCGCAGACCCCCACAACCACCGGGCAAGGACAAGGTGTTTTGGGGGGCTACCCCAAAGCACCCTCCCAATGTTGAGGGCATGTGGCCTGGTATGGTTCAGGAGGGGGGGCACTCTCTTGTCCCCCCCTCTTTTCCTGCAGCCTGCCAGGTTGCGTGCTCGGATAAGGGTCTGGTATGGATTTTTGGGTGGACCCCACGCCATTTTTTTAAAAATTTTGGCACGGGGTCTGGTATAGATTTTGAGGGGGACCCCACGCCATTTTTAAAAAAAAATTTGGCTGGGGTTCCCCTTAATATCCAGACCTGAAGGGCCTGGTATGGAATTTAGGGGGACCCCCACGTCATTTTTTTTTCTATTTTGGTTCGGGGTTCCCCTGTGGGGAATTCCCATGCCGTTTTTATCAATGAACTTTTATGTGTATTGTCAGACCAGCAAATCATTAATAGCCGCGAGTAGTTTTAAATGACTTTTTTTCCTTTCAAATGTCATTTTGCTGTCAGACTGTTCTAAACACGGGAAACATGCGCCCCTTTACAGGCATACTATAGACACCCCCCAGGTACAAAATTTAAAGGAATATTACACTTTTATTGTTTGACTTTAAGCATTATTAAAATCACTGCTCTCGAAAAGACGGCCATTTTTAAAACTTTTTTTTGCATTGATCCATGTCCCCTGGGGCAGGACCCGGGTCCCCAAACACTTTTTATGACAATAACTTGCATATAAGCCTTTAAAATTAGTACTGTTGATTATTCATGTTCGTGTCCCATAGACTTTAACGGTGTTCGCGTGTTCGAACAAATTTTTTTGCCTATTCGCGTGTTCTGGTGCGAACCGAACAGGGGGGTGTTCGGCTCATCCCTGCTCATAACTGATAACCTCCAGACCCTTTATTAGCTTTGTTGCCCTTCTCTGTACTCGTTATATTTCCAGTACATCCTTCCTGAGGACTGGTGCCCAGAACTGGACAGCATACTCCAGGTGCGGCCGGACCAGAATCTTGTGGAGCGGGAGAATTATCATTTTATCTCTGGAATTAATCCCCTTTTTAATGCATGCCAATATTCTGTTTGCTTTGTTAGCAGCAGCTTGGCATTGCATGCCACTGCTGAGCCTATCATCTACTAGGACCCCCAGGTCCTTTTCCACCCTAGATTCCCCCAGAGGTTCTCCCCCCAGTGTATAGATTGCATTCATATTTTTGCTACCCAAATGCATTTTTTGACATTTTTCTACATTGAACCTCATTTGCCATGTAGTTGCCCACCCCATTAATTTGTTCAGATCTTTTTGCAAGGTTTCCACATCCTGCAGAGAAGTTATTGCCCTGCTTAGCTGAGTATCATTCGCAAATACAGAGATTGAACTGTTTACCCCATCCTCCAGGTCATTTATGAACAAATTAAACAGGATTGGTCCCAGCACAGAACCCTGGGGGACCCCACTACCCACCCTGACCATTCCAAGTACTCCCCATGTATCACCACCCTCTGTAATCGCCCTTGTAGCCAGTTTTCAATCCATGTACTCACCCTTTGGTCTATGCCAACGGACCTTATTTTGTACAGTAAACGTTTATGGGGAACTGTGTCAAATGACTTTGCAAAATCCAGATACAACATGTCTACGGGCCTTCCTTTATCTAGATGGCAACTCACCTCCTCATAGAAGATTAATAGATTGGTTTGGCAAGAACGATTTCTCATGAATACATGCTGATTACTGCTAATGATACCGTTCTCATTACAAAATCTTGTATATAATCCCTTATCATCCCCTCCAAGAGTTTACATACTATTGATGTTAGGCTAACTGGTCTGTAATTCCCAGGAATGTATTTTGGGCCCTTTTTAAATATTGGTGCTACATTGGCTTTTCTCCAATCAGCTGGTACCATTCCAGTCAGTAGACTGTCAGTAAAAATTAGGAACAGTGGTCTGGCAATTACTTGACTGAGTTCCCTAAGTACCCTCGGGTGCAAGCCATCTGGTCCCAGTGATTTATTAATGTTAAGTTTCCCAAGTACAATTTTAATTCTGTCCTCTGTTAACCATGGAGGTGCTTGCTGTGATGTGTCATGCGGATAAACACTGCAGTTTTGGTTACTGAAGCCCCATGATTCCCTTGTGAAGACTGAGGAGAAGAATAAATTCAATAACTTCGCTATATCCCCATCCTTTGTAACCAGATGTCCTTCCTCATTCTTTATGGGGCCAATATGATCTGTCCTCCCTTTTACTGTTAACATACTTAAAGAATTTCTTGGGATTTTTTGCAACAGTCATGAGCTCAAAATTGTGTGTAATTGATGACCAAAAACCTAAAACTATGTCCCATTTTCATACACAGGAAAGTGGCAGCCAAGAGGTGACTGTGGAAAGTGGCAGCCAGGAGGTGGCCGTGGAAAGTGGCAGCCAGGAGGTGGCCGTGCCCAGTAGCCTGACCGAATCCCAGGTTCCTCCCTTCTGCCTTCCAACAAAAAGGACCAGGAAGGCGAGGAACCTGGAGGAGTCAGCGACTGCTTTGATACAGCAGGCTACTGCAGTCCTCACAACCACCCCTAATGTCCACAAGTCATTTGGCTCTATGACGACCATTAAAATGCAAGGAATGGAGGAGGGCCAACGCCTCATCTGTGAGGAAGTCATACTTCAGGCCCTAAATAAAGGGGGTGAGGGGCCAACTCACCAATAAAAGCTAGACCATATTACTCCACCACCTCTAGCAACACCACCACCACCTCCAGCAACACCAACACAGCCACCCAACCCACCACAGCAGCCTAGAAGGAAGTGTGGAAGGAAGTGTAGAGAGTGGTGGCCTTGGTTTGGTGTGGTCTGGCAAAAGACGCAGGCTGTTGTAAGACCACAGCCTCGGGACATATATGTCATCTGCTGCTGCTCCTGATCTCTCTAAAGTCTGAATACTGATAAGTACATGTAAAATGAAAAGAAAGAGGTTTCTAGGAACCCCCCTTTCCTCATGGGATTATGGCAGAAGGCAGTTTCAAAGCTCCCCCCTGCAAGCCTGAGGTGCGTAGGGAGCTTTGTTTAGGTTTAGTGGCCTGAGGTGAGATCACATGGCCTATAGGGGTTAGGCCATGTGAGTCTTGCCGCAGTATATTCAGGCATGCAGAGAGCCTGGTTAGGATTGGTTGGCTTGAGGTGAGGTCACATGGCTTTCTAAGGTTAGGCCATGTGACTCTTGCCTCAGAATATTTCAGAACCTCCTGAGCCTGCCTATATAAAGGGGGTTCCGTGACTGGGGCTCATTTGCCTCAGAAGGCACAGCCGTGGTGCTTCCCGCCCTCCCACCCAAAATTAAAAATATTTTTTTGTTGTTGCGGCTGATATTGTGTGGTGGTGTCACCTTAAAGTCAAGGGGGACAGCTGAAATACTATGCAAGTTTATGATGCAGCTTGAGCCGTGGTGGCTAAGCGGCATTGAGTGTTGTCATTTCTTGCAATGTTATTTATTTATTCAATATATCTTATCTTTTAAACCAACAATAAATGGCCGTGGCCAGTTATTATCCAAGCTTTGTGTCTGGTGTATTTATTTATTAGTAAGCTGCCTTCCTGTCGGTTGTCCCATCTATCTTTGCTGCTAGCTGCACTGTGATACTTTGCAGCATGTTTAGTTCATATTTTCTCAGAGATAAACTCTGGGTGCTTTTCCTTTTAAACAGCCAACCGCTTCTAGATTATTTCAGTAATATTTTGCTATTATGTGGTACCAAAATAAATAATAAAAGCTAAGCATACATACTGTACATTTCCATTGCCATTTATCTGTAAAACTCTGTGTTTTGTCACTGTCTAAATGTTATCTGTGATCATCTTCTCTTCTGTTTAGGCTGTAGTAAAATTTGGCATTTTAGGCTGAAATAATGCTTTTATCTTTGATGTATTTTTGCTGTCCAGCTATGTGTATATGTCCATTTACTGTATGAAATAAAACAGCCTAACACTCTACTATTATTACAAAGGAGGAAAAAACAGTTCAGTTATGATCATTAAATCTCTACATTAATTAGGTTTACTTGTGTTTCTTGCTTCAAGACAAACATGCAGCAGTATTGTGCATGTATATTACTAGTCAGCAGCTTAAAACGGGAAGAGATAAGGGACAAAACTCAAGATATATTGAAAATGGGACTTTGAGTGTGCCTCCAAAGGTATAATATAAAAAGGAAATACAAATTACATAAAATATACTGCTTTATTTTGACATATTAAGAATATATCCATTTAAAATATTCTTAAAAAAAGGGCATTCAAAACAACCACCGGATGTTGCAGTACAAATGGCCTTGAGATCAGCTTATAAGAGTCAATGCGTTTCATAGGAAACCCGCTTCATCAGGACCTGGGATCTCAACATAACAGTGTTGTAACAATACATAGAAAGAATCCTGATTATTATAACATGTTATAGAAAATCTCTAGCACACAAAAGAATATATCATGTAATGTTAAAAAATACACTTACATTGAACTGCTTCACCCCGGACCATTTGGCTGGCCAAAGACCAGAGCACTTTTTGCGATTCGGCACTGCGTCGCTTTAACTGACAATTGCGTGGTCGTACGACGTGGCTCCCAAACAAAATTGACGTCCTTTTTTTCCCACAAATAGAGATTTCTTTTGGTCTTATTTGATCACCTCTACGGTTTAAATTTTTTGCATGATAAACAAAAAAAGAGTGACAGTTTTGAAAAACACACATTATTATTTACTTTTTGCTATAATAAATATCCCCAAAAAATATATGAAAAAAACATTTTTTTTCCTCAGTTTAGGCCGATACGTATTCTTCTACATATTTTTGGTAAAAAAAAATCACAATAAGCGCATATTGATTGGTTTGAGCAAAAGTTATAGCGTCTACAAAATAAGGGATAGTTTTATGGCATTTTTATTAATATTTTTTTTTTATTAGTAATGGCGGTGATCAGCGATTTTTATCATGACTGCGACGTTATGGCAGACACGTCAGACAATTTTGACACATTTTTGGGACCATTGGCATTAATAAAGCGATCGGTGCAATTAAAAATGCATTGATTATTGTAAAAATGTCACTGGAAGGGAAGGTGTTAACACTAGGGGGCAGTGAAGGGGTTAATGTGTGTCCTAGTTTGTGTTCTAACTGAAGGGGGATGCGGACTGTGCAGGGAAACTAACAGATCACTGTTCATACTCTGTATGAACAGACGATCTGTCTGTTCTCTGCTCAGAGAACCGGAAACTGTGTGTTTACACACACAGTTCCGGGTTCTCCGTGTGCACTGAGCGATCACGGGAGCCCGGCAGTGATCGAGACCGCCGGGCACTCGCATCGGCTCGGGGAGTGAGCGCACGCCCCCGGCAGCCCCCTCCCAGTGGCCACAGGGCGAAGCGACGTTACATAACGTCGTTTCGCCCAGCTGTGTCATTCTGCCGCAGTACTACTGCAGCAGCTGGTCGGCATGTGGTTAAAGTGGATGTAAACCCGATTCATGAAACTTGAGCTGGACACATATATCTGTAGTGTTTACTTATCTCTTTCCAAAGCCCTGAGTCCTGTGTGTTTCTGCTGTTTCATTTCTCTGTTATCAGCATGATAACTTCTGACAAGTTCTCTAAGATGGGAGATAAAAGCAGCTGAAAATGTGTGTCGAGGGAGGTTGCTATAAATAGATTAGCAGAAAGCTTGTCTTGTCACAGCACAACTCTGAAAGTATCTTTGTTCTTCTATGTGGTGTGTGGGTGTGTGCCTTTCCTCCAATCAGCTGTCTCCCAGTGTATGCAAAGACTACACTCCCAGTGCTGAATGAGGAAGTGAAAATTCTAAGCCGATGTAAGAATTCTAAAGAATATAGAAAGGGAAAGACAGCAGATATGCATTTAATACTTATGTAGGGAGATTCATCCCTGTGTACCATCTGAGGCTGTTCACTTCACTGTGTATATGTGAGGGTTTACATCCACTTTAAGATATATATATATATATATATATATATATATATATAGTATATACTGTATATATAACAATTTTGGAGTGGGAGGGGGATAAGAAAATAGAAATAATGAAGAAACTAATATAAGATATTGATAAATTAAATTGATCACCTTTAAAGAAGCCTGTAGAAAATGACTAATGGTGAAGGCTGCCGTGCCTTTGAGGAGACACCAACACCTGATCGTTGCACACCCCAAAAACACAATTTTTATACAAAGTTCCTAAATGTGTATGCCTATAGATAAGATAGTAGTATATAGAGAAGCCTAAGGGGAGGGGGAGAGAAAAGAATGCAACAGGGGAGGGGGGAAAGGGGAGAGGGAAAGAAAGGGGGCAGGGAAGGAAAAAAAGGAAGGGGAGAAAGAGGGACGAAATGAGGAAGAAAAAAAAGGGGGTATAAAGACATAATATGAATGAGCTGTTAGGAGGAGATCTCAAGGCCATTTGTACTGCAACATCAGGTGGCTGCTTTAAATGTCTGTTTCTTAACATGATTTTAAATGGAAACGTTCTTAATATGTTAAAATAAAGCAGTATATTTTATGTAATTTGTCTTTCTTGTTTATATTATACATTTGGAGGCACACGCAAAGTCCCATTTTCAATATATTTTGGGTTGTTTCCATTATGTTAGGAATAGTCCCTCCAAAAGGTATAAGTTGGTGTAACACCCTGTCCCCATATAAAACATTTTTTTCTAGACAAACAGATAAATGGATTTGTATTTCTATCCATCAAGTCCTGAAATTGATACAGCCCTACTATACATCATAACCATCCTGGTAACCTAATATAACTCTTCTGAAGTTAAGCATTAAAGCTTGATCACCCCCCCCCCCCCAGTCTGTAGTTGGACAGTAGGGATGAGCTTCGAGTTCGAGTCGAACTCATGTTCGACTCGAACATTGGCTGTTCGCCAGTTCGCCGAACAGCGAACAATTTGGCGTGTTCGCGGCAAATTCTAATGCCGTGGAACACACTTTAAAAGTCTATGGGAGAAATCAAAAGTGCTCATTTTAAAGGCTTATATTCATGGTATTGTCATAAAAAGTGTTTGGGGACCCGGGTCCTGCCCCTGGGGACATGGATCAATGCAAAAAAAAGTTTCAAAAAGGGCAGTTTTTTCGGGAGCAGTGATTTTAATAATGCTTAAAGTGAAACAATAAAAGTGTAATATCCCTTTAAATTTCATACCTGGGGGGTGTCTATAGTATGCCTGTAAAGGGGCGCATGTTTCCCGTGTTTAGAACAGTCTGACAGCAAAATGATGTTTTCAAAGGAAAAAAAGTCATTTAAACTACTCGCGGCTATTAATGAATTGCCGGTCTGACAATACACATAAAAGTTCATTGATAAAAAAGGCATGGGAATTCCCGAACCAAAATAAAAAAAAATTACGTGGGGGTCCCCCTAAAATCCATACCAGGCCCTTCAGGTCTGGTATGGATATTAAGGGGAACCCCGGCCAAAATGTAAAAAAAAAACGGCGTGGGGTCCCCCCAAAAATCCATACCAGAGCCTTATCCGAGCACGCAACCTGGCAGGCCGCAGGAAAAGAGGGGGGACGAGAGAGCGCCCCCCCGAACCGTACCAGGCCACATGCCCTCAACATTGGGAGGGTGCTTTGTGTAGCCCCCCAAAACACCTTGTCCCCATGTTGATGAGGACAAGGGCCTCATCCCCACAACCCTTGGCCGCTGGTTGTGGAAGTCTGCGGGTGGGGGGCTTATCGGAATCTGGAAGCCCCCTTTAACAAGGGGACCCCCAGATCCCGGCCCTACCCCCTGTGTGAAATGGCAAGGGGGTACAAAAGTAGCCCTACAATTTCACTAAAGAAGTGTCAAAAATGTTAAAAATGACAAGAGACAGTTTTTGACAATTCCTTTATTTAAATGCTTCTTCTTTCTTCTATCTTCTTTCTTCTATCTTATATCTTCCTTTGGTTTCTTCCTCCATCTTCTTCTTCTTCTGGTTCTTCTGGTTCCTCCTCCAGTGTTCTCGTCCAGCATCTTCTTCCGCAACGTCTTCTTCCCTACTTCTCCTTGGGCCGCTCCGCATCCATGATGTGTGACGCTTCTCTTCTTCTGACGGTTCTTAAATAATGGAGGGGCAGAGACACCCGGTGACCCCGCCCCCCTCTGACGCAAGGGGACTTGATGGGGACTTCCCTGTGGCATTCCCCATGATGTCAGAAGGGGGTGGGGTTACGTAATGGGTGACCCCGCCCCCTCTGACATCACGGGGAATGCCACAGGGAAGTCCCGTCAAGTCCCCGTGCGTCAGAGGGGGCGGGGTCACCGGGGGGCTCCGCCCCCCGTTATTTGAGAACCGTGGGAAGAGGAGAAGCGTCACACAGCAAGAGCCTCCCTCCATGCCATCATGGATGCGGAGCGGCCCGAAAAGAAGATGAAGACAAGAAGATGAAGAGAAAAAGATAAAGAAAAAGAAGATGAAGACAAGAAGATGAAGAGAGAAGCAACACACAGCGGGAGCATCCCTCCATGCCATCATGGATGCAGAGCGTCCCGAGGAGAAGAAGGGAAGAAGACTCCGATGCCGCGGAGGAAGATGCTGGACGAGAACACCGGAGGAAGAACCAGAAGTACCAGAAGAACCAGAAGAAGAAGAAGATGGAGGAAGAAAGAAGATAGAAGAAAGAAGATAGAAGAAAGGAGAAGCATTTAAATAAAGGAATTGTCAAAAACTGTCTCTTGTCATTTTTAACATTTTTGACAGTTTTTTTGTGAAATGGTAGGGGTACTTTTGTACCCCCTTACCATTTCACACAGGGGGGAGGGCTGGGATCTGGGGGTCCCCTTGTTAAAGGGGGCTTCCAGATTCCGATAAGCCCCCCACCCGCAGACCCCCACAACCACCGGCCAAGGGTTGTGGGGATGAGGCCCTTGTCCTCATCAACATGGGGACAAGGTGTTTTGGGGGGTGTAACGAGCCCCTTGCTCGCTCGATTCCACTCTCCCGACACTCCTCTGCAGCTATAGAATCAGACTGCAGATCGCAACATCTGATGGTTCGGTCATCCGATGCTCCGGGACTAGAACTACAGCTATGTGCCGTTCTAATCCAGTTGTGTAGCTCAGAACAAACACCAGGCAGGCTGCATGTAAGTTCAACCAGGAATCTCTTTTATTGACAGGAATACAGTCTCTTTTATACAGGAAAGAGGAGGTGCAGACCTCCTGCTCATATTACTCTAACAATACACCTGTAACCTAATTAACCTAATTAACATGGGCTAATTAACTAATCCCTTTAGACAGCCTAGATGACTCAGACATGACCTTTAGGCCAGACTGGCCGTCTTGTAGCTCAGAAAACCCAATCAACATTATCACAATAGCAGAGTTAATTAACACAAACAACAATGGGGATCTAAAGACTCTTAGATCCAATACTAGACTTATTTACAATACACATTCTAGCAGGCAACAGACAGACAGGTGCTGGAATTGACATCAGCATCTCCTAACAGTATTTGTCCCAGCATTATGAATCAGCCACTATTTCTAATATGGCAAATCCAGGGTCCCCAGAGTCTGTGTGTCCTGGGGGACCAGGACCCGAATCCACAGTAATACCGCCTCAAGGGTCCCCAGGCATACAGCTCACAAAGAGCACCGTTCCCCCAAATGCCAGGGCCCATGATCGATCGGCAGGAGGCTAGCATTCAGTCCCCTCCAAAAGTCTCTCTCCTGGCTAGGTCTGTCACATTTCTCCCCTTTTGGCAGGAGACTAACACAGGAGGAGACCCCAGATGGGTTGACTCTAAAGTTAGTCAGTACTTCCAGTCCTCTAATGCCTGGACCCACACAGTACCCCAAACAAATTGTTCCAAACAAAGCATTACTCACCCAGCCAACCTCTGCCTCTCTCAGAGAACATATCTGCCGCTGGGGAGAGGCCTGGACTGGCCCTTCTCCCTGGAGTCCTTTCTGCCGCTGGAGAGAAGACAGGGTGTCCGGGCTCACTCCGTCATGCTGTTGGGGATCTGGGCCGGCTGCCCAGAATCCCTGGGGTATACAGGTGGAGACTGAAGTCTGATCCACCTTCACAGGAAATCCATCCTCTGTTAGTTGAGGGCAGAGTCCAGCAGTACTCTGCCCTGTTGCCCGCCTTTCTGCTGGAAACCCCACACCATCTGCTCCCGCTAACTGTTGGGGAGGGAGGCCGACTGCCCCGCCTCCCTGGATCTCTGTAGTTGTTGCCGGTGCTGGGCAGAGGTTGGTAGCACTCTGCCCTGTTGCCAGCAGTTCTGCTGGTGACTCCGCATCCTCTGCTCCAGCTAACCGTTGGGGCAGGAGGCTGGCTTCCTCCACTCCCAAACTGTGTAGCTGCCATTGGGGAGGTGAGCCAGCTGCTTCCTTTTCCATTCCCTCATCTGGATGTTGGGACGATATGTATGTGGTACTGCCTCCCAGGTGCACGGATCTTTGCTGGGGAGGAAAGACCACTTCCTTCACACTGGCCAACTGTTGGGAAGGGACGACGAACACCTCCTCTCCCTTCTCCCCCTGTATCCTGATCTGCTGCTGGGAAGTGACCACCTCCTTCTCACCCTGAGCATCCGGAACCGCCACAGGTGTAGGGCAGAGATCTTGGACCCTCTGTCCGGTTGCCAGCGCTTCAGCTGGGGAAGTTCCTTGTAACTTCACAGATACTTCTGTTGGTGCTGGGCAGAGCACAGTGAAGTTTGGCCCTAATAAAAGCTCTTCTTCTGCTGGAGGCTCACCAGGTTGTTCTTCCTCAGCAGAAAAGTCTACCAAATCCCCTGTCTCTGCAACTGGTGTCTGGGGATAAAGGTTCACCATCTCCTGTCCCTGGAACCCAGAAGATGCTATCAGTGCTGGGCAGAGGTTAGCAGAGCTCTGCCTCATTGTCAGCACTTCAGCTTTGGGGATAGCGATCTCCAGATTTTCCACTGCCGATTCTCTGGCATTCTGCTGGACAGGCACATTCCTCCATCCAAGATCATCCAATGCAGAAACAGGTTCATCAAGGTCAGTCAGCACTTGCTGCATCCGCCATAAGACCTCCGCCTCCATAGCTGCGGGGGCAGGTTGGCAAAGCACACTGTTACTCTGCCACATTGTCAACTCTTCAGCCAGGATTTCAGAGTTGTCAACTGGTATTTCCTGATAGTCCCAGGCAAAGGGAGCCCCACCCTGCTGCTGAGCAGAGTCTAGCAGCTGTCTGTAGGCAATCTCAAGCTCCCATTCCTGAACGGCCAGAAACTCCAATTCTTCCTGTGCCCAGTGCACTTCTGAGACATTCAGTTTTCGCTCTCTGTGCTACATTATTTCCTCCAAACGCCACTCCCGATCACTCCCAAAGTCAGGGTCCCCGGACACCCTCCAGTTTAACAATCCCAGGCCATCGTAGTCAAAGCCTTCCGTGGGGCTGTCATCCACTGTCCACGGGCACACTTGGGCTACATACCACCGGAGGGCTCTGTAGCTCTCGTCCAACCGCATTTCTGCCCGGATCAGCCTGCTTAACTCGGCTGTCCACTCCTGGTTCGGCTGTTCCTCCAATAACAGCATTCGCACTTCATACTGTGACCAGGATGGAGGGGAGAACTTTTTCCTGGTGTTGCTGCTCACGGGCTAGCGCTTCCTTCCAGAGTTCTCAGCGGATAAAATCAAACCATTCCAGCAGGACCTGCTCTGATACTGGTCCTCTGTGCTGTATCTGCATCTCTCGCAACCTCCTTCTGAATTCCTCTTCCATGACGACGTATCTGTACCTCTCCTCTACTGCTATCCGAACCTTGGATCCAGGTGAAGGGTTTGGATGTGTTCACAGCAAGGAAGCACGATCCCACCGGTCCCTCTACGGCTCTCAAGTAAGTCTTTCAGTGTGGCTCTCCTGCAGACTGGTTTGGAGTGTCCCAGTAACTGGAGAGCAAATCCCACGGCTGCCAACCAATGTAATGAGCCCCTTGCTCACCTGATTCCACTCTCCCAACACTCCTCTGCAGCTATAGAATCAGACTGCAGATCGCAACATCTGATGGTTCGGTCATCCAATGCTCCGGGACTAGAACTACAGCTATGTGCCGTTCTAATACAGTTGTGTAGCTCAGAACAAACACCAGGCAGGCTGTATGTAAGTTCAACCAGGAATCTCTTTTATTGACAGGAATACAGTCTCTTTTATACAGGAAAGAGGAGGTGCAGACCTTCTGCTCATATTACTCTAATAATACACCTGTAACCTAATTAACCTAATTAACATGGGCTAATTAACTAATCCCTTTAGACAGCCTAGATGACTCAGACATGACCTTTAGGCCAGACTGGCCATCTTGTAGCTCAGAAAACCCAATCAACATTATCACAATAGCAGAGTTAATTAACACAAACAACAATGGGGATCTAATGACTCTTAGATCCCATACTAGACTTATTTACAATACACATTCTAGCAGGCAACAGACAGACAGGTGCTGGAATTGACATCAGCATCTCCTAACAGTATTTGTCCCAGCATTATGAATCAGCCACTATTTCTAATATGGCAAATCCAGGGTCCCCAGTGTCTGTGTGTCCTGGGGGACCAGGACCCCAATCCACAGTAATACCGCCTCAAGGGTCCCCAGGCATACAGCTCACAAAGTGCACCGTTCCCCTAAATGCCAGGGCCCATGATCGGACGGAATGAGGCTAGCATTCAGTCCCCTCCAAAAGTCTCTCTCCCGGCTAGGTCTGTCACAGGGGGCTACCCCAAAGCACCCTCCCAATGTTGAGGGCATGTGGCCTGGTACGGCTCAGGAGGGGGGGCGCTCTCTCATCCCCCTCTCTTTTCCTGCGGCCTGCCAGGTTGCGTGCTCGGATAAGAGTCTGGTATGGATTTTTAGGGGGACCCCACGCCATTTTTTTAAAAATTTTGGCGCAGGGTTCCCTTTAAAATCCATACCAGACCTAAAGGGTCTGGTATAGATTTTGAGGGGGACCCCACGCCAGTTTTTTTTTAATTTTGGCCGGGGTTCCCCTTAATATCCATACCAGACCTGAAGGGCCTGGTATGGAATTTAGGGGGAACCCCCACGTCATTTTTTTTTTTAAATTTTGGTTCGGGGTTCCCCTGTGGGGAATTCCCATGCTGTTTTTATCAGTGAACTTTTATGTGTATTGTCGGACCGGCAATTCATTAATAGCCGCGAGTAGTTTTAAATGACTTTTTTTCCTTTGAAATGTCATTTTGCTGTCAGACTGTTCTAAAAACGGGAAACATGCGACCCTTTACAGGCATACTATAGACACCCCCCAGGTACAAAATTTAAAGGGATATTACACTTTTATTGTTTCACTTTAAGCAATAATAAAATCACTGCTCCCGAAAAAACGTCCGTTTTTAAAACTTTTTTTTGCATTGATCCATGTCCCCTGGGGCAGGACCCAGGTCCCCAAACACTTTTTATGACAATAACTTGCATATAAGCCTTTAAAATTAGCACTTTTGATTTTTCATGTTCATGTCCCATAGACTTTAACGGTGTTCGCGCGTTCGAACAAATTTTTTGCCTGTTCGCAAGTTCTGGTGCGAACCGAACAGGGGGGTGTTTGGCTCATCCCTATTGGACAGTAACTGAGCCACATAAGCCAACCTCTCTCTCATTGTTAGCTACTGTCAGCACATGTATGCAGCACACCTGAATGGCTGCTAGTTCTGCCCTGATTGATGAAACCAGTCTAAGTGCTGCTGTAAAGGAGATTGGAAGAACCCATTACCAAGTCAAATTCAAATACTTACATAACACTTACAGCCTCCCGAGTCAGCCAGCCACCCCCCCCAGCCAGCTAGCCAACCAAACAACCACGACCCACCCTTCCCCGGTGCTCGCTCACTTGCCTGTCGCCAGCCAGGCCCCCCCGGAAGCCCCACACTTACCCCATTCAGGTCACAGCTCCCCTCCCCCTGCATCTCCTCCCGGGTCCCAGTGGTCGCTTCTCCTCCCGGCCAATCAGGACGAAGGACTCGCGGCCAATCAGGTCTTAGGACTCCCGGCCAATCAGGTCTCAAGGCCCACTTCCTGATTGGCCGGGAGGAGAAACAGGAAGACATTAGCGAATATTAAGGATGGTCCCGATGTTCGAGTTGAATGTAAGTTCAACTCGAACATTGGGTGTTCGTTTGTTCGCAGAACAAACGAACATATGGGGCATTCGTGGTAAATTAGAGCGCCACTGAGTATCCCATAATGCACTGAGATCTGCAATGTACCCCATACCCATTCATATAGGGGGGATCTGGGGGCCCCCTTATTAAAGGGGGCTTCCAGATTCCGATAAGCCCCCCACCCGCAGACCCCCATCAACATGGTGTCAAGGTGCTTTGGGGTGGGGGAAACCCCCCTGCCCCAAAGCACCCTCCCCATGTTGAGGGCAAGCGGCCTGGTATGGTTCATGAGAAGGGGGCTCGCTCGTCTTTCCTGGCCTGCCAGGCTGCTTGCTCGGATAAGGGTCTGGTATGGATTTTGGGGGGGACCCCACGCCAATTTTTATTTAAATATTGGCATGGAGTTTCCCTTTTGGCATGGAGTTCCCCTTAAAATCCATACCAGACCCAAAGTTTTTCATTGATTTTACAGGCAGACTAAGGGGACCTCCCAGGCATGATATTTAAAGGAATATTTCATTTTTATTGTTTCACTTTAAGCATTATTAAAATCACTGCTCCTGAAAAAATGATTGTTTTTATGTTTGTGTCCCATAGACTTTAATAGGGTTCGCATGTTCGCTCAAACTTTTTGCCTGTTTGCATGTTCTGGTGCGAACCGAACCGGGGCAGGTGGTTGGCTCATCCTTTATGCCTGGGCTCTATAAGCAGATATAATCACCGTGGACAGTCTTTATCAGATAGCTGAACTCACCAAACACGTATTTTCCATCCACGCTATCTTTATTAACTACAGCAGTTACAGCAGACAACAGGATGCAGTAGACGACTGAAAGACAGTATTTGCAGGTCAAAACATGGTATTGTATTCCTAGATGTGAGCAGATTGCATAAGGTCTATACAGACGTGGCAATCTTCTTCCTCATGAGACAGAGTGAAGGAGCAAGAAAAGGAAGTACATCACAGAATGGGAGGGACAGAGAGACTAGAAGGGAAAGACAGAAAGGCAGGTGCAACAACCCTGAAATAACTACAAGATGGCAGTATATTAACCAGTAATATAAACATTACCATAACTATACATTGCATTACATTTTACACAACACTCTGATGACAACTCCCTTGACCTTGTATTCTCCTACTTTTGCACTCCTTGTAACCTCTCCAATAATTATTGACTTGGTTAAATTGATTATAGGCAACTCCTATCCTCATATTGATTAGTGGTTCCAAATTAATAATAACTACTGCAGTAGGGAACGGACACAAAAGATACGCTCAGCATCTTTCCAAATAACTGTTCTGCCTTAATATGATGCAATTGAAGGTTTTTATACACATGATTACGTAGGTATCACAATAATAATACAATTATGGTAACAAGGGGCGTTACATAGGCAGGCTAATTCTAATCAGGACTCGAAAGAATGTAAACATGTACTGAAAACATTATTAGTTCTGTGTGCACAGTGAGGGCAGTGTGCAATACATACAAAATACAATACAATTATATACAGAACGTACAAATTTCCATTACAGTCTCCCCTCTTTTGATCAATATTTTGATCACTAACCATACCTGCTATCACCTTTAACCTGGAACCTCCACACGCTTAGGTGGAGGTAGTCCTGGCCAAAGTGGCAAAAAACTCCATTGTGGAGAAAATAATAGCTGAGCAACTTTTTCATTACAAAATGACTTTTCATTGTGAAAAACAAATGATTGATAAGACATATTTACAGAGTACTGGCTGTACACTCCTGTGGCCAGAATGGCCTTCTAGCTGAATTGTTGGCATGCTGACTTATCGGCATATGTAAACACAGACAATTCTACATAAAATGGAAGACGTACAAAAGACAAATATGACTTCAACATGGCTAAACTACGGTACTTTTCAAATATATATATCCCTTACAATTAAAGTAATTGAATCAAAAAGTACCCTATACTGTGATCACAAGAGGGAAACAAATCAAACACAGAGATTTCTTTAATCTAGTCATTTTTGCAGTGTCTGGTGTGGATCCAGGTGACTTTTCCTTCAAGTTTTTCAAAAACTTTACATGAAATAGATGCTGTTTTGAGTATCCAAACATTTCCTTATATATAAATGTCTCTTAACAATCCACAAGTCACCTGGCTTTAGTTTTAGATCCTTCCAAACTTTTAGGATCTTTAATTGGGGAGAAAACACATAAATGAGTTTGTCAAAAACCTTAAAAGATCAGCAACATTCTCTGTGAGATCCGAAAGGAGGATTTCAGCTGCTGAGACAAAGTATAAGCAAGTGAGTAACACACTCCCAAACCAAATCTCATAGGGAGAGAGTCCAATATCCCCTTTAGGGGCTTCATAAAATATAAGAAAACATTCAGGCAAAAGTTTTCTAGTTTCTTACTCTACTTTGTCCGCTACATTGTAGACAGTAGGGGGTGTAAAAATAAAACCTCAAAACTTCTAGTAAGGACTCTCCTATAAAAATGATTTCCTCTGTTACTCTCTGTACTTTCTGCACTCTGTACTTACAAACTACTTCTGATAACACTTTTTACTGTGGTCTTTGCAGTAGCATTTTCCACTGGACATCCAAAAAACATGTCCATACAGACAAAATGCATACTTGTAAGATCTTAACTTGGGCATCTGGATATATCTTTTTGTAATCTCTGGAAGGGATGTTCAGCTTTTGGTAACACCTTTGTTAACAGGTAAAACAAGAAGTGGTATGTTATAAAAACAACTGTGGAGAACCCTGGTTCTATCCCACGCTCATTTACTGAGGCAGCCATAACTGCTTGTGACTGATGACACGGTCCATGTGTCAAGCTGGAGGGAAAAGAGTGGCTGGCAGACCTAAATGATCACCTTTTCCAAAGTCCTGTTTCATAAGAAATTGCCCCCTGTGGACCACTTGTTCTTCTCGTTCTGGGGTCCTTAAAGTTGAATTATTAACCCCAGCTATACTGGGCCAGAACTAGGGTGGAATCTGTGAGTTGCACAGACCCATCAAGTGTCCGGGGGTGTAAATGCAGCATCCTTAGTGACCTGGTCTGCTTCCATGTGTGAAAGTTAATATGGCTACCTCAGCAAGAAGCTGGAAGGCTGAAAACAACCAATCAAATTAACTTGGCATGCTTGAATGATTTACCTGCCGGAGTAAAAACAAACTTCTGGCCCTTCAAATAGAACCAAAAGCTCTCTATATCTTGACTATCTATATAAATATACATTCTTTATATAGCTCACAGGCTTTGCTAAAGCATGGAGCTCTGCTTCTTGAGCTGGGGAAAAAAGGATCCAATGACTTTGAATACAGAGTATCCTTCTGGGTGATAAACTGCATACTCAAATCTACAAAAAATGTAATATCTGGGTCTTCAGGGAGTGTGTCCTGCACTGGGCTCACAGCAGCTGATTCCTACACCATCAATTTAACACATGTGGTTTTTCCTTTCTTTTGAATAAATGTACGCGTTTTTCATTGTTAGATTTGTACATAAACAAACTCATATTTTAAACCTTTCATTAGACAAACATTTAGTTAGCTGTATATTTGCTGTGCAGAATGTCAGACCATTAAAAATTAAATGTTTGACCAAAACAATATCTACCCTTGTCTAATAGCACCTTTGCATAAAGCTACAGCTCTGATATATCGGGATGAACCATTCATTACTGGGCCCAGCTTGCATAAATATATTACAATGGCTTGTTTTCTATCACGCTGTTTGTGTAAGAACTCCAGTTTCATGTTTCAAAAGACAACTTTTTCCTGGCAATATTATAATAGATTATAACAATACCCTGCGGTCATGGAGAGATGCCCATAAATCCAAAAAATTCTTCTGCTTATACCACTGCACTTACAGGGAAAACGGGCACATCATTTCACAATCCACACATTCTGCTTTGGATTTCAAAAATAAAAATAAATACAAACAAAAGGATCAACAATCTGTTTGATGGGCCAGAAAGCATCAAAAACGATAAAAACAACTGGCTGCAGGTGGCATCTATCCTAACAGGGTGTGATGGGTCTGTTATATTTAAATTTTATTTATTATTACTCTCACATCATGGACCGCACATCAAGTTATTATCAAAAACCTTAAAATTTCATTTTTGTAGAAAAACTTCTTATGTATCCCATCCATCTTGGCTTTGTTAAATATTAAGGCAGCTGTATTCCAAATAACAACCTCATCTTAATTTTTTTTCTCTCAATAAGGGCTTATTGAATAAATGTAAAATTACAAAATTGTTATCTTGATCTAAACTAATCCCATTTTTACAAATTTCCCCAATAACCTGGATTTCATATCCAACCAAAGGTTGTCTAAACCAGTTTCAATATATCTATATTAATACAATTGTTAAACTCATATTAGAAATTAATACTCATTATTACTTAATTTTACTTAATTTCCCTTTTTTAAATGCACTGTTTCCACTATCAAAGGATATTCAATTTGTGTAATACACGGTTAAATGTAACCTTCATTTTACCATGTCTGGAAAACAGATTAAAAAAATAATTAAGATCACATTGTTTACCATTAGATTAATTAACCCGGCACATTTTGTTATAAATGTTTTGTCTAAAAAACTGGAATTGGCATTGTGTCCTTCCAGCTTATCACTGACCTCTCATCTCAGCCACATTCTTTCAGGAGAGCACAAAGGAGGGGGTCACATCTGCGTACATGACACACACAAGCAATAGAACTAAAGGTCCCAGCATTCGCACACACATACACCAATATCTCTCTAAAATCGCTTACATTTTTCCCATTTGTACACAACACATGCATATCATTCTCTCACTTTCTTTTAACTCTCATTAATATTTCCCTGCCTTAAATTCTGCATTCCTTATTTTGTTCAGATATCCTTTATATCTAGCTTCTATGATTCTATGATCAGACGGGCAGCCAGAGTGCTCATCCCATCTTCCCTCTCTGACAACATATAAAGAATTCTGTTTTAATTCTCATTTCTCTGTTTCTGATTTTACTAGTTGTAGTGCCTGACCCCAAATTCATCCCACAACTTAACATGAAAATGTCCCTTTCTGTCTAGTGTTATTGTCACCCTTGATCCATCCTGCTCACATAGATAGCTGTTTCTCTAGCTGTTTACATTGCATGATTCTTATTCCCTGTGGACCTTGGTAACCCAGTTACCCATTGTGGATCCCTGTCCACTTTAACCATTAATCTAGGGGCTCAGTATAGGCGGAACCGCACCTTCGGTTCATATATAGCGCTCCTATTGCGCTGGGCATTTTTGAGGGTCTCTTACCCTTCATTCCCTTACTTAAAGTGGGGTTCCACCCAAAAAAACAAAAATACCTCAAAAATTCTAAAAAAAAACAAAAAAACATTTGGATATTTTTTTTTCACTTACCTCTAAATGCCTGTTGCTAGGTGGTCCCTCGTAGTCTGCCCCTTCCTTTGCCTGGGCTGGTGACATCACTTCCCCCTCGGCACAGGAAGGGCTCCGCTCTGCTCCCTCCCTCCTGTCAATCATCTGGGACCCATTACAGGTCCCAGGTGATTGAGCAGCCAATCGCGGCGCGCGGCGCCGCTCGCACATGCACAGTGGGTGCCAGGCTGTGAAGCCACAGCCCGGCGCCGACGAGCGGAGGGGGGGGACGAGCGGGGCTTCGATCCCCCGCATCGCTGGACCCAGGGACAGGTAAGTGTCCAATTAAAAGTCAGCAGCTGCAGTATTTGTAGCTGCTGACTTTAAATTTTTTTTTTTTTTTTTACGGCCCCCCTGGGTGGAACTCCTCTTTAATTCAATGCCTATAATGACTGGCCAGTCTTCTCTACATGTGCCTATACCCTCTTGCCTCTAAACTACTTTATCTAGCAGATGTACTGTGTGTACTGTACTGTGTGTACTGTGTGAACAGCACTATTCTTCCCTTTCTTATCTATAACACTCCGATGGACAGTAGACAGGGACAACATAACATATAACCACCAATCAATACAGTTCGATTAAGGGGAGTAAAATAGGTACCCTTTGTCCCGAAAATACCTTAACAATCAAGGAAGTCTGATAACTCAAATGTAAGCAAAAGGCTTACCTCAGCGGGCTGATTATCAGAAATTCCCGGATCGTCTCAAGCTCCTCGTTTCGGATACTCAGGGTCACCTGGAATCCAATCCTAAGGCAAAGCTCGCCATGCTGACTTGGCTAAATTGATGATAGGCAACTCCTATCCTCATATTGATTAGTGGTTCCAAATTAATAATAACTACTGCAGTAGGGAACAGACACAAAAGATACACTCAGCATCTTTCCAAATAACTGTTCTGCCTTAATATGACACAATTGAAGGTTTTTATACACATGATTACGTAGGTATCACAATAATATTACAATTGTACGTTTATGGTAACAAGGGGCGTTACATAGGCAGGCTAATTCTAATCATGACTCGAAAGAATGTAAACATGTACTAAAAACATTATTAGTTCTGTGTGCACAGTGAGGGCAGTGTGCAATACATACAAAATACAATACAATTATATATAGAACGTACAAATTTCCATTACATTACTTTCCTCTCTCTGCTCACTACCTTACCTTACTATCTCACCCCTGCCCTGCCTTGATCTGGCCTCTTCTGTCTACAGCATTTCACTTTCATCCTTCCTGGACACTTTGCTCCTCTCACCACACACACAGAATAAGGCCCTAACTGCTACAATAATGGCAAACAGACAATACCAGAAGTCTCAAAAAACATAGCTACACTCTTGAGAGTCTGTGGCATAAAACTAAGTCCCAGCAAGACTTCACCCTGTATAAATATACCCTCCAAAAATACAATTCTTGCCTCCACACTGCCAAACAGATCTATTTTATCACTCTCATTAACTCCCTTTCTTTCAGTCCCCATTAAATCTTTCCCACCAATCCAACCAATTTCCAATGACTTCAAAAAGAAGAGGCAATGTTTAATGAGATCTCCACTGTGCAGATATCTCCCCCACCTGTCTTTATCCCTCCTCACTGGGTAGATTGACAGCAGCAAGAGTCATTGGTTCCTGCCCCTGTCCATCAACTCCAGTGATGAGGGACAAGGGGCAGAGACAAGTCCCGCTGTCTGTGGCAATGGACGCAGAAGTGGGTTTCGGGAGCGAGCCCACACAGGTACCCCCATGGGAATCGGCTTCCTATTGGGGGCACCAGCAAGAGAGGAGGAGCCAGAAGACCTAGTGGGGGACTCAAGAACAGAGGGATCAGGGCTGCTCTATGCAATTCTACTGCACAGAGCACGTGTATAGACATGTTTGTTATTTTGCTTATTTACTTTACAACCATTTTAAAAATGCCCAGTCCATGGCCTCTGTAACTCTGCTCTTTGGTGGTTCTCCTCTTATCTATCTCAGCACATAATTGGGGCTGGGATCCCTTACAACTCTACCTCCTCCTCTCCTCTTCCTCTTTTCACAAGAGTCCCCAAGGTTTAGACCTCAGACCTTTTCTCCTTTCTATCCACACCTTCTTCTTGGGTCAGATATTAATCTCCCATGGCTTCCAATACCATTTCTATGCTGATGGAACTCATCACTAATTTACTAACTGACTTTTTATTATGGATGTCACACCACTTTCTCAAACTCAGTCTTTTCAAAACCTTTTCAAAATATTTCCTCCTCCCTGTACACCCTCTCCAGGCTTCTCCACTGAGATCAATGGCACACCTATTAGTCTCTCCCCTTATGCCTGGGTGCTAGATATAATCATGGACTCTAATATCTCCTTTCAACCCCACATCCAATCACTGTCCAAATCTTGCTGCCTTAGCCTCTGTAGCATCTACCAAAAAATGCCCTATCCTAACTAACAACACCACAAAGCTACTAATTCACTTCCTAGTTATCTCTCCCTCCCCTCAAATATTACAACTCCCTCCTCATTGGCCTACTTTTACATAGGCTACCCCCCCTTCAGTCCACCATGAATGCTGCTGATAGAATCATTCACCTTAGCAACTGTTCAGTGTCTGCTCACCTAACAAATAAAACCCAAAATACTAGAAATAAGCTATAAAAGCATCCACAAAGCCATCCACTTTGCCCCGAGCTACAGTACCAACTTAGTCTTAAAATACCAATTCCATTTGTTTCTCCCAAGAACTGCTCTACAGCTCTTTTATCACTTCCTTCATGCTCACCTACAGGACTTCTCCAGTGTCTTTTGTTATCTTCAGGAACTCTTTATCCTAAACTTTCCAACTATCTCTTACTCTGTCCACCTTTAGGCAATACATGAAAACCCATCTCTTCAAAAGGTCTATTATGCTGCTAATAAACTGCATTTTTACTTTCTCCATTAGCTCATCCCTAACAGTTATTTATGGTCAGCTTAAATGTGACAGCTAAGAACCCTCATTGGTTGCTAGGACCCTGGCAGCTGTCAGCATCCTAGCAATTGATGACAAATCCTTGGGGATGCTGACTGATGTCATTGACTAATTATTGCCATGGTTATATTTGATCAACGATGTCAACAATGTTTTGTAACTCACATAGACGCTTGGTGGATGCACTAGAGGCGGGTTCACTCCAGAGAATGTTGCCAACACATAAATTAGTAAATAAGACCTGGCAGACAGTTAAGAAGATCATGGGGTATAGAGGCATTACTGAGTTTTCACCTATATGGTTTAACGAATCTCTGGGGGAATTAATGTCTATAGAAAAGAATCCCGTTTGGGAAAGTCACAGAATTCATAGATTGGCTCAGCTGTATAGCAATACTAACTTGAAATCCTTTATGGAACTGAGAATGGAATTTGGAGTTCCATATAATACATTCTATAATTACTTACAGATTAGGCATGCACTGAATAACCAATTTAGGTCTTCCCCTATGAAGCGGTGTAAAACACAGCTCCTTAATAAAATAGTTAAAGCAATAAACACTAAGGGGCTGATTGGAGATGTGTATACGCAGCTATTGGACAAGATTCTGGTTCAAGGCATGCCCCTTGGGTCTAGAGAAGGATGGGAGGCGGATGTGGGGGAGTTGACGAACACCCAGTGGAAAAAAATATTGGAACTTGGGCAGACGGTGTCCGTCTCTCCGTCACAGAAGGCCTCACACCTCTTCCTTCTACATAGAGCATATTACACTCCTAGAAGATTGTATAGGTTTGGGAGTAGGCCAGACGACAGATGCCCCAGGTGTTATAGGTCAGGAGATCTCATACACATGGTTTGGAGATGTCCAAAATTGGTAAGATATTGGTCGGAAGTGGTCGGGACAATAAACCGTAGATTCAAGGTAAACTTGGAATTAGATGCTAAGGTGTGTGTGATGGGGTTGGTGGGAGCTAACATGGGTAATCCCAGCACAACCACTGCCATAGTAAGGTGTCTATACCAAGCGAGAAAGTTGCTAGCACAATCCTGGCTCTCAACAAACCCTCCAACTATAAGGGAATGGCTTAAAACAATGGACTCCTTGGTCTGGACAGAAAGGACGGTATACACTAAAAAAGGGAATTACAGTAAATTTCTTGGCATATGGAAGCTCTGGCTCCAGGAGCTGAATATACGGCATCTCTTCTGAACCAATTATTCTCTGACCCCTCACGAGTGCGGGGCAAATAATGGCCCAAACCAGACAAATCCGGGTGTAGGAACAGGCTCCACCGGGGCTTAGACAGTTGTAGCATGCCATGAGTCCTAGTGCTAATGAATTTAACTTTTGCGCTGTTTACAAGGGAAGGGAGGGGGGTGGCAAGGCGGGCAGTAGATAAAGGGTGGGTGGGAAGAGCAGGGAGGGAAAAAAAGGGGGAAAAATAACACATTGCAAGTTGTTACTATTTACATATTTATTAATGTTTGTAATTACCACAGCGCACAGTAGAAATGCGTGGTATTTAGCTCTACTTTTGCCTTTGTAATACGCCTTATTGTCTTTGTTAATTGCACTTTAATACAATGCGCCACGAAAGGTGTGTAACTTTTTATATTGTTATCAATAAAAAGATTTGAATGAAAAAAAACAATGTTTTGTATCATTTAGTCATCAGAATTGGCATTCATTGTGATTTTCAAGGTGTTTACATTGCTGAATGCCTATGCTGTTTTATTTATTTTTCTTTTCCATTGGGTTCCACTTAAAATCTATACCAGATACTCATCAAGGATAAGGGTCTGGTATGCATTTTGGGGGCATCCCATTGAAATAAAAAAATAAAAAAACACAAGCTGATAGGGCAATGTCATTTAGTGGCAACTTTTCTTTTCTACTTTGAGGGCTATTAAGGGCTATTTAAAGGAAAGCTGATTGCTGCTAATACATGTGTCTGTATTTGCACACTGTTGCTGGTCCCCCTTATGCAACTTCTTACTAGGGTTACCAATTGCATTGTTTCTTGTTGATATTAATCAGTTGTGGAGGTAACCTGTCCTATGAATGAATCGTGGTCTAATTGATACTTCCTCAGGCATTGGGTTTCAGGCTCCGCTTTTTGTTTTTATTTTTATATTTAAACTTCAAATGTCTGATCTCCTATGGATCAGTTCCTATAGTGGGCCTTATAAAAGGATCTGTACCCCCCAGACAATTCCACTGGTAGTGTTCTTGTGTGATATTGATTGTTGATTTCTTGTGCATTTGGTTATGGCGTCTGTAATAGGAGAAGAATTTGATGCCAAAATTAGGGCAATTTTTGATTGTAGAATCCGTGAAACTGAGACCCAAGAGAGTGATGACATGAAACCATTATTTAAGAAACATAAAAAGCTCATCATTAAATTGCTCAACAGAAAGTGGGATATTCTCTTACTTGAGTCTTACATTAGTAATAAGATCATTCAAAGGGTGCTAAGTGAGAGAGTTATTCCAGCTACTCATTAGCAGACAGAGAGAATTCTCGAGAAGTGGAGGAGACAGTGTATTGATCATGGAATAGACCTAATGAAACTCATAGTAGAAGAGGAAAAAGAACAACTGTTAACAATCCAGATTCAAATTGATGAAAGTAGAAGCAAACTCAAACCCTTTAAAGATTTAAACCTGATTTTGAGAAATGTAACAATCTCCTAAAAAAGAGATCGCTAAAGTAGAAAGAAATCTAAAATCGGCAAAACAGTCCAAAGTTAAAAGAGACTTGGACAATTGGGCGAAGGGTGAGATCTTTGATCTTACCCCCAGGGGGTAGAAGTAAATCCAGACGGCAGAGATTCAACTCACAGACTGGATCCAATTCAGGATTTACATCTTCAGGTAGTGAGGAAGACGAACAGTTTTTTAGAACAGGATTTACAGAGAAAGGAAGAACCCCCCTCACCCAGGGGGATCCTTAAAGGAGTCAAAACAGAAGGAATAGAAGGAGGAAAAGGAAGGGGGAAGCCCAAAGAGGCAAATCCAGAAAAGCGGATCGGGCGAGAACCAGGAGTCAGAGGTATGACGAATAAATACTGGGGCCGATTCCAAAGGAAAGAACATCAAAGTCAGGGATATGAAGGTAATCAACTTATCTGACTGTAACCTCGAAGACAGAAATTTAGATCTACTTAGAGAAGGCTTGTCTTTTTCACCAATGGCTAACATGGAGCATTTTGAGGTCTACAAAGATCTACTGTATGTCTGTTTTTGAGGCGGGTCTATTATAAGCTCATATACTAAGGAGGACAAGTAAAAGACCTTCCTATGGAAGAAATTGATGAGACTGATGAAGAGGCACTAGACCAGCTGATGGGGAAGGGTGGAGAAACCTCGTAGGAGGAGGAACCAAATCCAGGTGACTACTGGAGAAGGAAGTCCAATCTTAACATCAGATCGACATCAATGCCTCAATTTAGGAAGAACAAGTGGATGGGTGTTTTTCTGGACTGGTGCAGGATCATATTAAGAGGGTTAACTGGGCAGGAAGCGCCACAGATAATCTTTTCACAGATGAGCGTTTAGCGCTAAGAGAACTCCAGGAGACAGACAGGCTGGTAGTCAAGAAAAGTGACAAAGGGGGAAATGTGGTTTTGTTATCAGAGGACCAATATAAAAATGAGGTAGGTAGCCTCTTGGCTGATATATCTACCTATAAAAAGTTGTACTTTAACCCATTTTCCTAACTTGTCAATTTGATCAATGACAAACTATATTTTGCTTATGATGCTAACCTTCTAACTAAGAAAGAACTTGGCTTACTGAGGGTGGAGGATTTTAATATTCCTACATTCTATTTCATCCCGAAGATACATAAGGGTGAGAGAAACCCCCAGGAAGGCTAATTGCCTCAGCAATAAGGGGCCCCCTTGAAAGGGTAGGGAAATATATAGACTCCCTTATCAAGGAATTAGTAAGTGATCTGCTGTCCTACGTTAGAGACACAGGAGATGTCCTGAATAAAACACATGGTTAAGGTACATCTACGATGTATTGATGGTATGGGATGTCTCCAGAGCAGACGTGTTACAGTTTATGCAGGAACTAGGTCAAAATACTCAAAACATGTGGTGGACCCTTGTGAGATCTCCTTTCTAGACTTGACCATTAGGTTGGAGGAGGGGAAGCTGGTCACCAAGACCTTCCTGAAGAATACAGCGGCTAACACCCTCCTTTATGTTGGTAGCCACCATCCGTAATCCTTGATTTATGGGATCCCAGTTGGACAGTTCCTCAGGATAAGGAGGAACTGCTCCAAGGATGATGACTACAGGCATGAAGCGGATGACCTGTATAAAAGATTTATGGAAAGGGGCTATTCCCTCGTACCCTTAGGAGGTCTAGGAAAATTGTCATGCAAAGAACTAGAATGGATCTCCATGTGTCTCATGCTGTTCCAACTGCCACTTCAGAAGGCCCAGTGAGGATCATTACTCAATATGGTGCCCAGTTGGATGAAATGAGCAAGATCCTACAAAACCACTAGCATATATTGACGCGTTTGAATGATCTGGAGGCCATAGTCGGCTCAAGACCACATATGGTGGCAAAATAAGCAAGGAATTTGAATGACACTTTAGTCAAATCCGAGTTTGTCAGAACACCAAAAAGGAACTGGCTTACTGATCTACCTAAATTGAAAGGAATGTACCCCTGTGGTCATTGTGGAATGTGCAGATATGTAGACAAAAACAAAAACAAAGCGCCAGCTCCATATCAGCTTCGGCGAACACATAAAGAGCATTAAGCAAGATGAAGATACACCTATTGCATTACATTTTGTGGAATTCCACATATGCATGTGTATGCCCGCCCAAGCGTATGACTCTTTACTTCGCTACTATGGGCTCTAGACCCAGATATTTTATAGACCTAGCAACGCCTCTGCCTCCATCCCTACTTAGATTATCAAACAGCAGCTGACTACCTGGATACTAGCTCTTTCCATTTTGAAGCTAACAAAAAAAAGCTCTGTGATTCTGGGAGGTATAGATGAATGTGTTTAATGCCACAGTGCATTCACTGTCATACACAAGCCTTATACTTGGGCATGTATGCCTTTAAATCCCAGTTTCCAGTACTCAAGCTCTGTTAACCTTACAACAGGCCTGTTCAGTTCAATCTGATCTGTGTGTACATGAGTGTGTGCATGGGGCCTCATTTATGGCGTCTATTGTGACAACATTCTCATTATTGTGTTTTTAAATTTGTGGGGTTTTTTTGGGGGGGTTACTGTCCATCTGTCGGACATAATTTATTCCAATTGTGAGTATTTTTTCAATTAAAGTTTTTCTATATTTGCACACCGTGGCTGGTCCTCCTTATACAACTTCTTACTAGGGTTACCAATGTGGTTTCCTATTGCCTTGTTTCTTGTTGATATTGACAAATCGGTGGTCTAATTAATACTTCATTATTACCAGGCATTAGGTTTCAGGCGCTTTTTGTTTTTATCGTTATATTTACATTTTGCCATTGTTGTGTAAATATAAGGTGAAAGATGAAAATTAGAACAATGGAGTCTCAGTACACTCCATGACAAATGCCCATAGTTGTTAGTAAAGCATTATTAGTGCTTAGAGGCAAATTAAATTTATCAAGGTAAGCTGTATTGACAGAAGTAAAGACTCACTCAGGTGATGATCTGTCAAGAGAGCATTTACTGTCATTGTCATTGTTATCATTGGGGAGGGTTTACATTTTTTTTCAAAAGCCAGTTTCTTTAATGAAAACAGCGGGGGTATCCCAATTTTTAGTAATCACCACTTTGGGTATCTCCATAGGGTATTTAGCTATTGTCTAATGCTGGCCATACACTATACAAAAAATCGTCCGAACGCATTTTCGAAAAACGAACGTTCGACCGTGACCGCAAACGATCGTGCCATCATGTAATGGCTGATAAATCATTCAGTGGACATAAATAAATAATTTTTTGTTCGTTTTTTTACATATACCTAGTGCAGACAGTTCGGGCGGGAAACACATTAACCTTGCAATTTATCGTACGTTCGGCAGAAATTTTCCAAACTTGCCGTTCGTTTTTTTCCCACAAAAATGTCACAAACGATTATCGATTTGTGCCCATTAACTTGCCGAAAAACGAACGAAGTGTCTATATGAACGATTTTTCGGCCGATTTTTCGTATAGTGTACGGCTAGCATTAGGCTTTGGTGAGTAAAAGTACCTGTTTTCTGGCTAGAATCATTGCATACAGTGTGACCCTTATATGGTTTATGCAATAGGGAGATGGTTGCTATCTTCATTGGTTGCTTCTTTACATGGTAAAAGTGATGTGGAGGTTGTGCAGTCGATATGCCCTGTCTATGATCTCAATGGAGATGTTGCTGATGATGGTAAAGTAGCAACTGTTTGTTGAAGATATTTCTGCCAGGGAATCAATTCAGCAATCTCTTTAAATTTAATATTATTGCAGCAAGATCTATTTTCAGGATTAGCTCATTTTCAATTGACCTTTTGTATTTTCCATCACTCAGTATGAGCTTATACAAGTAATGTATAGTAAAGTAGTAAAACCTTTTGAAAACAGTGGGCCTGTGTGCAAGATTATGAGCTGGGCCTCTCCAACTGCGAACAAATAAATGTAGCATGCATAGCACACCACACCACAGCAAAGAGTGGGCATGTTTTTCATTGCACTGAATATTGGGCATGACTTAAAAAGGTGTGACTAAATAAAATCTGAGTTTACTTACTTAGTATAGCATGAGGCAGTGATGAATAAGCAATATACACCCAAGATCTCATTCTCTCTAACTCCCTTATCACCTCCTTCCATGCTTGCCTCTAGGAATTTTCTAGAGCCTCTCCCATCTTCTGGGACTCCTTACCACAATCTGTCCTACTGTCTTCTGCTATACTGTCCATTTTTTGGCAATCCCTGAAAAAACTTCTAGTTAGAGATGCCTATCCTGCCTCCACCTAATAACTTTTATTTTATTTTCTCCATCAGCTCAACCCCCACAGTTATTTCCTTTTATATCACCTTACTCTCCCTTTTAGATTATAAGCTATAACAAGCACAGCCCTCTTATTCCTCTTGTTATGAAAATGGGAGAACGTCATATGTTGTCATCATAGAACGAGAGTGCTTCAGTCCATCATTTCACTATAAGGAAGGAAGCAGTTAAAATTCTGACTTATAGTCAGTTTTACTAAAAGGATGCACAGAAAACAAAAAAAAAATGAAAATAAACCTTTGCCATCCAAGCACTAACTAAACAGTACAGATTCCTCTCTCACAGATGAAGGGCTTCTCCAAGTCACCAAAAAAAAAAAAAATGTTTTGTAAACCTTCTTCTTTCTCTTACAGGGTGATTTCCACATGTGACTCTATCTCAGATAGCTTCCTGAGTCCCAGGCTAGAGCAGCCTCTTGCTCAAGTCCCTCCTTATTTATCTCACCTGCTGCTGGTCACAAGTGGGAAACAAAACCTGGTTCAGATCCTACACTGAAAAGGTGGCCTGAAAAACCTAAACAGGATTCCACCTTAGTTTCCCACATACTGTATGAAAGCATGCGAGGTGTCACTAGCGTACCTCAATAACCTTTAATTAGTAAACCACAATAAATAACATAAAGAAGTATCTGCTGTCCCTATGCAAATGCAACCACAGTGGGATCTATTAAAATATCAGATATTCATTTTCCATATCTATCATCTGCTATATAAACTATAGTATATACCAATGTCCAGAAACATCACATATCCACATATCTATCCCAGTAGAAATTAACTGTTACCTGCATCCTTGTTGTATAGCAAATATCCACTCTATCCCTCGTTGGTCCCAGTGTCATATAAACCATGCACAATTAAGCCCTTTTAATATGTATTCCACTCCCCTCCCTTCTTATGGGTCTCTTCCCCTCCTTCCCATCCAGTGTTTGGTGCCACTTGCACCACGTGGATGCAACACCACATAACATGTTATAATGCAGTAAGACAGTACTCGGGATGCACCTGCTAAATTATGTGTTATGTCAACTCTTCATCATTCAGCATCTTCCTACAAGGAGGACCAGGTAAATCCCACCACATAGCTGCCCCTTAGTGGAAATAAACAACTCTTCTGGTGTATAGATAGCAAAGCTATTAAAGGGACTATTCCACTCAAGGATGTCCAGGACTAGATCCCTCCACTGTACAAGGAAGGCCCCTTTAGAGGGTGTTTGATCCACCAATTGGTATGTTTGGGAAACACCAAGACAGGTATCAATCTAGAAGTATATTAAGGATTATACATAAACTTACACTTGATTATAAAACATTTGTAACAATCCATACTGTATATGTAATACTTAAAAAAAATACTTAAAAGAAAAAATATCATAAAGATGTAAATTGTAGGGAAATATTGATAGGCACTTTTTGGTGACGGTCTTTCTGTATATTTTTTGTTGAGCAATATGTGAGGGCACAGTGGCCCAGCACACTTTGCATCAATGGAGCATATGCCACTATACTTCTTCTGCAATCTATGTTTAAACCTCCTTTTTTCTAACCTCAAATCATGGTTGCGTGTCCTCCTCAAGGACCTTAGAGCAAACAGTTTATTACAGTTTCTATAGTCACCTCTGATATATTTATACATTGTATTCATATGCCCACTTCTCCAAAGTGAATGACTTTAATCTATGTAATAGATCCACATAGCTGTGGTCCTCCACCCCCCTTATTAACCCCCCCACGCTATTGCTGAAAGATGGCTACTGCACAGCTCTTCAGTTCTGGGAGGATTTTCTAAGACATCATTCCACATGCGTGCCTCCCCTGTGCCTCCTGAAGTGCGCATGAGGCACGCTCTGTGACCGCTGTTTCTTTTGGTCACCGCTTATCACAGATCACAGTAAAGGGCCAATCACAGCGGCCCTTTACCATGTTATCAGCTGTGTCCAATGACAGCTGGTTACATGTAAACAGACTTGCCATTTATCGGCATTCCTTTCCTCAGAAGCTGTCTCTGTCTGAGAAAAGGAGAGCAGATAACTGGCACAGTGAGTACATTGTTTACAGCCTCATCAGTGACAATCAGTGCATCAGACAATCATCAATATATAAGATGTAAGTGACGGAAGGATTTTTTAATAAAATAACCAAAATGACTGGCAGAAGTAGTTTCAAACAGAGGGGGAGATAATGAATGGGATGTGGTTAGCACCTACAAGTGGTTGTTGAGGTAGGCCTAATTGATTTCTACACCCCCGTTATATACATCCTTTCGCAGGAATTATTAGGGTTGGTATGCTTTATATGAACCAATGTACTTTATCTCTATATATGTGTAACTTTTATATTAGAGACTGTCAGTCTAAGTAGGGAAAGACAGCGACTTTATTGGTTAGGGAGATTCCAGCCTCCCCATACACATACGGATCATTCATTCATTTTTTAAAATATTTTTTAATATGTTTTAACACATTTTATATAATGTTTTATTATTTAGTCTGCTCTTTGTTTTAATTAAGAGTTAATTCTATAAGCAATGTTTAAACCCTGGTTGGAAATAAATATCATGTGTGTGTTATGCAGGGTTCAATAAACAAATATATGGGAATACATGACGCATATAGGAAATTGTAAGCAGTTTTAAAAAAGAGCCGGTGCATAAGAAAGGTTGTAGAACTGTGCCTTGAATTTGAAAACTATTTGATACCTGCAATGTACTACATGTGTTACAATGAATACTGTCTCTTAGCGATGTGGGGTTTCGCGATTGCGGGGACACGAGTAGTGCGCAGGCGCGCTGGACGTTTCCCTATCAGCTGATGATAGGAAGCTACATAAGGGATGATTGTCGTCCCGGGCAGCCAATCCCATGAGTAAGTCACTGTTGTGACGAAACATGTCGGGGCGTGGCCGTATGAGGGTGAGCACCAGAGACGAGTGACGTTCTTCAGCTTACCAGGAAGGGTGATCTGTCATAGCGGCTTGTATAGCGTGGAGTAGGTGAGAGAAGCGAGCAGATGCCTGCACACCTCGGGTCCGCCGTGACCGCTACCCCTAGCGTTGATATCCATTATTTTGCTGTGCTGTGCATTGGAGTTCAGTGTGCTGTGCAAGTGTTTTCTGCGTATTTTGAATTTTGAAAGTGTGAGTTTAAACATTGAAGTTTTATGTGTGTTTTTCATTAAACTGGTTATGCGAATTACACTATTGGAGCACTTTTTTTCATTCACATGTGGAACATTTGCTGCACTTATATTTGGATGTGAGATTTGTCGCTGTGACCCTTCCTGTTTGGGTACCAAAAGCATTATAGCCTTTTACGAGAACCCCATTAAAGTCAATAAGACCCAAACGTCAAAAATCAAAAGTGCCTATTTTGAAGGCCTATATGCAAGTAATTGGGCACACAATAGTTATAGGGGTCTGGGTCCTGCCCTGGGGGACATGTATCAATAAAAAAAATTTGTGAAAAACGTCATTTTTAAATGAGCAGTGATTTTTTCATTTTTAAAGTGAAAGCATAAAAATGAAAAATTCCTTCCAATATAGTACCTGGGGGGGTCCCCTTAGTCTACCTGTAAAGTGGCAGATCTGTACCATGTCTAGAATCTGCTGCAGCAATAATTGCATTTATAAAGCCAAAAACCAAAAACATTCTTCCAGATGAAATGATTAAACACCCTCAAAGCTAGGCAGCTTTGAAGTCCTGCAAAGATTCCACATCCCAAAAACACATAATCAGTGACATCGGCATCAGGGGCTTCATAGCTGGTAATCCAGGACTGATTCATTTATATATAAGTCAAGCGGTCCACGGAGTCTGTGCACAGACGCGTTCTATGATCAGTAATGAAACCTGCTGCAGCACTGAATGCCCATTCTTAAAGCACGCTGGATGCAGGGCAGCCCAATAACTCAATAGCATACTGGGCAAGTTCTGGCCAGTGGTCTATTTTCATGACCCAGTTAGTCAGTGGATCGTCAGCTGGAAAGCTCTCCATCTCTGTTTTGGCCCCAAGGTAATCATCCACCATGTGATGCATACGCCGCCGATGGGATGTGGAAGCTGACAGTCCTGCATGGGAAGGACTAAAAGAATTCCAAAATGCCTTACTTAGGCGGACATCTTCTCCAACGCTCCTCTCTTGACCAACAGAAGACTCAAAACTACATTTTCCACAACACTGTAACCTACTGGAGTCAGGAAAAATGTTCAACAAAATCCTCTTTAACGTGTCCTCAAGAGATTTTATATACAATGTGTTTTCTTCTGTGCCATATATGATTAAATGAAATGTGAAAGAAACAGTGGCACTCTCTAAAAATTAATAACTTTCACCCATTAAGGTGAACTCTTCATTAAAACAAATATATATATAGTGAACACCAAGTGACAAGTGAAAAAGATATATATAAACACTGTACTCAACTGAAAAAGTATATTATTCTTTGCATAAAGAGTAACAGAAAAAAATTATTTTTATAGTGAAAATAAAAATAAAGTCTTTGAAACGTGATGTCTTCTTTGCGACTTCCACCACACCCAGGTGTTAAGTGAGTCCACTCCCTATAGAAATTCACTCACCAGCTCCAATTGCCCAATTTTTAATTATATTCTTTTCTATTTGAATTTCAGAAGATGGTTATATTCTTTAATTTATGCTATTCTTTTTTGTTCTAATCTATTTTGTTCTTTTATTTACTATTCTATTGTTTTGTTTTACTCTATTATATTCTATTCTTTTATTTTCTGTTATATTATTTTATATTCTATTTTTTTATATGCCATTCCTTTATTTTCTATTCTATTTTACTCTCTTTGGATATTGGAAAAGGATAAAAATTTTATTTGTATTTGTTTATTTGTATTCAAATCGATTTGAATCAGAATTTCAAAAATTCAAATATTTTTTCGAATCAATTTTGAATAGTTTTTGAATTCGAATAGTTTTCGAATTTTTAATTCAAAAAGTTTTCGAATTCGAATAGTTTTCAAATTCGAATCCTTTTCCAATGTCCAAAGAGAGTAAAATAGAATAGAAAATAAAGGAATGGAATATAAAAAATAGAATAGAAAATAATATAACAGAAAATAAAAGAATAGAATATAATAGAGTAAAACAGAACAATATAATAGTAAATAAAAGAACAAAATAGATTAGAACAAAAAAGAATAGCATAAATTGAAGAATATAACCATCTTCTGAAATTCAAATAGAAAAGAATAGAATAGAAAAGAATATAATTAAAAAAACAATAGAATATAAATTTGAATTTAAATAGAATAGAAAAGAATAGATTGGAATAGAATAGAAAATAACAGAATAGTGTAGAAAAAAACAACAGAATAGAATATAACCATCTTCCTATTCTAATCTATTCTTTTCTATTCTATTCAAATTCTAATTGATTCTATGTGAATTTTGGGAAATGGTTATATTCTTTCTATTCTATTTTGTTTAATTCTATTAGTTTTCTATTTGTTTATTCTATTATATTCTTTTCTATTCTATTATTTTCTATTCTATTCTATCCTATTATATTCTATCCTTTTATATTCTATTCTTTTCTATTCAAATTCAAATTTATTCCATTCCAAATTTGAATTTTGGAAGATGGTTATATTCTTTCTATTCTACTCTATTCTGTTGTTTTGTGTTTTTCTATACTATTCTGTCATTTTCTATTCTTTTCTAATTAATTTTTTTCTATTCTATTCAAATTCAAATTGATTGTAATAGAATTTTGGGAAATGGTTATATTCTTTCTTTTCTAGTCTATTGTTTCTTTTATATATATTTTATTTCTATTCTATTATAGTCTATTCTATTTTTTTCTATTCTATTCTTTTTTATTCTTTTCTTATGTATTGAAATTCAAATTTATTCTATTTGAAATTCAAATTTCAGAAGATGGTAATATTCTTTTTATATTATTCAATTATTTTTTATTCTATTCTATTTTGTTCATTTCTATTCTATTATATTCTATTCTTTTATTTTCTGTTATATTCTTTTATATTCTATTATTTTATTTTCTATTCTGTTCTATTCTATTCTATCCTATTATATTCTATCCTTTTATATTATATTCTTTTCTATTCAAATTCAAATTTATTCTATTCCAAATTCCAATTTTGGAATATGGTTATATTCTTTCTATTCTATTCTATTCTGTTGTTTTTTTTCCATACTATTCTGTTATTTTCTATTCTGTTCTAATCATTTTTTTCTATTCTATTCAAATTCAAATTGATTCTTTTAGAATTTTGGGAAATGGTTATATTCTTTCTTTTCTATTCTATTGTTTTTTTCAATTATATTTTATTTCTATTCTATTATAGTCTATTCTATTTTTTTATTCTATTCTTTTTTATTCTTTTCTTTTCTTATGTATTTAAATTCAATTTTATTCTATTTGAAATTCAAATTGCAGAAGATGGTAATATTCTTTTTATTTTATTCAATTCTTTTTTACTCTATTCTACTTTGTTAATTCTATTCTATTATATTCTATTCTTTTATTTTCTGTTATATTCTTTTCTATTCTATTACATTTTTTTCTATTCTATTCCTTTATTTTCTATTCTTTTTTATTCTCTTTGGAGAATGGAAAACTATTAGAATTCAAAAACTATTCAAAGTCGAAAACTGTTCGAAATTCATTTGAAAACTATTCAAACTGCACAACCTCATGTTTCTTCCTGGTGGTCAGCACATGGATTCTCTCAGGTCCGACATTTTCTTGGAACCCGCACCTTCCCCTCAAGGGCTTCAATCCAAGAGACTCATGAAGCTCCCCCAGTGGAATTCTTCCTCTATCTCCAATTACGACACTGGATTTCCTCTCTCAGACGCAATGACGCTTTTCCGTACTAGAAATTGGCCTTTGAACAAACATGTCAACACTCTCCAGGATCTCCTGGTAACATATCTTTGATTTACTCCTCCCTTAACTCAAGTTGGACTCCAACCTCCTTATCTTATGTCCCCAAATGGGAGCGGGACTTATCCCCCATTGATTTGGTGGATTGGAGCAAAGCCTGGTCTAATATTGTGAAATGCTCCTTTAACACGGCTACCCTATAGGCAGCCTATAAGGTACTCCTCCGTTGGTACTGGGTTCCAACCCATATTGTCAAATCAAACCCATCCTACAGTGATAGATGCTCCCGGGGCTGTGGTCAGCGTGGAGATGAACTTCATATCTAGTGGTCCTGCCCCCGCTTAGTGGGATTCTGGTCAAGGGTATTTGGTCTTCCGTTTACTCTCTTCCATGTGTCTACCCGCAATGATGCCAAGTTGGCCTTACTCCACTGCCCGATCCCAGGCCTCTTCTCCTATCAGCAGAAATTGGCCATCTATTTGTTTATCACTGCAAAGCGTGCAATAGCAAGGGCCTGGAAGAGGCCAGCTGTCTCATTTGCAGAGGTGAAGAGCATCTTAACTACTCTCATGATTAATGAGAAGATGTCTAGTATTCTCCATGACTCCCACACCAAATTCCTCAAGGTATGAGGCCTGTGGTGGTCCTACGCTCTTCCTACTTTGCATCCGACCATCCTAGGCCTCTCTAACTGACCTCCTCTGCCTGTTCTCTTTCCTAAATATTCTGCACCTCCTTTTCCTTCTCTGTCTTTCCTTCTCATCTCTTGCGTCCCTCCTTTGCCATGTGCCCCCCCCTTTTTTATTTGCTTGCTCGTATGACCTCTATCCAAGTTTTGTTTTTTTGAAATTATTGTGGACTACTTCACACCCCAACCCCTGAGCAATTAATCTCAGTCACCCTATGTTGACCCTCGGCCTTGGCCGGAGGGTTATTGATGTTCGACAGTTCTTTCTACCAAACATGTTCCCAATGTGTATTATTACGTTGTACCATGTTATGCTTACTGCTCATATCCCCTGCGCGGGATCATTACAGTTATTCTTACTTCTCATATATTTTAATAAAAAAAATTGTACCATAAAACTATTCGAATTGCATTGAAAACTATTAGAACCGATTCGAATTTGAATTCCGTTCAAATATTTTTTTCCATTTTTTCGGATTCATTGAAATTTGGTACTATTGTAAGGGTGCTTTCACACCGAGGCGGCGGCGGTAAAGCGTTGCTATTTTTAGCGGTGCTTTACCGTCATTTTAGCGGCGCTATTCGGCCACTAGCAGGGCGCTTTTAACCCCTGCTAGTGGCCGAAAAAGGATTAAAACCGCCCGCAAAGCGCCACTGCAGCGGCGCTTTGCCGGCATTTGGCGGCACTGCCCCATTGATTTCAATGCCTCCTACAGCACTGCAAAGATGCTGCTTGCAGGACTTTTTTTACCATCCTGCAAGTGCACCGCTCCAGTGTGAAAGCACTCAGGCTTTCACACTGGAGAGACAGGAGAGGCTCTTTACAGGCGCTATGCAGGCGCTATTTTTAGCGCTGTGTGAAAGCAGTCTAATTCGGAAATTCTAATGCCCTGTACACACGGTCAGATTTTCAGATGGAAAAAGTGCAATTGGATTGTGTTGTCGGAAATTCCGATCGTGTGTGGGCTCCATCTGACTTTTTCCGTCGGAATTTCCGACACACAAAGTTTGAGAGCAGGATATAAAATTTTCCCACAACAAAATCAGATCATTTAAATTTCGATCGTGTGTACACAAATCCGACGCACAAAGTACCATGCATGCTCAGAATAAATTAAGAGAGGAAAGCTATTGGCTACTGCCCCGTTCATAGTCCCGACGTACGTGTTCAGAACGATTGGATTTTCCGACAACTTTGTGCGACCGTGTGTATGCAAGACAAGTTTGAGCCAACATCCGTCGGGAAAAATCCGATGGATTTTGTTGTTGGAATGTCCGATCAATGTCTGATCATGTGTACAGGGCATAATACATCCGAATTACCGAAAAACAAAAATTTGTCGGAATTTCAATTCGCAACAAAACAAATTGCACATGTCTACTGCACCCCACAAGTACATCTTCCTTTGTGCAAGCATCCCATTTTGTATGTTTTTCTTTTGGGATGTGCACATAGGCTTTGCTTGCAAAATTTTTTTAGATGGTTCAAATTCGGGGCATTTCCATTCCACAGTTCATATGGAGTTTTCTCAGTTGAATTTACTAGTAGTCAATTTTGGAGATAGCATGTGGTCATAATTGCTTCCTCCCAGTATGTGGCTGGCTTATCCAACAGCATGGTTCTTCCACTCTCACATAGAGATGGTTCATTCTTTCTTCAATACTGCTTTGTTCTGGGTTGTATGGTACAGTAGTTTGAAATATTATGCCATGCTTTCTGAGAATTGCCTGTGTGTTAACACCTGTAGATTCAAATCCTTTGTGTTTCCCAATACACTCAGCATTTTGCTACATTACTTGAGCCAAATACTGTTCAAGTTTCTCTACTACTTCACTTTTGCTGTGTAACAGATATAGGGGGTGATTTACAAAAGCCGTGCGCCATCAGTAGAGGTACAACACACATTTCCATATTTACGAAATGGTGCGTCGGTAACAGAGCGCAAATCCCCCATTTACTATGGTGATCTCGGCGCACGGGAGAATGCAATCTGTGTGCCAATGTGGACATGGTGCACGGTATCTTGTCTCCCCCCTCTAACCCCTTGGATTTCCATGGGCTATCTTTTGCTTTTAAAGAGGAACTCCACACTTCATTCTACAATGCTCTTGTCTCCCCCTCTAACCCCCTGCATTTCTATGGGCTAACTTTTGCTTTTAAAGGGGAACTCCACTCTATTCTCAATAGGCTGTGAGCTGCCTTCACCAATTCAAACCACATCCTTTTTCAGAGCATACAACAGTTAGGAAAGGGGCAAGAAGAGCAATCTGAACCAATCTTGAACCATACAAGGCCACATGCACTCAACATAGCTGGCTGCCTTTAGGGCATGTTGGGGTCAGCCCAATACCAACCACAAAGCACCTTGTACGCACTAGTTTAAAGGGGTTTTTACACATTCTGTAAAGCCCCCTATCTGCAGCCCCCCACAACCCCAGCCTAGGGTTGTGTGGAAGAGGTCCTTGTCTCCCTGAACATGGAAACACGGTGGTTGACTTTTGGGGTGCCCAAGCCCCTCCTGCCCCCAATCATCCACCCCCTTTCATGGGCTGGCATGCTGTGTGTTTGGCTAGGAGTTTGTTAGTTTGGGGTGGTATTTTTCACGTGGGGCTTCTCATTTTAAGCCTTAACAGACCCAAATGGCCTTGTATGTATTGGGAGGGCAGGCTATTTTTTGTTTTGGGTTAAAATATTGCATCTGCAGCTTACAAATGTAGATTTGTAAGTTTTCTCTAAAGCCGTACATCTTTGAAGCAGCATTTTGGAAACATGCTACAGATGCACCACTTTACAGGCAGAGTAAGCCCCCCCCCCCCCAAGTTACTAGCTGTTAAGAAATTTTGCATTTTTAAAGGCACTTCTCCTTGTTTTGTTTTTGGGGTTGTCCAAATTGGTGACATTGATATATGTCCCTCAGGGTGGGACCTGGGCCCCCATACGCATTTTAAGGCCAATAACTAGAATATCAGCCAGGCAAGTGGAGACTCACAGAATTAACAAGTCAGTTCCCATAGACTGCAATAGTATTTGTTGTATAACTTTTGCACATGTTAGGCTCTTTGTTTGCCCCCCCCCCCCCCGGACCAGGGTGTGTTTGTCCCATCTGTAATATTGTAGCATGCTGGATGATGTGCTTAATTTTGGACATGGGTTGGCTTATTTTGTGCTAGCTGCATTTGGGTAGTTCTGGGCATGCTCAGGGACGTGTGTGTGTGTAAAAGGAATTGACTTCTGGACACGCCCGGTGGAGACCCTCTGTATGTTACCATATATATTGCTACACATAAGAGTGCCTTCTTTATCCAACCAGATTACCTTTCCGGCGAGAGTTGACCAGCATTTGGCACTACCTGTAAGTTACAGATATTGAGATAAACTCATACATACATGGTTCTCATCCTGCCCTTTCCTCCCTTTTTATTTTTTTTTGTTTATTATTGTTATCATTCATTGATTCATTTTTATCTCCAGATACCTACCTGCGCCTCTCCTTTGGAAGCGAGAATTACCTTGCGAAATGCATAGAGATCATTCACGCAGCAGCTCTAGATCAATTGGGGGATCTGTATGGTGCTTTCAGGTCCCGCATATCTAATTTTTTCATATGAGCTCTATGCAGCACCATTCATGTTCATCATTTATGTCTTCTTTATAATTGTGGTACATATGTTTTTAAATGTATGATAATAAAAAGAATTCATATTTTTACATTTACTGTCTGAGGTCTGACTCTAAAAGCCCCGTGGGCAAAACATTTTTTTTCTGTGTTGTACATGTGTGTATATAGAGATGTATCTATATATCTATAGATCTAGGTTCTTGTGTCCACCAGCAGAGAGAAGTTGGGTAGATGCTACACTCCCAATTCTGGAGGCATAATAATGGTCTAGCACAGGGGTCTTCAAACTACGGGACTCCAGTTGTTCAGGAACTACAATTCCCATCATGCCTAGTCATGTCTGTGAATGTCAGAGTTTTACAATGCCTCATGGGATGTGTAGTTCCACAACAGCTGGAGAGCCATAGTTTGAAGATTCCTGGTCACTCTAGCATGTCTTGAAAAAGGTGGTTTTTCATGTGCCTTGTATAGTGCTCAAGAAATATTGTTAGGAAAATACAAGTGGGTCATGGCACATCTACATTCCAAATTTGGCACTTATGATGGTCATGCACTATGCAATCTGATTGCCCAATCTCTGTACAACTCGATATTTAGGGAAATTAGGTAATAGGAAAATGCATTTGAACACTTAATTCAAAATATAGGAAATCAAACAGGCTCTTGCACTAAATCTAATTTATTTAAGATCTAACTGATTTCAGTGTATGGTCACCTTTAACCACATGCAGACCGGGCCATAGCCGAAAGACGGCTACAGCGTGGTCGGCTTATTCTGGGAGGGTGTCCATGGACATCCTCCCAGAATCTTGCTCCCGTGCGCCCCCTGGGGCGCGCACCCGGAAATATCCGTGACCGCCAGGTCTGGAAGAGCTGGCGCAACACGGATCACGGTAACTGGCTGATGATAGCGGCCGTTTACCACGTGATTGCTCTGTCAAATGACAGAGCGATCACAACAACAAACCGGCGTCACGTCCGGGAGAGATTGTTTGCAGCACTGCTGTGGGTTGGATGTGTAGTGCCCACAGCGCTGCTCAGTGCCCATTCCAGCTGCAATACTCTGCCAATATACTCTGCAATACTCTGCCAATATACTCTGCCAATATACGCTGCAATAGTCTGCCAATATACTCTGCAATAGTCTGCCAATATACTCTGCAATACTCTGCCAATATACACTGCAATACTCTGCCAATATATTCTCTGCAATATTCTGCCAATATACTCTGCAATAATCTGCCAATATACTCTGCAATAGTCTGCCAATATACTCTGCAATACTCTGCCAATATACTCTGCCAATATACTCTGCCAAAATACTCTGCCAAAATACTCTGCCAATTTACTCTGCAATACTCTGCCAATATACTCTGCAATACTCTGCCAATATACTCTGTCAATATACTCTGCCAATACTCATCCGTCCATCCATACACTGCAATACTCATCCGTCCATCTATACTCTGCAATACTCATCCGTCCATCCATACTCTGCAATACTCATCTGTCCATCCATACTCTGCAATACTCATCCATCCATCCATACTCTGCAATACTCATCCATCCATCCATACTCTGCAATACTCATCCATCCATCCATACTCGGCAATACTCATCCATCCATCCATACTCTGCAATATTCATCCGTCCATCCATACTCTGCAATACTCATCCATCCATCCATACTCTGCAATACTCATCCATCCATCCATACTCTGCAATACTCATTCATCCATCCATCCATATTCAGCAATACTCATCCATCCATCCATCCTCTGCAATACTCATCCATCCATCCATCCATCCTCTGCAATACTCATCCATCCATCCATACTCTGCAATACCCAGCTATACTCAGCCATACCCAGTCATCCCACTCACACTCAGCCATACCCACACAGCCATACTCAGCCATCCCATCCATACCCAGCCATCCACATCCACGGCTCATCCATGCCACATCAGTTGGCATCCATGCTATTACAATGCCTCAAAGTGTAAACAGATAGTCAAATTAGACTTGAAATTTATGCCCCTAGAACGCCTGCTGGTGCTTCCTGAATGTCAGTCCTCTGTATGTGGCCACGCTGTGTAAAAGTCTCCCACATGGGGTATCGCCATACTCAGGAGGAGTAGCAGAATGTGTTTTGGGGTGTCATGTGTGGTATGCATATGCTGTGTGTGAGAAACAACTTCAAAAACCTCACCATGCCTCTTTTTAAACACCTTGGAATGTCTACTTTCCAGAAAGGGGTCATTTGGGGGGTATTTGTACTTTCCTGGCTTGTTAGGGTCTCAAGAAATGAGATAGGTCATCAGTACTTCAGATGTGATCAATTTTCAGAGATTGGCACCATAGCTTGTGGACTCTATAACTTTCTCACCGACCAAATAATATACACCAATTTTAATTATTTTTACCAAAGATATGTAGCAGTATAAATTTTGGACAAAATTTATGAAGAAAAATGACTAATTTGCTAAATTTTAACAGAAAGAATTTTTTTTTTTTTACAGAATTTTCAGTATTTTTTGATTTATAGCGCAAACAAATTAAAAACCCAGCAGTGATTAAATACCACCAAAAGAAAGATCTATTTGTGTGAAAAAAGGACAAAAATTTCATATGGGTACAGGGTTCCCTGACTGAGTAATTGTCATTCAAAGTGTGAGAGCACTGAAAGCTGAAAATTGGTCTGGTTAGTAAGGGGGTTAAAGTGCCCAGTGGTCAAGTGGTTAATCACTTGCCGACCGGCTCGCACCGATATACATCGGCAAAGTGGCACGGGTGCACAAGACAATGTACCCGTACGTTGCTGTGTCATTGGCGGTGCACGTGCCGCGGGAGCATGCCCGCGGGTCCTGCGGACTCTATGTCCCGCGATCGTGACACGGAGAGGCAGAACGGGGAGATGCCTATGTAAACAAGGCATTTCCCTGTTCTGCCTAGCAACATGACTGGAATCTACTGCTGCCAGTGATCGGGAGCAGTGATCTTTGTCATGTTCTAGTGGGCCCATGACCCTACAGTTAGAACACGCCCAGGGAACACACCTAACACCTTGATTGCACCCTAGTGTTTAACCCCTTCCCTGTCAGTGATATTTACACAGTAATCAATGCATTTTTATAGCACTGATCACTGTATAAATGCCAATGGTCCCAAAATAGTGTCAAAAGCGCCCAATCTGTCCGCCGCAATGTCGCAGTCATGATAACAATCGCAAATTGCCACCATTACTAAAAAAAAAATAATAATAAAAATGCCATAAATCTATCCCCTATTTTGTAGACGCGATAACTTTTGTGCAAACCAATCACCAAACCAATACACGCTTATTGCGATTTTTTTTAACCAAAAGTATGTAGAAGAATACATATTGGCTTAAACTGAGGAAGAAATTTGTTCTTTTCTATTTTTTGAGGATATTTATTTTAGCAAAAAGTAAAAAATATTGTTTTTTTTCAAAATGTTCGCTCTTTTTTTGTTTATAGCACAAAAAAGAAAACCCGCAGAGGTGATTAAAAACCACCAAAAGAAAGCTCTATTTGTGGGAAAAAAAGGACGTAAATTTTGTTAGGGTACAACGTCGCATGACTGCAAAATTTCCGTATCACAAAAAAAGGGCTTGGTCAAGAAGGGGGTAAGTCCTTCCGGGGCTGAAGTGGTTAAAGATCAAGATCTGAAAATATTAATTTATTTAGTTTAGAAACACTTCTATGTTCTCTGAAATGTATTAAAAGATTTGGGTAAAAAAGAAAAAACGCATTTCAAAGATATATTAGAAGTGATAGGAATGAGATTAGCATCAAAAGGGTTAATTAACTGAGTACACCTACTAATTGCCTAACAAGACATGTCCAATAAGATGAAATTAACCAATTGTATTGGGCGTGCGCTATTATCAATGAGAAAACCGCAGTTACTCTAGAGCCAGTTGCAGTTTACATATGCAGGTATTTATTATTGTTATTTGCGCTTCAATGTCCGCAGGTTTGCACGTTCAATTAATGACTTTTCCGGTGCACCAATTAATGTATGAACTGGTGCAGTGCCTTCTTCTTAGTAAATCACCCCCATAGTGTAGTATACCTGGAGTAATTATCTATAAAAGTGAGAAAATACCTCTTCTTCCCTGGAGCCACTTTTTCCATTGGCCCGCAAAGATCTGAATGAATTAAATCCAGAGGTTTCTTAGCTCTGCTGTTACTTTGCTTTGATAGTAAAGAAAACAGTCTTGTTTCGTGTTACTGTTTTTATTCCTTTTTTTAATCTTTAAAGCAGACTCTGTGACAGAAGCACCACCACGATTAATGCTTTCTGTTTTATGCTTGTATTCATCCACAAGCTCGCCCTTAACTACTTCCGGACTGCCTGCCATCGTTGTACATCAGTATTTGTATGTAGAATACCGGGTTTATAGCAGCAGATAGCTGCCATAACCCCGATATATTCCTAAATTACGGATTGTACTCTTTCTGCCAATAGTGGTTTCTCCCCTACCTCACTGATGGTAGCCGAGTGAGGGAAAGATGGCCCCAGCTCGGCTCCATAACATTGGATGACGGAAGTGACGTCAAACGTCACTTCCACCCAATGGTGTTAAAGGGGATTTTTTTAAGTCATTTATTTATTTTACTGCATTTTAGGGCACTTTCACACTGTCAGCGCCTGGGCATCGGCAGTAAAGCACCGCTATTTTTAGTGACGCTTTAACGTAATTTTTGCAGAGCTTTTCGGCCACTATCGGGGCGCTTTTAACCCCAACTAGTGGCCAAAAAAGGGTTAAAACCAAAGTGGCGCTGCAGTGGCGCTGCCCATTAAATTCAATGGGCAGGGGTGCTTTAGGAGTGGTGTATTCACTGCTCCTACAGAGCTGCAAAGAAGCTGCTTGCAGGACTTTTTTTTGACACTCTGCCAGCGCAGCGCCCCAGTGTGAAAGCACTCGGGCTTTCACACTGGGATTGCAGCTGAGGCTTTTTTCAGGTGCTTTACGGGTGCTATTTTTAGTGCTAAAGCGCCTGAAAAATGCCTCCAGTGTGAAAGGGGTCTAAATGTAAATGTGAGATCTGAGGTCTTTTTGACCCCAGATCTGAAATTTAAGAGGTCCTGTCATGCTTTTTTTCTATTACAAGGGGTGTTTACATTCCTTGTAATAGGAATAAAAGTGACCCAACTTTTTTTAAAAAGACAGTGTAAAAAGAAAAAGAAAAAGTAAAATACTGTAAATAAGAAAAAAAAAAGATTAAAGCGCCCCATCCCCCAGAGCTTGCGCACAGAAGCAAACACATATGCAAGTCACGCCCGCATATGAAAACGGTGTTCAAACCACACATGTGAGGTATCACCATGATCATTAGAGCGAGAGCAATATTTCTAGCAAAAGACCTCCTCTGTAACTCAAAACTGGTAACCTGTGGAAATTTTTAAACGTCACCTATGGAGATTTTAAAGGGTCAAAGTTTGTCGCCATTCGCGTTTCATAACTTTCTGGTAAGCACTATTGTGCTCTGACAAAATCTTTATTTATTCTCCTATACCTGATAGGCGTTCAACCATTTCCAAGATGTGCCTTATGTAATCCGGCATATTCTGGCCTTTCATCAACTTGGTTTAGTATAGCTTTCTAATCAAACACAGTTTATTGCTGAGATTAGCACTTTCACGCACCTTTTGTAATCCTTCCCATATTTCTTTAGCAGTTTCACACTTATGCCGCATGCACACGATCGGACATTCCGACAACAAAATCCATGGATTTTTTCCGAAGGATGTTGGCTCAAACTTGTCTTCCATACACACGGTCACACAAATTCCGAACGTCAAGAATGCGGTGACATACAACACGTACGACGGCACTAGAAAAGGGAAGTTCAATACCAAGTGCACCACCCTTTGGGCTCCTTTTTCTAATCTCATGTTAGTAGAAGTTTGTTGAGAGACGATTTGCGCTTTTCAGCCTTGTGCTTTTCCGATCGTTACTGCTCTTCAGTTTGTGCTTGTGGGTTCATATCTGGTTTTCAGTGCTTGCCCCCCAAAGCATACACGAGGTCCGTATAAAATATATGGAGTACTTTGCGGGGAGGGGGGCCATTGATATGCCAGAAAATGTTTAATAAACATTTTAAAAATACATTATTTTTATTTAAACTGAAATAATATTTCCTTTGATTTACTGCTTGTGTTTCTTTCAGCTGTCTCCTAGGTTCTCCAATGGGCTTTTTTTTTTTTTTTTGACATTTTCTTCAATAGTGCAAACATAATTTATTTGGGGTGACAATCTCTTCTTCAGTGAACTATTATTATGTTGTGGGTCTGCTACACACACACCTTGTTTTTGTTGTTAATGTATGTAATGCATTACTGTTAAAAATATACATCATTTTCAGCACCATGAATGAATTTTTGCAGAATCACGAAAATGGCATGATTGTAGCAAATTATAAAGCACTGTGGGTGATATCCCGTGATGGCAGATAGCACATGTTGACACACTGTGTGCATCTTCAAAATTTGGCTTTCTAAAAAATATTTAAAATGTGTGAAAATACTAGAAATAAAAATAAACTAGAAGAATTTTGTTTTTTTTTAGATTCTGCCTAAAACATCAATGATGTTTTTGAGTCTTTTTTCCACATCATTAATGTCTTCCTTGATCTTTTGTAAATCACGATTGCACACCATGATCTCCCCGATGAGGATGTGTGCACTTGCACTTGTGAAATGCGAATCTTCTACCACAACATCCACATCACCTAAAATTAAAAAACACACCATGTATTATAAATATGCAGGCACACATCTATTACCTGAAGCTGTGGTCTCAGACACTCACCTGTTGTGGTCACTATTTCGCCCACTTCATAAACCTCTCTTTCCTCCACATCTTCTGGTTGTGGTGTGGGGATTTGCTTTTCTTTCGGAGGTGGGGGGTCCCTGGTGTCCTCAGATGTCCTGAGTCTTTTCTCCCCTATGTGAATAAAAAAAAGGTATACTTAGCACACAGATATTTGAGAGCATAAATAGGAATATGAAACATTGCTTGGAAGTGTCGTACAATTGTCTTTTTTGAGTTCCAAGCTGAAGACATTATTTTTTCCCTTTCTAAAGCTGGAATACTTACCTTTTTTGTACAATTTTCACACATGGAGACACCCCTAGTATCCACTGGAGCACCTGTGTGGGACAGCCTAAAAAGTTTGTTCTGGTGTCCCACACTAGTGCTCCTGCGCCCAGATGTGTAAACAGCTGCTGAGTGTCCTCTCCTTACACTGAATCAAGTTTGCATTTCATTCTAGTACAAACCCATCTAGACAACAATGTCATAAACTTCTTTTAACCACTTCAGCCCCGGAAGGATTTACCCCCTTCCTGACCAGAGCACTTTTTACAATTTGGCACTGCGTCGCTTTAACTGCTAATTGCGCGGTCATGCAATGCTGTACCCAAAAGAAATTTGCGTCCTTTTCTTCCCACAAATAGAGCTTTCTTTTGATGGTATTTGATCACCTCTGCCGTTTTTATTTTTTGCGCTATACACGGAAAAAGACCGAAAATTTTGAAAAAAAATGATATTTTCTACTTTTTGTTCTAAAAAAAATCCAATAAACTCAATTTTAGTCATACATTTAGGCCAAAATGTATTCGGCCACATGTCTTTGGTAAAAAAAATGTCAATAAGTGTATATTTATTGGTTTGCGCAAAAGTTATAGCGCCTACAAACTAGGGTACATTTTCTGGAATTTACACAGCCTTTAATTTATGACTGCCTATGTCGTTTCTTGAGGTGCTAAAATGGCAGGGCAGTACAAAACACCCACAAATGACCCCATTTTGGAAAGTAGACACCCCAAGGAAATTGCGGAGAGGCATGTTGAGCCCATTGAATATTCATTTTTTTTGTCCCAAGTGATTGAATAATGACAAAAAAAAGAAAATTACAAAAAGTTGTCACTAAATGATATATTGCTCACACAGGTCATGGGCATATGTGGAATTGCACCCCAAAATACATTTAGCTGCTTCTCCTGAGTATGGGGATACCACATGTGTGGGACTTTTTGGGAGCCTAGCCGCGTACGGGGCCCCGAAAACCAATCACTGCCTTCGGGATTTCTAAGGGCGTACATTTTTGATTTTACTCCTCACTACCTATCCCAGTTTTGAAGGCCATAAAATGCCCAGATGGCATAAAACCCCCCCAAATGACCCCATTTTGGAAAGTAGACACCCCAAGCTATTTTCTGAGAGGCATAGTGAGTATTTTGCAGCTCTCATTTGTTTTTGAAAATAAAAAAAGACGAGAAAAAAAAAAAAAATGTTCTTTTTTCAATTTTCAAAACTTTGTGACAAAAAGTGAGGTCTGCAAAATACTCACTATACCTCTCAGCAAATAGCTTGGGGTGTCTACTTTCCAAAATGGGGTCATTTGGAGGGGTTTTTTGCCACCTGGGCATTCCATGGCCTCCGAAACTGTGATAGGCAGTGAAGAGTGAAATCAAAAATTTACGGCCTTAGAAAGCCTGAAGGCGGTGCTTGGTTTTCGGGGTCCCGTACGCGGCTAGGCTCCCAAAAAGTCCCACACATGTGGTATTCCCATACTCAGGAGAAGCAACAGAATGTATTTTGGGGTGTAATTTCACATATTCCCATGGCATGTTTGAGCAATATATCATTTAGTGACAACTTTGCGCAAAAAAAAAATAAAAAAAATAAAAAATTGTCTCTTTCCCGCAACTTGTGTCACAATATAAAATATTCCATGGACTCGACATGCCTCTCAGCAAATAGCTTGGGGTGTCTACTTTCCAAAATGGGGTCATTTGGGGGGGTTTTGAACTGTCCTGGCATTTTATGCACAACATTTAGAAGCTTATGTCACACATCACCCACTCTTCTAACCACTTGAAGACAAAGCCCTTTCTGACACTTTTTGATTACATAAAAAAATACATTTTTTTTGCAAGAAAATTACTTTGAACCCCCAAACATTATATATTTTTTTAAAGCAAATGCCCTACAGATTAAAATGGTGGGTGTTTCATTTTTTTCTTTCACACAGTATTTGCGCAGCGATTTTTCAAACGCATTTTTGGGGGAAAAAACACACTTTTTTAAATTTTAATGCACTAAAACACACTATATTGCCCAAATGTTTGATGAAATAAAAAAGATGATCTTAGGCCGAGTACATGGATACCAAACATGACATGCTTTAAAATTGCGCACAAACGTGCAGTGGCGACAAACTAAATACATTTTTAAAAGCCTTTAAAAGCCTTTACAGGTTACCACTTTAGATTTACAGAGGAGGTCTACTGCTAAAATTACTGCCCTCAATCTGACGTTCGCGGTGATACCTCACATGCATGGTGCAATTGCTGTTTACATTTGACGCCAGACCGACGCTTGCGTTCGCCTTAGCGCGAGAGCAGGGGGGACAGGGGTGCTTTTTTTTTTTTTTTTCTTTATTATTATTATTTTTTTTTTATCTTATTTTTAAACTGTTCCTTTCATTTTTTTTTTTTAAATCATTTTTATTGTTATCTCAGGGAATGTAAATATCCCCTATGATAGCAATAGGTAGTGACAGGTACTCTTTTTTAAAAAAAATTGGGGTCTATTAGACCCTAGATTTCTCCTCTGCCCTCAAAGCATCTGACCACACCAAGATCGGTGTGATAAAATGGTTTCCCAATTTCCCAATGGCGCTGTTTACATCCGGCGAAATCTAAGTCATAAAATGCTCGTAGCTTCCGGTTTCTTAGGCCATAGAGATGTTTGGAGCCACTCTGGTCTCTGATCAGCTCTATGGTCAGCTGGCTGAATCACCGGCTGCATTTTCAGGTTCCCTGTTGAGACAGGAGAGCCAGAGAAAAACACGGAAGACGTTGGGGGGGGGGGCATTCCCTCCCACGGCTTGTAAAAGCAGTCTAGAGGCTAATTAGCCGCTAGGATTGCTTTTACATGAAAGCCGACCGCTGGCTGAAAAGAATGATACCAAGATGATACCTAAACCTGCAGGCATCATTCTGGTATAACCACTCAAAGTCGTGAATGGCGTACCTGAAGACAAAAAAATGGTTAACAATAAAGCACAGTAAACGGTAAAGTATAAAAAATTGCATACCTGAAAAGCAAACATGATAAAACATAATAACAATAAAACATTGCAGAATAGAATACAGTAAAAAAGAGCAGAACAATAGAGAGAATAGAGAGAGAGAGAACAATAAAACGACAACTATTTTTTTTTTTTTTTATATTTTTGTATGTGTTTTTTTTTTTTTTTTACACTTTTTTTTGTAACTGTAACTTTTATAACTGTAACCGGTTCCAGGTTCAGGTCTCTCAAAATGCGATGGCATCTTGGGAGACCCTGTGAAAGTGTGTCCTAGTCTGTGCAATGCTGTACCCTACGCTAATACTCAACTAGTGCATGGTAGCGTTCAAAACATTCACCAATGCAAAGACCAGGATTGTCAGGACAGGAGGGACAATAATAGCGGGTGTCACGCCTATATCCGCGCTTGCTGCAGACACAACATCTTTTTTGGGGGGGTTCGTTGGGTAGGGGTACTCGGGAGGACATAAAGAAAATGCCTCTCATGCAGCCGACTGCATTTGGTTGGGGATGTGAATGGGGGAAGTACGGGCGCTGCAGAAGCGGTGGGTTCCCAATTAGGATTGGCGAATGCAGCAGGAAGGGCACTATGGGCACGACGGGCCTGTGTTTGTCTTTTTGGTGGCAGCGGGACACTACTTGTGCTTGCCACCTCACCAGCTTGAACTGCACTTATGGGACTCGCCACGTCACCAAGTGTTACTGCAGTGCTGGTTTGACTATGACCGGGGTGTACTAGGCCGCTGGCGTTTGCCAGTTCACCAAAACGCTACCAAAAAAACTGTTAGCGATCGCAGGGATCAGGCCTGACTCTGCGAACGCTGCAGTTATGCGTTTAGTGTTTTGTAAGTGTCAGTGATCGATCGATACTGCACTTGGGTGGGCTGGGCTGGGCCGGGCGGAGGGGCAAAACGCAGGTGCTAGCGGGTATCTGGGCTGATCCCGCTAACACTGTGTTTTTGGGAACCCTAAACTGCTGGGGACGCCAGTATAGATCTGATCGGATCAGATATTGATCCGTTCAGATACTATACCACTAAGGGAGGTGTACGGTGCGTGCGTGGGTGTTAGCGGTACTGGCGCTAACCTGACACTGCCTGGGGCTGGTGCTTGCCAGTTCACCAAAACGCTACCAAGAAAACTGTTAGCGATCGCAGGGATCAGGCCTGACTCTGTGAATGCTGCAGTTATGCGTTTAGTGTTTTGTAAGTGACAGTGATCGATCGATACTGCACTTGGGTGGGCTGGGCTGGGCCGGGCGGAGGGGAAAAACGCAGGTGCTAGCGGGTATCTGGGCTGATCCCGCTAACACTGCGTTTTTGGGAACCCTAAACTGCTGGGGACGCCAGTATAGATCTGATCGGATCAGATATTGATGCGTTCAGATACCATACCACTAAGGGAGGCGCATGCTGCGTGCGTGGGTGTTAGCGGTACTGGCGCTAATCTGACACTGCCTGGGGCGACGCATATCACCGCCGGGCGATCAGGGGGCTAAACCTTTATTCGGTAATAAACGGCGGGTGCCCTGACACTATAAAAAATAAACTAACTAACCAGCATCACCCGTAATGGTTATACGGTGATCAGTGGTGAAAGGGTTAACTAGGGGGCTATTAAGGGGTTAAAACATTTATTAGATAGTATATGGGGGTCCCTGACGCTATAAAACGCTGACGGCAAACCTAAATATTTACGTCCCTAACTAGCGTCACCAGCGACACTAATACAGCGATCAGAAAAATTATCGCTTAGTGACACTGGTGACGGGGGGTGATCAAGGGGTTAAAACTTTATTAGGGGGGGTTAGGGGGATACCCTAGACCTACAGGGGGCTAATACTCACTGCCCTAACACTTCTAACTGTCACAAACTGACACCTAGCAGTAATCAGAAAAAAAAAACCTGCTTGGTGTCAGTCTGTGACGGGGGGGGGTGATTGGGGGGGGGATCGGGGAGCGATCGGGGGGGGGGGATCGGGGTGTTTTGTGTGCCTGGCATGTTCTACTGTGTGTGTGTTGTGCACTCACATTACAGTCTTCTCTCCTCGGCCCGGAACGGAAAATACCGAGCCGAGGAGAGATGACATCATTTCCTCTGCCTCTGTGTACAATACAGAGGCAGGGAAATGATCCCATTGGCTGGGAGCGATCGCGAGGGGGGGGCCACGAATGGATGGCCTCCCCCTCACCACCGATCGCCGGGGGAGATTTGCCGACCGCCGCAGGCACCGGGGGGGGACCCCCCACCCACGGGCAGGCAAGGACGTACAGGTAAGCCCTTTTGCCTGCCCGTGCTGCTCTGCCGACTTACATCGGCGTGCGACGGTCGGCAACTGGTTAATACAAATAGGCCTGAACAAATGTAGTTAACCTGTATCTGCCAAAAACATCGTATTAGTGGGCGAACAAACAATGTTTACTACAAACGATTACTGTGCCCACGAACCTGAAAGTTACCATTTTAAACTGTAAAACAGTAAAGAAAAGCACATGGAGCAGCATGCAAGTAATAATAATAATAGAAACACACGACAACTACTTACTTTTTTGAAGAACTCTCTTGATCTTTCTGTACTGATCCTGCTCCCTCAATTTCAGGTCTGACCAGCTTTTCCTCAATTGATTCTTGGATCGTCATACCCCAAAATTCCTGTGCAGACTTTTCACAACTTTAGCCATGATCTTGGCCTTTCTGACATTTGGGTTTAGGTAAAGTCTATGCTTCCCATCATAGTCGGCCTCTTTTCAAGATGTTCACCAGATCCACCATCTCTATAAAGGACATATTTGAGGTCTTAAATCTCCTCTGAGATCGGGACGTTTGTGGCTCCGGGCTTTCGTCGTTGTTGCTCTCCTCTGCATGCACTTGCTCTTTCTCCGCCATGTGCTCTCCCACTGCGGCCACCAATTTTGACTGTAAAATAATTGATGTCTGCCCTAGGGTACAAAGGCTTCGCAAATTTCACCAGTTTCTCCAGCATTACCTTTCCCTTTTTCTTTTGTTTTGACCCATAATAAATGGCTGTTTATTTTTCACAAATACTTGCCTATGTGTTTTACTTCAAAAAGGACAGTGTGTTTGTGAGTAGGCAAGTACATTTCAAAAATACAATGTCAAATTAACAAGGGACACCAACACCAACCTCCTTGAGGTTAAAAAATACAAGATAATAATGGTGTTGTGGTAACTTGGCACAAAAAGAAAGAAAAAATTATGGAGATCACGATAAAATTTTGTGTGACGGAAAATTACGATGGAGAATGTCCGATGGAGCCTACACACGTTAGGAATTTCCGACAACAAGCTCCCATCGAACATTTTCCGTTGGAAAATCCGACCGTGAGTACGGGGCATTACATATATGTATGGTTTGATCATCTTCTATGCTAAGAGAGATTGTGCTCTTAGCTTTTTGATCTTTCTCTATCCACTCATCTGAAGGATGTTCAGGTCTGACTTCCACGTGCCTTCTATTATTAGCAACATTTTCATCTTGAATTTCCAAGACTGGTAATTCTGGTTTGTCAGATTTGCAAATAAAAGCTTTGTTGCAGCTGTGTTACTGGCCATTTTCTGTTATTCATTTGCAGTCTTATTTCTGTTGTGTATTTTGCTCTTATCTGCTGGAGCTGGCTATAACTTGGCTATGACTGGGTTCTCAGCTTTTCTCTGGGCTATGCCTGGGTGGGTGTCTGGCCCCATAACCTGTTAGAAATTCTGTATATAGCCCTACAGAACAGACAGTTCACAGTCCACATGGGCGTTGCTGCTTAACTGCAGACAGGAAACATGTAATTTATTATAAGAGAAGAAGACATAGAGTATAGTCCTAGATGCAACTAAAAACTTTTAACATTTCCATCTATTGCACAAAATACATAAACTATGTATTCCAACAATAAATACAACTAGTGGTGGTGTTATACAAAGGGTGGAAAAGTGGAGTGAACATGAGCTTATGTGCATAATTAAATACCATTGAAAAATTCACACAAGAGACTTTGATGCAAATTGACAATGAATTTGTATAATATTTATGTGCATGTGAGATATTTATTGTAGTGTTATTAGCGCCACACTATTGTTTGGTTTTGTTCTACCTCTGATTCTATTTCTTAGTATGAAGTTTACTATTTACTATATATTTATATGATTTTAAACTTACAAAATGACATTGCTGCCTCTATTATTGTTTTTTTTTTCTATAGCACTAGATTATAGGAAAAACACACAGTCAACCTACAGTGGTAAGTTGATTGTGTGTTTTTCCTATACTCTAGAACAGTGGTCATCAACCCTGTCCTCAGGGCTCACCAACAGGCCAGGTTTGCAAGATAACTGAAATACATCACAGGTGATATAATTTGCAGCTCAGTGATTGCAGCATTCTAGTCTGCATCTACCCAAGGTAATACATAAAACCTGGCCTGTTAGTGGGCCCTGAGGACAGGGTTGATGACCACTGCTCTAGAAGTATAACAGTGCTATAGAAATAAAAAAACTATAATAGAGGCAGCAATGTCATTTTGTAAGTTTAAAATCATGTTCAACAGAGATTTATTGGAGAACCAGATAATAGACATGGTTTCCATTTTAGTAGAGTGTTCATCTCATATCCATAACTCACACATCATATAATGCAATGAGAAACCAGACAGCTTTACTCAATAAATATTAATCTTTACCAGCACCAAGCCTGCTCAGTGTGTTTATATATGTTTAACACCTAATGTATGTATTTTTATTGCAGTCAGCGTTGTTGGATCTGGATGACTTGTGTCCTTTGCACAGCAAGTACCTTGCTTAGAAACCACAGATTGTATAGAATTCATTATTTTCTAATGTAGTCCAGACAAGAAGAGTGAAAAAAGTTGTAGACCACCCCATGAAGAAAATTGGACTGCTGTACTAGAGAAAAGCTGTAGACTGAAAATCTGGGCTTCAACGGTGCAAAACCATCCTTCAACTGTGTTTTTTCACCTGGAAGTCTGTAGGCAGGTTTAGAGGGAATGAATGCAGGACAACCACAGGAATGTGCAAATGAGATACTGCTGAGGAACAAAATCTCAAACTAAAGTTAATATGTATCCTAATTATTGTGATTTCTGCTGAGATGAGCTTGAGTGCTCTTCTATCATGAATATTATGTTTTAAATTTTACAGTTAGTCATTGTTATTTGTAGCCTTTCAGTAGGCAATTGCCACAGAAGAGTATGTATTCATTGCATGACCCAGAAGGGATAAAGCTAAAAGACTCTGTGGACAAACTATCAACAGCAACAGCATGATTGTGGGGGCCAGGTCCCCTATCCTGTGGGGATCAGTTTAGATATCAGAGATAGTGAAGGGGCTCTGATCCCAGTGCTCAAAAATGGATATAATAGTGTTGATCTATGCACTTCAAGTTGCTATTATAAAAACAAAGACAAGAGGAGATATATATATATACCTCCCTTTTCTTTTAGGAAAAAAGAGGAGGTATTAAACAGTGCTACAAGTGAATGAAATATTCACCAATATGTAAAAAACATATAGTGCTTGAAAAAAAAAAAAAATAATTATAGAGTTGTTAAGCAAATGAAATAAAATTGAACTGTTCCCTTCCAATAGCAGACCACCTACCAGTGGTGGGTCTGATATATTTGCAAGTGTACTGCTTATACATATTCCTGGTAGCTGCTAAAATGCTATTGCATAAAAAATATACAAAGATACAATTATAAAATGTACGCCAGTCCAAAACACTCAGTCAGTGTGATTATACAGTTAATACGGAGCGTGATGTAACAATTTCTTGGTGAGATGCAATATATCCTGTGGGGATGTGGTATTGGTGGAGAAATCTGGGCTTTGTACAATGTAAAACACAATCTGTTGGTAGACAAGGAGACTTAAGTGGGATGTGAATTAGAGTGAAATTAAGATTTTTTTTTAAAGCTTTTTACAGGTGCAGTCAATTTTAGAGAGTGTAAGGCTGGATTCACACCTATGCATTTTTAGTGCTTTTTTCATTTTGCAGATTTGCACTACAGAATGTGTTCCATAGGAAACCATGTTAAATGGACTGTGGTGCAAATCTGCAAAATGCAAAAAGCACTAAAAATGCATAGGTGTGAATCCAGCCAAAGGGAATCTCCTTGCATCTAACCCAGATCTGTTTTGACAAGAAATGGCTCCTTATTAGCTGAGAACATAACATTAGATAGTGAATGTAAAAAGGAAATCAAGGGTGCAAAAATTCAAAATGAACGACAGATCGCAAAAAATAGTAGGACAAACCCCCAAAAATTCTTCAAATATATTAATAGTAAAAAGGTCAGGTCTGAGCATGTAGGCCCTTTACAAAATAATCTAGAGTGGGTGACTGGGGACAAGGAGAAGGCTAATTTATTAAATACTTTCTTCAGCTCTGTGTATACAAAAGAGCATGGGGGAGCTCATGTCCATAATGGGGGTGATATTGACACAGCCCCAAATGATCCACAATGGCTCAAAAGGGATATGGTCCAGAAATATTTAGACAGAATAAAGGTGGATAAAGAACCTGGACCTGATGGCATCCACCCACGGATCCTAAAAGAATTGAGCTCTGTAATTTCAAAGCCATTGTATCTAATTTTTAGGGACTCATTAATGACGGGAATAGTACCACTGGATTGGCGCAGGGCGAACGTGGTGCCTATATTTAAAAAGGGATCAAAGTCTTTACCAAGTAACTATAGACCTGTTAGTTTAACTTCTATAGTCGGGAAGATACTGGAGCATTTAATAAAAGACCACATAGATGAGTTCTTGCTAGAAAAAAACATTTTAAGCAACAGACAACATGGATCCATGAAAGACAGAAGTTGTCAGACAAACCTGATTTCTTTTTATGAAGAGGTAAGTAAAACCTTGGACAGAGGGGTGGCTGTGGACGTGGTATACTTGGATTTTGCAAAAGCGTTCGATACAGTTCCGCACACACGGCTCATGTGTAAGTTAAAGTCTACAGGCTTGGAAATATCAGTTTGTAAATGGATAGAAAACTGGCTAAAAGACAGAATTCAGAGAGTAGTGGTTAATGATTCTTACTCTGAATGGTCTAAGGTTATCAGTGGTGTACCCCAAGGTTGAGTGCTGGGATCCTTACTCTTTAATATCTTTATAAATGATATTGGGTCTGGGATCAAAAGTAACATTTCTGTCTTTGCAGATGACACCAAGCTATGCAGTGGAATAACGTCCTTACAGGATGTCTCCAATTTACAAGCTGACCTCAATGCTCTGTCTAATTGGGCGTCTATGTGGCAGATGAGGTTTAATGTTGAGAAATGTAAAGTTATGCACTTGGGGGCTAAGAATATGCATGCATCATACATGCTAGGGGGAGTACAACTGGGGGAATTCATGGTGGAGAAGGATCTGGGGGTTTTGGTAGATCATAAGCTCAATAATAGCATGCAATGCCAAGCTGCGGTTTCCAAAGCGAGCAAAGTCCTTTCTTGTATTAAGAGAGGTATGGACTCTAGAGAGAGAGATATCATTTTGCCCCTGTTCAAATCATTAGTAAGACCTCATCTGGAATATGCAGTTCAGTTTTGGGCACCAGTTCTCAAAAAGGATATCGGGGAACTGGAGAAAGTGCAGAGAAGGGCAACCAAACTGATAAGAGGCATGGAGGAGATCAGCTATGAGTAAAGATTAGAGGAATTGAATTTGTTCACTCTTGAGAAGAGGAGAATAAGGGGGGATATGATCAACATGTTCAAATATATAAGGGATCCATATAGTGAACTTGGTGTTGAGTTATTCACTTTACGGTCAACACAGAGGACAAGGGGGCACTCTTTACGACTGGAGGAAAAGAGATTTAGTCTCCAAATACGGAAAGGTTTCTTCACAGTAAGAGCTGTGAAAATGTTGAATAGACTCCCTCCAGAGGTGGTTCTGGCCAGCTCAGTAGATTGCTTTAAGAAAGGCCTGGATACTTTCCTAAATGTACATAATATAACTGGGTACTGAGATTTATAGGTAAAGTTGATCCAGGGAAAATCCGATTGCCTCTTGGGGGATCAGGAAGGAATTTTTTCCCCTGCTGTAGCAAATTGGAGCATGCTCTGCTGGTTTTTTTTGCCTTCCTCTGGATCAACTGTGGGTATAGTATTGGGTATATTGGATTGTACAATATTTTTTTTTTTTTTTATGGTTGAACTGGATGGACTTGTGTCTTTTTTCAACCTGACTAACTATGTGACTAACTATGTAACTATGAATGAACGTGGCATATTTGTAACAATCTTCTCTATGTGTGCACAGTACAGTAATAAAAAATGTATTGACTGCATATTATCACGACTACCCATTTCTTAAACTATGTGATATTTTACGCACTACTAGTGTGCTGGCTGGATCCCAAAATATAATTGTACAGAACACTAAAGACAATTCAATAAACAAAAATAATTATTTTATAATTATTTTATAGTCCTAAACCAGCAGGAGAAAAAGTGACAAATTACACAGTGAAAATAGACCATAACCTAAACCTAAAAAAATCCCACAGAATGTAGCCCTCGCCTTCTCATGTTCTATCAGGCCCGGACTGGCCATAGGGCACAGTGCTGGTATGGCCAAAGCAGCTGGGCTGCTCCTTGAGCCCTTGTCACTCACCTGGCCTCTCTGTGGCCAGCCGGCTAGTTCCGTTCCGCCGTCAGGCCGGGGAGGCAGAAACTACAAGTCATCTGTGACCATGACATGGGAGGGGATCTGGAGGAGACACCGGACCAGAAAGAAGGTAAGCTCCCTGTGCGCCTGGATAGGAGGAGCGGTGTATAGAAGAATCAATCTCTCTATTCTACTTCTGCAGCCTCTTGAAGCCTGCTTCTCCTCCTCTCTCTCCCACATGCATTCAGAGGCTGCAGGAAGAAGGTGGAGAGATTGATTCTTCTATATTCTCCCATCCAGCTACTTTCCGCTGCCACTCCTGTGCTCTCCACCCCCCCAGTGCTCTCTGACCCCCCCTGGGCTCTCAGGTCCCCCCATGTGCTATCCACCCCCCCCCCAGTGCTCTCTGACCCCCTGGGCTCTCAGGTCCCCTCCCCATGTGCTCTCCACCCCCTAAATGCTCTGACCCCCCCTAGGCTCTCAGGTCCCCCCATGTGCTCTCCAACCCCCTAGTGCTCTGACTTCCCCCAGTGCCCCCCTTGCTCTCCAGCCCCCCAGTGCTCTTCGCCTTGCCTGTGCTTTCCAACCCCCAGTGCTCTCTGCTCCCCCTAGTGCTCAAAGGCCCCCCACAATGTGCTCTCATTTTCCCCTTCCCTGTGCTCTCAGCTCCCCCCATGCTTTTAGGCTCCCCCCAGTGCTTTCAGGCTCCCCCAGTGCTTTCAGGCTCCCCCAGTGCTCTCAGCTCCCCCCAATGCTCTCAGCTTCCCCCCATGCTCTCAGCTCCCCCCATGTGCTCTCCACCCCCCAGTGCTCTCTGACTTCCCCTTGTGCTCTCCAGCCCCCCATGCTTTCGGTCCCACCCTGTGCTCCCAGCTCCCCCCACCTATGTGCTCTCCACCCCCCAGTGCGCTCTGACTTCCCCCTGTGCTCTCAGGCTCCCCACCACCCTCCTGTGCTCTCCAGCCCCCCCCCCCCGGTGTTCTCAGCTCCCCCCATGCTCTCCAGCCCCCTAGTCCTGTGCTCTCAGACTCCCCCCAGTGCTCTCTGCCGCCATGCTCCCAACTACCCCCCCCAGTGTTCTACAGCCCTCCCTAGTGCTCTACAGCTCCCCTGTGCTCTCTGCCCCCGTGCTCTCCGGCCCCCCTGTGCTCTCCAGCCCCCCATGCTAACCAGCCCCCCACAGTATCCTTCACTCCCCCACATTCTCCAGACCCCCCTATGCTCTCTGCCATCCCCTCATGCTCTCCACCCCCCCCCATGCTCTACGATCCCCCTGTGCTCTTTTCCGGTCCCCCTCGCCTCCATTAGGATGGAGCTTGGGGAAGGTGCCAGTAAATATGCCATTTGCTGCTCAGTCTAAAATGCCCAGGCCTATTTTTTCTCCCAGTCTGGGCCTGTGTGCTATATCTAGGACAACTTATAAACTACTTAGCAGGAGGTTTAATTTGAGATTATCTATACTGCGAGACCCAGGTCTTAAATTATTGTTGATGCATCTTTGCTAACAACCCTCTCAATTTGTTAGCATAATGTTTTGGTAGAATCACATAGGTTATTTTACAATGAATCTAATGTTAATAACAAATGTAATTGTTTAAAAGTATATGTAAAAATGTAATTAAAAATAAAATGTATGTATATACACGTTAAACCCACACTGCCACACCAAAACACCTTTTTAAATAGTGTTGGGCGAGTGGTTCGGACCAAGCAGAACTTTTGAGATCTCATCATTTATTAATTGTAATACCAAATTCTTGATTTATGTTATTACATGTGAATCATGCTGCATCCAATATGTAGGTCGCACAACACGCAGGCTGAAAGACCGGCTTTGCGATCATCTGTATGATATCGAGAAAGAACAAGTCTACTAATGTGGCTAAACATTGGAATTTGATTCACAATAAGGATATTGCTAGTCTGTCTATACAAGGTATTGAGACGATAGTGACTCCTATAAGGGGAGTGGGATGTTTCCCATTATTATGATTAGGTATAGTAGCTATCTGTATTTTCAGGAGTAATCCATCTGAATGCATTGACTAGTTTATGTGATTTTATTTATTCCAGTTCACTCAGTCCATTCCCCTCGGATCGCATTTCTTAGATGCAAATTTTACACCATCTTTTTCGTTATTTAATTTAATTTGATTTCATTTAGTTGGATTTAAGTGTTTACTTTTTGATGGTTCGTTTTTTTGCCCTCTTAAATGCGATCTTAAGACAATAATATTATTGATTGCTTTTGTACAATACAACCATTATGGTTAAATTTCGCAAAGACTGCAAAAGCTAAAGCCAAAGACTGCTGAAGACGTCTATGACGAAACGTGTACGGCGTCACTATGCACATCACATGACTTCCAGGAAAGTGAGTGAGTGAGTGGGTGGAACGCAGGTGGAGTGCACGCTGCCCACCCATAGCTCGGTCACCTTATGCTCTGTACAGGCAAGTGCAGCCCCTTATGGGATTAGGAATTTCACTGTATGAACTGCATTTTTTGTCTGTTTGCTTTTATATATTTTTTACAAAAATGTTTTAATAAACTGATGTTTTGGAAATACTGCACTATGGGAGCCAATTTCTCTTTTTTATGAGGATTATGAATATTTACATTTACTACAACAGTCACTTTCACTGGGATGAATGCACTTATGTGTTTTTTTATATACGGTGCAATAAATTGCATTTTTGTGCAATTTTTTGCATTTTTTTCTGTTTTTTGGTGCGATTTCTTGCATTTTTTTTGTTTTTTTGCTTTCTGGGTTTATATACATCTTTTTTTTTTTTTTTCCAAAATAGGTTTTTATTGAAAGAAAAATAATATAATATAACAGTATCACAGTATCATCATACAGTTGTACAAAAGATGGGGAATAGACATAAATTCTTACGATTGAGACAAAGTAACAATGAATTGACTATGACAGAAAATCTCTTGTTGGTGTTTTACTATATCTGTGCGGGGGGGGGGGGGGGGGGTTAGAGTAAATCCATTAACATATTGAAGTGACTATCGAGAGGTTGAAGTTAAATATGGTGGCACAAGATATTTCCTCTTCTTTTTCCCCTCTCTTTCTCCCTCCCCCCCCTTCCAAGTTACTGTTATAAATCTTAAGGGAGGATTCCCATTCGTTGGGTGAGGGCATAGGGGTTTGTATGATAATTCAATCCACGTGTAAAGTAGAGGTGTTGGTCGGGAGCTCTGTTAGGAGACCCAAACCGTATAAGGAGCTGAGAAGGGTTGTAGGTGGACAATGAGAAATAGATGAAAGAAAAAAAGAAAAAAAAGGGGGGAGAAATGAAAAGAAAAGAAAAGGGAGGGGGGGAAAGGGGGGTAGGGAGGGGTGACCTAAGGGACTTGAGGGGGGGGGAGAGGGCACAGACGGGGGAAGGGGGGGAGATTAAGGGAGCTAGAGGAGTGATTGTCTCCTCGGTCTCCGCCACTTGTGGTATAGATTCGTTTGGTGTTGTTTTGTGGTGAAGCGGGTCAGGTTTGTTCGATCTCTACTCTCGGAGAGTAATATTGGGCTAACTTTGACGTGCGGCCCCCCATACTCGTCCCTTGTTTAGGGGTGGGGGGTCCACGTCATCTGGGGAGGAAGAAGAGGTATATGAGTGGTGAGGCTGAGAGGATTAAACAGTATAGATGGTGGGTGGTGAATTTAGATGGGCAGGTTCAGGTCGAGATTTATGTCATCAGTGTTAGGTATCTGTCGGTTGACCGAAAATGAGTCCAGCATGCCCACGTCTTAGAGAATCTAGCTGGGGAGTCTCGAGAGATGGAAATGAGTTCTTCCATTTCAGCTATTTTATTAACTTGTGTGAACCATTCTTGGATGGTCGGGGCATGAGACGTACCCCAATGTCTAGGGGTGCACATTTTCACTGCATTTAGTAGGAGTAAGATCAATGTCTTACGGTAGTATGGCGTGGACAAATCTGAGTGATGAAACAGGCATTGGGTTGGGGAATGGTCTAAGTTATAGGTCGATATTGATTCCGTGAGTTCTCGGACTTGTGTCCAGAATGATTGAATAGCTGGGCATGACCATAAAATGTGCAACAGTGTGCCCGGTTCATCTCCAGCATTTGTTGGGGAATGAAGGGTTAATTTTATTCAGGATAGCTGGGGTTCTGTACCATCGTGTCAGGGTCTTATAGTTATTTTCCTGAATGGACACGTTCAGGGAGCCTTTATGGGCAATCGTGAATATGTGTTCCCATTGGTCTTCTTCTAGTTCTGTTTGTAATTCTCTTTCCCATGTTTTGCAAGCTTTCCCTTCTTTGGGGGAAGTTCCAGTAAATAGTATAGCATATATGCTGGAGATTAAATGTTGTTGGGGATTAGATTGAGAGCATAAATGCTCAAATGGAGTAAATGTTCTTGATATAGAAGAGTCGCGATTGGCTTCCTTTATAAAATGTCGAATTTGAAAGTAAGTCCAAAAGGGTAAGGGGTCATTGGTGATGGCGGGTGTCAGTGTGAGGCGGTCTAGAAAAGATCCGTCGCAGAAAAATTGATGTGCTTGTATGTTGGGGAGTTGCCACTGTTTTGCTAGAAATTGTGCGGACATGCCCGGAGGGAAGGCAGGGTTCTGTCTTATAGGAGTCAAAGGGCCTGGGGAGGATGATATGTGTAATTTACGGCATGCGTCCCTGAAACATCCCAGGGTCGGTCTGATAAGAGGGTGTTCTTTGAGATTGGAGGGGATATGTGTCGACGCCAGCCAGGGTGCGGATTTCAGCGGGAAGGGGGACAGTGATCCCTCCAGTCTGACCCAATCTTTGTGTTGGGTGTGTAATGACCAGTCCACAATACGGGTAAGGTGGCAGGCCCAGTAATATTTTTTCAGATCTGGAAGCCCAATGCCCCCCTTCGTCTTAGGTTTTGTCAGAAGATCATATGCGATTCTCGGAGGTTTTTGTTTCCATAAAAATTCTGTGCAGAGCCTTCTATAGGATAAGAAAAATGACGGGGGGAGTTTAATGGGGACGGCTTGTAGAATATATAGAATGCGGGGAAGAATATTCATTTTAATAATCGCTGCACGTCCGAACCAGGAAAACTGGGGTTTGTTCCAATTTTTGAGATCAGCAGAGATCGTTTTGAGGATGGGAAGATAGTTTTGTGCAAAAAGGTCTGATAGGTTCATTGTAAGGTAAATGCCAAGGTACTTAATTGCGTTGTGTCGCCATTGGAAGGGGAAGTTAGTTTCACACTGTGCAACTGTTTCTTTTGGGATAGTGACATTGAGGGCGTGTGATTTGGTGAAGTTTATTTTAAAATTAGAGATGCGCTGGAAGAGGTGGAAGTCTTTTAATAAGTTTGGAATAGAAGTGTGGGGTTCGCTAAGGGAAAGCAGGATGTCGTCGGCAAAGGCTGCCAACTTATAAGTGTGGCCTGATATGGGTATTCCTTTAATATTTTCATTTCTCCTGAGGCAGTTCAGGAGAGGTTCAAGGGTCAACACAAAGAGGATGGGGGAAAGTGGGCATCCTTGCCTCGTTCCGTTGGTTATGGAGAAGGCGTTTGACAGATGTCCGTTAATCCGAACTCTGGCCGTGGGTGTCGTGTATAAAGACATGATTGAGTTAAACATGTGATTTTGGAGGCCTAGGTGTCGCAACACTGCCCCCATGTAGTCCCATGCCAGTCTGTCAAACGCCTTCTCCGCATCCAATGATAGAAAGAAACCTTTATGTTTATTAGTTGTCATCCAATGATGGAGATTTATGGCTTTAATGGTGTTATCCCTCGCCTCTCGGCCCGGGATGAAACCAACTTGGTCTCCATCTATCAGTGATGGTAACAGGGGAAGCAGGCGGTTGGCTAGGATTTTTGCAAAGAGTTTTATGTCAACGTCTAGTAGGGAAATCGGCCTATAGTTATTTACTAGGGTCGTGTCTTTTCCTTCCTTTGGTATAACTGTAATGTGGGCTTCAAGGAGTCTGTGTAAGGGGAGCGCGGAGGAGGACAGGGAGTTGAAGGCTTTGAGAAAGGGGCCAGTGAGTGTCTCTGTTAAGGTTTTAAAGTATACGGCTGTGAAGCCGTCTGGGCCAGGACTCTTTCCGGCTTTTAATTGTTTGATTGCATTTTTAAGTTCAGCTTCCGAAATGGGAAGTTCTAATTGGCGAGCATCTTCTCTGTCAATCGGTTTAGGGCAATGTTCTTTTAGAAAACTTTTAATGAGAGATCGTCTATCCTTGTTATTAGATGCACCATCAGTTGTTATGCCGAGATTGTATAGTGTAGAGTAGTACGCTTCGAATTGGGCGGCTATGTCTGGGGCTGTGACTTTCGATCTACCTTGGGAGTCGTTGATCGTATGGATATTGGAACGTGCTTTGTTTTTCTGGATGGCTCGGGCCAGATACTTTCCGCTTTTATTTCCAAATTCATAGAACAATTTCTGTTGTAGGATGAATTTACGTTTTGTTTTTTGTGACAATTCTGTGAGTAGATGTTCTCTGGTTTATGTGAGTTCTCGATATGTTTGTTGGGCCTGAGTCTGTTTGTGAGCTAGCTCTAGAGTTTTATTCTTCTGGATCAGGTTTGAGATATTGGCTTGGTGGGCTTTTTTCCGCGACGTTTTAAGGGCAATAAGTTTACCCCTTAAGACGCATTTATGGGCCTCCCACTGTGTTAGTGGAGATGTGTCTTCGTTGTCATTGTCGATAAAGAAGTTGTGTATGGTTTGTCTAATGTCTGTGATATCTCCTTCTGAGGTCATGAGGGTAGAATCTAGGCGCCAAATTTTTGAAACATTCTGATGCTCAGGGAAGGTCAGTGTCATTGTAATGGGGTGGTGGTCAGATAGGAGCATTGGTTCAATTGTCGCATGGGAAAGGAATGGAAGGTCTGGTTGGGAGAGGAAAAGATAATCAATTCTGGAATATCTGTCATGAGGGGCGGAGAAGAACGTATAGTCTTTGACATTTGGGTGAAGAGTGCGCCAGGTATCATGTAATAGCAGGTCGTTCAGTTGCAGTTTAATTTGGCGCAGAGTTCGGTATGGCAGCGATGTGGAGCCTGAAGAGGTGTCTAAAATTGGGTATAGGGCTACATTAAAGTCTCCTACGAGCACTGTTAGACCAACAGAGAAGCCTGATAAAAGTTGGGAGATCTGTCTAAAGAAGCTAGATTGTGCAGAATTAGGGCTGTAAATATTAGCCAGAGTTACAGGCCGGCCCTGTATCTTGCCTTTTAAAAAGATATATCTGCCTTCCTTGTCCATAAGTGAATCAGTGAGTTCCCATGTTAGGTTTTTGGAGATCAGGATTGAAACTCCCTTAGTCTTTGCTTGTGGATTGGTAGAATGGTAGGAGTGAGGGAACCAGTGATTTGTAAGCTTAGGAACCTTATCTGCACGGAAATGGGTTTCCTGGAGGAAAACTATGTTGGATTTTAATTTGTGCATCATAGACAGAACTTGGCTGCGTTTTTCTGGGATATTGAGCCCTTTTACATTTAGGGATGTCACTTTTAGTGTGTCATGTTTGGTGGTAGGTGGTATGTGCGACATGCTTTAAAAGGATGTGTTCTTTTGTCGGTCTAGTCAATACACCTCTTCGAGTGTGTTAGGGGTGGATCGTAGGAGTGTAGTTGGATCGGGAGGAGTCGCGGTGGCGAAGTGGAGGTGGCGGAGACCGAGGGGGCAATAGAGGGGGGTGAGGGAGATGGAGATGGGCTTGGGAAAATTGAATGTGACTAAGGGCTGAGGAGGGAGAATCTGAGGGGGAAAAGGGGACTGTAAAGGGTAGAGGAAGGGGAGGGGAAGGGGGGAAGAGGAAAAGAGAGGGTGAGAAGGGAGAAAAGGAGGGAAGAGGAAGGAGAAAAGATAGAAAAAAAAAAAAAAGATCAAGAAAGATATGTGAGATCTGGGTGTACCGGAGGTAAAGAAGGGTTCAGAGACCCCTCTTATAGGGTAATATGTTATCCGGTATAGGTCAACGGGAAAGATAGAAATAACAAGGAAAAAGAGATTCCCCAAAAGAAGGCAAAAACCCAAACACGATCTGTCAAAAAAACAACAATATATTTATTTGGCTATAAAACACCACACAAAGATACAAAATATAGGCAATTATGGGCAAATCAGGGAAGATATCAGATGACTAGTTAAAATTGATAACGTTATCATTAAAAACAGCGGAGCCGCGGCCAAACATACCCCATACACACACCAATCACAGCAGCAGATTCCTACTATATTGGCCAGATGATGTGAGACCTCAGATCAGTCCAAGTATAAACGGTGTGGCGGTGTGGGGGTGGGGTGGATGAATGTAGATTGACTTTATATTATTGCAGGGAGGTTCAGTTGTTTGAACACAATTAAGCAATTAATAACAGTCCGGGAGCTGAACACATGACATATGTAGGCTGACCGCAATGACCGGCAAAACCTATTGTAGGCAATAGTAACTCAGGACATTCAAGCAAGGCAGTTCATGTAAATAGCAAGCAATAGGGGGAGCAAGTACGACAAGGCTGCACTGATATTATAGATTGGAGTGATACATCTCTCACCAAGTGGATCAGCAGCTCACAGGATCACAGGCTCTACCCCAAGTGGTCACTTGTAGATGAAGAATGTTGCGTTTGCTTGTGCCGTCAGATGGAGAAAGTCCCGCTGTGTCAGCGCCTTCTATCAGATGGTAAAAGCCGGTCGTCAGCTGTTAGTTCCCGGTGAGACATTCAAACGCCCTGTGCTCGCGTCTCCGAGATGACGTGCTGACGTCACGTGCTGACGCGTTTCACCAGCCAATCACCGCTGGTTTCCTCAGAGCAAAGGAGGGGTCCGTGAGTGAAGGTTAAATAGACTAACCAATATAAGGTGTAATTACATCAAATGTCCACCAGATGTCGCACACAGTCACCACTCATCACAGACATTTCAGCAAGAGCAAAATCTCGCAAATGGCTTCACAGAAATAGCTGCAATCACTTGTTCAGAAACATGCACCTCAAACAGTGATATATTGTGATTCAAGGAAGCCTTTGATGGAGGTGGATATGTACAGTTACATAGAGACCAAACGGAGCGAAAAACAAGAACTAAAACTAAAGCATGGCGAATTAAAGCACCAATATACAGCTAGAAAGTCGCTTAAAGACACAAAACAGGAAAAACTATTGTTATGGATGGTTGCTGCAGGGGAGGTAATTAAATCATTTCTCCAAAAAGGACTGGAGGCTACATTCGGTATTTAACCCATTCGGGGCCATCGCCTCCAGATAATAGGTCCACATCTTTTCCTTCTGAAGGAGAATGGTGTCGAAATCGCCACGTCTTGTAGGTAAATTCAACCTATAGATACCTTTTACTATTAGACCCCTTGGGTCACGGTTATGGAATTTGGCAAAGTGTAGTGAAATGGGGCGTTCATCATTCAGTTTTTTAATACCAGCAATATGTTCTTGAATCCTTACCCTTAGGGCTCTTTTGGTTTTGCCCACATAGGTTTTATTACATGGGCAAGTAAGTGTATAGACCACTCGAGTAGTGGAGCAGTTTATAAACTGTTTAATCCTATAATCTGCACCTCCACGGGGGTTCGGGAACATATTTGTTTGGTGGACATACTTGCAGATATTGCAGTGTCCGCATCTATACATGCCTGGGGAGATTCTGGAGTCACTTAGCCAGTTCTTCTGAGTGGTACGAGTGTATTCAGAATGGACCAACAGGTCACCAAGGTTATTAGATCTTTTGGCTGTCAGAAGGGGTTTTGGGCTCACCAGTTCCGAGATTAGGGGGGCTGATTTTAAGATATGCCAATGTTTTTGTAGGACTCCTTGGACCATTTTCCATTGGGATCCGTATTTAGTGATGATCCTTGGGAAATTCTTTTCAGTATTTCCTTTTGGCTCATTATCTTTATTTTTAGTGTGAAAAGAATTAACAGAGGGTACTAGGAGTTCATCACGATTTTTGAGGGTGGCTTTTCTCTTGGCCTTTTTAAGGGATCTATGTGAGTAACCTCTTTGTCTGAATCTTTGATACATCTCGTATGCCTCCTTATGGAATTCCTCCTCCACAGAACAATTCCGTCTGATCCTCAGGAATTGTCCTGTGGGTATCCCATGGATTAATGGTTTGGAGTGGTGACTTTGGGCAGACAACAAGGTGTTAGCTGCTGTTTCCTTCCTGTAGGTGCTAGTAACAATTTCATTCCCAGATCTCCGTATGGATAAGTCCAAAAAGGGGAGTGTGTCAGGATGGTGTGAATAGGTCAGACGTATGTTATAGTTATTTCTATTCAGTTCGGACATAAAGTCCTCAAGTTGTTTGACTGAGCCAGCCCACACCATCAAGACGTCATCAATGTACCTCAGCCACAGGAGGGAGTGGCTGAGGTACAGAGAGGACTGATAGACCATCGTTTCCTCCCAAAGTCCCAGGTGGAGGCATGCGTATGAGGGAGCCCATGGTGACCCCATACTGGTGCCTCTAATCTGCTGGTAGTAGTGACCAAGGAATTGGAAGAAATTGTTATTAAGCATGAATTCAAGAAGTTCCCCAATGAATTCATTTTGAGCACCCTGTTGGGGATGATGAAAGTCCAAAAAATGCATTGTAGCCTCAATACCACAGTGGTGTGGTATCGACGTATACAAGCTCTCCACGTCGATACCCACCAAAAGGGCCTCTGGGGGTATGGCAAAATGTCGTAATCTAACCAGAACGTCTCTGCTGTCACGGACAAAGGAAGGGAGTAGGTTAACCATATGTTTAATCAAGGAATCTATGTATTTGCCTGTTTTTTCTAAGGGGCCCTTTATAGCTGAGACGATTGGCCTACCAGGGGGACGGGTAAGGGATTTATGGAGTTTGGGTATTATATAAAAGGTAGGGATGGTGATTTCATCTACTCTAAGGAAAGAGAATTCCCTTTTCGTTAAGAGACCCGCCTCCATTCCCAACTTGAGTTTTTCATTCAGTGTCTCAACAAGAGTGGGAAAGGGGGAACTGGTGAGTTTTTGATAAGTGGATTTTGTATCTTTGTGTGGTGTTTTATAGCCAAATAAATATATTGTTGTTTTTTTGACAGATCGTGTTTGGGTTTTTGCCTTCTTTTGGGGAATCTCTTTTTCCTTGTTATTTCTGTATGCCTTATAAGGCGACCCAAACTGCATCCACTATCTTTTGGATGAATATCTGTTCATACTCAATTAATTAATATAACCTCTTTCTGGTGGTTGATCCGGGCTAAAAGCACTTTCTCCTCTCAGGAACCCTTTTTGGGATTTTTTCCCTCTTCCTAGCCTTTGTAGATCCCCCCACCACACACTACTAAACAGTTGTATAACTCACATACAACCGGCTTAATTAAGCCATACTGGGCTGCTTTTAGGGTATATCTCATTTGACTTTTATCTCGCATATATGGCTTATATGATTAACCATGACCTTGACTTAGAGATTAATACTGCCTTTGATGTTGGTGTGGAAAGTTGTGATACAGAAAGAGAACCAATCAGGAAACTTTTCAAGCATCATAAAAAACTTGTAATTAAATTTCTTAACCGTAAATGGGATATTTCCTCATTGAAATCCCATATTTCTAAGCGGATTATCCCTAGGGGTTTACGTGAGAGAGTCATACCTGCGGAACACCTACATACCCCGCGATTTTTATCTGCTTGGAAAACTGAATGCTTGAATAGAGGTTTATCTTTGTTAAAGCTCATTGTCGATGAGGAGGAAGCCCAACTGGAGGAGATACGTGTGGAACTTGACGCAAGCGCCAAAGCACTAGAACCCTTTAAACATGACCCTGAATTCGACAAAAATAATGAGTATATAAAAAAGGAGATAGAAAGGATCCAAAAAAGTCTAAAATACAGCAAACAGGAAAAGTTCAGACAGAACCTAGCTGACTGGGAAAGTGGTGATATTTTTGATCCCACAACCCAAAAAAGAGGTAGATCACTTTCTAGAAATACCAGACAGCGACAGCGTCAGTCCAAAACTGGGAATAGCTCCTCATCTGACAGTGAGTTCGACAAAGATACTTCTCAAAAGACTGTCTCTTTTTTAGAACATCTAGAGGGGAAGGTACCCCCAGAGACCCAGAAGCGAAAAATAGACAAAAAACAGGAAAACGAAGGAGACAAAGGAAAAACAGAAAGAAAAGGAAAGGAGAGGGACAGTGTACAGAGTCGAACGAGTGGGAGATTAAGAAACCAGAGGAGACGTTGAACGTCTCGGATGGTGCCCCAATGGATCTCAATGTTGTAAACCTTTCAGAGTTCCACCTCACAGAAATCCACATAAATCTACTTAAAAAGGGTCTCTCGTTCTCCCCTACGTCATCCATGAATGTGTTTGAGGTTTTTAAGGATGTTAGTTTATTCTTGAGGAAGGTCCTTTTCAAGTTATGGCATGCAAAACGACAAAATGATTCCCTCACCTCAGAGTCCTCACTAGATAAAGATGAAAAGGAGGCCATTGAATGCCTAATTTCTTTGTTGGATGAGAACTGTGATAGTGACTCAGATGAAAACTTATGCCATGTATTGAGGAGACCTTCTGATCTAAGAATCAGATCCACCAAGATGCCCCCACTATCTAAGCACAAGTGGTTGCAGCTCTTCTTAGATCAAGTCAAATCTGATCTTATGAAGATTAATTGGAAATGGATCGGCACTAACAACCTTACAAACAGGGAAAGAAAAGCCCTGTCTGAGTTGCAAAATGCACCAAACCTAGTGATTAAGAAGAGTGACAAGGGGGGAAACGTGGTACTCTTAAGTGAGAAAATGTATGAGGATGAATCTCTAAGACTTCTTGGCGACGTCTCCACTTATCAAAAACTCACCAGTTCCCCCTTTCCCACTCTTGTTGAGACACTGAATGAAAAACTCAAGTTGGGAATGGAGGCGGGTCTCTTAACGAAAAGGGAATTCTCTTTCCTTAGGGTAGATGAAATCACCATCCCTACCTTTTATATAATACCCAAACTCCATAAATCCCTTACCCGTCCCCCTGGTAGGCCAATCGTCTCAGCTATAAAGGGCCCCTTAGAAAAAACAGGCAAATACATAGATTCCTTGATTAAACATATGGCTAACCTACTCCCTTCCTTTGTCCGTGACAGCAGAGACGTTCTGGTTAGATTACGACATTTTGCCATACCCCCAGAGGCCCTTTTGGTGGGTATCGACGTGGAGAGCTTGTATACGTCGATACCACACCACTGTGGTATTGAGGCTACAATGCATTTTTTGGACTTTCATCATCCCCAACAGGGTGCTCAAAATGAATTCATTGGGGAACTTCTTGAATTCATGCTTAATAACAATTTCTTCCAATTCCTTGGTCACTACTATCAGCAGATTAGAGGCACCAGTATGGGGGCACCATGGGCTCCCTCATACGCATGCCTCCACCTGGGACTTTGGGAGGAAACGATGGTCTATCAGTCCTCTCTGTACCTCAGCCACTCCCTCCTGTGGCTGAGGTACATTGATGACGTCTTGATGGTGTGGGCTGGCTCAGTCAAACAACTTGAGGACTTTGTGTCCGAACTGAATAGAAATAACTATAACATACGTCTGACCTATTCACACCATCCTGACACACTCCCCTTTTTGGACTTATCCATACGGAGATCTGGGAATGAAATTGTTACTAGCACCTACAGGAAGGAAACAGCAGCTAACACCTTGTTGTCTGCCCAAAGTCACCACCTCAAACCATTAATCCATGGGATACCCACAGGACAATTCCTGAGGATCAGACGGAATTGTTCTGTGGAGGAGGAATTCCATAAGGAGGCATACGAGATGTATCAAAGATTCAGACAAAGAGGTTACTCACATAGATCCCTTAAAAAGGCCAAGAGAAAAGCCACCCTCAAAAATCGTGATGAACTCCTAGTACCCTCTGTTAATTCTTTTCACACTAAAAATAAAGATAATGAGCCAAAAGGAAATACTGAAAAGAATTTCCCAAGGATCATCACTAAATACAGATCCCAATGGAAAATGGTCCAAGGAGTCCTACAAAAACATTGGCATATCTTAAAATCAGCCCCCCTAATCTCGGAACTGGTGAGCCCAAAACCCCTTCTGACAGCCAAAAGATCTAATAACCTTGGTGACCTGTTGGTCCATTCTGAATACACTCGTACCACTCAGAAGAACTGGCTAAGTGACTCCAGAATCTCCCCAGGCATGTATAGATGCGGACACTGCAATATCTGCAAGTATGTCCACCAAACAAATATGTTCCCGAACCCCCGTGGAGGTGCAGATTATAGGATTAAACAGTTTATAAACTGCTCCACTACTCGAGTGGTCTATACACTTACTTGCCCATGTAATAAAACCTATGTGGGCAAAACCAAAAGAGCCCTAAGGGTAAGGATTCGAGAACATATTGCTGGTATTAAAAAACTGAATGATGAACGCCCCATTTCACTACACTTTGCCAAATTCCATAACCGTGACCCAAGGGGTCTAATAGTAAAAGGTATCTATAGGTTGAATTTACCTACAAGACGTGGCGATTTCGACACCATTCTCCTTCAGAAGGAAAAGATGTGGACCTATTATCTGGAGGCGATGGCCCCGAATGGGTTAAATACCGAATGTAGCCTCCAGTCCTTTTTGGAGAAATTATTTAATTACCTCCCCTGCAGCAACCATCCATAACAATAGTTTTTCCTGTTTTGTGTCTTTAAGCGACTTTCTAGCTGTATATTGGTGCTTTAATTCGCCATGCTTTAGTTTTAGTTCTTGTTTTTCGCTCCGTTTGGTCTCTATATAACTGTACATATCCACCTCCATCAAAGGCTTCCTTGAATCACAATATATCACTGTTTGAGGTGCATGTTTCTGAACAAGTGATTGCAGCTATTTCTGTGAAGCCATTTGCGAGATTTTGCTCTTGCTGAAATGTCTGTGATGAGTGGTGACTGTGTGCGACATCTGGTGGACATTTGATGTAATTACACCTTATATTGGTTAGTCTATTTAACCTTCGCTCACGGACCCCTCCTTTGCTCTGAGGAAACCAGCGGTGATTGGCTGGTGAAACGCGTCAACACGTGACGTCAGCACGTCATCTCGGAGCCGCGAGCACAGGGCGTTTGAATGTCTCACCGGGAACTAACAGCTGACGACCGGCTTTTACCATCTGATAGAAGGCGCTGACACAGCGGGACTTTCTCCATCTGACGGCACAAGCAAACGCAACATTCTTCATCTACAAGTGACCACTTGGGGTAGAGCCTGCGATCCTGTGAGCTGCTGATCCACTTGGTGAGAGATGTATCACTCCAATCTATAATATCAGTGCAGCCTTGTCGTACTTGCTCCCCCTATTGCTTGCTATTTACATGAACTGCCTTGCTTGAATGTCCTGAGTTACTATTGCCTACAATAGGTTTTGCCGGTCATTGCGGTCAGCCTACATATGTCATGTGTTCAGCTCCCGGACTGTTATTAATTTCTTAATTGTGTTCAAACAACTGAACCTCCCTGCAATAATATAAAGTCAATCTACATTCATCCACCCCACCCCCACACCGCCACACCGTTTATACTTGGACTGATCTGAGGTCTCACATCATCTAATACTGGCCAATATAGTAGGAATCTGCTGCTGTGATTGGTGTGTGTATGGGGTATGTTTGGCCGCGGCTCCGCTGTTTTTAATGATAACGTTATCAATTTTAACTAGTCATCTGATATCTTCCCTGATTTGCCCATAATTGCCTATATTTTGTATCTTTGTGTGGTGTTTTATAGCCAAATAAATATATTGTTGTTTTTTTGACAGATCGTGTTTGGGTTTTTGCCTTCTTTTGGGGAATCTCTTTTTCCTTGTTATTTCTGTATGCCTTATAAGGCGACCCAAACTGCATCCACTATCTTTTGGATGAATATCTGTTCATACTCAATTAATTAATATAACCTCTTTCTGGTGGTTGATCCGGGCTAAAAGCACTTTCTCCTCAACGGGAAAGATAGGTTCCCGTTGTGTGGGGAGGTGAATGGAGCCGGTAGTAACGGGTTGGAGATAGAGTGTAATCCTCTGGTCCTCAGAGGGGTGTGGATGGTCAAGATAGAGGAGTGAGCCTACAAGTTATAGTATTAGTCTTGGGGATTGTGGATTAAATGAGGGAGATCTTAAGTTTAAAGTAATGTCATTGCCAGAGACAGAATATCACGTGAGGTCTCTTGGGGCAGGAGAGTGAGTCCGCATGAATAGGGGAAGTCGGCCTTGGCTGTTGTGGGGATGTGGAGTGAACGTCTAGTTGTGAGTCGTTCAGATGTTTAGAGAGACAAGTAAGGAATCAACTGTATAATCAACCTTATAACATTAAAATATTAACCAGATTCTATATATTTAGTACATAACTTTAGCGTTATTTATGCTCGCCTTATTCTCAGAGTAGGCCTCCAGCCTGTGCGACCGAACCCCACACGGTATAAGAACAGGTAGTCTGAAATTTCACCATAAAGGTGGGCCGGCCCGACTTACTCGTGTGTCTATTTGTCTGGATGTCATAATATAGAGACCATTAACCAGGCGGGGTATGGGGGTCTTTCACACATGCCGGAGGCCCCCCCGGGTTCTTTTGCTTGGTTGCCAAAAATAAACATTGTATGTTGTTTTGAACTATGAATAAAGAAATGAGAGTACTAAGAAATCAAATGACATATCATTACATGTTATGTACCCAGGTCTCAGGCCTGCCCTACACGGGGTCAGCCATTTAGTTGGTGAGGTGTCTATCAAGATTCAACATATACCTTGGAGCATTGTATAATGAATATTCAGGTAATAACAGTAATAGTAATGATACCAATACCTTCTAGCTGGGTTATTAGCTTCCTATGGGTTGTAACTTAACTGAAGATAACATGAAAACTTTTTACGGCAATATACATACCGGGTGAGCGGCTCCACACAGAATAATGCTTTTACTGGGGTCATTGGGGTAAGCAGGCTATGTCTTATTTGCAATCTTAGTGGATGTCGAGGTTTAGATACCCGTTAACCAGTTGAGTAGTCGCTTGATCAGGTGAAGGGGGGGTCTGAGCATATGAAAATCAGCTCTTAATGTTGGGGGGACATCAATAGGGGTAGGATATGTGGAGATTGGGCGGAATTAAGGGTGTAGCTGAGGTTCTGTGTGGAACCGCCCCTCCAGAGAGGAATCAACATTACTAACAAACAAGTGTGAGTCCCGGTTTGTTTTTTTTTAAAAAAAGGGTGCCAGTTAGAATAAGGGGATTCTGACCTGGGAATGTGACCTGTGTCTGTCACATTAGGGAATGATACTAGCCTAGGGGGGTTCAAGAAGGTCTACTTTGGGGTTGAGTTAGGGGGGTGACAGGCTGGGGAGGTGGAGATGCAATAAGGAAAGGAACTATTGTTATTTGGGGGGGCTATATAACGTTCACAAACAATAGTTATCTTCGTGCATGTTCATGTTATACTTGCGTGACCAAAGTTCCATTGCTTGAAGTCTGTGTTAAATTTGCTGTGTGAGCAGACTGGCACGAAGGAGAGAGGTAAAGGGGTGGGGGATGTTTTCACAGGTAAGGCCAGTCTGTGGGGCTGAGCGAAAAGCGTACATCTTGGACTAGGTGTGGGAGAGGCGAGGAATTGTGTTGATCCTTTGAGTCTAGTCTTCTTGCTTCTGGCTTGTAGGAGATCCATTTGTGGGCAATCGGATGGTCATACTGTGGATTGACGTCTGTCTTGCGTAGGCCTTTGTAGTGTAGGGGGTGAAATGGTTTCAGGTGAGCAATAGGAGATAGGGGTAGGTTATCCCGTTAGTCAGCACCTCCGTGGCGGGGTCGTCTGTGGGCAGGAGAAGCTGTGGGGCTGTTGTCTGTAGGATTCCTGGGTCCTATGGAAGTGTTGGCCCTGGGAGAGTTGGATCTGCGCCTTCTTATATGGAACTCATCGCGAACAGGGATGGCATCCATGGAGCTAGACCTTCTGAGTTGGGGAGGTCTGAGAGAGCGGTACCAGTCGGGCAGTTCAATGCAGGGTATGTTCAGAATTTCACAGAATGTGGTGAGGTCTTCAGGCACTCTCAGGTTAGCTGTTCGCCCTTGTGTTGATGCTGAGAGGCAAAAAGGGAATTTCCAGCGGTATTGAATTCCGTTTGTGCGTAGTATATCAAGGAGAGGGCGTAAGTCTCTTCTATTTTGTAGAGTGATAGGTGATAAATCTTGAAAGATTTTTATTTCTGAGCCTTGGCATGAAAGATTGCGACGATCTCTGGCCCTGCGAAGGATTTCCTCTTTCAGCTTAAAGTTAACTAGGCAGCACACCACATCTCTGGGAGGGTCAGTGTCTCTACCCCGGGGTCTGAGGGCCCTGTGCAAGCGTTCACATTCAATAGGGGTCTCAGGGGGTCTGCCTAAGAGATCGTTGAATACAGCTACGGTTGCCTGGGTAAGTTGGGTATGATCGATCGATTCTGGCATGCCTCTTACCCGTAAGTTGTGTCGTCTGCCACGATTGTCCAGGTCTTCCATGTATCTATGTAGATCTCTGAGCTGGACGGAGTGTGCCTGGGATGATGTCTGGAGCCTGTGGATGGCATTCTCACTTTGTGCTGTTGTTTCTTCTATGTTGTCCATGCGGACCGTCATGGAGTGGATGTCTCTCCTCAGGTCTGAGATGACCGATGCGAAGGTGGCTTTAATGTCTTCTGCCACTATTCTTAGGTCCCCCATGTTCAGGGGGTGCTCTGTCACCACATGCCGTGAGGGCGATTGTGTCCGGTGCCTGCCAGAGGGGCTGAGGCTGGAGGAGCGCGCTGTGGCCGAGTAGGCCTGAGATGAAGCCGGGGCCTCGCGTGACTGCGTCCGGAAGATCTCCGGGATGCTGCGGCCTGCTTGTGAGTCGGGTCTCCGCGGGGATCGGGAACGGGATGGGGATGGGTTCCACTTAGATTTCCCCATGTTTTCGCTCTTGGATGGCTCTGTTAAGCTGCTGAGAGACCCTCTGAGGACCGGAGCGCAGGGATTAGGCGTCCATTAGAGTCCGGCACCAAACCACGCCCCCTATACATCTTGAATTCAGGGTTTGAACACTATATGAATGCACCTATGTGTTTTTTGCATACGGTGCAATAACTTGCATTTTGGTGTGATTTTTAAATTTGGTGCAATTTTTTTGTATTTTTTCTGTTTTTTGGTTTTTGTTTTTTGTTTTCTGGGTCTACATACATTTTGAATTTAGGGTTTGGACACTATATGTACTGTTATAAGCAGACGATCACTCTACTGTCATGCAACATATGTTTGGATTTTCTATGGATTGATATAAGGAGAGGATTCATTATCATTTGTACAAAGTATTATGGGATCCACTAATTTATAAAGGTTAATTACATTTTTGGTAATAAGTTTTCCTGTGTAGGATTGTTGCCCACACTCAGAGGGCTTTAGCATTTACCTACTGGTGTAGGCGAGCTATCATAATTATCACACTACCGTTTTTTTGCTAACTGTTTTGTTGTAATTATTATCACAATATCACTGTGTTTTTTAACTACGTAGCCACTAAACAATGATCTAGTAGATCTCTATTTGGCACACAGGTAGCGCCACTCACCCCTCTCATCCTATTTCCATATATGTTGCATTGATGTTTATTATTACACACGTATATCTATTTCCTACACACAAATGCACTTTATGTTTCTTATCCATAGCACAAGCACAATACATGCTCAATTATCCAGGAGTTACGGCTATATATAATTGATATTTAAAATTTTTTGATTTGTCTAAATTTTGTTATATTTTTTGGTTTTATATATATATATATATATATAAACACGGAAAACTACCATGTGTATATATATATATATATATATATATATATATATATATATATATATATATATATATATACACATGGTAGTTTTCTGTGTTTTTCTCCTGGATATATGTGTGCCTCTCCTTTCTAATGCCCTGTACACACGGTCGGACATTGATCGGACATTCCAACAACAAAATCCATGGATTTTTTTCCGACGGATGTTGGCTCAAACTTGTCTTGCATACACACGGTCACACAAAGTTGTCGGAAAATCCGATCGTTCTAAACGGGTTGACGTAAAACACGTATGTTGGGACTATAAACGGGGCAGTAGCCAATAGCTTTAGTCTCTTAATTTATTCTGAGCATGCGTGGCACTTTGTGCGTCGGATTTGTGTACACACGATCGGAATTTCCGACAACGGATTTTGTTGTCGGAAAATTTTATAGCAAGATCCCAAACTTTGTGTGTCAGAAATTCCGATGGAAAATGTGTGATGGAGCCCACACACGGTCGGAATTTCTGACAACAAGGTCCTATCACACATTTTCCGTCGGAAAATCCGACCGTGTGTACAGGGCATAAATCACACTTGTTTGCTACTTAATTAATCAACTCCATTTAATCAATAAATTTTAATTGATCACATGATTTATATTACATTAGTATATATTTGTGGCAAAACTTTGTAGTTGTGTAGCTATGACTAAGCACTAAAGCACTATTGAGAGTGTGAAACGTGTTGGTAAATTTATCCTGTACCCTGCCATTGTTTGAACTTTTGTTATTTTATACAATAAAGGCATTTATATTGGAGTGCAGCTGTCCAGATCTTCCTTCCTCATTGCTACATGCTTAGCCTGCACCTGCTGCTTCCACCCTGAGGATAGCGTCATTCTTAACACACCTACCTGGAGTGGTAACCTTTTCCCTTCTGGTTCGGACCAAGCATATGTTTGCCCTGAACATCGCCCGTTCGGTGAACACCCAAATTTGCGGGGCACTCGGTGGAATGTTCGCCCGCCAAACACGCCCCATAATGCCCTGCACACTGCACAGTGCATTCTAAGCCCTGATTGGGCAAAGCGCTGCCCACTCACGGCACAGTGAATAGCTGGTCGTTAAGGAGTGGGCTGGGAAGCTGGCTGTGGCATCCCTAACAATGGATGAGTCATCAGCTGTCAACTGTCTTGTAAACAATGCAAAATGAAGGCCCTCCCCAGAACCAAGCGCTCAGGAATAAAGCGAGATTAAACCGTGGGAAGGTATACTAAACTACTCCTCCCTTACAACCAGGGCCAATTAAGGATAGAGCTGCTACCATTCACATGTCCTACTAACACATAGATACATACATCAAAACAATATAAGGCAGCGCTGCATGAAAATACCATAACATCAATGCATGTGTCAGTGCAGAAATGAAAGTGGCATTATAGTGAAGGTTGATGCTAAATTCCTCAGTCCGTATAGAGTAAAAGAAAGTTCAGTCAGGAAGTGAGGTCCCACACATTTGTATTCACACTAAGGTTATTAGAGATAGATTCCTTCAAAAGGGTTATAAAGAACAACACCTGGATAACATAGTGAGAGAAGTAGCTGAGATACCACGTGATGTGTGTCTGAACGATAGAGAGCAACAACCAAATCCCAAGACAAGAATGGGGCTTCATCTCTGATTTCCACATACAATACAAAGAAATCGAAAACATTTTCAGACATCACTGGTATGTTCTGTGTCTGGACAGAGTCCTACAGAATGTATTGCCAGAGAATCCGCCGTTCATCTATCGGAAATCACCCAATTTTGGGGACAGGATTGTACACAAAGTTCTTGATCCTCCAGTTAGGAAATCTATGTTCTGGCAATGTACTGGTTTCTATTCATGTAGAAAGTGCAGTGTATGCTTACAATTAGGCAACCCCATTAGAGGTTTGTCCGAGCGCGCGACCCCTGACTCCTGAACCATACCAGGCCACATGCCCTCAACATAGGGGGGTGCTTGGGGGCTCTGCCTCTCACCCCAAAGCACCTTGTCTCCATGTTGATGGGGATAAGGGCCTCATCCCCACAACTCTGGGCTGTGGTTGTGGGAGTCTGCGGGCCCCCTTTAACAGGGGGGCCCCCATGTGAATGAGTATAGGGTACATTGTACCCCTACCCATTCACCAAAAAAAGTGTAAAAATAAATAAAAACAAACACACAGTTTTTGACAATTCCTTTATTAGATTTATAGGATTCCTGCTCATATAGGTGAATGGGGTCAGTGGGGTCACTGGTTGTTAAGGACTCACCCATGCCTGCACCTACTGGCTTACTTAACAACCATTGATGGCAGGAGGTTGTCGTGTGTAATAGCAGAAGTAATTCCACTTTTATGCATAAAATTTGGCTCCCACCAAACAGGAAAGTGTTCTTATGTTCAGACCAAACCTTGAGCCCAACCCTAGTTACCATGCCAACCCAGGATCCTGGCAGCTACTCCTTCTGCACTGTGAACTAGGTAAATACCTGGGTGTGGGGGGAGGAGCTCTCTACTGGGGGTGAGGAGGAGTTAGCTCTGTATTGGGGGGAGGATGGTGGAAAGCTTTGTAGTGTGGAAGGGGGGTCAGGGTTAGTGGAAGAGCTTTGTTATTGGAGGGGTGGAGCTAGCGATTTTAATGTTTTTTATTCCAGTGACACTACCAACACAGGGGCATTTTTTGTTTTCATTGACACCACTGATGCAAGGACACTTTTCCTTTCAGTGATGCCACTGCCTCAGAGACATTTTTTCATTCCAGTCAAACATCAACTCAGGGACATTTATTCATTTCAGACCCATATTTGTGCACTGATTAAAAAAAAAAAAATCACAGGTACTATTTAATTCCATGGCCCAACTGATTACAAACATTTTGGTATTTGCCACTATTGGCCCTGTCCCCTTCTCCACCCAAAGTGGGCAGGGGTAAACAGGTGAGGAGGATTTGGGGTGCCGGGAGGTTCAGTATTCCATTATCACCTTGGGCACTGGTTGACCTTGTCCCAACATTGGCTTTAACACCTATTCTGCTGCTGGCACATCTCACTCTGAAAACTAGAGATGCAGGACTTTGGACAGCAAGGGTGAAGGTGTGTTCAAATGTTAAGTCTGCAGCAATTTTATGTTGCTGACCTTAAACTGTGAAAAAAACTGTTATTTTATTTAGGAATGTGTACAGGACTTGCAAAGATTTAAAACTTGACTACAGGTTGTGGCAAATTCTAGGTGAATAGAATACTTTAGTAAAAGCCAAAATGTACTATCTAGTTTTACATTCAGTGCTCGGCTTACCGTTTTTTATCTTCTAACAGAAACTTTCCACATAAAGAATTATAGTACAGTTTTATATCAGCCAGAAGTCTAGGTGCTGTCAGTGCTGACCTCTTTCAGAATATATTGTCTTTTTCTGCTTTAAAACTTCTGAGTCACAGAAGAAGCATGATGTAAGTCAGACAGTTGTCTAAATATCCCATCACTATACTTTCAGATCAGTGATCAACATGGCAGCCAAGAAACTATTAAACATTCTTTAAAAGAGAGGACAGCAATGGCAGACAACATAATTTTCTCATGAGAAGTATATTTTAATCAAGCTATTGATAAAATCTGGCAACTTCCTAAAGAATTATAAACAATTAAGCATTATGCAGTTTTATAAGTGCACATACTAATTTACATATGCAAGGAAAGGGATATTTGCCATAGGAACATATTTTGGATCTAATTTGTGTGAATTAGAAATTAAAGTTCATATACCCCCATGCATGAATCCTAATAGATCCTAATAAAAAGGGTTATTTTTTTATGGTCAGTACGTGAAATGTCAGTGTGTGATGTCCATTTCATCTAAGCTACTACAAGATTAAAATACAAACCAGACCTCCGGATATACGACTTTAGAAATAGTACTTCAATTTCCAAGCAAAAGAAAGAATGGTCTTTTATAAGAATCATAGTTGCAGTGTTGTGCTGATTAACATGCAGTATATTCACTTATTTTATGAAAAAGAAGCAAATGCTGAATTGCCCAGTATTTGAAACAATACAGTATATCTAATGATAGTAAGTGATAGTAATGATAGTAATAATAGCATTATCTTTAAAGTTTATAAAAAACTGTCAGGCCCAACTTTCTATAACTTTGAATTAATAATGCGTCTTTTGATGCCAAATTGTCCCTATTTTTGTTTTGTCCATATTTCAGAATCTTCCTCAAAATCTCTCTACACCATCCACACGGAATAGCAACTATGGCAAACAAAAATAAAACATAGTAAAGCTAACAGCTGGATTTGCATGTTTTTTGACCCACAAGCTTGATACTTTCTTTCAAAAGTAGGGAAAACTGTTTTGTGTCTGCTGTTTTTATTAAAGGGATGTGAATCTAAGACCACCCCTCCCCTCTCCTTCCTCGCAGGGACCAAAGGCACAAGAAAAACAAATACAAACACAAGTCTGTTTATATTGGAGTTCGGAGTCCAATGAATTACACAAAACACTCTGTTTAGTATCTAAACCTCTGGTAAGCTCATAATATGCCCTGATTTACATACAGGCTGGGAACCCAACAGAAATCCATCATGCAAACCTCACACAATGCTCTTGTTGGAGTAATGATTGTGGAGATTAAAGACCCTATCTTGCCCTACATGCTTCATATAATATAAAACACTGTTCATGGGTTGCTTGCTAAGGTACATAAGGCAATTAAACAAATATTATAATGCAATCTTGTATGTACCCAACTATGGAATAATGATTTGTTATATTAACTCACAATATTATAGTTATACATTTTGTTTACATTTCAAAGGGTGTTCATTTTTTGTAGTTCATCTGTTAAATACATACCATGTAGTGAGTAGTTTAACTAGTGGGCACAAGCTAGTTCCAGTAGTGATATATAACAACCATTAGTGTAAAAACCACAACTGCCTGTCAAAAACAGAAACCTTAATGCAGGAGCTCAAAAAAGCATTTCAGGGGATTCTCTTATTATTATTATTATTATTATTATTATACAGGATTTATATCCTGCCTTTGGCCAATCATGGCTCAGGGGGATTAAGTCCACGCCCAGCACTATATAAGGCTGCCTACACGGTGGCCCTGTGTAGTGTTGTTGGCGTGGACGGAGAGATAGTGTGATTTAGATTAAGCAGGTAGGTTATTCAGTTAGTGGCATTGTATTTGATATATATATATATAGTCAGACTAGTGCCAAGTTGAACTTCCATTGACCAGTATGAGAGAGTGAGAGCGATAACACCAAATTTAACACACCTGCTCCCCATTCACACCTGAGATCTTGTAACACTAATGAGTCACATGACCGGGGAGGGAAAATGACTAATTGGGCCCAATTTGGACATTTTCACTTAGAAGTGTACTTACTTTTGTTGGCAGCGGTTTAGATATTAATGGCTGTGTGTTGAGTTATTTTGAGGGGACAGAAAATTTACACTGTTATACAAGCTGTACACTCACTACGTTACATTGTAGCAATTTCTTCAGTGTTGTCACATGAAAAGATATAATAAAATATTTACAAAAATGTGAGGGGTGTACTCACTTTTGTGAGATACGGTGTATATATATATATATATATATATATATATATATATATATATATATATATACTCTGCATCCAGTGTAGCCTATATCTACAGTGCATTCCGTGGTGTACTATTTCTAATATACTTCAGGCGGTGTATTAATATATATATATATATATATATATATATATATATATATATATATATATATATATATATATATATATATACAGTCTAGTATATATAAATATATATACTCTGCATCCAGTGTAGCCTATATCCACAGTTCATTCAGTGGTGTACTATTTCTAATTTACTTCAGGCAGTATATTAATATAATTAATTAAGTATATTAACTATTCTAGTATATATATTATTATTATTATACAGCATTTATATAGCGCTAACAATTTGCACAGCGCTTTACAACATCGGGGAAGACGGTACAATTACAATACAATACAGGAGGAATCAGAGGGCCCTGCTCGTGTTAGAGCTTACAATCTAGAAGGGAGGGTTAAGTGGAACAAAGGGTAGTAGCTGTGGGGGATGTTCAGATGGACAAAATGAAAATACAGATGTTAGGTGTGGGTAGGATAGGCTTCTCTGAAGAGAAGGGTTTTCAGGGATTGTCTAAAAGCTAATAGCGTAGGAGATAAGTGGACAGATTGGGGTAAGGCGTTCCATAGGCTTGGAGAGGCTCTGGAAATGTCCTGGAGGCAAGTGTGGGAGGAGGTGATGAGAGAGCTAGAGAGCAGGAGGTCTTGCAAAGAACGAAGAGAACGATTAGGTTTGTATTTTGAGACTAGGTCAGTGGTCAGTGCTGGGGGCAGAGTTGTGGATGGCTTTGTAGGTAGTCGTTAATATTTTGAACTTAATTTGTTGGATGAGTGGAAGCCAGTGGAGGGATTGACAGAGAGGAGTAACAGACACAGAGCGATTAGTAAGAGTTTGGCAGCAGCATTCATGATGTATTGAAGGGGGGATAGAGTATGAAGGGGTAAGCCAATGAGGAGGGAGTTGCAGTGATCAAGGCGAGAGATGACTAGGGAGTGAATTAAGAGCTTTGTGGTGTCATTGGTTAGAAAGGGGCATATTTTGGAGATGTTGCGGAGGTTGAAGCGGCAAGATTTGGAGAGTGATTGGATGTGGGGCTTAACCACTTGCCGACCGCCGCACACAGATGTACGTCGACAAAGCGGCACGGGCAGGCATAAGGGCTTACCTGTAAGTCCCTGCCTGCCCGCGGGTGGGGGGTCCGATCGGACCCCCCCCGGTGCCTGCAACGGTCGGCAAATGTCCCCCGGCGATCGGTGGTGAGGGGGAGGCCATCCATTCGTGGCCCCCCCCTCGCGATCGCTCCCAGCCAATGGGATCATTTCCCTGCCTCTGTATTGTACACAGAGGCAGAGGAAATGATGTCATCTCTCCTCGGCTCGGTATTTTCCGTTCCGGGCCGAGGAGAGAAGACTGTAATGTGAGTGCACAACACACACACACACACACAGTAGAACATGCCAGGCACACATTACACCCCGATCCCCCCCCCGATCGCCCCCCGATCCCCCCCCAATCACCCCCCCCCTGTCACAAACTGACACAAAGCAGGTTTTTTTTTTTTTTTTTTTCTGATTACTGTATTGGTGTCAGTTTGTGACAGTTAGTGTGTTAGGGCAGTGAATGTTAGGCCCCCTTTAGGTCTAGGGTACCCTCCTAACCCCCCCTAATAAAGTTTTAACCCCTTGATCACCCCCTGTCACCAGTGTTGCTAAGCGATCATTTTTCTGATCGCTGTATTAGTGTCGCTGGTGACGCTAGTTAGGGACATAAATATTTAGGTTCGCCGTCAGCGTTTTATAGCGACAGGGACCCCCATATACTACCTAATAAATGTTTTAACCCCTTGATTGCCCCCTAGTTAACCCTTTCACCACTGATCACTGTATAACTGTTACGGGTGACGCTGGTTAGTTCGTTTATTTTTTATAGTGTCAGGGCACCCGCCGTTTATTACCGAATAAAGGTTTAGCCCCCTGATCGCCCGGCGGTGATATGCGTCGCCCCAGGCAGCGTCAGATTAGCGCCAGTACCGCTAACACCCACGCACGCAGCATACGCCTCCCTTAGTGGTATAGTATCTGTACGGATCAATATCTAATCCAATCAGATCTATACTAGCGTCCCCAGCAGTTTAGGGTTCCCGAAAACGCAGTGTTAGCGGGATCAGCCCAGATACCTGCTAGCACCTGCGTTTTGCCCCTCCGCCCGGCCCAGCCCAGCCCACCCAAGTGCAGTATCGATCGATCACTGTCACTTACAAAACACTAAGCGCATAACTGCAGCGTTCGCATAGTCAGGCCTGATCCCTGCGATCGCTAACAGTTTTTTTGGTAGCGTTTTGGTGAACTGGCAAGCACCAGCCCCAGGCAGCGTCAGGTTAGCGCCAGTAGCGCTAACACCCACGCACGCACCGTACACCTCCCTTAGTGGTATAGTATCTGAACGGATCAATATCTGATCCGATCAGATCTATACTAGCGTCCCCAGCAGTTTAGGGTTCCCAAACACGCAGTGTTAGCGGGATCAGCCCAGATACCTGCTAGCACCTGCGTTTTTCCCGTCCGCCCGGCCCAGCCCACCCAAGTGCAGTATCAATCGATCACTGTCACTTACAAAACACTAAACGCATAACTGCAACGTTCGCAGAGTCACGCCTGATCCCTGCGATCGCTAACAGTTTTTTTGGTAGCGTTTTGGTGAACTGGCAAGCACCAGCCCCAGGCAGCGTCAGATTAGCGCCAGTACCGCTAACACCCACGCACGCAGCATACGCCTCCCTTAGTGGTATAGTATCTGAACGGATCAATATCTGATCCGATCAGATCTATACTGGCGTCCCCAGCAGTTTAGGGTTCCCACAAACGCAGTGTTAGCGGGATCAGCCCAGATACCTGCTAGCACCTGCGTTTTGCCCCTCCGCCCGGCCCAGCCCAGCCCACCCAAGTGCAGTATCGATCGATCACTGTCACTTACAGAACACTAAACGCATAACTGCAGCGTTCGCAGAGTCAGGCCTGATCCCTGCGATCGCTAACAGTTTTTTTGGTAGCGTTTTGGTGAACTGGCAAGCGCCAGCGGCCTAGTACACCCCGGTCGTAGTCAAACCAGCACTGCAGTAACACTTGGTGACGTGGCGAGTCCCATAAGTGCAGTTCAAGCTGGTGAGGTGGCAAGCACAAGTAGTGTCCCGCTGCCACCAAAAAGACAAACACAGGCCCGTCGTGCCCATAGTGCCCTTCCTGCTGCATTCGCCAATCCTAATTGGGAACCCACCGCTTCTGCAGCGCCCTTTACTTCCCCCATTCACATCCCCAACCAAATGCAGTCGGCTGCATGAGAGGCATTTTCTTTATGTCCTCCCGAGTACCCCTACCCAGCGAACCCCCCCAAAAAAGATGTTGTGTCTGCAGCAAGCGCGGATATAGGCGTGACACCCGCTATTATTGTCCCTCCTGTCCTGACAATCCTGGTCTTTGCATTGGTGAATATTTTGAACGCTACCATGCACTAGTTGACTATTAGCGTAGGGTACAGCATTCCACAGACTAGGCACACTTTCACAGGGTCTCCCAAGATGCCATCGCATTTTGAGAGACCCGAACCTGGAACCGGTTACAGTTATAAAAGTTAGTTACAAAAAAAAAAAAAAAAAAAACACATACAAAAATATAAAATAAAAAAAAAATAGTTGTCGTTTTATTGTTCTTTCTCTCTCTATTCTCTCTCTCTATTGTTCTGCTCTTTTTTACTGTATTCTATTCTGCAATGTTTTATTGTTATTATGTTTTATCATGTTTGTTTTTCAGGTATGCAATTTTTTATACTTTACCGTTTACTGTGCTTTATTGTTAACCATTTTTTTGTCTTCAGGTACGCCATTTACGACTTTGAATGGTTATACCAGAATGATGCCTGCAGGTTTAGGTATCATCTTGGTATCATTCTTTTCAGCCAGCGGTCGGCTTTCATGTAAAAGCAATCCTAGCAGCTAATTAGCCTCTAGACTGCTTTTACAAGCAGTGGGAGGGAATGCCCCCCCCCCAACGTCTTCCGTGTTTTTCTCTGGCTCTCCTGTCTCAACAGGGAACCTGAAAATGCAGCCGGTGATTCAGCCAGCTGACCATAGAGCTGATCAGAGACCAGAGTGGCTCCAAACATCTCTATGGCCTAAGAAACCGGAAGCTACGAGCATTTTATGACTTAGATTTCGCCGGATGTAAACAGCGCCATTGGGAAATTGGGAAAGCATTTTATCACACCGATCTTGGTGTGGTCAGATGCTTTGAGGGCAGAGGAGAAATCTAGGGTCTAATAGACCCCAATTTTTGCAAAAAAGAGTACCTGTCACTACCTATTGCTATGATAGGGGATATTTACATTCCCTGAGATAACAATAAAAATGATTTAAAAAAAAAATGAAAGGAACAGTTTAAAAATAAGATAAAAAAATAATAATAATAAAGAAAAAAAAAAAGCACCCCTGTCCCCCCTGCTCTCGCGCTAAGGCGAACGCAAGCGTCGGTCTGGCGTCAAATGTAAACAGCAATTGCACCATGCATGTGAGGTATCTCCGCGAAGGTCAGATCGAGGGCAGTAAGTTTAGCAGTAGACCTCCTCTGTAAATCTAAAGTGGTAACCTGTAAAGGCTTTTAAAGGCTTTTAAAAATGTATTTAGTTTGTCGCCACTGCACGTTTGTGCGCAATTTTAAAGCATGTCATGTTTGGTATCCATGTACTCGGCCTAAGATCATCTTTTTTATTTCATCAAACATTTGGGCAATATAGTGTGTTTTAGTGCATTAAAATGTAAAAAAGTGTGTTTTTTCCCCAAAAAATGTGTTTGAAAAATCGCTGCGCAAATACTGTGTGAAAAAAAAAAATGAAACACCCACCATTTTAATCTGTAGGGCATTTGCTTTAAAAAAAATATATAATGTTTGGGGGTTCAAAGTAATTTTCTTGCAAAAAAAATTTATTTTTTTATGTAAACAATAAGTGTCAGAAAGGGCTTTGTCTTCAAGTGGTTAGAAGAGTGGGTGATGTGTGACATAAGCTTCTAGATGTTGTGCATAAAACGCCAGGACAGTTCAAAACCCCCCCAAATGACCCCATTTTGGAAAGTAGACACCCCAAGCTATTTGCTGAGAGTCATGTTGAGTCCATGGAATAATTTATATTGTGACACAAGTTGCGGGAAAGAGACAATTTTTTATTTTTTTTATTTTTTTTTGCGCAAAGTTGTCACTAAATGATATATTGCTCAAACATGCCATGGGAATATGTGAAATTACACCCCAAAATACATTCTGTTGCTTCTCCTGAGTACGGGGATACAACATGTGTGAGACTTTTTGGGAGCCTAGCCGCGTACGGGACCCCGAAAACCAAGCACCGCCTTCAGGCTTTCTAAGGCCGTAAATTTTTGATTTCACTCTTCACTGCCTATCACAGTTTCGGAGGCCATGGAATGCCCAGGTGGCAAAAAAAAACCCCAAATGACCCCATTTTGGAAAGTAGACACCCCAAGCTATTTGATGAGAGGTATAGTGAGTATTTTGCAGACCTCACTTTTTGTCACAAAGTTTTGAAAATTGAAAAAAGAAAAAAAAAATTTTTTTTTCTCGTCTTTCTTTATTTTCAAAAACAAATGAGAGCTGCAAAATACTCACCATGCCTCTCAGCAAATAGCTTGGGGTGTCTACTTTCCAAAATGGGGTCATTTGGGGGGGGTTTGTGCCACCTGGGCATTCCATGGCCTCCGAAACTGTGATAGGCAGTGAGGAGTAAAATCAAAAATGTACGCCCTTAGAAATCCTGAAGGCAGTGATTGGTTTTCGGGGTCCCGTACGCGGCTAGGCTCCCAAAAAGTCCCACACATGTGGTATCCCCATACTCAGGAGAAGCAGCTAAATGTATTTTGGGGTGCAATTCCACATATGCCCATGGCCTGTGTGAGCAATATATCATTTAGTGACAACTTTGTGCAAAAAAAAAAAAAAATTTGTCACTTTCCCGTAACTTGTGTCAAAATATAAAACATTCCATGGACTCAACATGCCTCAAAGCAAATAGCTTGGGGTGTCTACTTTCCAAAATGGGGTCATTTGGGGGGGTTTTATGTCATCTGGGCATTTTATGGCCTTCAAAACTGTGATAGGTAGTGAGGAGTAAAATCAAAAATGTACGCCCTTAGAAATCCTGAAGGCAGTGATTGGTTTTCGGGGCCCCGTACGCGGCTAGGCTCCCAAAAAGTCCCACACATGTGGTATCCCCGTACTCAGGAGAAGCAGCTAAATGTATTTTGGGGTGCAATTCCACATATGCCCATGGCCTGTGTGAGCAATATATCATTTAGTGACAACTTTTTGTAATTTTTTTTTTTTTTTGTCATTATTCAATCACTTGGGACAAAAAAAATGAATATTCAATGGGCTCAACATGCCTCTCAGCAAATTCCTTGGGGTGACTACTTTCCAAAATGGGGTCATTTGTGGGGGTTTTGTACTGCCCTGCCATTTTAGCACCTCAAGAAACGACATAGGCAGTCATAAATTAAAGGCTGTGTAAATTCCAGAAAATGTACCCTAGTTTGTAGACGCTATAACTTTTGCGCAAACCAATAAATATACACTTATTGACATTTTTTTTACCAAAGACATGTGGCCGAATACATTTTGGCCTAAATGTATGACTAAAATTGAGTTTATTGGATTTTTTTTAGAACAAAAAGTAGAAAATATCATTTTTTTTCAAAATTTTCGGTCTTTTTCCGTGTATAGCGCAAAAAATAAAAACGGCAGAGGTGATCAAATACCATCAAAAGAAAGCTCTATTTGTGGGAAGAAAAGGACGCAAATTCCGTTTGGGTACACCATTGCATGACCGCGCAATTAGCAGTTAAAGCGACGCAGTGCCGAATTGTAAAAAGTGCTCTGGTCAGGAAGGGGGTAAATCCTTCCGGGGCTGAAGTGGTTAAAGGAGAGTTCAGAGTCCAGGACTACACCTAGAACCTTGGCATGCGGGAATGGGCTGATAGTTGTGCCATCGATTTTGACAGAGAGATCAGGGGAGGGAGCATGTGGGGGAGAAAAAATTATAGGTTCGGTTTTGGATAAATTAAGTTTGTATATCTGATAGTAAATTAGTGATACGCAAGGAAAGTGATGGAGTGAGTTGAGGGGTAGAGAAATAGATTTGAGTGTCGTCAGCGTAGAGCTGGTATTGGAAGCCGTGGGAGGCTATCAGCTGACCCAGGGTGGAAGTGTAGATTGAAAAAAGGAGGGGTCCAAGAACAGAACCTTGGGGGACTCCAACAGAGAAAGGAAGAGGAGAGGAAGAAGTAGAATAGAAAGTAACGCTAAAGGTGCGGTTGGATAAGTAGGTAGAGAACCAGCAAAGAGTACAGTCACGGAGGCCAAAGGCATGGAGTTTTTTGAGGAGGTGGGGGTGGTCAACCGTATCAAAGGCAGCAGAGAGGTCCAGGAGTAGGAGTACAGAATAGTGTCCCTTAGTTTTGGCCTTTAGTAGATCGTTTGTTAGTTTTAGGAGAGCAGTTTATATATACTCTGCATCCAGTGTAGCCTATATCTACAGTGCATTTCGTGGTGTACTGTTTATACTACTTTTCTGTACAGTGCAGCCGTAGTGCTACTACTTTTTTGGTGGTGTACACAGTACACAATACAGTGCAGCTGTAGTGCAGTTGCTACTACTTTTTTGGTAGTGTACACTGTCACGGAATGTCCCACACTCCGCTTGAGTGCTTCCGTCATATACCACTTCCTAAGTTCTGGACACGAGTCCAATAGATCTGGCCATAGGAACCCCAAGAACTAGACAACACCAGTCTTGGAGTACATCAGAACTACTCTTTATTTGAGATCTCACACACATTTATACACCAGGATGACTCAAAGCTAACCTAATTAACATGAGCTCCAATAGGAGTCGTCCCGTCTCCTACATTGTATGGAGGACAATGTCATTAGCTCATTCAATTAACATAAGCACAAGTTGACACCAGCATCTCCTCACATGATGTGTCCCAACAGAATGAATCAGTCTTATCAGCAGGGGGCTGCTGGAGGAACCCCCCCCTCCCTCTTCAGGGACACAGATCCACAGCAAGGAGTCCCCATACAATATATACATGACTGAGTCCGATTAATACAGTTCAGACTGGATTTCTCATTCACCTCAAATGCTAGGGCCCATAATCGGTGGGCAACAGGCCCGCACACAGTCCTCTCCAACAGCCTCTGCTCCGGCCAGGTCCGTGACATTTCTCCCCTTTCGGCAGGAGACTAACACAGGAGGAGACCCCAGACGGGTTGACTCCGAAGTTAGTCAGTAGTTCCAGTCCTCTACTGCCTGTACCTACACAGTACCCCAAACAAATTATTCCAAACAGTGTGTTACTCACCCAGCCAACCTCTGCCTCTCTCAGAGAACATATCTGCCGCTGGGGAGAGGCCCGGACTGGCCCTTCTCCCTGGAATCCTTTCTGCCGCTGGAGAGAAGACAGGGGGACTGGGCTCACTCCATCCTGCTGTTGGGGATCTGGGCCGACTGCCCACCATCCCTGGGGTATACAGGTGGGGACTGAAGCCCCATCAACCGACACCAGATCAAGCTGCAGTTGTGAGGTGATGACTGCATTCTCATTGGGATGCCAACTACTGTACAAAGTACGTGACATGTGTGTATGTACCAATGCAAAAACAAACATATACCAGTGCAATATATACAATGTGACAGTGCAGTCCCGCACCTTATATATATCTGACCGTGCGCTCCACCTAATAAATCTACAATCCTATGCAGTGTAGTGCAATCGAGTCCCGCAAGACTCTAAATGGCCGGTGCACAGGCAAGTATATAGCGATGCAATATGTGTATATAATGTGACGTTACAATCCCACACTTAAGTGTATATACAACCAACAGTCCAACTAGTATCGTTCAATAAAGTGCAATATATGCAGTCAAGTCCAGCAAGATTCTAGATGACATCAGAGCTTCAAATTAAGCAAAAAAAGCAGAAACAGAGAGAGAAAGAGTCTGTCCCAGTTAATGCATCCCAATCTTGAAAGGCAGCAAATAAAGTTCCAACAGCTGAGTGACTTTTGGTGCCCACAGTGATAATTCGTGACTTCTGTGCTCCCCTTTGGCTCCCCACTCACCAGCTTCCACTACCCCTGCAGGGGTGATAGGCAATCTAGGATCCTGGAACCTTCCTCTTATTCGGTGTCTCGTGGTGCTGCGATGGAATGCCTCTCTCCCAGGAGTTCCGGGTCACCACTTCATGCGATATCCAGGATAGGGGTCAGCAGCTATGCCCTCAAGGAAAGAGATGCCACCTCATAGTGTAGTACGATAAAAACTTTATTCCCATAAAAATCAAAAAACCATAAAACCATAAAAACTCCCCTCTCGGGGAAAAACAGCTTGCTACACTATGGGTGAAGTCGAGAGCCAGGAAGTATGTCCCGCAGCGTGCGGCGTGCGGTCCAGCTGCGTTCCAGGCTCTCTCACTCCGTACCCAGAAATGACGTAAGTGCGTAGCCCCGCCTTACGCGTTTCGTCATCGACGTTTTCAAAGGCGGCGCCATCTTACTACACCTCTCAGGTTATAAGGCAGGCGGACATGCTGGATCCTCCCCTCTCTCGTCCCTGCAGGGATTTTGATTGGATTTTCAATCCTATGGCTCCCCCTCCCATACGTCCCCAATGGGCGATGCCCACATCAAATCCCTCTGGGCTTATGTCGAGGTGTTTAATGGTCAATCCTGACCCGCACATCTCCGCTAGCCTTTTACATACATTGGCAGACTCATTTTACATAGAACATTGTAAACATCAAGCATCTTATATGATATAGGTTAGGGTAAGGAAAAATCTTCTTTACTTCAACACCAGATAGTATATCGTATAAACACAGCTCACTGTGGTGGATAACGGTACTACATGTACTCCACCTTGCAAACTCAGTGTTTACCTTGTAAAGGTGGATGAAATAGAATATCACCCCAAGTCCCATTCAGAAACCACCCTATTGTGGGTGCCGAACCAGGATGCTGGGTATATTTTACTGTCTGTATGTATTACATCCTCCCATCTCCACATTACAAAAACCAGGAAACTTAAACAATAACACAAAATATATAAATAAAACCTCCAATAAACGCATACATAATAAAGAACTGAGTGGGCTTGTATCATCTGAGAATTGTGACCAATACCTAATATATTTAGGGCCACCCGGGTCCCTCATAAAAATTATAATTGAAATTGTATCCCCAAAGAACACTTCCAACTATAAGGTGCTCCTTCACGTGATCAAATCCCAGGCCCCTCATCTCATTACGGGGAACTAAACACCCGGTAGGGTTTGGGGTGCATGATAACAACCCAAAGTGTGAGATATATTTAACACAAGAAGCATGTATGCGATACACCTGTGATCCCCATATACGATATTTACTGAAAAAAGGAAGGATAACATGGAGGGGATGACTCAGGGCTCATACAAGTGCATGGTTATCCCTATGTACCCCCCATACAGAGCCATACATGCGCCCATACCCCATAATCGTGGGGCATGCGGTTATGTACAGCCTGTATGACAGCCCCAAGAGCCTTATATTTACGATAATTCCATCTCTATCCCCTACTTGCCATTGTTACCTAACGCATGTATATAAAGGCAACACAATAATTACTACCATAGTTTCTAGTTGCTATGGCCCTCTCTTATTTATAGAACAACTAGCAGGTGCAGGCAGAGGCCCTGTGTCGGAAAAGACACAAGGGAACTATCTCCTACTATGGTTGGATTTACGGATTGGCTATAAAACAGTTGAGGTCTATGTCCAGATTTAACCCTTTGGGGGCAATAGACCTCAACCGGTATATCCACTCTGTTTCATTCCTGGAGACTAATGTTTCTTTGTTGCCCCCTCTCCAGTGGGTTTTCACCTGGTCAATACCATAAAAAATAAGACCACTAGGATCTTTATGATGGAACTCGGCAAAGTGCCGTGATAGATGATGCTTCGGAAACCCTTTTTTGATATTCTTGATATGTTCCCGTATCCTGACATAGAGTGGGCGGGTGGTTCTCCCCACGTACTGTAGGTGGCATGGGCACTCAATGATATAGGTCACATGAGTGCTGTGACAGGTTATCAATTCCTTGATCTGATATTCTTTGTGGTCTACAGTAGACTTGAACTTTTCCTTTTTTCTAGGTTGGGGTTTGCTAACTCTACATGGTAGACATCTGCGGCATCTGAAGAACCCTTTCATGTTGGGTATAATTTGAGTATGCTTGGGGGGATCAATAACATTATGTACGAGATGGTTACGAAGAGTAGGTGCTTTCCTGTACACAAACTTCGGTTTGGTGGGGAGGATTTTTGCTAGTACTCGGTCCTCTTTCAGGATGGGCCAGTATTTCTTAATGATCCGTTCCACATCCTTGTATTGGTTGTTGAACCCTGTAATGAAGGTCATCTCCATCTGGTTATTTCTGGCCCTGATGTTCTTCTGAAGTAGTTGGTTCCTATCCATGTTCTTAATCTCCTGTTTCAGTTTATTCAGATTTTCTTGTGGATATCCTTTCTCCTGGAACCGCTCAATCAAGACGTCTGCCTGGACCTCGAAGTCCTCCACTGTGTTGCAGTTTCTCCTTATCCTTAATAATTGGCCTTTTGGGATGTTGGATTTCCACTTCGGATGGTGACAGCTTGAAGTGGGTATATACCCATTACGATCTGTGCTTTTGAAGAAAGTACGGGTGTTAAGGGAATCACCTGCTTTGAAGATTTCCAAATCCACGCTATGCACCAAGCGTTGCAAACCTGTTCATGAACATGTGGGAGGAGGAATATATTTACAACAAAAATATCCCTCAAATTAAAATGTACCGTAGGTATATTGATGATTTAATCATCTTATGGGATGGCACTACGGACAGTTTTGAAAATTTCCTTGAAGGATTGAACGGTAATAGGTACGGCATCACGTTTACGGGTAAATGGAACCTGCATGCGATTGACTACTTGGATTTGGAAATCTTCAAAGCAGGTGATTCCCTTAACACCCGTACTTTCTTCAAAAGCACAGATCGTAATGGGTATATACCCACTTCAAGCTGTCACCATCCGAAGTGGAAATCCAACATCCCAAAAGGCCAATTATTAAGGATAAGGAGAAACTGCAACACAGTGGAGGACTTCGAGGTCCAGGCAGACGTCTTGATTGAGCGGTTCCAGGAGAAAGGATATCCACAAGAAAATCTGAATAAACTGAAACAGGAGATTAAGAACATGGATAGGAACCAACTACTTCAGAAGAACATCAGGGCCAGAAATAACCAGATGGAGATGACCTTCATTACAGGGTTCAACAACCAATACAAGGATGTGGAACGGATCATTAAGAAATACTGGCCCATCCTGAAAGAGGACCGAGTACTAGCAAAAATCCTCCCCACCAAACCGAAGTTTGTGTACAGGAAAGCACCTACTCTTCGTAACCATCTTGTACATAATGTTATTGATCCCCCCAAGCATACTCAAATTATACCCAACATGAAAGGGTTCTTCAGATGCCGCAGATGTCTACCATGTAGAGTTAGCAAACCCCAACCTAGAAAAAAGGAAAAGTTCAAGTCTACTGTAGACCACAAAGAATATCAGATCAAGGAATTGATAACCTGTCACAGCACTCATGTGACCTATATCATTGAGTGCCCATGCCACCTACAGTACGTGGGGAGAACCACCCGCCCACTCTATGTCAGGATACGGGAACATATCAAGAATATCAAAAAAGGGTTTCCGAAGCATCATCTATCACGGCACTTTGCCGAGTTCCATCATAAAGATCCCAGTGGTCTTATTTTTTATGGTATTGACCAGGTGAAAACCCACTGGAGAGGGGGCAACAAAGAAACATTAGTCTCCAGGAATGAAACAGAGTGGATATACCGGTTGAGGTCTATTGCCCCCAAAGGGTTAAATCTGGACATAGACCTCAACTGTTTTATAGCCAATCCGTAAATCCAACCATAGTAGGAGATAGTTCCCTTGTGTCTTTTCCGACACAGGGCCTCTGCCTGCACCTGCTAGTTGTTCTATAAATAAGAGAGGGCCATAGCAACTAGAAACTATGGTAGTAATTATTGTGTTGCCTTTATATACATGCGTTAGGTAACAATGGCAAGTAGGGGATAGAGATGGAATTATCGTAAATATAAGGCTCTTGGGGCTGTCATACAGGCTGTACATAACCGCATGCCCCACGATTATGGGGTATGGGCGCATGTATGGCTCTGTATGGGGGGTACATAGGGATAACCATGCACTTGTATGAGCCCTGAGTCATCCCCTCCATGTTATCCTTCCTTTTTTCAGTAAATATCGTATATGGGGATCACAGGTGTATCCCATACATGCTTCTTGTGTTAAATATATCTCACACTTTGGGTTGTTATCATGCACCCCAAACCCTACCGAGTGTTTAGTTCCCCGTAATGAGATGAGGGGCCTGGGATTTGATCACGTGAAGGAGCACCTTATAGTTGGAAGTGTTCTTTGGGGATACAATTTCAATTATAATTTTTATGAGGGACCCGGGTGGCCCTAAATATATTAGGTATTGGTCACAATTCTCAGATGATACAAGCCCACTCAGTTCTTTATTATGTATGCGTTTATTGGAGGTTTTATTTATATATTTTGTGTTATTGTTTAAGTTTCCTGGTTTTTGTAATGTGGAGATGGGAGGATGTAATACATACAGACAGTAAAATATACCCAGCATCCTGGTTCGGCACCCACAATAGGGTGGTTTCTGAATGGGACTTGGGGTGATATTCTATTTCATCCACCTTTACAAGGTAAACACTGAGTTTGCAAGGTGGAGTACATGTAGTACCGTTATCCACCACAGTGAGCTGTGTTTATACGATATACTATCTGGTGTTGAAGTAAAGAAGATTTTTCCTTACCCTAACCTATATCATATAAGATGCTTGATGTTTACAATGTTCTATGTAAAATGAGTCTGCCAATGTATGTAAAAGGCTAGCGGAGATGTGCGGGTCAGGATTGACCATTAAACACCTCGACATAAGCCCAGAGGGATTTGATGTGGGCATCGCCCATTGGGGACGTATGGGAGGGGGAGCCATAGGATTGAAAATCCAATCAAAATCCCTGCAGGGACGAGAGAGGGGAGGATCCAGCATGTCCGCCTGCCTTATAACCTGAGAGGTGTAGTAAGATGGCGCCGCCTTTGAAAACGTCGATGACGAAACGCGTAAGGCGGGGCTACGCACTTACGTCATTTCTGGGTACGGAGTGAGAGAGCCTGGAACGCAGCTGGACCGCACGCCGCACGCTGCGGGACATACTTCCTGGCTCTCGACTTCACCCATAGTGTAGCAAGCTGTTTTTCCCCGAGAGGGGAGTTTTTATGGTTTTATGGTTTTTTGATTTTTATGGGAATAAAGTTTTTATCGTACTACACTATGAGGTGGCATCTCTTTCCTTGAGGGCATAGCTGCTGACCCCTATCCTGGATATCGCATGAAGTGGTGACCCGGAACTCCTGGGAGAGAGGCATTCCATCGCAGCACCACGAGACACCGAATAAGAGGAAGGTTCCAGGATCCTAGATTGCCTATCACCCCTGCAGGGGTAGTGGAAGCTGGTGAGTGGGGAGCCAAAGGGGAGCACAGAAGTCACGAATTATCACTGTGGGCACCAAAAGTCACTCAGCTGTTGGAACTTTATTTGCTGCCTTTCAAGATTGGGATGCATTAACTGGGACAGACTCTTTCTCTCTCTGTTTCTGCTTTTTTTGCTTAATTTGAAGCTCTGATGTCATCTAGAATCTTGCTGGACTTGACTGCATATATTGCACTTTATTGAACGATACTAGTTGGACTGTTGGTTGTATATACACTTAAGTGTGGGATTGTAACGTCACATTATATACACATATTGCATCGCTATATACTTGCCTGTGCACCGGCCATTTAGAGTCTTGCGGGACTCGATTGCACTACACTGCATAGGATTGTAGATTTATTAGGTGGAGCGCACGGTCAGATATATATAAGGTGCGGGACTGCACTGTCACATTGTATATATTGCACTGGTATATGTTTGTTTTTGCATTGGTACATACACACATGTCACGTACTTTGTACAGTAGTTGGCATCCCAATTAGCTGCCTAGCAGCAGCACTATATATCAAACATTTTTTATTTTTTATATTTATCATAACATGGAGGTATATGCAAGAATTAAGGTTTGCTAACACGTATACCTACACTTCCACATATGTTTTATATGAGTTTCACCCATTTAGAATCTCACAGCTCTCACCGTTTGGGTTTTTTGATCATTAATTATTTATTGATATAGTCACTGTTCAAGTTATTTACTTTGCACAGCTCATAAGGGAGCGCCATACCCCCAACAAATATCTTATACATGTTAGCTCTCTCTGAGGGCTATACCTGGGGAGGCAGCATACCTTCTGTTTTTCTTCTCTTCTTCTCTCTCTCCCCCCTTCCCCCCCTTATCGTACCTTCCCCCCCCCCCTCCCCCCCTCCTCCCCTCTCCCCCATTCCTGCTCTATGTCCTAAGCGCATAGTCTTTGTGGTTTAAATATGACTGCATTCTCTCCTTGGATCCTGATCTGCAGCTCGTGATAGACTGCCACCTCCTCACCTTGGGCCTCCACAATTGCTGCAGGTGTGGGGCAGAGGTCTTGGACCCTCTGTCCGGTTGCCAGCACTTCTGCTGGGGGTTTGCCAGGTGGTTCCTCCCCTACAGAAACGTCTATTAAATCCCCAGTCTCTGGAATTGGTAAAAGTATGGGACAGAGGTCTTGGACCCTCTGTTCAGTTACCAGATCTTCATCTGGAGAAGTTTGTTTTAACTCCATAGATGCTGCTGGCAGAAAATCACATGTCCCTGTCAGTGTTGTGGGAGAAAGGCCGACTACCTCTTCTCTCAAGAAGGCCAAAGCCACTGTTGGTGCTGGGCAGAACACAGTGAACTTTGGCCCTGATAGCAGCTCTTCTGCTGGAGGCTCATCAGGTTGTTCTTCCTCAGCAGAAAAGTCTATCAAATCCCATGTCTCTGCAACTGATGTCTGGGAATAGAGGTTCACCATCTCCTGTCCATGGAACCCAGAAGATGCTATCCTTTCTGGGCAGAGGTTAGCAGAGCTCTGCCCTATTGTCAGCACTTCAGGTTTGGGGACGGCAATCTCCGGATTTTCCACTGCCGATTCTCTGGCATGCTGCTGAACTTGTTCTAGCAGTTTCCTGTATGCCCTTTCCAGATGCTGTTCCTTCCTTAGCAAATGGTCCAGATCAGGTTTGAGCTCTGAGACCCCTGCAAGACCGAGCATAGACTCTCTATAGTCTCTCAGGTCCTCAAGGTCAGGTTCCCCTTCATCGCCAAACATAAAAAGATCTGTAAGGTTCTCCCACAGCAATCCAGGGCCGCCAAAGTCATATCCCTCCGGAGAGCATTCTGTTGTCTCCCCTAAATATCCCTCCTCTGCGTGCCATTGCAGAGCCCGATAATGATTGTCCAGCTCTATCTCCTGCTGGACCAACCTGTCCAACTCAGTCACCCATTGCTCCTGGGGCTGCTCTCCCAGGAATGCCATCCGCAATGCCCGTTGGTCACTGGCCCGTTGCTCTTGGGTTGGAAAGCACTTGCCCTGTTTTATGCCAGCGAGACGGAGGGCTGCAATCCAGAGCTCCACCCGAATCAGCTGCCTGAGCTCCAGGTATTCATCCTCAGACACAGTCCTGGTGTATGTTGAAAGGATGATCCGCAGCAGCCCCGGGAATTCTGATGCCAGGTCCATATCTCCGCTGGGGTGACTGAAGTCTGCTATGCTGATCTTGGATCCAGTTGGAGGTTTGGATGTCCCAGACTTCAGGAAGCTTTCCCGCTGCTTGCCACCAATGTCACGGAACGTCCCACACTCCGCTTGAGTGCTTCCGTCATATACCACTTCCTAAGTTCTGGACACGAGTCCAATAGATCTGGCCATAGGAACCCCAAGAACTAGACAACACCAGTCTTGGAGTACGTCAGAACTACTCTTTATTTGAGATCTCACACACATTTATACACCAGGATGACTCAAAGCTAACCTAATTAACATGAGCTCCAATAGGAGTCGTCCCGTCTCCTACATTGTATGGAGGACAATGTCATTAGCTCATTCAATTAACATAAGCACAAGTTGACACCAGCATCTCCTCACATGATGTGTCCCAACAGAATGAATCAGTCTTATCAGCAGGGGGCTGCTGGAGGAACCCCCCCCTCCCTCTTCAGGGACACAGATCCACAGCAAGGAGTCCCCATACAATATATACATGACTGAGTCCGATTAATACAGTTCAGACTGGATTTCTCATTCACCTCAAATGCTAGGGCCCATAATCGGTGGGCAACAGGCCCGCACACAGTCCTCTCCAACAGCCTCTGCTCCGGCCAGGTCCGTGACATACACATTACACAATACAGTGCAGTCGTAGTGCAGTTGCTACTTCTTTTCTGGTGATGTACACAGTACACAATACAGTGCAGCCATAGTGCAGTTGCTACTACTTTTCTGGTGGTCTACACAGTACACAATACAGTGCAACTAATGACTAAAAGGAGGGGTAGTGTAGGGCCGGGCATGACAGTGTGGCCAAGGGAGACACAGAAGGGGTTAATATTGAAGGAAAATGTGGTAAGAAAGGGGATGTAAGAAAGCAGTCTTTTGGAAGGAAGGGGGAGGAGTTATATTTATAGGAGGGGTGGAGCAAGGGATCAGTGTGAGGAAGTTTTAGACGGAGGAGGCAGTTTTTTGTCACTGCTCCTCCACAATGGCCGTCATAGATTTGATCCTGGCAAGGCTGCGGAGGGCAGCAGCTGAAAAAGGTCCGCAGTGGCTGCAGAGTCAGGTCGGGGACCTCATTGCGGATGAAGCGGGCGGATCCACTTCAGGTGAGGTGTCCCATCGCGCGCGGAGGTCCCGGTTCTCACCAGGGCCTGCACCTCGGCCCGTTCGGCTCCCCAGAAGTCCGGTGGAGGATCGTTTGGCTAAAAGAAAGCAGCAGGAACTAGCAGCAGCCCCCGGGCGGTCTGCACGCCGCCGGCCGGTTTCGGGGGGCAGGGCCACGGGCCGTAATGGCGCCGGTTCCCCGCCTGAGGATCGTGGGTCACTTCGCAGAGCATCCCCCCTCTGAGCAGCGATCAGTCAAGGGGGGCGAGGAAGGAAGGGGAGACGAGGAGGATCAGCGCAGGAGAAGCCAGGCTGACCAGAAGAATCGGGAGGGGGCGGGGCCTACCGGAACGGCGTGCTGCAGGACAAGATGGAGGAGATGAACTCACACATGCCAGCCAGGAGGCCATCAGGTCAGGTAATAGACGCCTGTCTGATGGTAGGGGACGTCAGATCGCCAGCCAGGGAGATGCCAGGTCGGGTCAGCGACGCCTGTCTGCAGGAGGCGGAGTTTCGGGGGTGACAAGGGCCCCACCAATATCCCACAATACGACCTCAGCGGCATCATCTCCTGGGAGGCTTGCAACGCCGCCCATACTGGAGCGGGATGAACGGTCGGAAGGAGAAGTGTCTGAGGTGGAAGAACAACAAGTGCCAGCGAGGGAGACCAGCATGGCGGCTGTGGGGCGAGTTCCCGGTCAGCCCGGTAAGTTAAACACTAACTTGCATTTATCTGATGCTTTGCAGGATTTGTTGGGGGTGGTTACAGCGGGTTCGGTAGGGCCAGGGGGTGCTGGGGTACAATCAGGGGGTCCGGTACGCAGCTGTTTGATTTATTGAAGGGGCTGCAGGCACTACTCTGTAGATTTGATGAGGGACAGGGGCAGCCACCCCAAGTGGCCCCATGGACAGCACTGAGTGGTTTGGTAGATGTGGGTACTGGAGGTGCCAGGGGGTGAGGCCAGCGAGTGTGGCCCCCAGCCAGTCTGGGGAAGGAACCGAGAAGACAGGGGAAAAGGGGGCCACAGAGAGGACTGACGTGGTCAGGATTGCAGACGCGGCAAAATGTGAGGTTTACGTCTGCTTCGAGGGCCCCTTGGGAGCCCATCTGAAACAGGAAGTCCATGACAAGATTCACAAGGGTGAGTATGTGGAGATATTTTCGCTACTGCCTTTGGAAAAGTTCAATTTGAATAGGGTAAAACCTGCGGATTCAAAGAAGGAGGTTGAGGAGAAGAGGAGGTACCGGCTGATCCCGCGTACGTTTGTTAATTGGCTACAAGCGTTCGCCATTATGGCGAGCGTGGTGGGAGAAAAGAATCCGGAACATTGCTCAGCTTTGTTCTGTTATATGGACGCGATTGGTGAGGCGCATAGGGTGTACGGGGGTCGGCTTGGTTGCGTTATGATGAACAGTTCAGGCAACGAAGAGCTGTGCGCATGTCATTACGCTGGGATCACAAAGATATTAGCCTCTGGATGAGGCTTATGTCCTCAGCGCGAGCCCTGCCTCCGTTTTTTCAGGGGGGGGCCGGGCTTACTAATTCCTCGGGACTGCCGGCCGGAAAAGTGGGGTGTGTGCTGGCAATATAATGAAGGCTCCTGTAAATTTGGGGGGGCCTTTAAGTTCAAGCACGAGTGCTCAGGGTGTGGGGGAGCCCATACGCTGTCTAGATGTTTCAAGAGAGGGAAGCATGCCAGTGACTCTACTCAAAAGAGGGACGACGCCGGTGAAGGTGGAAAAGATGCTGTCTTTTCTAAGTAAGTAAGTATCCGGATTGGGGAGCAGCGAGGTTGTTGGCGGCGGGGTTCACGGATGGTTTTAGGATCCTCTGTTCATTGGCGACGGTTCCGCCAATGGCACGGAATCTTAAATCTGTAATGCAGCATCAGGATGTGGTTACGGAAAAATTAAACAAGGAAGTGGCATTAGGGCGCATGGGTGGGCCGTTTGCCAAAAAACCTTGGCCAGACTTAGTGGTGTCACCTTTGGGGGTGGTGCCCAAGAAGGAACCAAATAAGTTCCGATTGATACACCACTTGTCCTTCCCAAAGGGGGGTTCAGTCAATGATTTCATTGACCCTGAAGAATGCACGGTGTCCTACACTTCATTTGATGTGGCGGTCAAGTGGGTGAAGAGGTATGGTCAAGGTGCACTCATGGTAAAATCAGATATAGAATCGGCCTTCCGCTTGTTGCCAGTGCATCCGGAGAGCTTCCGGCTGCTGGGATGTCACTGGCAGGAGCAGTTTTATGCTGACAATTGGTTGCCTATGGGCTGTTCTGTTTCATGCGCCATGTTTGAGGCGTTTAGCTTGTTTTTGAAATGGGTGGTTAGGGAGGTTTCAGGCCTGGACTCAGTCATACACTATCTAGACGATTTTTTGTGTATAGGCCCCTCTGCTTCCGCTGTGTGTGCGATTCTGCTTTCCACGCTGCAGCACATCACAGGCAGTTTTGGAGTGCCTCTGGGGGCTGAGAAAACGGAAGGCCCATCGTCAGAAATTAGTTTTTTAGGGATAGTGATAGACTCAATTGCGATGGAGTGCCGCTTGCCCAGAGGTAAGTTGGAGGATTTGCAGAGGGAAATTCGGGAGATCCATGGATTGCGGAAGGTTCAGTTAGGGGCTCTGCAATCATTGTTGGGTAAGTTGAATTTCACCTGCAGAATTATTCTTATGGGGAGGGTTTTTTGCCGACGGCTATCGGCAGCTACAGCGGGGGTAAAAGTCCCAACTCATTTTATTCGCCTGACAAGGGAGCACAGAGAGGACTTGAATTTTGGTATGAGTTTTTAGCCATGTTTAGCCGCTCCACGGGCTATGGCACATTTTTCAGGGGCGATGGAGCGCGGAGCCCTGACCACAGTCCTGGGAGAGGGCAGGGTTCCTCGGAAATTTGGTGCTGCTGGAACTGTTTCCGGTGGTGCTGGCCTTGGAACCATGGGTAGAGGCATGCCGGAATTTAAAGCTGAGGATAAATTGTGACAACATGGGTGTAGTGCAGGTGGTTAATCGCATGTCAGCATCTTCGCAGCCAGTTATACGGCTGCTGAGACAGCTGGTGTTCAGGTGCTTGCGTTTGAATATTTTATTTATGCGGTGCACATCCCAGGTATTGACAATTCGCTGGCTGACTCCTTGTCTCGGTTTCAGTGGGACAAGTTCAGGGAGCTGGCTCCTGGAGCAGACAAGGAAGGAGTTCCTTGCCCGGATTGGATTTGGGAGCTGCCCTTGGAGTCACCGCGGGATGGATTCGGCAGTCAGTAAGTGATTCCACTTGGACAGCCTACAGGAAGGTATGGAAAGAATGGGCGGTTCTGGTGCAAGAAGCTGGGGCAGTGACAATCGGGTCAGAAGGGCGGTTACTGGTGTTGTACTGGGTGGCGAGGAACATTTAAAGGGGGTGTGCGGTATCGTCTATTGACCGGAAATTGGCGGGATTGTCATTTCTGTTCAAATTATTGGGTGGGGAAGATTGGACTAAGGATTTTTGGGTACGGCGGGCCTTGAAAGGTTATCGAAAGCAGCATAAACAAAGGGACACGAGACGGCCTGTTACGTTCGCGAATTTGATGTTGATATGTGATATATTGAAACTTTGTTGTTTATGGCGGCGTTTTCGCTGGCCTTTTATGGGGCGTTTAGGATAGGAGAGTTAGTTAGCCCATCTAAGTATTTGGTGGGGGGTTTGTTGGATCAGGATGTGAGGTTGGAGACGGATAGGGTGTGTTTGCGGTTGCGGAGGTCAAAAACTGACCAGCTAGAAAAAGGGGTGGATGTGTCCCTATTTGCATTAACGGGGTCACGGGTGTGCCCGGTGGAGGCGGTGCGTGCATTTAGGATGGTCAGGAAGGATGGGGCAGGGCCATTCTTGAGGCATGAGGATGGGTCTTATTTGTCCAAATTTCAATTTATATCAATTTTTAGGAAATGTTTAAAAAGGGCTGTGTTGGACCAGGCGGAGCACGCTTCACACTCCTTTCGCATAAGGGCAGCTACAGAAGCTGCCAGATGCGGTTTGGGTGAGGCTGCTGTTCGCAGAATTGGGAGATGGGAGTCCAGGAGATTCCGGTCATATATTAGACCTAACTTGGTTGTGCAATAAAATGAATAATGGGGGGTTTGAGTGTGGTTTAACTGTTTGTACTATTTTAGTGTTAGGAACGGGGGTACTGCTATCTTTGTGTTTTGTTTTTCGTTTCAGATGGAGGTTCAGTACACCTCGTCTGGATCATAGGTCACTCCTATGTTTGTTGGGGGGCCAGGAGAGGTGACAAACGTCCAGATGGCAGACAATTGGGGATTTCCAGGAGGGAGGCTTACATACTCTGGTTGGGTAGACCAGGGATGTTGTGGGGTAGAGTGTTGGTGGAAGTGGAAAGGTATGTAAGGCTGGACAGACCTCCAGATGTGTTGATGATTCATGCGGGTGGGAATGATTTGGGGATTCGGTCAGTCAGGGACCTTCTTGCAGACATAAAAGGGATTTTTTGCAGTTGCGCGTAAAACTTCCGGGCACCCTTTTGGTATGGTCTGACATAATGGCTCGCACAACATGGCGGTGGGCTAGGTCAGTAGTGAGCATTAATAAGACCCGTATACAAATCAATAAAGTAGTGGGGAGGTTTGTGGTGCAGAATGGAGGTATTGTTATACGGCACAGAGAGCTGGAAACGAATGTGGGTCTCTATTTACGGAGAGATGGTGTTCATCTCTCCGATGTAGGGATTGACTTATGGTCCATGGGTTTACAGGAGGGGACACAACAGGCCCTGAGGGTGTGGAGGGGCTCTCAAGTGTAAGGTTGTCATGCTTTCGGGCTGTGGCTGTGTTCTTCTGGTGGTCTTTGACAGGGACGGTAAAAGGAGAGATCAAAAGAAGTGGGGGGGTTCATCATTAGCATGTGCCCCTCCGGTGTATTCCTGAACGGTGGATGGAATACTGGATTTTGTGGCGCTGCGGGAAGGGGTTGTCTCCGAGCGGCTACAGCTGGAGGCCTATCAGTTTGGTAATGGTACCGCAGTCCGTTGGTGTTATACGATGGTATACATGGTTATATATTTGAAAAATGGGTCACCGTCAGAGACCATCAGACTGGGGTTAACAGGTTATGTTATTACGTTATTGTTTATGTTTATTGGTTATTTATTGGAGTTATTTATTTGGAATTGTTTAATAAAAGAGGCTGTTATGACCATTTTACTCCAACAAAAAAAAGGTGTGGTCTCATTATTTTAGGAGGGTAAGGTATTGGGTTGGAGTATCACAGTGACTGAATGTAGGGGACATTTGGTTTACACTGGTCATGCAGTTGCTACTACTTTTCTGGTGGTGTACACAGTACACAATACAGTGCAACCATAGTGCAGTTCCTACTACTTTTTTGGTGGTGTACACATTACACAATACAGTGCAGTCGTAGTGCAGTTGCTACTACTTTTCTGGTGGTGTACACAGTACACAATACAGTGCAGCCGTAGTGCAGTTACTACTACTTTTCTGGTTGTGTACACAGTACACAATACAGTGCAGTCGTATTGCAGTTGCTACTACTTTTCTGGTGGTGTACACATTACACAATACAGTGCAGTCGTAGTGCAGTTGCTACTACTTTTCTGGTGGTGTACACAGTACACAATACAGTGCAGTCAGAGTGCAGTTGCTACTACTTTTCTGGTGGTGTACACATTACACAATACAGTGCAGTCGTAGTGCAGTTGCTGCTACTTTTCTGGTGGTGTACACAGTACACAATACAGTGCAGTGTGGTGTTGCAAAACAAAAATATACATCATGTCTGGAAGGCCACCAAGGAGAGGCAGACGCTCACAGACCACTAAAAGAGGGAAGGCAGGCTCTGTGTCTACAGTCAACAGTGCTGGTCGTGGACATTGTGCATCCTCTGCAGGTGGCTGTGGGTCACGCTTGTCCTTTTTTTCTGCTGCTGGCCGTGTTGTTGAGCCTGAACATGCAGAAGAGCTGGTGGAATGGATAACAAAGCCGTCCTCATCCTCCTCATCCTCTGTCACCCAGGCTCAGAGTAGTTTGCATTCCAATGCAGCTACCAAAGCGGCCTATTCCACCGGCTCCTTGTCCACAGTCACTCATTCCGTAGCCCCACCATCATGCATGGAGGAGTCCCCCGAACTATTCGACCACAGTGTCAGGTATAAGCTGCTGGAGGATGCGCAGTGATTTGAAGGCTCCAATGTTGGTTGCCAGGTTGAGGAAGGGAGTAGGGGTGCCCAAGAAGGACAAGAAACTGGCAGTCATGTTCCCCCAGCCGCAGCATACTGCCAAGTTTGTTCCAGTGATTAGGAAGGAGGGTATGATGAGGTCACTGACTCTACTTGGGCGGTGGAGGAGGAAGAGGAGGAGGAGCACAACTCCAATGAAGCAGGATGTCTTCTAAGGGGCAGCTTAAGGGCAGCCACCATACTGCATCACACCGCAGAGCTCCGCAGGAGCAGGGAGCTGCTGACTCCCCGCTGATTTTGAAAAGTTCCTTGGTGTGGGCCTTTTTTGACACGTGTGCAGCAGATCACACCGTTGCTGTTTGCAACCTATGTCTGAAACGGATCAAGCGTGGCCAGAACAGCAGCCGCTTGAGCACCACATGCTTGACCAGACATATCACAACCTTCGTTGGCAACAGCACTTGAAAGACCCACATCAAAGAAAAAGGCGGACTTCTCCTTGCTCCTCATCTGGGATCTCCAACCCCACTATACCTCCAGTCCTCTCAAAAACCTGCACTGAGAGAAATGAAGGTATAGCAATAGGTGTCCCAAGTGCTTGCAGCCAATCTGCTATCAGTACACCTCAATCTCATTTTAGCAGGGAAATTTCTCTACCCCAGTTGCTAAACCGTAAAAAGAAATTTGGTCCCAGCCATCCACATGCTCAGCGTCTGAATGCTAGCTTGGCCAAATTACTAGCACTGCAACTGCTGCCTTTTCAACTGGTAGACTCTGCCCCCTTTCGTGAATTTGTGGAATGTGCTGTACCTCAGTGGCAGGTTCCAAAATGCCATTTCTTTTCACGGAAGGCCATTCTGGCTCTCTACCGGTATGTGGAAGGCAATGTTTTGGCCTCGTTGGACAGGGCGGTCAGCAGGAAGATGCATATTACTGCTGACTCATGGTCTAGCAGGTATGGGCAGGGATGTTACCTTTCTTTCACGGTGCAATGATTAACTCTGCTGGCAGCTGGGAAGGATGCAGGACAGGGTTCAGTATTGTTCTGCCACCATGCCTCCAAAATGCTAGTGGTGATTCTGCCACAGCTCTCTCCTCTACCCCCTCCTCTTCTTCTTCCTCTATGGCCTCTTCTGCAGATTTATCCTCTGAAGCAGCGGTGCTCCATAAGCGTTTAAGGGCCTACGCAAGCACAGGGCCATGCGGTGCTTGAGTTGGTATGCTTAGGGGACAGGAGCCACACTGGCATAGAGACTCTCTCAGCTCTGCAGGGGCAAGCTCAGAGGTGCTTGACGCCATGCCAGCTTCAACCAGGAATGGTTGTATGCGACGATGGCACCAACCTTCTCTCCACCCTCCGACAGGGACACTTGACCCATGTCCCATGTTTGGCACACGTCCTGAATTTGGTGGTTCAGCGGTTCTTGAGCAGGTACCCAGGCTTACAGGATCTCCTGAGGCAGGCCAGAAAAGTCTGTGGTCATTTCCACCAGTCATATTATGCCAGTGCTCGGCTGCCTGACATTCAAAGGGAATGCAACCTGCCCACCAACCGCCTCATTTGTGACATGCCCACCAGGTGGAACTCAACGTTGACAATGCTGCACCGGCTGCGCACGCAGCAGAGAGCCATCAATGAGTACCTGTGTGAGTATGTCACCAAGACAGGGTCAGGGGAGCTTGGCTTCTTTTCGCCACGCCAGTGGCTACTGATCAAGAATGCATGCACTGTCCTGTCACCATTTGAGGAGGCCACAAGGATGGTGAGCAGTGACAATGCATGCATCAGTGATACTGTCCCTCTTGTCTTCCTGTTGGAGCACATGCTTCGTGAAATAATGGACAGGGCACTTGAGGCAGAACAGCAGGAGGAAGAGGAGGACTTCCTTACCTCTCAAGGCCTCCTTTATCCAGACAGTATTCCTGCGTGCCCGCCAAACACACAGGAAGAAGAGGAGGAGGATTGTGTCAGCATGGACGTGGGGGATAACACTCAGCAGAAATCTTCAAGGAATGGTTTTCAGTCCCCAGAAACCCAAGGAGTTTTAGGTGGCTGGGAAGAGGTTGTTACAGATCATGTGATCCTTAGTGACCCAGAAGACTCAGAATCAAATGCCTCTGCAAACTTACACTGCATGGCCTCGTTGATTCTGCAAAGCCTGAGAAAGGACCCTAGGATTCGTGGTATCAAGGAGAGGGATCATTACTGGCTGGCAACCCTTCTTGATCCACATTACAAGGGTAAGGTTGCAGAACTCATCCAGCCCCTCGCAGAGGGAGCAGAGGATGAATAGGAGGAACACATGGCTAACAGAACAAACTTCTCACACCAAAAATCAGACTACAAGACACAGCAAGAGAGCAGAAGGGTGAGGGTTATAAAGATAAGAACAGCTCATAATTTAGGTATAGACAATAAGAAAGCAAAATAAACATAACAGTGATATGGACAGAGGTAAAGAATTTGAAGGCAGCGTAGATTACCATTAAGCACATACACAGAAATAGCAAGCAGATCCCAGTTTCACTTAAAGGTAGAAGATGTGGTTCAGCTGACACATACACAGAAATAGCAAGCGTATCCCAGTTTTATTTACCCTGGACTCAGGCCTGGCAGCAGTTCAGTGCATCTCAACCTTCTCCTGCAAGTTTCCATGGTTTTACACTGTATGTAGCAATCTGTAGCAGACCTACACAATAAAGTTGTATACTTTTACAAAGACACCACGTTATTTAGGAAGAAAAGTTGTATAGCGCGGAAAATACATTCTTTATATATGTAAAATCTCTCATAAATATTAAAGTGGATGTGAACCCTCACATATACCCAGTGAAGTGAACAGCCTCAGATGATACACAGAGATCAAATAAATCTCCCTACATAAGTTTTACATGTATAGCTGCTGTCGTCAACTTTATATACTGTTTAGAAAGTGCATATTGTGTTAGTAGAATTTCTCTTCCTGTTTAACATGAGTGAGAAGTATGGGCACACAGCCAAGACAGCCAAGACAGCTGTTTGGAGGAAAGGCACACACCCCCTCTCCACATAGGCAGAGACTCACAGAGGTGTTCTGCGACATGGCAAGCTGTCCGCTAATCTATTTATAGCTCCCTCCCCAACACAAAACTCAGGCTGCTTTTATCTCATGTGTCTGAGAATTTGTTAGTTTGAGAATTTGAGAGTTATCAGGCTAATAACAGAAGAACAGAGCAGCAGACAGCTACTGGACACAAGCTATCTCACAAACGTAAGTACACCCCTCACATTTTTGTAAATATTTTATCATAACTTTTCATGTGAGAACAATGAAGAAATTACACTTTGCAACAATGTAAAGTAGTGAGTGTACAGCTTGTATAACAGTATAAATTTGCTGTCCACTCAAAATAATTCAACACACAGCCATTAATGTCTAAACCGCTGGCAACAAAAGTGAGTAAACCCCTAAGTGAAAATGTCCAAATTGGGCCCAATTAGCCATTTTCCCTCCTCGGTGTCATATGGCTCGTTAGTGTTACAAGGTCTCAGGTATGAATGGGGAGCAGGTGTGTTAAATTCGGTGTTATTGCGCTCACTCTCTCATACTGGTCACTGGAAGTTCAACATGGCACCTCATGGCAAAGAACTCTCTGAGGATCTGAAAGAAAGAATTGTTGCTCTACATAAAGATGGCCTAGGCTATAAGAAGATTGCGAAGACTCTGAAACTGAGCTGCAGCACAGTGGCCAAGATGATACAGTCGTTTAACAGGACAGGTTCCACTCAGAACAGGCCTTGCCATGGTCAACCAAAGAAGTTGAGTGCACGTGCTCAGCATCATATCCAGAGGTTGTCTTTGGGAAATAGATGTGTGCTGCCAGCATTGCTACAGAGGTTGAAGGGGTGGGGGGTCAGCCTGTCAGTGCTCATGTCATACACCGCACACTGCATCAAATTGGTCTGCATGGCTGTCATCCCAGAAGAACGCCTCTTCTAAAGATGATGCACAAGAAAGCCTGCAAACAGTTTGCTGAAGACAAGCAGACTAAGGACATGGATTACTGAAACATGTCATGTGGTCTGATGAGACCAAGATAAACTTATTTGGCTCAGATGGTGTCAAGCGTGTGTGGTGGCAACCAGGTGAGGAGTACAAAGACAAATGTGTCTTGCCTACAGTCAAGCATGGTGGTGGGAGTGTCATGGTCTGGGGCTGCATGAGTGCTGCCGGCACTGGGGAGCTACAGTTCATTGAGGGAACCATGAATGCCAACGTGTACTGTGATATACTGAAGCAGAGCATGATCACTTCCCTTCGGAGACTGGGCCGCAGGGCAGTATTCCAACATGATAACAACCTCAAATACACCTCCAAGATGACCACTGCCTTGCTAAAGAAGTTGAGGGTAAAGGTGATGGACTAGCCAAGCATGTCTCTAGACCTAAACCCTATTGAGCATCTGTGGGGCATCCTCAAACTTAGGGTGGAGGAGCGCAAGGTCTCTAACATCCACCAGCTCCGTGATGTCATCATGGAGGAGTGGAAGAGGACTTCAGTGGCAACCTGTGAAGCTCTGGTGAACTCCATGCCAAGAGGGTTAAGGCAGTGCTGGAAAATAATGGTGGCCACACAAAATATTGACATTTTGGGCCCAATTTGGACATTTTTATTTAGGGGTGTACTCACTTTTGTTGCCAGCGGTTTAGACATTAATGGCTGTGTGTTGAGTTATTTTGAGGGGACAGCAAATTTACACTGTTATACAAGCTGTACGCTTACTATTTACATTGTAGCAAAGTGTAATTTCTTCAGTGTTGTCACATGAAAAGACAGAATAAAATATTTACAAAAATGGAAGGGGTGTACTCACTTTTGTGAGATACTGTATGTGCCCAGCTCAAATTTCATGAATCCAATTTACATCCACTTTAAAACCATATAATATCAGAACATTGAATGCTGTATCTGATGTCACAGATAACATTTTCACCCTGCATGTTTTATCCAATATATCTGCATCAGGGGCCTCATCAGAACCTCCTTAAAGTGCTTATTGACCTCTTATACAGCATGTAGTGAGGTAATTGTTTTTGATGAGTTTCTTTCCAAATTAGGGTAAAAGTTGTTCACTTTGATACTGCCCTACTGGTGAATTTGTTTACAGAAAGTTATACATAGACTGTGATATGTCAAGACCCAATGGTTGGCTCTGCCAGCCAGGCAATCACTGATCATTTGCAACAGGCATTTTCACCTGTAGCATTGGTGGATACAGGACACTTGGTCAGAGGTGACCTGCTGTTGAGCTTTATGCTGTTCCCTGCTATCATTCCTTCTTTGTAACCTGGGTACTGCCATCCACAAGTTGCTCTAGTTGCTGTTCCTCTTGTCCTTTCTGTGTACTGCTGACTCCCTGTTGCATCTTTTTCTGACTACTTCATCCTTGGAAAACCTAGCTTTTCCTTTATGCCGCGTACACACGAGCGGACATTACGGCGGACTTTGCCCGGCGGACTGGATTTCGTCGGACAATTCGATGTGTGTGGGCTCCAGCGGACTTTGTTTTCTCAAAAGTTGGACGGACTTAGATTTGAAACTTGTTTAAAATTTATCCGTTGAAATCGAGTCCGGTCGAAAAGTCCGCCGTCTGTATGCTAGTTCGACGGACTAAAAAGCCACGCTAGGGCAGCTATTGGCTACTGGCTATGAACTTCCTTGTTTTAGTCCGGTCGTACGTCATCACGTACGAATTCGACGGACTTTGGTGGATTGTGTGTAGGCAAGTCCGTTCATTCAGAAAGTCCGTCGGAAAGTACGTCGAAAAGTCTGCCGGGCAAAGTCCGCCGTAATGTCCGCTCGTGTGTACGCGGCATTACTCTCAAACAGTGGCAGACTGGGCCAGGGGCAGGGAGGCAATTGCTTCCCAGGCCGCTCTGAGGCCCCGCAAAAAAGCCGCACTGGTTCTGAGTGCTGACAGTGTGCTGCTAAAATATTGCTAAACATGGCCCAGTACACAATGCTTCTCACCGGCTGCTGCTACAGTATGATACACGTGCCAAGTGTGTTCCTGCACCGTGTAAGTGTAGGGCTAACACATCCCGTCAGGCAGTGTTTCCTAGTTCCACCCTTTATGACGTCATCCAGAGGCCGGGAGGCGGGATGGGAAAGGAGAGTGCTGTAGGCGCTGATACCTGAGAGGAACCTGAGAGCAAGTGAGTGAGCAGAGAGCAATAAATTTACTAAGCATTGTCTGGACTGGTAGATGATTATTTCTAATGTTGTGTCAGTGTGAACTGGCTCAAGTGCTTAACCACTTAAAGACCAGGCCTCTTTTTCAGACTCGGTGTTTAAAAGTTAAAAACAAGTTTTTTTGCTAGAAAATTACTTAGAACCCCCAAACATTACACATCCTTTTTCTAACACCCTAGAGAATAAAATGGCGGTCATTACAATATTTTTTGTCACACCGTATTTGCACAGGCGCACTTTTTTTGGAAAAAAATCACTTATTTGAATATAAAAATAAGACAACAGTAAAGTTAGCCCAATTTTTTTATATAGTGAAAGATAATGTTACACTGAGTAAATTGATACCCAACATGTCACGCTTCAAAATTGCGCCCGCTCGTGGAATGGCGTCAAACTTTTACCCTTAAAAATCTCCATAGGCGACGTCTAAAAAATTCTACAGGTTGCATGTTTTGAGTTTCAGGGGAGGTCTAGGGTTAGAATTATTGCTCTCGCTCTAACGATTGCGCCGATACCTCACATGTGTGGTTCGACCACCGTTTTCATATGCGGGAGCTACTCATGTATGCGTTCGCTTCTGTGCGCGAGCTCGTCGGGACGGGGTGCTTTAAAGAGAAAATGTTTTCTTATTTATTTTACTTGATTTTATTTATTTTTTCACTGTTTTTTTTTTTTTTAAATGGGTCACTTTTATTCCTATTACAAGAAATGTAAACATCCCTTGTAATAGAAAAAATGCATGACAGGTCCTCTTAAATATGAGATCTGGGGTCAAAAAGTCCTCAGATCTCATATTAGGATTTAAATGCAATTAAAAAAAAAAATTTTGTTATTTGAAAAAATGACAACAGAAAAATGGTCCTTTAAGACGTATGGGCGGAAGTGACATTTTGATGTCGCTTACGCCCTGCTATAGTATGGAGACGGGTGGGGCCATCTTCCCCTTACTCGTCTTCATACCCAGCCACAGACAGGCCCCGATCGCCTCCGCCGCTGCTGATGGCTCCGGCGGCGGGAGGGCTTTCTTTCCGAACTGCATTGAGACATGCTGCCCAGACTCCGGAGGGGGACCACCAGGTGCACTCTAAAGTAAGGGAAGGTGGGGAGGGGGATGGTGTATGGCAGCCAGGGTGTGAGTGTATGGGGATGGAAGTCTGCTGCTGCAGTCTCTTCATGTTGTGTTTGGAGGACTGATGGCAGCCCGCTATGCTGGGACTTGTAGTGCCCTCTGTGGGGGACTGAGATATGACAGCCTCCTATACTGGGACTTGTAGTGCCCTAGACTGTGGGGGGGACTGAGGAATCCTCAGTCCCCCACAGAGGGCACTACAAATCCAGGCATAGTGGGCTGCCATTCTTCAGTCCCCTGTAGTCTAGGGCACTACAAGTCACAGCATAGCAGGCTGGTCTGATAGAACAGGAGAAGGAGCCCGGGAAGAAGGAGATCTCTCGGCACTGAGGTTCTAGTGTCTGAAGTCTGTGCTGGGGGCAGGAATAAGAGGAGTTGTGCTAGAAGAGGAGGGAGAGGGAACATTTATGCTTGGCGGGATTAAGAGGATTTTTTGCTGAGGAGAATTCGGAGGTGAGAAAATTTTTATTGGTGGGGGGGTGTTAAGGATTTGGGTGTAAGAAGGAGGGGTTTGGGTGTTATTTATACCAGAAGGGGGAATATGCGGGGGGGGATTTGGGGGGTAAGAGTATTTGTGTAAGAAGGAGGAGAAGGAGGAGTTTGGGGGATTTATATTGGAAGGGGGAATATGGGGGGAGGATGTGTGCTGGGAGGGGGAAGATGAAGGCAAGGGTTTGTGCTGGGGGGGATTTGTGCTAGAATGGCTTATATGGCGGTGAGAATTTGTGCTGAGAGAGGGAATTAGGGGGTAAGAGAATTTGTGTAAGGAGGAATTATTTTTGAATCAGACAGCCACACAGTTTTTTGGAAGGTATTACAATTATGCTAACCAGACCAGAGATACTCGGTACCTCTCCACGATGGCCTGACAAATGGTAATGGGCAGACTACTGCTCTCAGCCAGTCCATAACTATCAATGCCACAGCATTCTGCACTGACCTTTCTTTAAGAGGATAATAGTTCTGTGTATCTGGTCACAGAATGCTGCTCTACTCTCCTCCGCTTGACTTTTACTTCCTCTGTACTGATCTTCCCCAGCATGCAAGTCCTGTGTTCCCCAGTCACAGCAGCCTGATACTTCTTAGAGATGAAGATCTTTATCTAGGACTCCCTCCTAGCAGTTCCTCCATCCCACCTCCGCTCTCGGCACATCCCCACGTGGGGACGCTCTGAACAGCAACTCAACACTACATTCTGTCTGTTTCTGCTCTCCAGAACTCCTCCCTGGCAGCATGTGACCTCAGCTTATATAGGAGGCCTGCCCCCTGCCAATACCAGAGGGTAATTGGTCAGAGCTCCTCACATGAGCTGCCTGCCACTCAAACGTCAGCTCCAACCCCTCTTCCAGAACAATCCTTCTGAAAGCTTGGGAGGCACCTCTGAATCAGTGTACAGGTGGCCACACCTACCACTGCACTGAACACTCCCAGTCCCAAATCAAAACAACCAGGCCCAGCCTAAAGCACAGGCCTGGCCAAATTTACCTGCATTAGGACCCTAAGCTATAGAAATACTATTCTAGCACCTATCTTCAGGTAGAGGGTGCAACATTCACCCCCCCACAAAAATCACAACTGTCCTCAGTTGTAGGAAAATTAATTTGCAAAATACCTCCTTAACTAAGGAGGAAAGGCATCTCATATCAATTTAGTTGGATGGGGAATAAGGAAACAAACTTGGAAGGGGTAACATTTTATAAAAGTACAAAAATTACACATATACATTTGCACACTCTATACATTCTAACTATACATCCCTGCTACCAATGTGACATACAAGTGGAACCAGAACACTGCTCCCTTAGGAGGAATACTCTGTTTACCACAGGTCTTTATCTGTTCCAACGGTGGAGATGTACAGCCGTCACATCCCAGGGTTTTCCTAAAAGAAGACATAACAACACAAAACTAACTATAAAACTTAACTAAATCAACACTTCACCAAAGAGAGGGGGTTACAATCCCCTGTCTGGTGACAGAACAAACACAACAAAATTGGCATGTGGTTCCCTGCTAGAGCTGTCAGTCCTTCAAAAGGAGTCTGAAAGACCTCCTGCAGAGTGCAGCCTAGACAGACCTGCCAGTAGTTAAGTACATGTGCCCATAGGCAAATAAACTTTCTGTTTGGCTCCTAGACAAGGAGTCCTTTTTGAGCAAAGTAGAGGCTTCAAAGCAAAGGAGTCCTCCTTTTCAGCAAGTGACAAGGGGTTGAGCAGGGACAGCACACTCTAGTGTCCATGACATTGTCTTTGTCAGGCACCCCGAGTGGCAGACATTCTGCATTAAAGACAGTCATTGGGAAAGCCCACCCTAACCCGGCTGCAATCCAGCAGTCCAAAAAGGTACAATATCCCACCTGTGACTACACAACAGCAGTCTCACATCATAAGTAGTACCTCGGGTCCGGCAACCTCTTCCGACTGTCCCCCTCGCCTCTGACCGAGATGGAGTAGCTACGGGTGTTCTGTCCTGCTTTTACAACCAGCACTCTGTCTTTATAAATAGCCCGCCCGAGCTTCCAGTCAGATGTATGTCCTTAAAGCGGACACAGACCTCACTCTCTGGTACCCGCTTTGGTTTTGGGACATATAGGTAGTCCCAGATCATGTCATTCTCCCACTGCTCCCAGGAGTTTTCAACGACTTCAATGACATGATCCGGAACATAGGGTAGTCCAGGCCCAACTCCCGAGCAACTCTCCACTGTACCTCCCTCTGGAACCGGGAGAGTCTAGGCAATTCTTTGGGCCTCCCTCGGCCAGGCAAAACACAGGTGTCAGGGGCCCTGCTGACCCATTTGTCGGTAAAATTCCATTCTCTCACTGATCAGTCAACTCCGGTCACGTTGATTAGAACACAGATTTATTACCAATGTATCGATACACAGGGGTGAGCTCTGTTCACAGCAAGAAATTTTCTGCAGAGTCACCCAGAACCCTTTTACACATGTCATTTTATAACAGTATTTGGCAAGCTACCATTGGCTAAGGCACACTGGTGACTCATGGTGCATCGTCAGCTTTATTGTCAAAAACAGTGTCCTTTACACAATATGCCCTAATATGGTAAACTTTTGCTAGTTCTTTAAATATTGTTGTAGGTGTTGATCGGAACTAAGCAGATTGCATAAACAATAAGTCAGAGCCATTTTAGCTAGGAAAAAAGCATATAAGGAACAAGGCAAATGTTGATATCACTTGTAATTCTTTACATATTTCTTATCATTCCCTCCTCTGATATCTATATTTGCTTCCTCAATTTATTACTTCAATGCAGGTCCGTTCCACAACTGGGTTTTCAGACCTTAGCAAGTCCTTGACCTTGGCAAGTCCAGTCCATTTCCCAAACCAACCTTCAAGCCAATTTGTGAATGGATCATCAGTACCTGAGTTTTCCACTAATTCATTCGATAAAGCTGTCAATCCTTGAGGGCTCTAATTACGGTTCCTCCAGCAGCTGTAATGTTAGAAATAAAAGGTGCACCACATACCACCAAACATTTTACTGAACCCTCCTCTTTCTGCTAGGACCATATCTAATGCCATCCTATTCTGCCATGCCTCAGAGAGGTAGGGGCTAATTGCTCTGTCAATCTCTTAACTGCATCCCTGGTGTAGTTTACAAACCTTTGTTGGTTATAATACATATATAGTTAATCCAGTCAACATTTTTGTTTACTGTCACCCACCAGAGAAGAGACTCAAATCCAGCTGCCACTTGATTCCTAGCTTTGAACTCGCTCGGCACTTCACGCGGAACCCCAATCTCATCTATATAAATCTGGGGGTCAAAAGACCCCGCAGGAGAGGTGTACCTTCTGCTCCTCCGGTGACCCGTCTTCCAAGGGGACTCTGATAGTAAGCGCAGAGGCATTGCCAGCTGTACCAGGGCACAATCCCCTCGGGAATTGGCTGGGATGCGCTCGCTCTGAGCCTCTTGTCTTCGCATAACCACCAGACGTCCACCCTCTGGGTGTTGTGCTCAACCCAGTTGTCACCCTCTCCCTTTACTATTTTGTTAATCCTCTCCATGCAGTAGTCATCCGGTAAAGACCCCAAATCTTTGCCACTCTCATTCCCCGGAAGTGCAAAGCAAGCAAAGTTGCCAGGGTATGCAGTGACAGCAGGGGGTATCTGAGGTCTCTGAACTTGGGGAAATAACAAACTTAATGTGTGACAGGGAGTGTTGGTGTCAGGTTTGTATGTTTTTTTTATATAGCTTTAGCATACACTCTAAACCATCTAGATCTGTATTGTTATTTAAGGGAAAAGGCACTGTAGCCAGCTGGGGTCTGGCCCCTGCACAGACCAAGCAGTTCTCTTTTTTTAGGGTGTTAGCAGTATATATTAACCATTCAAGCCATTCATTTTTATCCTGGTATCCTGTTTCTAATGTTATAGCTTCTTCCGCTGTAAGATTGGTGAATCTCATTGTGGATCCTAATACCTCTACTTTAAGTCGGTCCTCATTATCTAATTCTTTCTTCTTGTTTGTCTCATTCTTTGGTTTGACTTCAAGAAAGAATTTTCCCAAAGGGTCAGTTCCTGATATCCAAGCTCCTACATGGTATAACCTCTGATCTTCTAGTTTTGGGTCCTTCAGGGAAATCAATAATATATTGCAATTCTTTGATTCTGTACAGGGAGAGTGGGCCGCTTTAATTATGGTTAATCTATTCTTTAAATCTCCTGCTGCTGGGATCTCATATCCCCAATCCTGCTGCAGTTGTCCACATGACTGAATCCCAAATAGTACACCTGGTAGTTCCAGCCAGGTAGCACACGTATTTATCTGCCCAGGTCAGTTTACTTGCTTCTACCTTATCTCCACAATCTGTCATCTGGCAGAAATCCACCTGTATAGTACTGGTGGTTCCTTCAACAAAGGTGAGGTTCAATGCTCTTCCTGTCTCTTCCCAATTGATTGGTTCCACTATCCTCCCGTGTCTCCTACCTCCCCGTATATAGGCCTCTCCTAGAGTCACCAATGCTCCCACGAGGAACAAAATCCCTACCATCCTATCTGAAGTGAGGGGGGCCTAGATAGGGCCTTTTCTTCACCAAGGTTGAGACAAGCAGACCTTTTATCTGCCTCCCTTTGTAGTTGGACTTTCCCCCTCCTTCAGTCTCTCTGTCCCTACTCTGCCTATATTTACCTTTTTACAGTGGGATTGGTGAATCCAGATACTCCTTTCAGCAATTCTTACTGCAGTGGGAGTAGTAAGGAGTACTTGATATGGCCCGTCCCACTTAGGGGAGCGCCAATGCTTCTTTTTGATCACCTTGATGAGCACCCGATTTGTACTTTGTCTTCTCCTATGGGCTCTCCTTCTGGAATGGAACACTCTTGGTTAATTTGTTTCTGTTTTAATAACCTTGACATGCATTCTGCTAAGGTTCTTTCCCCTTCCTCTGTGTGGGTTTCATTTGGTAATAAAGGTAGTTTATAAGGTCTACCATACATCATTTCAAATGAACTCAGCCCCTCTTTAGTGAGGGTGTTGTGCATGCTTAAAATAGCTAGTGGGAGACAGTACATCCAATTTTTCCCTGTCTCTTCCATAGCCTTTTTTAGCTTGCTCTTTAATATCCCATTATGTCTTTCTATGAGCCCTGCTGACTGAGGGTGATATGCACAGTGATTCTTAACTTCTATACCCATCACTTCTGTTAGGTGTTTTATGATCTGATTTCCAAAATGTGAACCATTATCACTATAAATCTTCACTGGTATCCCAAATTGTGAAATAATATCTTTTAGTACGGCTTTGGATACTGTTAAGGCGTCAGCACTATATCTCTACCCATGTGGTCAATGCATCAATGATTTCCAAACAATATTTCTTCCTTTTCACATTTGTCTAATGCAATAAAATCCATGCAAATGTGTTGGAATGGATATTGCGGTGTGGGGAACTTCCCTTTCCGTGGTCTTATGCCTCCCTGAGCATTGTGTCTTGCACATACAATGCATTGAGAACAAAAAGTTTTTTTTTTTAGTAGTTTGTGAAGCCATAAGCTGTACATACCTTATTTAACATCTCAGTCATCCCCCTGTTTGACACATGAGTTACTCCATGTGTCAATACTGCTGCATACCTAAATAAGGATTTTGGCAATACCAGCTTTCCTTCAGGTGATGTGTAGATGTTATCTATTATTGTGCAACCTTTTGTTTTCCAATAATGTTTCTCCCCAGGGGATATATTCTGCTGTATATCAGTAAGGACTGTATGATCTATCTCTATGATTTCCTGTTCTGTCATGTGTCACTTCTGCATATCCAGTTACACTTGTGCCATCTGGATTTTTCGTACTGGAGCCATCAACAAAAAGTGTCATGTCAGGGTTAGATAACGGTACTTTCCGATATTGTTAAGTGAGGTTGTCGTAAAAGTATTGTCATACAGGAAAGGTGTCGTGCTGGGCTCAAATGTATGGACCAACGGGGCGCGGTCAGTATTGAATACCCAGAAATCCAAGCTCTACAAAAATTTGTCATGCCCAAAAAAGACATAATTTGTTTCTTTGTTTCTGGCTTCGGCACCTGGTGGAGGGCTCAAATCTCTCCTCATCCAGGTGTCGACCTTCTTTTGAGATATTATACCCTAAGTATTTGACCTGCTGTTGCCACAACTGGAGTTTAGTTTTATTTACCTTATGCCCTTGGTATAACTGCCTGGTTAACAGCTTGTAAATCCTGTACCATTCTATTGCAGGGGCTATACCCTCCTCTGCTTCCTTCTTAAGGGGGTATCTCCTTCACCACCTTGCACAAAAAAACCTTTACTTTCACATTGTTTTTTCCATCACTTTCAAATACTTCTCAGAATGCTTAACATATTGGAAAACATCTAAAACTGATGCAGTTCAGTAAGTAACCAAGTTTTTAACAATGTAATCCTTATGATCCTGTTTTAATCCATTAACAAAAGCTATCTTTAGCTGTTGTTGATATACACTATTCACATCCTCAGCTTTGGGGAGCCCAGAGAACACTTTAAAAACTTCTCGTAGTTTATTTAGATAATCACTGACACTTTCCTTGTCTTCCTTTACAGTCATATTAATCTTTTGCCAGTCAATTCGTTATACCCATCGGAGATTGCATCTCTGATAGAAGCCAGTCAATCTGTGTGTCAAATCTTTGATATCAAGGGCCAGTGGTTTCCCTCTTTGTTGAGGGGGCACTGTAGCTACACAGGGGTCCCAATTTCCCTTTACTGATGCCCAATCTGATCCTAGAACCCTCCTTAAAGCCCTTTCCACTTCGACCCTGTTTAGCCTATAACTGTTCCTCAGACCTTCCATATTTTCAATGATTTCTGGGGCCCCAAACTTAGGATGTTTAATATGCTCGGTAGCCTTCTGCACGTCACTCTCAGTCCATTGTTTAAAAACAGTCATAGTTAGGGGCTGACCGTTTTGTCTGCCTCTTTGTCCACTAGGGGCAGTTGGGCTTGGCATTTCTCTTTTGTGTTCTCCTTATTCCGCCATTTCTAATCTTTTACTTCTTTTTTTTTTTTTCATTGGGTCCTAACAATTTAAGCTTATCCACCAACTCCTGACACCCTTTCCCAGTTAGTTTACCATTGAATCCCAACTTCCTTTCCCACTTAGCACAATATTTAACAGATTTTGGTTATTTGCTATGCATAGATTTCTTATCTTCTTCTAATGGGGAAACTATTTCCCATGTCTCTATTTTTTTTCCTTGAGTTTAGAATACAAGACTGGTAATTCTACTCTCAAACTTTGCCAGAATCTATATAAAACAGCAAACAAAGTCCAAACTCTCCAAACAGGAAATAAACACATATATATATATATATATATATATATATATACAGTGCCTTGCGAAAGTATTCGGCCCCCTTGAACTTTTCAACCTTTTGCCACATTTCAGGCTTCAAACGTAAAGATATAAAATTTTAATTTTTTGTGAAGAATCACCAACAAGTGGGACACAATTGTGAAGTGGAACGAAATCTTTTGGATTTTTGAAACTTTTTTAACTAATAAAAAAATGAAAAGTGGGGCGTGCAAAATTATTCGGCCCCCTTGCATTATTACTTTGTAGAGCCACCTTTTGCTGCGATTACAGCTGCAAGTCGCTTGGGGTATGTATCTATCAGTTTTGCACATCGAGAGACTGAAATTCTTGCCCATTCTTCCTTGCAAAACAGCTCGAGCTCAGTGAGGTTCGATGGAGAGCGTTTGTGAACAGCAGTTTTCAGCTCTTTCCACAGATTCTCGATTGGATTCAGGTCTGGACTTTGACTTGGCCATTCTAACACCTGGATACGTTTATTTGTGAACCATTCCTTTGTAGATTTTGCTGTATGTTTGGGATCATTGTCTTGTTGGAAGATAAATCTCCGTCCCAGTTTCAGGTATTTTGCAGACTCCAACAGGTTTTCATCCAGAATGGTCCTGTATTTGGCTGCATCCATCTTCCCCTCAATTTTAACCATCTTCCCTGTCCCTGCTGAAGAAAAGCAGGCCCAAACCATGATGCTGCCACCACCATGTTTCACGGTGGGGATGGTGTGTTGAGTGTGATGAGCTGTGTTGCTTTTACGCCAAACATATCGTTTTGCATTGTGGCCAAAAAGTTCGATTTTGGTTTCATTGGACCAGAGCACCTTCTTCCACATGTTTGGTGTGTCTCCCAGGTGGCTTGTGGCAAACTTTAGACGAGACTTTTTATGGATATCTTTGAGAAATGGCTTTCTTCTTGCCACTCTTCCATAAAGGCCAGATTTGTGCAGTGTACGACTGATTGTTGCCCTATGGACAGACTCTCCCACCTCAGCTGTAGTTCTCTGCAGTTCATCCAGAGTGATCATGGGCCTCTTGGCTGCATCTCTGATCAGTCTTCTCCTTGTCTGAGCTGAAAGTTTAGAGGGACAGCCAGGTCTTGGCAGATTTGCAGTGGTCTGATACTCCTTCCATTTCAAAATGATCGCTTGCACAGTGCTCCTTGGGATGTTTAAAGCTTGGGAAATCTTTTTGTATCCAAATCCGGCTTTAAACTTATCCACAACAGTATTACGGACCTGCCTGGTGTGTTCCTTGGTCTTCATGATGCTCTCTGCGCTTTCAACAGAACCCTGAGACTATCACAGAGCAGGTGCATTTATACAGAGACTTGATTACACACAGGTGCATTCTATTTATCACCATCAGTCATTTAGGACAACATTGGATCATTCAGAGATCCTCGCTGAACTTCTGGAGTGAGTTTGCTGCACTGAAAGTAAAGGGGCCGAATAATTTTGCACGCACCACTTTTCAGTTTTTTAATTGCTAAAAAAGTTTAAAATATCCAATAGATTTCGTTCCACTTCACAATTGTGTCCCACTTCTTGGTGATTCTTCACAAAAAATTTAAATTTTATATCTTTATGTTTGAAGCCTGAAATGTGGCAAAAGGTTGAAAAGTTCAAGGGGGCCGAATACTTTTGCAAGCCACTGTATATATACATATATATATATATATATATATATATATATATATATATATATATATATATATATATATATATATATATATATATATATATACATACACATAGATACATGCATATATAAAACAACTTATACCTTTACCTTATTTACTACAAAGTACAGTTGGTCAAAACAAACAGTATTCTTAACGTTCTGATCAGAATTTTTTTTTTTTTTACACACACTCACACAAAAGAGGAAGTGCACTTAGGTGTCCGTGAGGGGGGGGGGGAGGAGTGAGTGAGTCCAGTTTTTTTTTTTAACCACAAGTTTGCAGCCAGACAGATCATAAAGCAGGCTTTTTATCAACCTGTAAACCACCAGAATAGCAACCCTTGGATCACAGTAAAGCAAAAAATATAAGACTCCCCACACAAAGTTAGCAGTAATGTTAAACATGAGGAGGAAAGAGCGAGAGTTAGTCTCATGATTTAACAAATGCAGCAAAAGGAACAGTGCAGGAAATATTGCTCTCGAGAGAAAAAGAGAAAAACAATTTATCTATGGGGGAAGTGTGTCTGATCAAGTTAGATTGATTCCTGCTCGTACATTCACTTCCTGTTTGTCCCAACCACCACTCAGTTAGAAAAAAACCTGAAATGGCCACTGTGACTCTCTGTAATCAATCCAAATTACTTGTAGTCACTATTCACAACAATTATCAATCATCTCTCATCTTTCGGTAGCTTAAAATTTTTTTGTAATCTGTCTCAGACAGCGGGCTACGTCTATTTACCATAGGCGACGTCCCCAAGTGCCTCTGTCTTCGGCTCCTGTGTCACTTAGGTCTTTTATAATCAACTTACAGTGCCGGAATAAAAACCCAAATCACCTTGAGTAGAAGAGAAAAGAAAAGAAAAGAAGAGAAAAGAAAAAAAATCTGTCTTACCTTTCACAGACTCGGAGGACTGGATCAGAAGTCCAGGAGTAGAAGTCAGGTGTGGATCCCGGAACCGTCCAGCCTCTTTTTACCACTTAACTTGAGTGGGAGGACCTAGGTCTCGGCGAGAGGGAGTCTGATACTCACCGATATTTTGGACGGAACCGTTCGATCCACCACCTAATCCTTACTTCCGGCTCGAAAGGACCATAATGTCGGTAAAATTCCATTCTCTCACTGATCAGTCAACTCTGGTCACGTTGATTAGAAGACAGATTTATTACCAATGTATCGATACACAGGGGTGAGCTCTGTTCACAGCAAGAAATTTCAGCAGAGTCGCCCAGAACCCTTTTACACATGTCATTTTATAACAGTATTTGGCAAGCTACCATTGGCTAAGGCACACTGGTGACTCATGGTGCATCGTCAGCTTTATTGTCAAAAACAGTGTCCTTTACACAATATGCCCTAATATGGTAAACTTTTGCTAGTTCTTTAAATATTGTTGTAGGTGTTGGTCGGAACTAAGCAGATTGCATAAACAATAAGTCAGCACCATTTTAGCTAGGAAAAAAGCATATAAGGAACAAGGCAAATGTTGATATCACTTGTAATTCTTTACATATTTTATAACACCATTGTTGGTACATAGATATTCCTTCAGAAGAAACACTTGGTGAACTAGTGAAAAGTCTGTGAGGTTGGACTGGGGTTTGTGCTGGACACGGTGACTCCTTCGCTGCTTTTGTAGAAGCTCCAGGGGATGGAGAATCACCTAGGACCCACGGCTCCTCCTCACTAGATGAGACTTCCTCTGGGGAGGACCACTCAAATAGATTCTCCACAGATCCATACTTCCCCAGAATTTGGGGAGAACCCCAGTTCACAGCCCGGCCCTTGCTCACCTTGTCCGGCTCACCCGAGGGATCCCCCTCCTGCAGCCTAGGCTCCTACCAAACAGTCCGCAAAGGACTTACTTGAGGCCAGCTCCTCAGGAATGCCTTCCGGAGTCTGCCCACTGACACTGGCATCCTCCGGGCCCCTGGCCAGACCACGGGCCTCCTCAACATTTCCTTCGGTCTTGGCCTCTGAGAGCTCCAAAACAAACGAGCCAGACGAGAGCACCTTCACCACAGGGGTGGGTGACGCACGGCCCTCTCCGGCCTTCCGGGTCACCTGGATCTGCGGCAAACAAAGTCCAGTTTTCAAGCTGGTGGAGTAATACCGGACCTCTTGCTGTACCGGTCCCAGACGAGTCCGTGGGTCCCCGCAGTGTCCACACCGGGCCCATGCGCTGAGTCCAGCTGTAGGTCTGTGACATCCCAGACAGAGCATGCATAACCACTCCACGACAGCCTGACACATGGTAATGGGCGGACTGCTGCTCTCAGCCAGTCCATAACTATCAATGCTGCGTTCGCCGGCCACAGCATTCTGCACTGACCTTTCTTTAAGAGGATAATAGTTCTGTGTCCCCGGTCACAGAACGCTGCTCTACTCTCCTCCGCTTGACTGTTAATTCCTCCATACTGATCTTCTCCAGCATGCAAGTCCTGTGTTTCCCGGTCACAGCAGCTTGATACTTCTTAGAGATGAAGATCTTTATCTAGGACTCCCTCCTAGCGGTTCCTCCATCCCTCCTCCGCGCTCGGCGCATCCCCACGTGGGGACGCCCGGAACAGCAACTCAACACTACATTCTGTCTGTTCCTGCTCCCCAGAACTCCTCCCTGGCAGTATGTGACCTCAGCTTATATGGGAAGCCAGCCCCCTGCCAATACCTGCCACTCAAACCTCAGCTCCAACTCCTCTTCCAGAACAATCCTTCTGAAAGCAGGGGAGGCTCAGTGCAGTGGCCACACCTACCACTGCACTGAACACTCTCAGTCCCAAATCAAAACAACCAGGCCCAGCCTAAAGCACAGGCCTGGCCAAATTTACCTGTGTTAGGACCCTAAGCTATAGAAATACTATTCTAGCACCTACCTTCAGGTAGAGGGTGCTACAATTGCGTAGACTGGCATTTATGCTGGTGGTTATTATGGAAACTACCATCAATACTGGGGGTTATTACATAAGCTCGCACCACTGTTGGGGATTATTGTTGCAGAAACTGGCACTGATGCCAGGGGTTATTATTGCTTAAACTGGCACATTTAATGGTAATTAGGCCTCATGCACATAGAATGTTTTGAGAACACTTTTCCTCCTGGCAGCAGCATTTTGGCAGAAAAACATGCCTTTTTTTACAAGAGTTTAGGCATTTACAGGCCTTCACTTACCATAATCTATTCTGGCCATTAATTTGAATTAACACACAAGTGCGAAATGAGCCTGGCATTAACATCAGACGCATATACAAATGACAAACTTTTTTCTGTCAAAACTCTACTGCCACTGGCAGTGGTTTTTTTTTCTCCTGCCTCTAAACTCTACTGCCACTATATACTGCTATAAGCCTATGTGTGCATGGACACAGGCTAACATGCAGGGGAGTTTTGAAGCAGGAAAAAAAACACCCGACGCCCCTAAAAGCGGCAGTATAAATGTCATGTGTGCATGAGGCCCTAAAATATTTAATTTGTTTTTACAAAAATGTGTTTGTGTTTTAATTTTATTTATTTGCACAAAAAGACCCAGCAAAATGCTCAGCACTAGACCTATGATTATCAAGTAAGTATTCCCGTGCTGTATCAAAGAAACAAAATACAACTAAATAACTGCTGCAAAGTACTGAGAGGTCATACCATAACCACAAGGAAAATTAACAATGAAATATAGTGCTGCACTGTTGGAGTGATAATATACTGTGAATAATATGTGGTAAATTACCTAATATATCCACATGTACAATGGACAATGACTGATAATAAATCAATATGTGCCATATATATGCCATATATAGATGAATGAATAATGAGTTAATGTTCTATATTTGTAAACAATTAATAAACAATGAAAAAAAGTGAAAAAAATAAAAATAATGACAAAGTCCTCTGAAAAGCAATTCACAGTCCTCTGAAGAGTGATTTGCAATCTTCCAAAAAAGTACTAGATAATAAAGTGCTCCGTGAGATAAACAAAAAATAAAGGATAAAGTGACTTCCTTTCTTCTGTGCAAACACCATATAAAGTGCAGTGTGCTTTTCTTTATTACTGGTAACACCCTTCCGTGCTATTCGGAAAGAGTGCAGGCCACATAGATGGTGTATGCCGTGTCTGACAGAGGACGGCTCAGTGCCCTACTGAAGGATCTCTCCCCCCGACCAGCCCTGGCTGACCTACACTGGCTCTCCCTGCAGCTCCCTGCCGGTTAGTTCAGGAATGCATAGTTGCTGCAGCAGGCGCTGTCCATCCCAACCTGCCCGGTGAGCAGAGAGTACCTAAAGCAGAGTTTCATCCTGGGAGTCGGAAGGAGGCAGGGAAGAGGGAGAGCGAGAAGGGGACCGAGTCGCTGCACCATGGGCCTCTGGGTTGTACTTGCCCCCTGGCCCAAAATGTGCCAGTCAGCCCCTGCTCTAAACTCCCTTCCCTTGCCCTGGTGCAACCATACTGACTCTATACACTGTAGCTTCTCTGGTGAGTTGGGCATATAACTTTCTTAGTTTAGTGAGTGTCAGAAACATATCCTGCCATTTATAGCCATATGTGTACCTTAATCCAATACACATAGAATGTTAAAAAAAAGATATTGCCTAAAAACATGATGGACGGTGGGAAGGTTTGTTAAATCACGCAGCTCTAATTAAATTATGCAATCACTGTGATGCTATAAAGTCTGTAACAGCTACAAATTGTATGAGTTCAATTCACACCTTCAAAAAGTCAGTTGTATTAAAACAGCATTATAATGTGTGCCCTTGACCACTGTAGCACCCCCTAGCGTTGCTAGTGTGCTAGTGTTAGTTTTGGCTGTTAGTGTAGGTAAATTCAGGCTTGGCTGGCAGCCAAGCCTATGTGTTTTTCTCCGTCAGGGTTGAGTGACTCAGGGAGGCTGGTATGACTCACAGGCAGTAATCTCAAATACCTCCCCCAAATTCTGGAAATTAGCAGAAGATTCCAGAGGGATGGGCATGGAGGGGAGGAGGAGCTGCCTGGAGTATTCTGAGAGTCCTGACCAATCCCCAACAGATGGGTCAGCAGGGAACAGGCCCCCTCAAATACTCAGGGTCAGCCCAGCTGGGGCAGTGTAAGTTTGGGTGGAAGATGGAGATGGAGTGTTATACTGTCAGAGGCCTTTGAGAGTAGCCCCCTAGTCTGGAGGGGATGAACTCATGCCTGGGCTGGGGTGCAGAAGGGCCCCTTTTCATGACACACGGAGGGATTCTGACCAGGAGGCTCAGGAGCAAGGAGAGGACAGCAGGAGAACACTGCTGTGCAAATCTCCAGGGAGAAAGACAGCCAGGAGTGCTGGTGACTGTTACATTTAGAGGACTGAGAGGCATGCTTGAAGGAACTGGGTGCAAGCAGTCTAGGATGGATGCAGAGTCAGTCTGGGAGGACTGTGGAGAAGTAGCCAAGAGGTCTATTGAAAGGAGCAGCTGCTGCCAGGTGGGCTGACAGTGCCTGAAGTGGTGGTACTGGGATCAGTAAACACATGAATAGGACAGCTAAGACCTCTTTTCTGCTACACTATCAAAGGGGCCCGCCGTCCCTGCCTGTAAAGGGCATTTTCGATGGATCTGACGGAGTCTGTGCTGGATCAATTTGTTAGTGCTAGCTGGTCCTGGGAGATGTAGTTCTACAAGCAAGATTGTGCTGGAGGTAGAAGAAGATTTGTTTTATAGCAGAAAGGAAAAAATATTGTTTTTTTTTTCTTTCAAACTTGTCAGTCTTTTTTTGTTTATAGCACAAAAAATAAAAAATGCAGTGGTGATCAGATACCACCAAAAGAAAGCTCTCTTTGTGGGAAATTGTCCCCCAATTGTCAGTTAAATTAACACAGTGTTATATCGCAAAAAATGGCCTGGTCGTGAAGGGGGTAAATCATCCGGATGTCAAGTGATTAAACAACGTGGAACAGCCCCACCTATTTATCTTGAGCTTCTAACAGCCACAGTCTACAGTGGATCTTGTTGAAATTTACTATATTGTCCTATTTTAGAGAGGTATAATATGCTTTTTTCACTCTCCAAGGTAAAGCTGTATTAAATCCAAAAACAAAAATGTATAATATTGTAGCTTACCAAATATTAGACGTTGTGGCTGCATTACTTTTTTATCATAAGGCTTTTTTCACTTTATTATCATCTGGGCAATACGTCTGTTATTTCTCGACTTCCTTTAACAATCCAGGCTGTCAAGCTAAAGTGACATTTAGAGGGTTTATACAAACCTTTTCACACTCTGGGGTGCTTACAATGATTAGATTTTATTCATTTATATAATTTTTATCCCAAAATTAAGAAAAAAAAAAAAACCTGTTGCTGCAACTGCTTATAAAAGTGTTAGCAGACGTTTACCTTTAGAGCCCTTTCACACCGGGCCGCCCATAGCGTCGGCGGTAAAACGCCGCTATTTATAGCGGCATTTTACCGTCGGATTAGCGGCACATTTCAGCCGCTAGCGGGGAGCTTTTACCCCCCGCTAGCGGCCGAGAAAGGGTTAAAACCGCCGGCAATGCGCCGCAATAGCGGCATTTTGTCGGCGGTATCCCAGCGCTGCCCCATTGATTTCAATGGGGAGCAGCGGTGGAGGAGCGGTAAACACACCGCTCCCTCACCGCTCCAAAGAAGCTGCTGGTAGGACTTTTTTTCCCGTCCTGCCAGCGCAGCGCTCCGGTGTGAAAGCCCTCTGGCTTTCACACTGGAGACAATGCTGCAGCTGTTTGAGGGCGGATTGCAGGCGCAATTTTTAACGCTATAGCGCCTGCAAAACGCCCTCAGTGTGAAAGGGGTCTTAGGGCACTTTCACACTGGGGCAGGGGGTGGGGTGTCGGCGAGCTTTATCGTTGTGTTAGCGTTGTGTGGGGCGCTTTTAACCCCCGCTAGCGGCCGATGAATGGGTTTATAGCGCCCGCAAAACGCAGCTGCCGAAGTGCTTTGCAGGCGCTGCCCATTGATTTCAATGGGCAGGGCGCTTCTAAAGCACTCCAAAGATGCTGCTTGCAGAACTTTTTTCAACGTCCTTTCACACTTGAGTGACAGGAGAGGCGCTTTACATGCCCTTTGCAGGCGCTATTTTTAGCATTAAAACGCCTGTAAAGCGCCTCAGTGTGAAAGTAGCTTTAATTTGTTAGTCATGTCCATCTAACATCTAGTGCATCTAATGCCGCGTACACACGGTCGGACTTTTCGTCTACAAAAGTCCAACGGACGCTGACGGACTAAAGCTGGCTGGTAATCCGATCGTGTGTGGGCTTCTCCGGACTTTCAACATACTTTTTTAGCCTCAAATCCGACGTACTTTAGATTTGAAACATGCTTCAAATCTTTACTTCGTAACTACGACGGACCCCGAAATCCGCTCGTCTGTGTGCTAGTCCGACGGACAAAAAGCCACGCTAGGGCACCTATTGGCTACTGGCTATGAACTTCCTTATTTTAGTCCGGTGTACGTCATCACGTAAGAATTCGACGGACTTTTGTGTGATCGTGTGTAGGCAAGTCTGTTCGTTAGAAAGTCCGCCGCAAGTCCGTCGAAAGTCCGCCGAAAGTCTGCCGGAAGTCTGTCGGACAGGCTGTCTGACTTTTGTAGACGAAAAGTCCGACCGTGTGTACGCGGCATAAAAGCATTATCTTCCAAGGTTAACAATGCTGCTTTCTGTAGCCACCCATAGACAGGAAGTGTGTTACTGGTTGGATCACCAGGCGAAAATAAAGGAGAAAAAGCCTTAAAAAAAGAAGACAAGCATCACATTTAAGGATTGATAAGCTGCAATACATTCAGTGTTTGATTTGGGGTTTAATAGAGGTTTAAGGTAATTAATTAATTAAAAATAAATATCTGTAACATGTACAGCTACTGTCAAAGACTAGTCATTTGCATATAAACCTTCTCACCACACATGACTGCTGAGGCGCAATGGGCTTAGGTCCCACCTAACGTAACACCAAGGGATCAAATCCCCCACCACCCTTGCCCTTTACTCTATTAAATAAGACACTTACAACCATTAGGTTGGAAAGGGCAAGGCCACAGCTTTATTAAATTACAACACATAATATGTGAACATATTTAACCAGTGCCAGTCACAGTTGTACTGTGAGCACTTAACCAAAAGAGGGAAGTGGGGCCTGTCCTTACCATAAGTGCTGGACAGACAAGCCTACTTCCAATTTTCCATCATTATTCAACCGTCAAACCGCCCCCCTACCCCCCGCGCGTGCGCGCTCTAATGATTCCGTTAGGTTCATTACTACTTATTCAGCACACCATAACATACTTTGTAACATCCTATCTAACAACTGGCATCTCTTGGCTAAGCATCATATCCTAGGCAAATATGTACAGTCTGTTCCGGAATTGGTGTTCCGCAGGGCTTGCTCCCTGCGGGACCAACTGACTTCCACCCACTACACCTCTGAAAAACCCCCTAGGATAGGACCTAATGGTACATTTAGATGTGGGGATTGCCCCCGCTGTCCCTGGGTTCGCGAGGGAAAGCGGTTCATTTTACCCAACGGAGAACTCTTTGTCCCACGAACCTTTGCAGACTGCGGTACGAGAGGTGTGATTATTTGATGTTATGTATCTGTAAAGCTTTTTACATTGGAAAGACCATTCGAGAATTCAGACAGAGGATTGGTGATCACCTCTATTATTCAGAGAATGGTAAACTAACCACGATCGGCAGACATATTGGACTATATCATAGATTTGATAATTCTGTTGTTCAATTTTTAGTCCTTGAGGTGGTGCAACCCAACCCCAGGGGAGGTGACTGGGACCGTACAGTCCCCCAGAGGGAAACCTTATGCATAGAAAGGCTCAATGTCACTTTCCCTCCTGGCCTCAATGAAATGGTATCTTACAAACCTTTTTTGTGAATCTCTTTGTGATTCTTCGGAAGACACCCCTCTCTCCCTCCCCTCTTCCCCCCCTCCCTCCCCCTCCCCCCTTCCCTTTTTTTCCCCCTTCTTCCCTCCCTCCCTCCCCCCCTTTCCCTCAATTTCCATCCCCTCCCTCCCCCCCTTCTTCCCCCTCCCCTTTCTTTTCCTCTCCCCTTCCTTCTTCCCCCCCCTCCCTCCCCCACATCCCCTTCGCCCTGTTGGGAATTGATACCCCCCTTATTATCACTGTATTGTCCCATTGATGCTTCACCTTGTGAATGATCTGTTTATTTGTGTTAGGATTGGTGACAGTCCTGGGGCGATATCCCCAGAAATATATAGTAATTTCTCTACAGTTTATTTGTATCCATATTTAAGTTTTTTTATTTATTGCTGTTTAAGAGGACTTGCTCTCCCCCCTCCTCAGCGGTTCTGGTGCCATGCGGAATCCTCCTCTCCCCTCGGCGGACATGTGTTTGCCCTGGCAGTTCTCTGTGTCTCTGCTTGCACTGTATGTCTTGGATCGTTGTTCCTTTTGACACCAGCGCACGCTTGCGCAGGAGCACGGGTTCCGTGCACCTGCGCAGTGCGGGCAAACAGACCCGGTCATGTCAGATGCCGCCCACGGCGGCCTGCTCTGACATCCGGGTTGGGGAGCTCTTATAGCGGCCCTGATGGGACCGCTGTCCAAGCACGGACGGACTCTCTTTGCTGAGCTGCGTGGATGGACCATCCCTCTAAAGGTCAGTGTGCCTCTGTCTTGGGTGTGGGAAGTTCCCTTCCACCACCACCTTGTCCCCTTTTTTCCTCTGTGTCGGTGTGCCCCTGCGATCAGTGTAGGGATGTGCCTTCAATTGCCTCTTGCAACCCCTTTCCCTTATGTGTCAACATGTCCCTGCGAGCCATGCAGGGATGTGAATTCCCTTACCACCCTATATGTGCCTTGCCTCCTCCCCCTCTTGTGTCCGCACACCCCTACTAGTCTTGCAGGGCTGTTTTGTCTCTCTGACCTTTTATCAACTTCTTCTATGTGTTTCACTTCTGTCCTTCTCTATTCACCCTGTTTGGCCTCTGGCCTTCGGAACTCTGACTCCATCCATGTTTTTAATTTTTAGACGAGGCTGCTATGCATGTATTCCGCCCAGCATCATTGTAACCCCAAAACCTCAATGTTCAACATTTGAATTTAGGACTACCCCTGTATCCCTCATTGATGCTACATGCCTCATATTATACCTCGCTACAGACAGCTCATGCATCTATTTTTGGCTTACTGACCACCCGGTGAGTGTCAGCCTGTTATCCTTCTATTCTTTCTTATAAGTATACAACTCACATCACTGTTATGCCCTGGGGGTTTCCTTCGGCACCTATTTTCCTCCTCCTGTGTCCCCACTACCCCCCACCCATCACCCCAAACCCCCCCTTCCCACATCCCCCCTTACGTCCCCCCCCTCCCCCCCTCTTCTCCCTTCTCCCCTCCTTCCCCCCCTTTCCCCTCCCCCCTTCCTTTCTTTTTCCCCCTCTTTCCCCCCCTCCCCCCTTCCTTCCCCTCTCCCCCCTTCCCTCCCTTTTTCCCATACCTTTCCCGTCCTTTTCCTTTCCCCTCTTCCCCCTCCCCCTTCACCCTCCCTCCTGACCTGTCCCACCCCTCCCTCACTTCTTACCTTCCTCCCTCCCCCCCCCCCCCCGTTTTTTTTGTTTTTTTTTGTTTTTTTTCCCTCTATTGCTCCCACTCCCGTCACCCCCACTTTAGCTTCCTTCTCACCCGGGTGTGCACTCCCCTTACATTCCAGTTTCCTTATCATCATGATTTATATATTTTCTACCATCTACTAACCAGAATCTGTTCACAATCCCCCGTGTCCGCCGTAGGGCGATTTGTGTTGGGTCCTGCTATCCCATTGAACCTACCTGAGTGGGTGAGCCAGTCTTCAATTTTATTACCTCTGTATTATGTTTTTTTGTGACTACCTATGTTTGCTGCATACCTTTTAAACTGTTTACGAATTAAAGATTATCAATTGTTTTATAGACCTGTTCCTCCTGAAGAAGCGGTTTTGACCGCGAAACCGGTCGAGACAAAAATCCTATTACCCCCCTCTACAGAAACTTTGCGGGTTCCATCCGTCATTTACTGTATTCAGTGTGGTGTATACATCTGATTTTAATATCGTATGTATATTTTTTTTTGTAATTTTGTATTGTAGTTATTAAAATTTATATATTTTTTATGTTCTTTTCAACTGTGAGGTATTAACAAGTGCCGATATAGTCCCAATCCTCAACTTTAGGTGTGCATGCGTGAACAGGCAGTGGCAGCAACTGCCTTCATGCCTCCACCCCTATATCCCTTTATTTCCATTAAGGGCATATCCCATTACAGCAACTTTAACTGCTGGCAATGTCACGAAAACCGCAGCAAGCTGTTACATACCAAAATAGACCCAGAATTCTCTGGGGCACACGATTTCCTGAGCTCAGGCTCTTTCCACCCCACATGTCCCAACCAATAATTCCCCTTGTCTCGCACCTAGCCATGCCCCCATCAGTCAAGGCTCTCTTTCCCTAGGGAGGGGCTCAAGAGGCCTTCATGACTGCTGAGGCGCAATGGGCTTAGGTCCCACTTAACGTAACACCAAGAGATCAAATCCCCCATCACCCTTGCCCTTTACTTTATTAAATAAGACACTTACAACCATTAGGTTGGAAAGGGCAACGCCACAGCTTTATTAAATTTCAACACATATTTAACCAGTGCCAGTCACAGTTGTACTGTGAGCACTTAACCAAAAGAGGGAAGTGGGGCCTGTCCTTACCATAAGTGCTGGACAGACAAGCCTACTTCCAATTTTCCATCAAGGCCATAGCCCATTACAGCAACTTTAACTGCTGGCAAGGTCAAAAAAACGTCAACCGCCCGTCAGTTAATAACTGACAAGCGCCCCACCGCAGCCAGCGCCTGTTCCAAGGTTGAATATGTCCAACCCTAAGTCATTAAGGTGAATGCCATCCGGTCTCAACAGATCATCATTATTACCCTCCAGATCCTTGTGACGGGTGACGAACCCCCCCATTTGCCAAACAAACTTGGCGACCTGAGCGTTCACTGTCTGATGGAAGCGTTCTAGCCGGGGGCCAGGTAATTACCTGGCCCACAGCAGGCGAGGCACAATTTCCGACCAGATGAGCACCAAATTGGTGTAAACAGCATAGCATTGAGCAATGTCCCGCTTGATGGCAGAGATCAGGTCTACAGAACATGTATAACCCACATCATTCCCCCCAGCGTGAAGAATCAGGATGATGGGGGGCCAGACACGTGGGACTGAAGGCGTAAACACTCTGGAAGGACCTGAGGCCAGCATAAACCGCGAAGCCCAAGTCAACGGATCCTGGCGAGATCATAGGTAAAACCCTAATTCTTCCCGTAGCTCCGAACTTCCACCCAACGAGTGGCCCACTAAATGAAGGGATCTTCCACGATCCATACTATGGCTGGGCAATGAAATAGGATTCCCACCTACCCTAATTCTGAAATCAGTATCAGAAAAAACTCATACCTGAAGCCGCGGTGGCATCGCTGATTCAAAAGGATTCGGTCGCAAAGTCACGTGAAGGGAGACCTAGTTTTTCGAGGCAGCAACAAAAAAACCCGCAGAAATTGGAACCTGCCAAGAGAGAGGAGGAATTGGCGTGGACAAAGAAAAATAGGGTACGGGAGTGTAAGGACAGGAAGGGGTAGGCCACAAAAACAGGGCAGAATGGGCCCCCGCAAGCGGAGGTGGATTTCAAAACCAGTTCGCCGATGCGAAGAGCCCCGAAAAACGCCCACGAGAAAGCCATTTGGAAGAGAAGGGTCTCGAACGGGAGAAGCAAACGGACTGCAACAGGGAAAGGATACCGGAGAGAATAGTGAGGGAAACCGGGAGTCGGGGGAATGGGTTGCACGCCTCCAACCCCGCAGGAGCCGACGGACAGGGAACGCGTTTGTGATGTCCTCCCACCCAGAGAGCTGAAACCAGAAAGACAAAGCAGACATAGCTGACGAAACCGTGGATCCCAAAGAACCTTTTTGAAGTAAATGAACAAGGTAAGAAAATAAAGCCACGCGTCTTTCCTTTGAAGACGAGATGAAAAACTCACCTTCCCGACACCTGGACCCATTCGACCCACACACGACGTCCGGAGGAGGTCTAGCAAACATCGGAAACGAGGTTCCACAAGTAGGCCGGACAGGGGAGGCCCTTCAGGGAAGCCGACAGGGCAAGGGCTCAGAAACTATCGAGCGAGAGCACCGGCAATATCATTAGCAGTTCCAGGGACATGCCTAGCTCTAAAACATACGTTAAACCTGAAGACACTTTAAAACCAAAAAACGCTGCCACGACACGATAGGGGGGGGATCTGGCAGACTGCTTATTAACAACCTGCACCACGCTCATGCTATCGGACCAGAAAACCACCTGGCGATTGCGCAACCGTTCGCCCCACAGCTCAATGGCGACAATAATCAGAAAGAGCTTCAGCAGTGTGAGGTTGCGCAAAAGATCCATGCGGGCCCATGAGGCCGGCCAACACTCAGCAGACCACTCCCCTTGGAAAAAAGCCACCGAAACCACAGGGGCCTGCTGCATCAGTGTATAGCTCGAGCTGTGAATTCGGTACCTCCTCCATCAACATGACTAGCCATAGAACTGGAGAAAGGATAGCCACATCCCCAAGTCATCCCGCATGGGCTTGGTGATGCGGAAGTGATTGTGGAGGGGGGCAGCCACCCCTTTTGTGGCCCACACCAGGCGTCCACAGAAAGCCCTTCCCATGCGGATGACGCGACAGGCAATGACCAAGTGACCCAGCAAAGACTGAAGTTGTTTTTTTTTTTTCCCCTTTTGGCAAGCGGACCAGGGAGAGTAGCCTGGTCAGCTTGTCATTGGGCAGCCGGAAAACCATCTCCACAGTGTCTATTTCGATACCCAAGAAGGTCAGAACTGTCACAGGGCCCTCTGTCTTGTCAGCTGACAGCGGGATGGCAAAAACGCTCTCAGGTGTCCTGAAAAACAGACAGGAGCTGCTGGCACTCACTGCTGGCTGAGTAAGGGGATCCAAAAACCATGGCCCAAAACATCCCTCGAGATCAAGGCCTCTCTATGAAGGGGGGGTACCGGTCTAGCCAGGGAAGCATCTCTGAGACAATCACTGGGGTCCCCCAGTTTAGAAATGTCAGGCTTGGCCCCCGGCCCAGGAAAGAGGTTATATTCCCTTTCGGGAGCACCGGCTGGCTGGGTGAGCACCTCCGCAAAACGTGGTGTACCACTTGCAGTGGCTCTCGTTGAACAGCCAGCATAGCCCTTTTTATGTTTTTTTTTTTGGGGGGGAGGGGGCAGCTGATGCTCCGGAGGGAGCGCCCGGCTGGGGACTGGAAGGACGAAGGCCTGTGGGGACACATGAGCAATAACCACAGGCTACCGTCCTGACAATCAAGGCAGAACTCCCTCCTGGACGCCTTTTTTTTTTTTTTTTGGCAAAACTGGGTGTCGTTTAGTGGAACCAACACTTACCCCGTACACTTTGTAGGCACCCCAAATGAGATCAAGATAGCAAAAGAGTGATGCAGCTAACTCCGGAAAGCGCTCGCAAAGCACTCCGGTGTAAGCACAGAACGCTTGCAGCCAGTTCCTGAAAGGAAGCTGCTTAGATTTTTCGCCCTGTGCCGCAACGTCAACCCGACGGAATTTGTCAATCGTCTCTCGATCGGGAGGGACTAAAGCGAGGAAAAACTATAAATTCATGACGCAAAACTGCATGCCGGACCCGACACACCCATGCAAGGCAGGACCGATTTTACGACTGTAACAATGTGTTCGTCCCGCGGACCTGATACGGCAGCGTCACCGGACTTTTCCCAAATCAAATCACAATCATACTCACCGAGGTACGGATGTGCCGCCGAAGAAGGCAGATACTCACCGAGGCAGATGGTGCTAAAAATGGTGGCAGATGGTGTTAAAATTATTACCAGACCTGAAGGCATTGTATTGGTATGAATTAGGGGAGAACCCCCACGTCTTTTTGTTTATTTTTAATTATCCCTGACTTTTTCTTTCATGATAGTCATGTAATTGAGTGGAGCCATGTGAGGTCACTAGTTGTTAAAGGGGTTGTAAACCCTCGTCTTTTTTCAACTTAATGCATCCTATGCATTAGGGTGAAAAAACACCTGGCAGTCACTGGCCCCCCAGCCCCTCCTGTTTTACTTACCTGAGCCCTGGAATTTCACCTGGTGGAGACGCGCTCTTCCTTTTCCCGGGGTTCTCGGCTCTTGATTGGATAGATTGATAGCAGCGCAGCCATTGGCTCCTGCTGCTGTCAATCAAATCCAATGACATGGGCACTGGGGGGCGGGGCCGAGTCCGGCATTCGTGTCTATGGACGCAAATGCTGGACTCGGTAGCGCGCCCACAGGGTAACCCCCCTGGGAGAGTGCTTCTCCCAGGGAGTTATCTGATAAGAGGAGGAGCCACGAGAGCTGCCAAGGGACCCCAGAAGTCGGTGTTCGGGGCCACTCTGTGCAAAACGAACTGCACAGTGGAGGTAAGTATGACACGTTTGTTATTTGAAAAAAAAAAAAGCGAACCTTTACAATCACTTTAAGGTCCTTAACAACTATTGACATCAGGAGGCTGTCATGTATAACAGCAGTAGTAAAACAATATTACACATGACGTTCAGTTACAGGCAAATGTTTAGACAGCCAATGTTCAGTCCAAACTGGTGTTTGAACTGAACCTTAGGTTCATTCCTATTTTCCCATATACCCACACCTAAGGTGAGGAATGAGGTATCTAACATACCTGAAATCTTCTGGATTCTGATGATCTTTAAGAAACATTACCTCATCAACACGGAGAAATATGTGATCATAAACAGAGGGTCAGGTACTTATTAAGTGCTTGCTTTTCAAAGAATAGCTGTGTAGAACTTTTTGAAATGTTTGAAAATATTAACAAATGTTTATTTTTGTGTAAATATATAGTTACATGGTGGATAAGGTTAAATATAGACACTGGTCGATCAGTGGAATAACTAGGGTTGGTGTCACCTGGTGCAGTAAAACACGGTGTCACCCCCCCCCCCCCAATAATTACCCAGCACTGTGACCTGTTTAAATCCCAAATACCACCTGCACTATTAGCATATTAACGCTAAATACTTCTAGTATCACGTATGTATCACGTATGTTTACACCCCAGATTCTAGTATCACGTATGTTTACACCCCAGATACCCCCAGAGCTGTGGCCTCACTACATACGAGATACCCTCAACACTGTGACCCCTCTATACCCCAGATACCCCCAGCACTGTCACCTCTCTACCTCCCAGATATCCCCAGCACAGTGACCCCTCTACCCTTTGCCCTGATGCCCCCCACACTGTAACCTCTCTACAACCCAGATACCCCCAGAACTGTTGCCTCACTACATCCCAGTAGGGATGAGCTTCATGTTCGAGTCAAACCCATGTTCGACTCGAACATCGTATGTTCGCTCGTTCGCTGAATTACGAACGATATGGGTTGTTCGTGCCAAATTTGAGTGGCGCGTCATGACCCATAATTCACTGCGGCATCGCAGTGCATTGCTGGCTGATGATTAGCCAAGCATGCACTATGACCCACATGCTTGGCCAATCACAGCGCCATCTGTACAGAGAGCCAGGGTGTAAACAAAAAAAAGTCAGTGCTGCTACCCATACATCACATAGAAAGCAGAGATCCCGGGTGCTCGATCCACAGTCGCTGGCTGAGAAGGGAGATAAGGAAAAGATGATCCACACTCCGGTGATTGCTCTTAAAAAGTGTAATATTTATTGACAAGCCACAGTGACCAAACGCAAATGAGAACAGTTTGACGTGTTTCAGCCTATAAGGCCTTAGTCATAACCACATTACAGACATGAAACTTTGAAATAAATAGTATCTCCAAGGATCACTGGCTCCACCCATTAATTGTCTTAATTGACTGCAGGCAATTATCCAAAAAAGGGGAATCAGCTATACTGCATATTGGGTGATCCACATGTATGCCACTATTTATCACACACCTAATAGTGATAATAAGTACATGTGTGCACACACTCATGCATGCACTCATGCACATATACATGATTAAAACACACCATGAGATAAAAAACATTAGATACAAAAGGTAAAAAATAAAAATAATAATCCAGGTATGTGAAAAAAGACACCAGAGGAGGGAAAGAAAGAAAGAGACAGGAGGCTCTGGGGGGAGGCATACTTAATGTAAGTGCAAGTCCAGATCCCACCTCAGGTTTAACCCCCGAGGCGATCTAGTTTTCAATCTAAAAATCCACCATGCTTCTCTCCCCAGTAGCCTCCTCTCCCTATCACCTCCTCTCCTATCTTTCAAATAGCTGTGCATTTTCTGTCCTGAAGGCATCAACTGGAGAGCAGTTTCTACTTGCCCTCGTGAACTTGTTGGTTTGCCTTTTTTTGAGAGAAGTGGGATGTTGACTATCCCAGTGGAGTAGGCTCTTCTTGGAGGTGGGTTTACTATATATGGTGGATACATGGTCAGTAGGGATGAGCTTCGAGTTCGAGTCTAACCCATGTTCGACTCGAACATCATGTGTTCGACCGTTCGTCGAATTGCGAACGTTATGGGCCGTTCATGCCAAAATCGAGTGGCGCGTCATGGCCCATAATTCACTGCGGCATCGCAGTGCATTGCTGGCTGATGATTGGCCAAGTATGCACTATGACCCGCATGCTTGGCCAATCACAGTGCCGTCTGCACAGAGTGCCGTAATTGGCCAAAGCTAGGGTGGCTTTGGCCAATTATGACTCAGGGGGTTTAGTACACGCCCCACACTATATAAGGCCGCCTGCACAGCGACCCTGTGTAGTGTGTTCCGGCGTTGAGAGAGAGATAGATAGACAGAGAGACAGTGTAATTTGATTTAAGTTAGATAGAGTAGGCAGACGAGTCAGTTAGCTGCACTTACAGTGTATTGTATATATATATACATCCTAGGTGTTGTGTGTATATATATATATATATATATATATATATATATATATATATATATATATACACTGTATTCAGTTTAGCTAGATCCATTCCTGTTATTCTCTTCCTAGTGAAGGCAGGCAGGTGTTTTTACAGTATTTACAGCCACCTGAGGAAAATTGCTGGTGTTCTTCTGATCCTATTAGTCCTATTAGCTACAGTATTTATAGTTAGTGTAGTGTGTCCTCTGCACAGTGTGCACCTAAAGCTACCTGAAGAAAATTACTGGTGTTCTTCTGATCCTATTAGTACAGTACCGCAGGCAGCTGCAGTATTTACAAATTAGTGTAGTGCGTCCTCTGCACAGTGTGCACCTAAAGCTACCTGAAGAATATTGGTGGTGTTCTTCTGATCCTATTAGTACCGCAGGCAGCTATAGCATTTACAAGTTAGTGTAGTGCGTTCTCTGCACAGTGTGCACCTAAAGCTACCTGAAAAAAATTGGTGGTGTTCTTCTGATCCTATTAGTACAGTACCGCAGGCAGCTGCAGTATTTACAAATTAGTGTAGTGCGTCCTCTGCACAGTGTGCACCTAAAGCTACCTGAATAAAATTAGTGGTGTTCTTCTGATCCTCTTAATACCACAGGCAGGCAGCTACAGTATTTACAGTTAGTGTAGTGCGTCCTCTGCATAGTGTGTGTCACGTACCTGGTAGGTTTTGAGCCTGAAGTGCAGAGAAAGACCTCCCTTACAGCTCCCACTCCCGTTCCCCTGGAATGGAGACAGAGGGCCCAGGAGTGAGGAGTGGTATGGGTGCCTGGCAGGATCAACAGTCACCGGAAGTTCAGGAGTGGTGGCACCCTCTGGAACCTGAAGCTGAAGAGGAGACTGGAGACTGGAATGCAGAGAGGACCAGGAACCACAGCAGGTGAGTAAGCAGGACTGAAGAGCTGAACTGGAACCAGGAACAAGCAGCAGGTAGTAGCCTGGAACGCTGGACTGGAACCAGGAGCAAAGCAGCAGGTAGGAGCCTGGAGCACCGGACTGGAACCCGGAACAAAGCAGCAGGTAGTAGCCTGGAACGCTGGACTGGAACCAGGAACAATCAGCAGGTAGTAGACTGGAACGCTGGACCGGAACCAGAAACAAAGCAGCAGGTAGTAGTCTGGAACGCTGGGCTGGAACCAGGAACAAGCAGCAGGTAGTAAACTGAAATGCTGGACTGGAACCAGGAACAAGCAGCAGGTAGTAGACTGGAACGCTGGACCGGAACCAGGAACAAAGCAGCAGGTAGTAGTCTGGAACGCTGGGCTGGAACCAGGAACAAGCAGCAGGTAGTAGACTGGAACGCTGGACTGGAACCAGGAACAAGCAGCAGGTAGTAGTCTGGAACGCTGGGCTGGAACCAGTAACAAGCAGCAGGTAAACAGACTGGATACTGGTATTGAACAGAGGGATGGTCAAACAAGCCGGTGGTCGGTATCGGTCGAGCAGCAGAGGTACCAGGGATTACACAGAGGGATGGTCAGGCAAGCCAAGAGGGCCTGGTGCAGGCAGACAGCAGGATGGTCTAACAGGAAGTCGGGTCAGATAACAGAGTACACAGGTCAGATCAGGTTTAAGGCACATGGAACGCTGTAGAGCAGACAGCGGGGATTAAGTGTGACAGGCCGGTTTAAATAGCCCGCCTGGCACCAGCGGGAGTGCGCGCGCACGTGCCTGTGCGTGACAGCACCCGTGAACGCGCGCGCATGCGCAGTGGAACCCGTGGCCGTGTTCCCGTGCGTCTGGATCTCCGATTACTGGCAGGATCTTCATGACATTGCCCCCCCCAAGGGGCAGCCTCCGGGTGCCCCTTTGAAGAAATTTCTCTGGATGGGACCTTTTAAAAGATTGCAACAGATCTTCAGCATGAATATTGTCCTCAGTTTCCCAAGAATTTTCTTCTGGGCCAAACCCCCTCCATTTTATCAGAAATGGATTTTGGTTACCTCTTTTCCTATGGTCCATGATAGCCTCCACCTTGAATTCCTCCTCCCCATTTACCAAAATTGGATCAAGAGGATCCGTACTTCGGCCTGGAAATGGATTAGAAATAGAGGGTCTGAGTAGGGACACATGAAATACTGGATGCACTCTTAGTGAATCCGGGAGTTCAAGTTCGTATGCCACCTCATTAATTCTCCGCTTGACAGGAAATGGTCCAAGAAACTTGGGACCCAATTTCTTTGAAGGGCAAGCCATCCTGAGATTTACTGTAGATAAACATACCTGGTCCCCGGGTGTAAGTAACAGCTCACCTCGCCTCCTCTTATCGAAGATTGCTTTATTATATTCCTGAGTCCTGGTCTCCTGTAAAACTTGGTTGTTGGAAGTAAAGAAGTCCAACTTCTCCTGAACTGCAGGTACTGTACACTCTGGAAGAGAATTAGGCAAAAATGAAGGGTGGAAACCATAATTCGCAAAAAATGGAGTTTGTTTGATAGCGGAATGAATAGAATTGTTGTAGGCGAATTCAGCCAATGGGAGAACAGAAATCCAATCATCTTGGGCAAAAGAAGAAAAACAGCTTAAATATTGTTCAAGAGTCTGGTTTGTTCTCTCTGTTTGCCCATTGGTCTGGGGATGATAAGCAGATGAAAATGAGAGCTCAATGTTCAGTGTTTTGCACAGAGACCTCCAGAATCGGGAGGTAAACTGTACCCCCCGATCTGAAACGATATTAATTGGTACCCCATGGAGCCTGATGACTTCTTTAATAAATGCCTGTGCCGTTTCTGTAGCTGAAGGAGTGCCCTTCATTGGGACAAAGTGGGCCATCTTCCACAACCGGTCCACTATGACAAAAATTGAGGTAAAACCCCCAGCCGGAGGTAATTCTACAATAAAGTTTATAGAAAGCATTTTCCAAGGCCTATCTGGGACAGGCAATGGTTTTAGCAATCCCCAAGCCTTGGTTCTGTGCCCCTTGTTCCTGATACAGGTGGTACAGGACTCAACAAATTTCCTACAATCTTCGCGTAACTGAGGCCACCAGAAGGTACGCTGTACCAGATCAGTGGTCTTAGCCACGCCAAAATGCCCAGCCAATGCATGATCATGACAGAGTTCTAGTACTGAAACTCGTAGTGTTTCAGGTATAAAGATCCTATTCTCGTGCCACAGTAACCCATCCTTAATTTGGAGTTCTGACCTAATGGAAGGTCCCAATTCCGCGGAAGCCTGCTTAATCTGGGAAAGCAGGTTTCCCTGAAGCAAAAGAAAATTCCCCGGGGACAGAATGGTGTCCGGAGGGGAAACCTCTTGGGACTTGTGAAACATCCTGGATAGGGCATCAGGTTTGGTATTTTTGGAGCCAGGACGGTAAGTAACATGAAAGGAGAACCTGGAGAAAAAGAGAGCCCACCTGGCCTGACGTGGCTTCAACCTTTTTGCAGATCTCAAATACTCCAGGTTCTTATGATCTGTAAAAATTAAGACTGGATGAGCTGCACCCTCCAGCAGATAGCGCCACTCCTCCAACGCTGATTTGATTGCCAACAACTCTCTGTCACCTACATCATAATTTCTCTCTGCCGTGGACAATTTACGAGAGAAGAAGGCCACAGGATATAACAGGGCCTTAGTTCCCTGTCTTTGGGACAACACTGCCCCTACTGCAATTTCAGATGCGTCCACCTCTAGTACGAACGGCAGAGAGGAATCTGGATGCTTTAGTAAGGAGGCGGAAGTAAAAAGGCCCTTGAGAGTCTCAAAAGCCTTTTGGGCTTCAGCAGACCAGTGGAAGTGTGTACCTTGTTTAGTTAGCTGTGTGATGGGTGTGATGATGGCTGAGAACCCCTTAATAAATTTACGGTAAAAATTAGCGAATCCAACGAATCGCTGGATTCCCTTCTTGTCTGTCAGGACTGGCCAATCTAAAACTGCAGTGACCTTTTGAGGGTCCATCTTAATGCCTCTACTGGAAATGATTAACCCCAAAAATGGAATACTTTCCTGTTCAAATTCACACTTCTCAGCTTTTGCATATAGGCCGTGTTGTCGAAGCCAGCCCAACACACTTCTGACGTGCCTGCGGTGGGATTCAAGAGAACAAGAAAAAATGAATATGTCGTCTAAATAGACGATAACAAACAGATCTAGAAAGTCTCGTAACACATCATTGATGAAGTACTGAAATGTAGCAGGGGCATTGCACAGACCGAAAGGCATCACTAGGTACTCAAAATGTCCATAACGGGTACGAAAGGCGGTCTTCTATTCGTCTCTAATACGAACTAAATTGTAGGCTCCGCGGAGGTCAAGCTTAGTGAATATGGTAGCCGTCTCAAGTCTTTGGAACAACTCTGGTACCAGAGGAAGAGGGTAACGTTTTTTTACAGTGATTTTATTTAGTTCGCGGTAATCCACACATGGTCTGAGGGTCTTATCTTTCTTCTGTACAAAGAAGATGCCTGCACCTGCTGGAGACGTGGACGGACGGATGAAGCCTTTCTTTAGGTTCTCATCGATATATTCCTTTAAAGCCCCTTGTTCTACTTCAGTCAAAGGGAAGATTCTTCCAAAAGGAATCTCAGCACCGGGAAGTAATTCGACAGGACAGGCATAGGCCCGGTGAGGGGGTAAGACCTCTGCCCCCTGCTTGCTGAATACATCTAAGAAATCATGATAGGCAGAAGGGATGGAGAGGTGTAGACTAGGATCTGTATCTAGGCAGAGCAAGGTAGGGTTCTCCTGAGCGTTCTGAATTCTGCAAGACTGTTGGCAATATGAAGAAGAAAAGGTAACTTCACCTGTGATCCAATTAATGTCAGGATTGTGAGCCTGTAACCATGGCATGCCAAGGATTATGGGAAACAGGGGTGAGGCGATGATATCCAGGCGTAGCAGTTCTTGATGGGAATTGGAGATGGAGAAGGGTATTGGAACAGTCTCTTGGGTAACAGGTCCAGATTTAATGGCGGTTCCATCAGCTAGATGGATGGAAAGTCCATGGGCCTTAGGCAACAAAGGTATCTGGTGTTTGGTAGCAAAAAGAGAATCCATGAAACAACTGCAAGCTCCAGAGTCAATAATGGCAGTTATTTGCAGAGTCTCTCCTGGAAGCTGTAACAGGATAGAGAGAGCAAGGTGAGTAGTATTCTTAGACAGAGGTGTAACATAGTCAGTGGACAGGGATAGGCACTTATGGAGTTTAAGGGGACAGTTCCTGACATAGTGTCCAGGTTCCCCGCAATACAGGCACAAATTATTCACTCAACGACGTTGTCGTTCCTCCTGGGTAAGAGAAGGCTGCAGGACCCCTAATTGCATTGGCTCAGGTAGGTTAAACGTGGAGGTAGGTGGTGTTGGTGACGTATGATTAAGAACTTTAGGGGTAACCCAGGTTGGGCGAGAAGATCCCATAGCTCTCTTAGTCCTATGTTCTCTTAGGCGTCGATCAATCTGGATGGCTAGATCGATCAAGGCATTTAAAGTCTGTGGTGTACCCACCCTGGCCAATTCATCCTTCAGAGAGTCAGAGAGTCCCATCCGGAACTGATAGCGGAGAGCCGCATCATTCCAATTTGTGTCCGCACTCCACTTCCTGAATTCAGCCACATAGTCCTCTGCTGCCCAGCGACCCTGTTGAAGGGTGTGCAGAGCCGCCTCTGCAGTCACAGACAGCTGGTGGGGGTCATCATACAACTGACCCAATGTGTCAAAGAAGGTGGAGAGATTGGTCAGGGATACGTCCTTTTGCTCCAAGAGGCGATGGGCCCAGGTTTGGGGGTCACCAGAAAGCAGAGAAATTACGTAGCCCACCTTGGTAGCCTCCAGGGAAAAGGTACGTGGCTGAAGAGCAAAGTACAATTCACAGGAGTTGCGGAAGGCCCGGAATTTATGGCGATCCCCGGACAAACGTTCAGGTGTCAGAACTTTGGGTTCTGGAGGGAGCATCACCACCGTTGAGGAAGGCCCGACTGAAGGAACAGGAGCAGAAGGAACTCCCTGGACCCCAATGGGATTAGACAAAGTTAGCACTCGTTCCTCCAGCCTGGTGTATCCTTGCTGCAGGTTCTTGACTGCTTCAGTCAATCCTGCCAGGCGTGCACAAAGTTCCTCCATGGGAGACGTTCCCTGCTCAGGCTCAGACATGGCTGTCTGCTACTGTCACGTACCTGGTAGGTTTTGAGCCTGAAGTGCAGAGAAAGACCTCCCTTACAGCTCCCACTCCCGTTCCCCTGGAATGGAGACAGAGGGCCCAGGAGTGAGGAGTGGTATGGGTGCCTGGCAGGATCAACAGTCACCGGAAGTTCAGGAGTGGTGGCACCCTCTGGAACCTGAAGCTGAAGAGGAGACTGGAGACTGGAATGCAGAGAGGACCAGGAACCACAGCAGGTGAGTAAGCAGGACTGAAGAGCTGAACTGGAACCAGGAACAATCAGCAGGTAGTAGCCTGGAACGCTGGACTGGAACCAGGAGCAAAGCAGCAGGTAGGAGCCTGGAGCACCGGACTGGAACCCGGAACAAAGTAGCAGGTAGTAGCCTGGAACACTGGACTGGAACCAGGAACAAGCAGCAGGTAGTAGACTGGAACGCTGGACTGGAACCAGGAACAAGCAGCAGGTAGTAGCCTGGAACGCTGGACTGGAACCAGGAGCAAAGCAGCAGGTAGGAGCCTGGAGCACCGGACTGGAACCCGGAACAAAGCAGCAGGTAGTAGCCTGGAACGCTGGACTGGAACCAGGAACAAGCAGCAGGTAGTAGACTGGAACGCTGGACTGGAACCAGGAACAAGCAGCAGGTAGTAGACTGGAACGCTGGACCGGAACCAGGAACAAAGCAGCAGGTAGTAGTCTGGAACGCTGGGCTGGAACCAGGAACAAGCAGCAGGTAGTAGACTGGAACGCTGGACTGGAACCAGGAACAAGCAGCAGGTAGTAGTCTGGAACGCTGGGCTGGAACCAGGAACAAGCAGCAGGTAAACAGACTGGATACTGGTATTGAACAGAGGGATGGTCAAACAAGCCGGTGGTCGGTATCGGTCGAGCAGCAGAGGTACCAGGGATTACACAGAGGGATGGTCAGGCAAGCCAAGAGGGTCTGGTGCAGGCGGACAGCAGGATGGTCTAACAGGAAGCCGGGTCAGATAACGGAGTACACAGGTCAGATCAGGTTTAAGGCACATAGAACGCTGTAAAGCAGACAGCGGGGATTGAGTGTGACAGGCTGGTTTAAATAGCCCGACTGGCACCAGCGGGAGTGTGTGCGTGCGTGCCCGTGCGTGACAGCACCCGTGAACGCGCACGCATGCGCAGCGGAACCCGTGGCCGTGTTCCCGTGCGTCTGGATCGCCGATTACTGCCAGGATCTTCATGACAGTGTGCACCTAAAGCTACCTGAATAAAATTGGTGTTTTTTTTCTGATCCTATTAATACCACAGGCAGGGAGCTACAGTATTTACAGTTAGTGTAGTGCGTCCTCTGCACAGTATGCACCTAAAGCTACCTGGAGACAATTGCTATTGTTCTGCTCCTATTAATACCACAGGCAGGCAGCTACAGTATTTAGAGTTAGTGTACTGTGTCTTCTGCACAGTGTGCACCTAAAGCTACCTGAAGAAAATTAGTGGTGTTCTACTGATCCTATTAATACCACAGGCGGGTAGTTACAGTATTTACAGTTAGTGTAGTGTGTCCTCTGCACAGTTTGCACCTAATGCTACCTGGAGACAATTGCTGTTGCTATGCTCCTATTAATCCCACAGGCAGGCAGCTACAGTATTTACAGTTAGTGAACTGTGTCCTCTGCACAGTGTGCACCTAAAGCTACCTGAAGAAAATTGCTGTTGTTCTGCTCCTTTTAATACCACAGGCAGGCAGCTACAGTATTTACAGTTAGTGTAGTATGTCCTCTGCACAGTGTGCACCTAAAGCTACCTGAAGAAAATTAGTGGTGTTCTACTGATCCTATTAATACCACAGGCGGGTAGTTACAGTATTTACAGTTAGTGTAGTGTGTCCTCTGCACAGTGTGCACCTAATGCTACCTGGAGACAATTGCTGTTGTTATGCTCCTATTAATCCCACAGGCAGGCAGCTACAGTATTTACAGTTAATGAACTGTGTCCTCTGCACAGTGTGCACCTAAAGCTGCCTGAAGAAAATTGCTGTTGTTCTGCTCCTTTTAATACCACAGGCAGGCAGCTACAGTATTTACAGTTAGTGTAGTACGTCCTCTGCACAGTGTGCACCAAAAGCTACCTGAAGACAATTGGTGGTGTTCTTCTGATCCTATTAATAACACAGGCAGGCAGCTACAGTATTTACAGTTATTGTACTGTGTCCTCTGCACAGTGTGCACCTAAAGCTACCTGAAGAAAATTGCTGTTGTTCTGCTCCTATTAATACCACAGGCAGGCAGCTACAGTATTTACAGTTAGTGTATTGTGTCCTCTGCACAGTGTGCATCTAAAGCTACCTGAATAAAATTGGTGGTGTTCTTCTGATCCTCTATTAATACCACAGGCAGCTACAGTATTTACAGTTAGTGTACTGCGTCCTCTACACAGTGTGCACCTAAAGCTACCTGAATACAATTGTTGTTGTTCTGCTCCTATTAATAAAACAGGCAGGCAGCTACAGTATTTATAGTTAGTGTACTGCGTCCTCTGCACAGTGTGCACTTAAAGCTACCTGAAGACAATTGCTGGTGTTCTCAAACTAATAATACTACAGGCAGGCAGTTGATTCTGCTAGCTGCAGTATCATTATATATATTTTTATATATATATATATATATATATATATATATATATATATATATATATATATATATATATAATACATCCCAGCTTTGTGCAGCTACATCTCACTGCATGCCATTAGTATGTCTGGAAGGCCAACAAGGAGAGGCAGACAGTCACAAGCCAATAAAAGAGGGCAAGCAGGCTCTGTGTCTAGAGGCAACAGTGCTGGTCATGGAGACGGTGCATCCTCATCAGCACGTGGCCGTGGGACACGCTTGTCCTTTTTTTTGGCAGCTGGCCGTGCTTAGCCGCAACATGCGGAAGACTTGGTAGAGTGGATGACCAAGCCGTCCTCATCCTCCTCAACCTCTCTCACCCAGGCTCAGGGTACTTTGTCTGGCAAAGCAGCTGCCAATGCAGCCTCTTCCCTTGGCTCAATGGCATCAGTCACTCCTTCCCTAGCCCCACCATGTCCTCCTGAGGAGTCCCCCGAACTGTTTGACCACGGTGTTGGGTACATGCTCCAGGAGGATGCCCAGCGTTTTGAAGGCTCCAATGGTGGTACCCAGCTAGAGGAAGGCAGTAACGTGAGCCCAGAGAGAGGGGGTGCCCAAGAAGGACAGCAATCTGGCAGTCATGTTCCCCCAGCTGCAGCATGCTGCCAGCTTTGCTCCAGTGATGAGGAGGGAGTAGATGATTAGGTCACTGACTCCCCGTAGGTGTCTGATAGGAGAGAGGAGGAGGAGGAGGCACATCACCAATTAGGCAGGATGCCCTCCAGGGGCCAGCTTAAGGGCAGCACACCGACTGCATCACACCGCAGAGCTCCGCATGTGCAGGGCACTGCTGTCTCTGCGCTTTATTCCAAAAGTTCTTTGGTGTGGGCCTTTTTTGAGACGAGTGCATGAGATCCCACCGCTGCTATTTGCAACATATGTCTCAAGCATATCTCGCATGGCCAAAACATCACCCACTTGGGCACCACATGCTTGATCAGACATATGTTGACCTGCCATGCAGTTCGTTGGCAAGCGTACCTAAAAGACCCACACCAAAGAACAAAGAGGACCTCTCTTTGCTCCTCATCAGCTGGGATCTCCAACCCCAATATACCTTCAGTTCTCTCTGAGACCCGCACTGAGAGGAATGAAGGTGTAGAATTAGGTGTGTCACAGCCAAGTACTTGGGGGGCAATCTGCTATCGGTACACCGACGTCAGATTGTACCAGGCAAATTTCCCTGCCCCAGCTGCTGCACCGCTGAAAGAAGTTTGCTCCCAGCCATCCACATGCCCAGCGGTTGAATGCTAGCTTGGCTAAATTGCTAGCACTTCAACTGCTGCCTTTTCAGTTAGTAGACTCTGCCCCCTTCCGTGAGTTTGTGGAATGTGCGGTTCCTCAGTGGCAGGTTCCCAAACGCCACTTTTTCTCACGGAAGGCGTTTTCGGCTCTCTACCGGCATGTGGAAGGCAATGTCTTGGCCTCGCTGGACAGGGCGGTCAGCGGTAAGGTGCATATTACCGCCGACTTATGGTCCAGCAGGCATGGACAGGGACGTTACCTGTCTTTCACTGCCCACTGGGTGACACTTCTTGCAGCTGGGAAGGATGCAGGACAGGGTGCAGTAGTGTTGGAGGTTGTTCCTCCACCACGCCTCCAAAATACTACTAGTGGTGATTCTGCCACACCTCTCTCCTCCACTCCCTCCTCTTCTTCTTCCTCCATGGCCTCTTCCTGTGCTGATTCGTCTTTGGAACCAGCGGTGCTCCGTAGGCATTCAAGGAGCTACGCAAGCACGCAGGCCAAAATATGCCATGCAGTGCTTGAGCTGGTGTGCTTGGGGGACAGGAGCCACACTGGGGCAGAGATTCTGTCGTCAGCTCTGCAGGTTCAGAGGTGGTTGACACCACGCCAGCTTAAGCCAGGTATGGTGGTTTGCGACAATGGCACCAATCTCCTCTCCGCCCTCCGAGAGGGACAACTGACCCATGTGCCCTGTTTGGCTCACGTCCTTAACTTGGTGGTGCAGCGGTTCTTGGGCAGGTACCCGGGCTTACAGGATGTCCTTAGGCAGGCCAGGAAAGTCTGTGTGCATTTCCGCAGGTTATATAATGCCAGTGCTCGGCTGGCTGACCTCCAAAAGGAATTTAACCTGCCCAAGAACCGCCTAATCTGTGATATGCACACCAGGTGGAACTCAACGTTGGCCATGCTGCAGCAGCTGCACACGCAGCAGAGGGCCATCAATGAGTACCTGTGACAGTATCAGGGGAGCTTGGTTTTTTTCCCCACGCCAGTGGGCCATGATCAGGGGTGCATGCACTGTCCTGCCACCATTTGAGGAGTCCAAGAGGATGGTGAGCAGTGACAGTGCATGCATCAGTGACACGGTCCCCCTTGTCCACCTGTTGGAGCACACACTGCGTGGAATAATGGACAGGGCACTTGAGGCAGAACAGAAGCAGGAAGAGGAGGACTTCCTTTGCTCCCAAGGCCCCCTTTATCCACACAGTGTTCCTGCGTGCCCGCCGATCACACAGGAAGAGGACGAGGAGGAGGAGGAGGAAGAGGAGGATTGTGTCAGCATGGTGGTGGAGCCTGGCACTCAGCATCAGCAGCAGTCCTTAAGGGATCATTTACAGTCCCAAGAAACCCATGGACTTGTACGTGGCTGGGAGGAGGTTGCTGCAGATCATGTCGTCTTAGTGACCCAGAGGACTCCGGACTGAATGCCTCAGCAAACCTACGCTGCATGGCCTCCCTGATCCTGCAAAGCCTGCAGAAGGATCCTCGTATTCGTGATATCAAGGAGAGGGATCAATACTGGCTGGCAACCCTCCTTGATCCACATTACAAGGGTTAAGTTGCGAACCTTATCTTGCCGTCGCAGAGGGAGCAGAGGATGAACATCTTCGGGAGGCCTTGCAGAAAGGTCTGTGCAACGCGTTTCCAGAGACTGGGAGGTTACAAACTCCTATTCCTGGACAACGTGTTGCTGAGGCTTTGGTCAGTCAAAGAAGGAGTGGTGGAGAAGGTGGCCGTCTGACCGATGCGTTCAGACAATTTTTTAGTCCGCAGCCCCAAGGTATGATCGGTTCCAGAACAGTGCTTCTGGAGGCTTTGTAACCGATCACAGGGTGCACCTGTCCACCGACTTGGTCGATCGACTGACCTTCATAAAAATGAATCAGTCTTGGATCACCACCAGCTACCAAGCACCTGCTGCTGATGTAACCAAATCATTTTTTTTGAAATGCCAGATCCCTTCAAGACTGCCTATGCTGATGCTGAGTGACTATCCTGTTATGCTGAGTGACTATCCTCTTCCTCCTCAATGATCATGCTGATAGCCTGTAAGAATATTTTTGGTTCTGGGCGCCGCCACCAGGGGCGTGTAATTACAATTTTTGATGCAATACTTTGCAGCAGGGCTCGTTCCTGTGCTCCAACTAGAGTATCTGTGAGGGGTTGCAGTGTTATGGCACCAGCACCAGTGCCTAAGGCCCAATTTTTCAGCCCCTGTTTAACAGGGGCGTGTAATTACAATTTTGATTGCAATATTTTGCAGGAGGGCTCATTCCTGCGCTCCAACTAGAGTATCTGTGAGGGGTTGCAGTGTTGTGGCACCAGTGCCTAAGGCCCAACTTTTCTGCCCCTGTTCAACAGGGACATGTAATTACAATTCTTGATCTAATATTTCACAGCAGGGCCCGTTTCTGCACCCACCAAGAGTAACTGTGAGGACTTACAGTGTTGTGGCACCAGCACCACCACCACCAAAGGCCCAATTTTTCTGCCCCTGTTCAACAGGTGCATGTAATTACAATTCTTGATCTAATATTTCACAGCAGGGCCCGTTTCTGCGCCCACCAAGAGTAACTGTGAGGGCTTACAGTGTTGTGGCACCAGCACCACCACCAAAGGCACAATTTTTCTGACCCTGTTCAACAGGGGCATGTACGGTAATTACAATTCTTGATCTAAAATTTCACAGCAGAGCCAGTTCCTGCGCCCACCAAGAGTAACTGTGAGGGCTTACAGTGTTGTGGCAACACCAACACCTAAGGCCGCAGTTTCTGCAGAGTATATAGGGCAGGCCCCTACTTTCAAACATGCAACTTACAAACAACCAGAGAAAAGAGGGGGATTTACTGCGCATAAGTGCAGAGGGGACGTGTTCGCGTCACCTCCCACCGATGTTGTGATACCAGCAGGACGGGCTGTCTGTGAGCATCCGGCCGGTGCTCCAGACTTCTTTCCAAAGGCGCTTAATTTCGAATTTTACATGTGAGTATATACATTTTATTTTGATTCAATAAAGCCTTAAGATTTTACACTATTGGAGCCCCCTCTTTTTCCGTACATGGCTATATCACTCTGCTGAGAGCCTGACTTCCCGCTGATCCATACATCCACATCAAGGCCCCTGACGTTCCATCCCAGTGCCAATCTCAGTTTTTAGGTGGTGGTCCAGAGCAATCAGATCTAACAGCTCACTCAGACCCTCTGTAACGGAGGTCATAAATTTCTGGTAAGCGGCCAGTCACTCTGTATGTGGTGGTGGACTTAAGCATCTTGTCCTCATTCAGCAGGACCTCCATTGTATTCTAACTAGGGATGAGCTTCGAGTTCGAGTCGAACTCATGTTCGACTCGAACATTGGCTGTTCGCAAGTTTGCCGAACAGCGAACAATTTGGGGTGTTCGTGGTAAATTCGAATGCCGCGGAACACCCTTTAAAAGTCTATAAGAGAAATCAAAAGTGCTAATTTTAAAGGCTTATATGCAAGTTATTGTCATAAAAAGTGTTTGGGGACCTGAGTCGTGCCCCAGGGGACATGGATCAATGAAAAAAAAGGTTTTAAAAACGTTTTTTCAGGAGCAGTGATTTTAATAATGCTTAAAGTCAAACAATAAAAGTGTAATATCCCCTTACATTTCGTAGCTGGGGGGTGTCTATAGTATGCCTGTAAAGGGGCGCATGTTTCCTGTGTTTAGAACAGTCTGACAGCAAAATGACATTTCGAAGGAAAAAACCTATTTAAAACTACTCGCGGCTATTGCATTGCCAGTCCGACAATACACATAGAAGTTCATTGATAAAAACGGCATGGGAATTCCCCACAGGGGAACCCCGAACCAAAATAAAAAAAAAATGACGTGGGGGTCCCCCTAAATTCCATACCAGACCCTTCAGGTCTGGTATGGATTTTAAGGGGTACCCTGCGCCAAAAAAAAAAAAAACGGCGTGGGGTCCCCCCAAAAATCCATACCAGACCCTTATCCGAGCATGCAACCTGGCAGGCCGCAGGAAAAGAGGGGGGCCGAGAGTTCGCCCCCCCCTCCTGAACCGTACCAGGCCACATGCCCTCAACATTGGGAGGGTGCTTTGGGGTAGCCCCCCAAAACACCTTGTCCCCATGTTGATGAGGACAAGGGCCTCATCCCCACAACCCTGGCCGATGGTTGTGGGGGTCTGCGGGCGGGGGGCTTATCGGAATCTGGAAGCCTCCTTTAACAAGGAGACCCCCAGATCCCGCCCCCCCTGTGTGAAATGGTAAGGGGGTACTTACCCCTACCATTTCACTGAAAAACTGTCAAAAATGTTAAAAATGACAAGAGACAGTTTTGGGCAATCCCTTTATTTAAATGCTTCTTCTTTCTTCTATCTTCCTTCATCTTCTTCTTCTGGTTCTTCCTCCGGCGTTCTCGTCCAGCATCTCCTCCGCGGCGTCTTCTATCTTCTTCTCCTCGGGCCGATCCGCACCCATGGCATGGGGGGAGGCTCCCGCTCTTCTCTTCATCTTCTTCTCTTCTTCTTTTCTTCTCTTCTTCATTTTCTTCTCCGGGCCACTCCGCATCCATGCTGGCATGGAGGGAGGCTCCCGCTGTGTGACGGCGTCTCCTCGTCTGACGGTTCTTAAATAAGGGGGGGTCGGGGCCACCCAGTGACCCCGCTCCCCTCTGACGCATGGGACATGACGGGACTTCCCTGTGGCATTCCCCGTGACGTCACAGGGAAGTCCCGTCAAGTCACCGTGCGTCAGAGGGGGCGGAGTCACCGGGTGGCCCCTCCCCCCGTTATTTAAGAACCGTCAGACGAGGAGACGCCGTCACACAGCGGGAGCCTCCCTCCATGCCAGCATGGATGCGGAGTGGCCCGGAGAAGAAAATGAAGAAGAGAAGAAGAGAAGAAGAGAAGAAGAGAAGAAGAGAAGAAAAGAAGAATAGAAGAAGATGAAGAAGATGAAGAGAAGAGCGGGAGCCTCCCCCCCATGCCATGGGTTTGGAGCGGCCCGAGGAGAAGAAGATAGAAGCCGCCGAGGAGGAGATGCTGGACGAGAACGCCGGAGGAAGAACCAGAAGAACCAGAAAAAGAAGAAGATGAAGGAAGATAGAAGAAAGAAGAAGCATTTAAATAAAGGAATTGTCAAAAACTGTCTCTTTTCATTTTTAACATTTTTGACAGTTTTTTAGTGAAATGGTAGGGGTAAGTACCCCCTTACCATTTCACACAGGGGGGGCGGGATCTGGGGGTCCCCTTGTTAAAGGGGGCTTCCAGATTCCGATAAGCCCCCCGCCTGCAGACCCCCACTACCACCGTCCAGGGTTGTGGGGATGAGGCCCCTGTCCTCATCAACATGGGGACAAGGTGTTTTGGGGGGCTACCCCAAAGCACCCTCCCAATGTTGAGGGCATGTGGCCTGGTACGGTTCAGGAGGGGGGGGCGCACTCTCGTCCCCCCCCTTTTCCTGCGGCCTGCTAGGTTGCGTGCTCGGATAAGGGTCTGGTATGGATTTTTGGAGGGACCCCATGCCGTTTTTTTTTTTTTTTTGGCGCGGGGTTCCCCTTAAAATCCATACCAGACCTGAAGGGTCTGGTATGGAATTTAGGGGGACCCCCACATCATTTTTTTTTTTAAATTTGGTTCGGGGTTCCCCTGTGGGGAATTCCCATGCCGTTTTTATCAATGAACTTCTATGTGTAGTAGTTTTAAATGGGTTTTTTCCTTTGAAATGTCATTTTGCTGTCAGACTGTTCTAAACACAGGAAACATGCGCCCCTTTACAGGCATACTATAGACACCCCCCAGCTACAAAATTTAAAGGGATATTACAATTTTATTGTTTGGCTTTAAGCATTATTAAAATCACTGCTCCTGAAAAAACTGCGGTTTTTAAAACTTTTTTTGCATTGATCCATGTCCCCTGGGGCAGGACCCAGGTCCCCAAACACTTTTTATGACAATAACTTGCATATAAGCCTTTAAAATTAGCACTTTTGATTATTCATGTTCGTGTCCCATAGACTTTAACGGTGTTCGCGTGTTCGAACAAACTTTTTTCCTGTTCGCATGTTCTGGTGCGAACCGAACAGGGGGGTGTTCGGCTCATCCCTAATTCTAATTAACACCCGGGTGATCTATCTTGTTATTACATATGGACTTACACAAGTATTTCTCTCACTGTTGCACATCAAGATTGCACTTTTGATGATTCATTTATTTATTTGCCATTCTATTTATATATTGGTAATTTATATAATTTACATGTTTACACATTTATTTGGATTTTACCCCAAAGGGGAACTGATCGTCACTTGTATGCACACCAGTTTCTCATTAGCACGATTCAATATTTTTTATACAACTTAAAAACAACTCCTACTTGCAAACGGAAGGAGACAACAGGAAGTGAGATGAAATCTACCCCTAGGAAGGGAAATTCTCTCCTGTAAGAGATAATATGGGAAAAATGTGTCCACTGATGCTTTATCACCAATCCTTGTTTCACTAAAAACCCCAAATTGTCAAAAAACATTTGTCGCTGGGACAGAAAGTGAGGTGAAATCTTCTGAAGAGGTACACAGACAGCAAAACAAATGTCACAGGGGTGATAATCCTTCCCTATGTTTTTCAAAAAGCTTAAAAATAGATTTTTTGGCTGGAGCTACACTTTAAAAATGTACCAGTTCAAAATTACAAACAGATTCTACTTAACAACAAATCTACAGTCCCTGTCTTGTTTGCACCGCCTGTATACTGCTGTTCAGAGTATATAGGGCCTGGGGGCCCCACGCCTTTACTTTTTTTAATTTGGGTGCGGGGTTCCCCTTAATATCCATACAAGACCCATAGGGCCTAGTAATGGACTGGGGGGGTACCCATGCCGTTTGTCTCACTGATTTTCATCCATATTTGATCCATATTGCCAGGACCCGACATTACATTAAAGCCGCAAGCAGTTTTAAATCACGTTTATTCCTTTAAAAATGTCATTTTGTGCAGGGACTGTTCTAAGCACGGGAAACATGCGCCACTTTACAGGCATACTATAGACACCCCCCAGGTACGATATTTAAAGGAATATTTCACTTTTTTTTTCACTTTAAGCATCATTAAAATCACTGCTCCCAAAAAAACAGACGTTTTTAAAACTTTTTTTTGCATTGATTCATGTCCCCTGGGGCAGGACCCGGGTCCCCAAACCCTTTTTAGGACAATACCATGCAAATTAGCCTTTAAATTTAGCACTTTTGATTTTGAACGTTCGAGTCCCATAGACTTCAATGGGGTTCTAAAGTTCGCACAAATTTTCGGTCCGTTCGCAGGTTCTGGAAGGTGACCCCTCTACACCCCAGATACCCCCAGCACTGCCACCTCTTTACCTCCCAGATATCCCCAGCACTGTGACCCCTCTACCCATTCCCCTGATACCCTCCACACTGTGGCCGCTCTACCCATTTTACGCCCATATCACCTGCACTGTTACTCCTCTACCCATTCCTCCCCAATACACCCTGCACTATGAACCCTCTTCCCATTGACCCCCACCCCAATACCCCTAGCACTGTGACCCCCTCTACCCAATCCCCCCACCCAATAACCCCCACTGTGACCCCTCTACCCATTCTCCCCAGATATCTCCTGCACTGTGACCCCTCTACCCATTCCTACTCATTAGACCCTGCACTGTGATCCCTCTTCTCATTTACCCCCCCACCTCTATACCCCCCGCACTGTGACTCTTCTACCTGATACCCCCCACTGTGACCCCTCTGCCCATTTCCCCCTGATATCCCCTGCACTGTGACTCCTCTACCCATTCCTCCCCAATACACGTTGCACTGTGACCCCTCTTCTTTTTTACCCCCCACCCCAATACCCCCTGCACTGTGACCCCTCTACCCATTCCTCCCCAATACACCCTGCACTGTGGTCCCTCTTTCCATTTACCCCCCCCCACCCCAATACCTCCTACACTGTGATCCCTCTTCCCATTTATGCCCCCACCCCAATACCCCCTGCACTGTGACCCATCTACCCATTAACCCCCCACCCCAATACCTCCTACACTGTGATCCCTCTTCCCATTTACCCCCAACCCAATACCCCCTGCACTGTGACCCCTCTACCCCTTTCCACCCTATATCTTCTTCACTGTGACACCTCTACCCATTCCCCCCACACTGTGACCCCTCTACCCATTACTTCCCCCGAAATCCTGAGCAGCGTGCCCCCTCTACCCACCCCCCCCCACACTGAGATCCCCTAACCATAATCCCCCCGATAACTCACCTATGTACCATGTCATGTAGGCAGAAGAGAGAGTGGAAGTGTGGGATACCCGAGCCCTCCAGCAGTAGTGGAACTCCATAGACTCTCCTCCAAGGGCACAAGCCCAGTGGCACCCACAGCCCATGCACAGTGAGTTCAATCATAAGAGTTATGTCCGATTATTGGTAAAACACCCAGTAAGATTGGCACCACATCCCCTAAGAAAATATATCAAGTGGGGAAAGGAAAAGGGATTTTGACGGTGCAATGTAACCAAATAATGATGAGAGAAGATTGTAATCAAAAATATAAAAAATACATTTTTATTAAATTTATGATTAAAAAAAAGCACATACAGACATTTATCAAAAGATAGGTAGGCAGGAATTCATATGAGAGGTGGTCATAAGAGACAAGTCAAGTTAAAGGACAAATTGCACAAGATCCTGACATGTTTCGCTGTGTGCTTCTTCAGGGGATGGGCAGAGTACATCGGTAATTTCAAGAAAGACTGTACAAGTGTGGGAACAAATATGGTACAATGAGCAAAAATCCATATATTAGACCATAATGATACATACAAAAGGGTTCAGAACACATGTAGGGCATTACAAAAGACCCTGCTTACCCCGCAAAAGACTCCGAACAAGGCCGCCACCACCAAATACCGGAGGTGAACAAATAAACCCCCAAGATAGGGGTCCCTACGTGGTCATAGAGGACACACAAAGACCAAGCTACACAAATAAATAAAAGAAATATATAATCAAAAGAGAAGTCAAAAGTACTGATGATGGGTAAAAACAATACCACACAGAAAAGGGGCTTTACCTAGTTTAAAAACCAAAAAACTAGACAAAGAGTGGAGGGCAAGATCGACAACAGCCCGCTAAGCAATATTATTTTTGTTCTTTATAGAATGACACCCCGCTAATATTGCTTAGCGGGGGGGGCGTGGCCTGGCTCGGGATGTGAGCGGACGTGTTCCTGTGTAGCTCCGGTCTCTCCCTATACAATCCTGCTCCATCCTGATCATCCATCGTCGGCACCTGACTCCTTTCCTGCCTATTCCCTTCAGGTGTGTCTTGTGCATTACTGAGGAGCATTTTGGTTGATGGGAAAGCGGCGTACGAGGAAACAGCCTCCGGTAAAGATGAGCATCGCTACACGCTCCTGCCAAGATGGCCGCCACCATACTGTACACGGGCCTAGCTCATCCCCAGCCTCCACTCCGGATCTCTTCGGTGACGGCCTGGACGGATCCCCACCACCCTCCCCGGAGATTCCGGACCCTGCAGCCACCCCTTCAATACCGACCCCGGGCTCGGCGGTCGCGGATGGCGCTAAAGAACCTACCCTGGCAGATGTCCTGGCCACTATCAAGGTAAACCATGCAGATCTGGTGGGGAAGGTGGATGGGCTCAAGATAGACTTAACTATTATGCGGCAAGATGTACACAAGCTGCGTGGCCGGGTTACCGAGACTGAACAACGTATCAGTGATTTGGAAGATACTATTACCCCCATTCTACCTAGACTCAATACATATGGGGGAAAGATTTCAACTTTGGAGGATAAGGTCGACGACCTTGAAAACCGCCTACGCAGGAAGAACCTGCGCCTGGTTGGACTTCCGGAGCGGGTGGAGGGATCTGACCCTGTGGCCTTCCTGGAGAGCTGGCTTGAGCAAGAGTTTGGTCGAGAACAGTTATCCCCCTGTTTTGTGATTGAGAGGGCCCACCGAGTCCCTGGGCGCCCCCTACCAGAGGGACACCCCCCACGTACGATGGTGATTCGTCTCCTTAATTACAGGGACCGCGACTCCATCTTGGGGGCCGCCAGACGGAAGGGAAGTCTCCGCATTAATAATGCAGTGGTGTCACTCTTTCCAGATTACTCAGCGACAGTCCGCAACCGTAGAGCCAGCTATCAACGGATCAAGCAGAAGCTTCGGGAACAAGATATTCAGTATTCCATGCTTTTTCCTGCCACCCTTCGGGTCACTTATCAAGGGAAAGCTCATTTTTTCCAATCCCCACAAGATGCCATGTCTTGGTGGGAAGCATTACCCCACCCTCCCAAGCCTCCTGCCTGAAGCGGATCTCCACTTTATGATGGCCCCACAGTTTACACACAAGTTTCCTCTCCTCTCTGGGATCCCCTTGCCTGCATTATAATTTTTTCTTTCCCCCTGTCCCCCCCCTTCTTTTTTGCCATATTGGTCATGATGGACAATCTTTCCCTGTTTCAGTACGGTCGTGTGCTGACCTTGGCGGATCCTATCTGTCTTCGGAGGGAGAGTACCTAGTTCCGGTTTATAACTGGACCCGAGCTGCTCTGGGACTCAGTCCCCTTATTCTATTTTGAAATATTATAATTGACTAATGACTTTTTTTTTTTTTGTTGCCTTTGAGCTTATAATTTTTTCCTGCCTTCTGTTCCGGGCCATGCGCCCCAGGCACAATACAAGTTTTGGGTATAGGCCCACTCCTCTTTTTTGGAGCTGGGCAGGGGAATTGGTACCCCTGTTGGGTATTGAACATGACAATGTCTGTTGTTGTATGGTTGTATGTATGTTGTATGTATGGTTGAATGAAAGTCTGGCACTGCGACCCTTAACTGTATATGTGGCCGTGACTGGGGGAGGGGTTCTGCTTCAGACCCCTTCTGTTCCGTATGCACCTATGCTATCAACCCCATGTCTAACGTAACTGTTTGCTCGTGGAATGTCCGCGGGCTAAATTCCAAATTTAAAAGAGCGTCCATCTTTGCGGCCCTGAAACTTAGTAAACCCCATATCCTGTGTCTTCAGGAGACTCATTTAATGGGGGCCAAGGTGATGGCGCTCAAAAAACACTGGGTAGCCAGCCATTACCACTCCACCTACTCAAATTATGCCCGGGGCGTAGCCATATTAATTCGTAAGGGACTACCCTTCGTGTGTCACCAAGTTATCCTAGACCCCAAGGGGCAGTATATTATTTTACATGTGTCGATACATGGCACACCCTTCATTCTAGTGACGGTGTATTTCCCCCCTCCGGTCGCGGCTACAATGTTTTCTGATCTTGATATTCAGTTTGCAAATTTGCCTAGCTGTCCTATGCTTATCCTTGGGGATTTCAACTCGGTCCTACAACCTGACCTAGATAGATTAAAACCTTTGAAATCTGAGTCCGGGTTGCTCCGCGCGTGGTGTAATACCTACGGATATGTGGATCTGTGGCGCTGGAAATTTCCAGAGGCCAAAGTGTACTCCTGCCAGTCTAGGTCCTATGCAACCCTCTCCAGAATTGACTTTGCTCTCGCCACGAAAGATTTCTTACCGGTTGTTCAATCCATAGCGTATCTTCCCCAGACGGAATCTGACCATTCTATGATACGGGTGGATTTGACTTTGGGTCATAGGCCGGGGTTTCGAACTTGGAGACTCAGCCCTCTTTGGATCTCTACTCCAGAGATAGCTGAGGGCATTCCGCTTGACATGACTATTTATTGGTCCCTTAAAGCTGACTCTGCTCCTGTGGGTCCTGTTTGGGATGCCTTCAAGGCTGTGGTGAGGGGTTCCTATATCTCTAGAATCAAGAGCTACAGATCTGCCGGAAGGAGGACACAGGATGAGCTTCGGAAGGTTTTGGAGGAGGCTCGTGCCCGCCATGCGGGCGCCCCCTCCTCTGAAACCAGAGGCGTGCTGACTGGGGCCCACCGGGCGCTGCAGTTGCACTTGGTGGGCTTGACTAGAAAGCAACAGCTGTACCTCTCAGCTCGTATACATGAACATGGTGGGAAGAATGGCAGGCTCCTGGCATATCTTGCTCACGCGGACTGTCAGGGAACCACGGTTGCTGAAATTCACTTACCTGACGGATCGATTACATCTAACGCACTGACTATTAATAAAACCTTTGCGGACTTCTATGCCACATTATATAAGGGCACGGAAACCCCTCCAGAGACAGACTTTGTGGGCTTCTTTGAGTCCCTTGACCTCCCGGTACTCGACACCTCCCAGCAGTCCCTCCTAGACAAGCCCATCACGCTGGAAGAGGTCACCAAAGCCATAAGCCTCCTTCCCTCTAATAAAGCTCCGGGTCTGGATGGGCTTCCCTCGGAGTGGTACCAGGCGCATGCAGAGGTACTGGCTCCTAGGCTCCTCAAATTGTTTCAAGACTCCCTTAAGTTAGGGAAGCTCCCTGAGTCCTTAAATGAAGCACTTATTGTGGTTATACCCAAACCCGGTAAAGATAGCAAATACTGCGGATCCTACAGGCCTATTTCACTTCTGAATGGTGATGTAAAGATCTTAGCAAAAATTCTCGCCCTTAGACTCCAGTCTGTCATCCTCGCCCTTATACCACCAGATCAGTCTGGTTTCATGCCTGGCAGGAGTGCATTTGATAATATCCGAAGGTTGTTCCTACATGTCCATGAGGCGGCACGTGCGGGGCGATCCGGCTTAGTTCTGTCCCTAGATATACTAAAAGCTTTTGATACTGTGAGTTGGCCTTTTTTATGGGAGGCTATGGCACGGATGGGTATTGGCCCAACTTTTATTCATTGGGTCCGCTTACTGTACGCAGACCCAAGAGCTAGGGTGCGTACAAACATGGATATTTCTGCATCATTTTCCTTGGCTGTTCGCAATAGCCATTGAGCCACTGGCTCTGGCTGTGCGGCAGACGGCTGAGATTGGGGGCATCCGTTCGGGCCCGCTTGAGGAAAAAATCTCCTTATACGCAGACGATGCCCTGATATATTTAGATGGACGGGAAAGCTCTTTTGCAAAATTAATGCAGGTGGTGGAGGAGTTTGGTGTGGTCTCGGGACTCAAGGTGGGCTGGGAAAAATCGCAGGCCTTGGCTATCGGTCCCCCCTCCCCCTACAACTATCTACAGAGGTCATGCATCCAATTGACGCCCTCCCTTAAATACCTTGGTATCCAGATACATACTGATCTCTCTAGGTACGAGGAACTTAATGTCACCCCTATAGTCCAACAGATGACGGAGAAATTCCGTACCTGGTCGTCCTTGCCTCTTAATTTAATTGGTCGCATAAACATATTTAAAATGATCTTTCTGCCAAAATTTCTCTATAGTTTTAGGGCTTCCCCCGTTTTCCTTACCAAAAAATTATTTGCAAAACTTGACTCTGCCCTGTTTACTTTCATTTGGAACGGTAGCCAACCTCGTATAGCCAAATCATCATTGCAAGCGGCCAAACCTGTAGGTGGATTGGCTTGCCCAAATTTGAGGAACTATTTTCTCGCCTCCCAGCTCACTTATATCCATGATTGGTTGCACTCTGACCCCCAAACTCCATCCACGGCTTTTCTATTGTCTCTATTTGCATCCCCTACCTCCTTGAAGGACGAACTACATAGGTCCAAAAAAACGGGTGGTTCCAGATTTTCTCCCGCTGAGGTTTGCTTTATGGCCTGGAGGGAGGGGGGAAAGATACTGGCACAATCCCAAGTCGATATCTCGCCACAGACTCCTCTGTGGCGGAACCCGAACATTCCTGAGCTCTGTGGTCATCCAGATTCGATGTGGTGGGCCCGCTATGGGATCACGCACCTCTCTCATATTTTTGAAAACAATATATTAATGTCTTTTGAATCCATTCGACTTAAATATGACATTGCAAACAAATTTTTCTTCAAATACCTTTTATTGCGACATGCCCTCAGGACACAGTTTGGTTCATTGACCATAGAGCTCAGGGAATCCTCCATGGAGGACCTTCTGTCCTTTCCAGAGATAAACAAACTTGTGACGACCTTCTATGGGCGCCTTCAGGTGATGGGTGCGGATCCTTTTCAGAACTCTCAACGTAAATGGCAAAGGATTATGCCTGAGCTTTCTGAAGAGGACTGGGAGGAGGCAGTGGAAGTGTGCTTTCAGGATATCATCAGTACGGCTGATGTCCTGATACAATTTAAGTTTATACATCACTTACACTATACACCTGCTAGATTGGTTACAATGGGACTGGGTCAGGATATTGCATGCGCTAGATGTAAAAGTATCGCTGCTGATTTCTTTCATATGTTTTGGGCATGTCCCGGACTTGCAGCCTTCTGGAAAGATGTATTTTCCTTTTTCAGCCGTAAGTTACATATACCGCTGCCGCAAACTCCAGAGGTTGGTCTCCTGGGAGTACTAAATGATAGTGTTCCTCGCACTCATGCTAGGATGTTAATACGTATTTTATTGTTTTATGCACGTAAAACCATTTTATTGCACTGGAAAGATACTGAACCCCCTTCAGCCCAAGCCTTCTTCCGTATTGTACATGGGACCCTCCCCAAATTTAAGTTGATTTACAAGAGCAGAGCATGCCCTAGGAAGTTCACCAAGATCTGGCAGCCTTGGCTGGATGTTTCAAAGGACTTCTGGGGGGAGGTCCTCTCCTCACAGTTGTCTCAGTGAGGAGGCGAGGAGATGTGTTCTTAGCAAACATTACTTGACATATATCTTAATATGGATGGAAATCTGTATGCGTTCTGATGAGGGGTTGTTCCACAAAAAGCGCCATAATTATACTGTAATATTGGTGGTCGCGGGTGACAGATGTGTGTATGAGTGTGTGTATGAATGGTGCGAGTTGTTTCTGGTTGGGATGTTACTGTTCTGTACAGCTGTACTACTTCATGATTTTTGCTATATTCTCAATGATCAAAATACCTATGACATACATGTATGTAGAACAGTTTATATTATTGGTCTTCTTATTATTTCATCGTTTTTTTGTATTATTTTTATTGCAAAAATCCAAAATAAACACCTTTAAAAAAAAAATATTGCTTAGCGGGCTGTTGTCGATCTTGCCCTCCACTCTTTGTCTTGTTTTTAGTTTTTTAAAGTAAGTAAAGCCCCTTTTCTGTGTGGTTTATGTCGGGATCTTATGCAATTTGTCCTTCAACTTGACTTGTCTGTTATGACCACCACTCATATGAATCCCTGCCTACCTATCTATTGATAAATGTCTATATGTGCTTTTTTTAAATCATAAATTTATTAAAAATTTAATTTTTATATTTTTGATTACAATCTTCTCTCATCATTATTTGGTTACATTGCAGCATCAAAATCCCTTTTCCTTTCCCCACTTGATGTGAGTTCAATCATAGTTCTTCCAAGGCTGGTCTCAGGATTTTCTGCAGAGCTGCTGCATTTCAAATTGCCCGCCCACACAGGGTAATATGGGCAGGAAGTGGAGCAAATCCAACTACCCTCTTCTTGCATTCACGTGGGGGAGGCTGTGCTGCCCGACTCACAGCTCAGCCTGGACAGCTGCAGCCGGCAGCCAGCGCTCCCCTGCAAGACAGAAACAGAGCTATTTCACATGGGGTGAACTGGCACACCCTGTGCGCATGCCTTTGGCCTCACCACTCTGGCGGGTGTTACCTGGGTGCGGGCTGCACCCCCCGACGCCACTGTGGTCAATCCAGTTCAACTTGAGTGTGCGTGTGTTTTCCATATCTCATAGCTCCCAACTGTCCCTGATTTTGAGGGACTGTCCCTTATTTGGAGCAATGTCCCTCTGTCCCTCATTCCTCCTCATTTGTCCCTCATTTTGGTCTGATCTATATAGATGTATATAAAATGCATTTTTTATCTATCAAAAAGTGTTTTCTAGAGATAAACCTTTCATCTGATTTCTAAATTGCTGCATTTTTAAATTCCAAAAGCTAATACAAAGGAATGATAGTGGTATACAAAGCACTTGTGGGTTTAATCAATTTAGTTTTTTTGTACAATTCTCCTTTAAGGGGGCGTGGCAAGGGGTGTGTCCTATGCCTGCATACTTTTGCTGATAGGTGTCCCTCATTCCCACCTCAAAAAGTTGGGAGGTATGATATCTCTGCATACATGAACTAAAAAGCCTAATGTATGAAACATGTCAACCCCCACTGTGTTAGATCAACATTCAAAAAACAGAGCCCCAGCCCCTAGTGTTTATACCTCTGCAACACTGATGTACAGCTTTGTGAGTTCATTTGCAAAGACATAAATAAACTTATCAGAATAATGAGCCACGGTGAGTGTTGAGAAGCTTCATTTAAAGAGTGTGTTAGAGCCCAACCTCCACTTATATTATTAACCACTTACCAACCGGCCCATAGCCGAATGACGGCTGCAGGGCGGTTGGATAACTCTGGGAGGGCGTACTATGACGTCCTCCCGGAGAAACGGTCCAGCGCGCCCCCCCGAGCGCGCACACGGGAACATCCGTGTTCACCGGGTCCACGGGACCCGGTGCAACACGGATCGCGGTAAAGGGCCAATGACAGCGGCCCTTTACCATGTGATCGCTCCATCCAATGACGGAGCGATCACAAAAGTCAACATAGGCTGTGCTGCAGGGTCAGCACAAGTTCATCGCTCTCCTCTCCTCACACCGATGCAGCGTGAGAGGAGAGGAGAGCTTCATAGTGCCGAACAGTGAGTTTTTTCTATTACCAGTGCCCAGCAGTGCCACAGCAGTGCCCCAACAGTGCCACAACAGTGCCCCAACAGTGCCACAACAGTGTCATCTGTGCCACAAGTGCCATCTGTGCCACATCTGTGCCACCTGTGCCACATCTGTGCCATCTGTACCACCTGTGCCACCTCTGTGCCACCTCTGTGCCACCAGAGCCACACCAGTACCACCAGTGCATTCCAGTGCCACACCAGTGCCCATCAGTGCCACCTGTGCCCATCAGTGCCACCTGTGCCCATCAGTGCCACTTGTGCTCATCTGCGCCACTGCAGTACCACATCAGTGCCGCCAGTGCCCACCAGTGCCGCCTGTGCCCACCAGTGCCGCCTGAGCCCACCAGTGCCACCTCTGTGCCACCAGAGCCACACCAGTGCAACCAGAGCCACACCAGTGCCACTACAGTGCACACCAGTGCCACCTGTGCCCAACCAGTGCCACCTGTGCCCAACCAGTACCACCTGTGCCCATCAGTGCCACCTGTGCCCATCAGTGCCACCAGTGCCACATCAGTGCCGCCAGTGCCACATCAGTGCTGCCTGTGCCCACCAGTGCCGCCTGTGCCCACCAGTGCCGCCTGTGCCCATCAGTGCCACCTGTGCCCACCAGAGCCACCTCTGTGCCCACCAGAGCCACCTCTGTGCCCACCAGAGCCACCTCTGTGCCCACCAGAGCAACACCAGTGCAGCCAGAGCCACACCAGTGCAGCCAGAGCCACACCAGTGCCACCTGTGCCCATCAGAGCCACCTCTGTGCCCACCAGAGCCACCTCTGTGCCCACCAGAGCAACACCAGTGCAGCCAGAGCCACACCAGTGCCACCTGTGCCCATCAGTGCTCATCTGCGCCACATCAACCTCACCAGCTACCAGTATGGCAAAACAATTATTTACGGCCGAGGAGGCCTACCCGCGTCTCAGCATGACCGATGAGAGCAGCGGGGAGCTCTCTGAGTCTCTGTCCGATTCGGATTCGGCCTATGAACCCGTGACAAGCAGCGGGTCCGATACAGAATCAGAAGAGGAACGTGTGCCCGTGAAAAGAAGGCATTCTGGCATGGAGCAGCAGCCTACTACCACCTCGAGAGCAGTGCCGTCCACCTCCAGGGCAGTGCCATCCACCTCCAGGGCAGTGCCGTCCACCTCCAGGGCAGTGCCATCCACCTCAAGCGCAGTGCCGTCCACCTCAAGCGAAGAGCCACTGCAACAAAGGCCAGGCACCAGTAGGGTGTCATCTCAGCCCCAAAGGGATAGAGGCCATGCCAGCCTACCCTATGCCCTTCAAAACCCCCTGTGGCTTCCCCCTAATTCAGGAGCAGCAAATATCCCCCCTTTTACCACCCAGCCAGGTGTCCAGGTGAACACCGATAATTTTGTCGTGCTTGATTTTTTTTTTTGGATTTTCACCGAAGACTTTCTATCATCCATTGTGGCCCAGTGCAACCTTTACGCACAGCAGTACATCGTAAGCAACCCTGGCTCTAGTTATGCCCATCCCTTTGAGTGGAGAGAGCTTACCATAGCAGAATTTAAAATTTTCTTAGGCCTAACTTTTACAATGGGTTTTACAAAAAAACCGAAATGTACTCATATTGGTCAACTAACCCCGTCCACCACATGCCACTCTTCTCTTCAAAAATGCCAAGATCAAGATACCTTATGATTTTGCGCTTCCTTCACTATAATGACAACACCCAGTGCCCTCCCCGAAATGACCCAGCATTTGACAAATTATTCAAACTTCGGCCACTCCTAAATTATTTCTCTGAAAAATTTCCCCAGCTATATACCCCCGACCAGAATATTTCTGTTGATGAGTCCCTTGTAAAATTTACAGGCAGGCTTGGCATCAAACAGTTTATCCCCAGCAAAAGGGCCCGATATGGGGTTAAAATGTACAAACTTTGAGACCGAGCCACGGGGTACATTTACGCCTTCCGGGTGTACGAAGGGAAGGACACCCAACTGCATCCCCCTGAATGTCCAGAATATATTGGAACCAGCGGCAAAGTTGTCTGGGAGCTCATTTATCCACTGCTTGGAAAGGGGTACCACCTTTATGTGGATAATTTTTATACTAGCTTGCCCCTCTTCCACAATCTTCACCGGAGGGACACCCCAGCATGTGGTACTGTAAGAACCAATAGAAAAGGCTTCCCGCAAAAATTGGTCAATGAAAGGCTACGCCGAGGGGATACGGTGGCTTTGCGGAACCAGGAGCTATTGGCTGTGAAGTGGAGGGACAGACGAAACGTCCACATGCTGACGACAATCCATAATGACACCTACGTGGAAGTCCCAAGAAGAAACGGCCCAGTCCAGAAACCTACTTGTATTTATGATTACAATTTATTTATGGGGGGAGTGGACTTCAACGATCAGATGATTGAACCCTACCTTCCCACAAGAAAATCCCGTCACTGGTATAAAAAAGTGTCCATTTATTTTTTCAGTTTGGCCATGTATAACACTTACGTAATTTACCAAAAATCTACTGAGACCCCCGTATCCTATCTGCAATACCAGGAACAAGTAATCTCCTCCCTTTTGTACCCTGAAAGCCCACCAGAAAATATTCGCTCTGATTCCGTGAGCAGACTCCACGAACGCCACTTTCCTGACAAAATCCCCCCCTGTGAAACAGGCCACAGACGTCAGAAGAAATGCCGGGTGTACTCCAGAAGAGGAATTAGAAGAGACACCACGTATTATTGTCCCGATTGTCCTTCCCAACCAGGCCTCTGTATAAATGAATGTTTCCGCCGTTACCATATTTCTCTACAATATTAGGGAAGTATGGTAAACGTAATTCTCATTTCCTGTAATTTTCTTCCACACCCCTTATGCCACTGCACTGAACCTGATTTACCTCAGCCTTCTCCGGAATCGACCCTGGCCTGTTATACGACCAAGCTTCTGCCTAACACTAAAACTGTACCTACCTCTGCCTTCTCCGGAACTGACCCTGGCCTGTTATACAACCAAGCTTCTGCCTAACGATAAACATACCTCTGCCTTCTCCGGAACTGACCCTGGCCTGTTATATGACCAAGCTTATGCCTAACGCTGATTTGTACCTACCTCTGCCTGCTCTGGAACTGACCCTGGACTGTTTGACCACGTTTTTTGCCTGCCTCTTGGACTGATCATTTACCCTGCTATGCTAGTGGGAACACAGGGGTCTCACATATGTGAGGGGCTCCAGAAATGTTTTTCTGGATGAAGAAATCTAATTGTTTAGTTTTTTCATTCCCAGATTTAGGGTCTGGAGACTCGGAGGCTTCAAAGAGATTTGGGTGGGAGAAGCCTCTACCCCTGTCCCCATTCTTTCCTGGTCTGCTACTTGGACCATGTTCCTGCTTACTACCAGGACCAATATTTTGGCACTGCTGGCAATGTCTCTACTTGCACTGACCCTGGACTGTACAAGGACATTATCCCTGCATGTACTATGGACAATATTCCTGCCCGCTGCCTGGACAATTCCATTCACTGTGGCTGACCACGTCCCTGCCTGCTGCCTGGATCAGGGCTCTCCTCCTGTGGACAACTGCACTACTAAAACCACAGGTAATCTTTTGTTTACCCTTTGCTCAGCAGAATGTATTTTAGGGTGTAATTCTTGGTATGTTCATGCTATGTGTTAGAAATATGAAGGGCCTTCAAAAATGTGATAGATTGTAAGGAAATTAGATGTGTAATTTATGCTCCTAGAACGCCTGAATGTGCTACTTCAATGTTGCGCCTCTGTATGTGGCCAGGTTGTGTAAAAGTCTCACACATGTGGTATTGTCATACTCAGAAGGAGTAGCAGAATATATTTTGGGGTGTCATTTTTGCTATGTACATGCTATGTGTCGGAAATATCTTAGAAATGGACAACTTTCTGTAAAAAAAATGCGTTTTCATTTTTTTTCCACATTTTCCACAAACTTCTGGAAAAAAATGAACCATTCAAAAGACTCATTATGCCTCATAGATTATACGTTGGGGTGTTTGCTTTCCAAAATGGGGTCACTTTGTGGGCGTTTCCATTGTCCTGGTGCTCCAGGGCCTTCAAAAGTGTAATAGGTGGTTGAGAGATTAGATGTGTAATTTATGCTCCTAGAACGCCTGAATGTGCTACTTAAATGTTGCGCCTCTTTATGTGGCCAGGTTGTGTAAAAGTCTCACACATGTGGTATCCCCATACTCAGGAGGAATAGCAGAATATATTTTGGGGTGTCATTTGTGTAATGTACATGCCATGTGAGAGAAATAACCTGTTATGATGACAATTTGGTGTGAAAAAAAATAAAAATAAAAAAAATCTTCATTTTGCAAAGAATTGTGGGAAAAATAACAACTTCAAAAAACTCACCATGCCTCTTACTAAACACCTTGGAATGTCTACTTTCCAAAAAGGGGTCATTTGGTTGGTATTTGTACTTTCCTGGCTTGTTAGGGTCTCAAGAAATGAGATAGGCCTCAGTACATCAGGTGTGATCAGATGTGATCAATTTTCAGTGATTGGCACCATAGCTTGTAGACTCTATAACTTTCACACAGACTAAATAATATCCACTAATTTGGGTTATTTTTACCAAAGATATGTAGCAGTATAAATTTTGGCCCAAATTTATGAAGAAAAATTACTTATTTGCAAAATTTTATAATACAAATGAAGAAAAATGCATTTTTTTTACAAAATTTTCGGTCTTTTTTCATTTATAGCACAGAAAATAAAAAACCCAGAGGTGATCAAATACCACCAAAAGAAAGCTCTATTTGTGTGAAAAAAAGGACGAAAATTTCATATGGGTACAGTGTTGCATGACTGAGTAATTGTCATTCAAAATGTGAGAGCACCAAAAGCTGAAAATTGGTCTGGTTAGGAAGGGGGTTTAAGTGCCCAGTTGTCAAGTGGTTAAAGATTATTACAGGTATTAAACACACACTGTTTCTGTTGGATAATGCCCTTTCATTAAGTAACTCTAATAATAGTTTGGTTTTAACTCTGTGGCTTATTTGTTGCGTGGGTATGCACATCCTCATTTGCTTTTAAATGTTGAACTGCCACAGTGAGGGTTGACATTTTTCACACGTTAGGCTTTTTAGTTTATGTATATATTGCATTGGAGTGCTTTTTGACCTTAACCCTGGATCTATATCTAGCAATGGCAGGTTTCCTAGAGAAGGAAATTGATTCTGAATCACTATCATTGGAGGTCAACCAGGCATTTTCAAGCGAATTACCAGAAACACAAAAAGAAATTGCAATAACAGAGGCATTTAGATGCATGGTAAGGATTTATTTAAAAAAAACATACTATATGTCAACAAGAAGTTGGTGGGAGGTAGCCAGCCTGTTCATGTATATTAATAAAAAAATCACTGATCATGAATTACGCATTATGTTTAGACCACATTCACACATAGACAATATGGACTTCATGAAGGGATGGGATCAACTCCAAACTCAGAATACACTAAGAGCAATGCAATGCCTACTTGACTTTGATAATCGTCTCAGGAAATCATAACTTAACTGAAGGTGACAGTAAGTACATCAATTGACAAACTAGAGACCATGGGGGTTATTTACTAAAGGAAAATCCACTTTGCACTGCAAGTGCACTTGAAAGAATCTATAGGCAAAAGAGAGGGATAGCGATGGCTACAGCATGTGCTCCCACATATGCCAATCTTTGTTTGGGGTGATGGTAGCAGACACTTGTATTTACAGAAATTCTGGAGTCCTTTACATCTGAAAACCTATTATGAGTATGTTTTATAGATGACATCTTCATCTTATGGAAGGTACTCAAGGAGAAATGTTCGAAGGTTGCTGGAACATCTAAGTACAAATGATATAGAGATGTTTTTCACAAGTGAAATACAGAGAGAGAGTATTAACTTCATGTATCTGAAAATCACGCATAGAACTGACCATTAGGGATGAGCCGACCACTCCCCCGGTTCAGTTCGCAAACAGACCGAAAATTTGTGCAAACTTTAGAACCCCATTGAAGTCTATGGGACTCGAACGTTCAAAATCAAAAGTGCTAATTATAAAGGCTAATTTGCATGGTATTGTCCTAAAAAGCATTTGGGGACCCGGGTCCTGCCCCAGGGGACATGTATCAATGCAAAAAAAAGTTTTAAGAACGGCCGTTTTTTCGGGAGCAGTGATTTTAATGATGCCTAAAGTGAAAAAAAAGTGAAATATTCCTTTAAATATCATACCTGGGGGGTGTCTATAGTATGCCTGTAAAGTGGCACGTGTTTCCCGTGCTTAGAACAGTCCCTGCACAAAATGACATTTTTAAAAGGAATAAAAGTCATTTAAAACTGCTTGCGGCTTTAATGTAATGTCGGGTCCCGGCAATATGGATGAAAATCAGTGAGACAAACGGCATGGGTACCCCCCCCCCCCCCCAGTCCATTACCAGGCCCTTTGGGTCTTGTATGGATATTAAGGGGAACCCCGCACCCAAATTAAAAAAAGGAAAGGCGTTGGGCCCCCAGGCCCTATATACTCTGAACAGCAGTATACAGGTGGTGCAAACAAGACAGGGACTGTAGATTTGTTGTTAAGTAGAATCTGTTTGTAATTTTGAACTGGTACATTTTTAAAGTGTAGCTCCAGCCAAAAAATCTATTTTTAAGCTTTTTGGAAAGCATAGGGAAGGGTTAACACCCCTGTGACATTTGTTTTGCTGTCTGTGCACCTCTTCAGAAGATTTCACCTCACTTTCTGTCCCAATGAGAAATGTTTTTTGACAATTTGGGGTTTTTAGTGAAACAAGGATTGTTGATAAAGCATCAGTGGAGAGGAGACACGTTTTTCCCATATTAACACTTACAGGAAAGAATTTCCCTTCCTAGGGGTAGATTTCATCTCACTTCCTGTTGTCTCCTTCCGTTTGCAAGTAGGAGTCGTTTGTAAGTTGGATGTTTGAAAGTAGGGGCCTGCCCTATATACTCTGCAGAAATTGGGACCTTAGGTGTTGGTGTTGCCACAACACTGTAAGCCCTCACAGTAACTCTTGGTGGAGGCAGAAATGGGCCCTGCTGTGAAATATTAGATCAAGAATTGTAATTACATGCACCTATTGAATAGGGGCAGACAAATTGGGCCTTTGGTGGTGGTACTGGTGCCACAACACTGTAATGCCCCGTACACACGGTCGGACTTTGTTCGGACATTCCGACAACAAAATCCTAGGAATTTTTCCGACGGATGTTGGCTCAAACTAGTCTTGCATATACACGGTCACACAAAGTTGTCGGAAAATCTGATCGTTCTGAACGCGGTGACTTAAAATACGTACGTCGGGACTATAAACGGGGCAGTGGCCAATAGCTTTCATGTCTTTATTTATTCTGAGCATGCGTGACACTTTGTGCGTCGGATTTGTGTACACATGATCGGAATTTCCGACAACGGATATTGTTGTCGGAAAATTTTATATCCTGCTCTCAAACTTTGTGTGTCGGAAAATCCGATGGAAAATGTCCGATGGAGACCACACACGGTCGGAATTTCCAACAACACGCTCCGATCGGACATTTTCCATCGGAAAATCCGACCGTGTGTACGGGGCATTAGTCCTCACAGTTACTCTTGGTGGGCGCAGAAATGGGCCCTGCTGTGAAATATTAGAGCAAGAATTGTAATAACATGTCCCTGTTGAAAAGGGGCAGAAAAATTTGGCCTTAGGCACTGGTGCCACAACACTGCAACCCCTCACAGATACTGTAGTTGGAGCGCAGGAACAAGCCTGCTGCAAAGTATTGCATCAAAAATTGTAATTACATGCCCCTGTTAAACAGGGGCTGAAAAATTGGGCCTCTGGTGGCGGCACCCAGAACCAAAAATATTCTTACAAGCTATCAGCATGATCATTGAGGAGGAAGAGGATAGTCACTCAGCATAACAGGATAGTCACTCAGCATCAGCATAGGCAGTCTTGAAGGGATCTGACATTTAAAAAAAAAATGATTTGGTTACATCAGCAGCAGGTACTTGGTAGCTGGTGGTGATCCAAGACTGATTCATTTTTATGAAGGTCAGTCGATCGACCAAGTCGGTGGACAGGCGCACCCTGTAATCGGTTACAAAGCCTCCAGCAGCACTGTTCTGGAACCGATCATACCTTGGGGCTGCGGACTAAAAAATTGTCTGAACGCATCGGTCAGACGGCCACCTTCTCCACCGCTCCTTCTTTGACTGACCAAAGCCTCAGCAACACGTTGTCCAGGAACAGGAGTTTGTAACCTCCCAGTCTCTGGGACGCGTTGCACAGGCCTCCCGAAGATGTTCATCCTCTGCTCCCTCTGCTCCCTCTGCCATGGCAAGATAAGGTCCACAACCTAACCCTTGTAATGTGGATCAAGGAGGGTTGCCAGCCAGTAATGATCCCTCTCCTTGATATCACGAATACGAGGATCCTTCCACAGGCTTTGCAGGATCAGGGAGGCCATGCAGCATAGGTTTACTGAGGCATTCGGTCCAGAGTCCTCTGGGTCACTAAGGACGACATGATCCGCAGCCACCTCCTCCCAGCCACGTACAAGTCCATGGGTTTCTTGGGACTGTAAATGATCCCTTAAAGACTGCTGCTGATGCTGAGTGCCAAGCTCCACCTCCATGCTGACACAATCTTCTTCCTCCTCCTCCTCCTCTTCCTGTGTGATCGGCAGGCACGCAGGAACACTGTCTGGATAAAGGGGGCCTTGAGAGGTAAGGAAGTCCTCCTCTTCCTGCCTCTGTTCTGCCTCAAGTGCCCTGTCCATTATTCCACGCAGTGTGTGCTCCAACAGGTGGACAAGGGGACAGTGTCACTGATGCATGCACTGTCACTGCTCACCATCCTTGTGGCCTCCTCAAATGGTGACAGGACAGTGCATGCATCCCTGATCATGGCCCACTGGCATGGGGAAAAAACTAAGCTCCTCTGACCCTGTCCTGGTGCCATAGTTGCACAGGTACTCATTGATGGCCCTCTGCTGCATGTGCAGCCACTGCAGCATGGCCAACGTTGAGTTCCACCTGATGTGGCATGTCACAGATTAGGCGGTTCTTGGGCAGGTTAAATTCCTTTTGGAGGTCAGCCAGCCGAGCACTGGAATTATATGACTGGCGGAAATGCACACAGACTTTCCTGGCCTGCCTCAGGACATCCTGTAAGCCCGGGTACCTGCCCATGAACCGCTGCACCACCAAGTTAAGGACATGAGCCAAACAGGGCACATGGGTCAGTTGTCCCTGTCGGAGGGTGGAGAGGTGAGGTTGGTGCCATTGTCGCAAACCACCATTCCTGCCTTAAGCTGGCATGGCGTCAACCACCTCTGAGCCTTCCCCTGCAGAGCTGAAAGAATCTCTGCCCCAGTGTGGCTCCTGTCCCCCAAGCACACCAGCTCAAGCACCACATGGCATCTTTTGGCCTGCGTACTTGCGTAGCCCCTTGAACGCCTACGGAGCACCGCTGGTTCCGAGGACAAAGCACAGGAAGAGGCCATGGAGGAAGAGGAGGGGGTGGAGGAGAGAGGTGTGTCAGAATCACCAGTAGTAGCATTTTGGAGGTGTGGTAACGGAACAACCTCCAACACTACTGCACCTTGTCCTGCATCCTTCCCAGCTGCCAGCAGAGTCACCCAATGCGCCGTGAAAGATAGGTAACGTCCCTGTTCATGCCTGCTGGACCATGAGTCAGCAGTAATATGCACCTTACCGCTGACCACCCTGTCCAGCGAGGCCAAGACATTGCCTTCCACATGGCGGTAGAGAGTCGGAATCGCCTTCCGTGAGAAAAAGTGGCGTTTGGGAACCTGCCACTGAGGAACCGCAAATTCCACAAACTCACGGAAGGGGGCAGAGTCTACCAACTGAAAAGGTAGCAGTTGAAGTGCTAGCAATTTAGCCAAGCTAGCATTCAACAGCTGGCATGTGGATGGCTGGGAGCGAACTTCTTTCGGCGGTGTAGCAGCTGGGGCAGGAAAATTTGCCTGGTACAATCTGACATCGCAAGTACTTGGCTGTGACACACCTAATTCTACACCTTCATTCCTCTCAGTGCAGGTCTCAGAGAGGACTGAAGGTATAGTGGGGTTGGAGATCTCAGCTGATGAGGAGCAAGTAGAGGTCCTCTTTGTTCTTTGGTGTGGGTCTTTTAGGTACGCTTGCCAACGAACTGCATGGCAGGTCAACATATGTCTGGTCAAGCATGTGGTGCCCAAGCGGGTGATGTTTTGGCCACGCGAGATGCGCTTGAGACATATGTTGCAAATAGCAGAGGTGGGATCTGATGCACTCGTTTCAAAAAGGGTCCACACCAAAGATCTTTTGGAATAACACGCAGAGACAGCAGCGCCCTGCACATGCGGAGCTCTGCGGTGTGATGCAGTCGGTGTGCTGCCCTTAAGCTGGCCCCTGGAGGGCATCCTGCCTCGTTGGTGATGTACCTCCTCCTCCTCCTCTCTCCTATCAGGCACCCACCTGGAGTCAGTGACCTCATCATCCCCCCCCTCCTCATCACTGGAGCAAAGCTGGCAGTATGCTGCTGCTGGGGGAACATGACTGCCAGATTGCTGTCCTTCTTGGGCACCCCCTCTGTCTGGGCTCACATTACTGCTTTCCTCTAGCTGGGTACCATCATTGGAGCCTCCAAAACGCTGGGCATCCTCCTGGAGCATGTACCCAACACTGTGGTCAAACAGTTCGGGGGACTCCTCAGGAGGACATGGTGGGGCCAGGGAAGGAGTAACTGATATCATTGAGCCAAGGGAAGAGGCCGCGTTGGCAGCTACTTTGCCAGACAAAGTACCCTGAGCCTGGGTGAGAGAGGATGAGGAGGATGAGGATGGCTTGGTCATCCACTCTACCAAGTCTTCCGCATGTTGCGGCTCAACACGGCCAGCTGCCGAAAAAAAGGACAAGCGTGTCCCACGGCCACATGCTGATTGGGATGCACCGTGTCCACGACCAGCACTGTTGCCTCTAGACACAGAGCCTGCTTGCCCTCTTTTATTGGCTTGTGACTGTCTGCCCCTCCTTGTTGGCCTTCCATAAATAATAATGGAGTGCAGTGAGATGTAGCTGCACAAAACTGGGATGTATATTTATACTGATTATACTGCAGCTAGCAGAATGCCTGCTTGTGGTATTAATAGGATCTGATAAAGCACACCAGCACTTGTCTTCAGGTAGCTATAGGTGCAATTGTGCAGGGTACACAGTACACTAACTGTAAATACTTCAAGCTGCCTGCCTGTGGTATTAATAGGATCAGAAGAAGAACAACAGCACTTGTCTTCTGGTAGCTATAGGTGCAACTGTACAGGGTACACAGTACACTAACTGTAAATACTTCAAGCTGCCTGCCTGTGGTATTAATAGGATCAGAAGAAGAACAACAGCACTTGTCTTCAGGTAGCTATAGATGCAACTGTGAAGGGTACACAGTACACTAACTGTAAGTACTTCAAGCTGCCTGCCTGTGGTATTAATAGGATCAGAAGAAGAACACCAGCACTTGTCTTCAGGTAGCTATAGGTGCAACTGTGCAGGGATACACAGTACACTAACTGTAAATACTTCAAGCTGCCTGTCTGTGGTATTAATAGGATCAGGAGAAGAACAACAGCACTTGTCTTCAGGTAGCTATAGGTGCAACTGTGCAGGGTACACAGTACACTAACTGTAAATACTTCAAGCTGCCTGCCTGTGGTATTAATAGGATCAGGAGAAGAACAACAGCACTTGTCTTCAAGTAGCTATAGGTGCAACTGTGCAGGGTACACAGTACACTAACTGTAAATACTTCAACCTGCCTTCCTGTGGTATTAATAGGATCAGAAGAAGAACACCAGCACTTGTCTTCAGGTAGCTATAGGTGCAACTGTGCAGGGTACACAGTACACTAACTATAAATACTTTAAGCTGCCTGCCTGTGGTATTAATAGGATCAGAAGAAGAACACCAGCATTTGTCTTCAGGTAGCTATAGGTGTTACTGTGCAGGGTACACAGTACACTTACTGTAAATACTTCAAGCTGCCTGCCTGTGGTATTATCAGGATCATAAGAAGAACACCAGCACTTTTCTTCAGGTAGCTATAGGTGCATCTGTGCAGGGTACACAGTACACTAACTGTAAATACTTCAAGCTGCCTGCCTGTGGTATTAATAGGATCAGAAGAAGAACACCAGCACTTGTCTTCAGGTAGCTATAGGTGCAACTGTGCAGGGGTACACAGTACACTACTGTAAATACTTCAAGCTGCCTGCCTGTGGTATTAATAGGATCGGAAGAAGAACACCAGCACTTGTCTTCAGGTAGCTGTAGGTGCAACTGTGCAGGGTACACAGTACACTAACTGTAAATACTTCAAGTTGCCTGCCTGTGGTATTAATAGGATCAGAAGAAGAACACCAGCACTTGTCTTCAGGTAGCTATAGGTGCAACTGTGCAGGGGTACACAGTACACTAACTGTAAATACTTCAAGCTGCCTGCCTGTGGTATTAATAGGATCAGAAGAAGAACACCAGCACTTGTCTTCAGGTAGCTATAGGTGCAACTGTGCAGGGGTACACAGTACACTAACTGTAAATACTTCAAGCTGCCTGCCTGTGGTATTAATAGGATCAGAAGAAGAAAAACAGCACTTGTCTTCAGGAAGCTATAGGTGCAACTGTGCAGGGTACACAGTACACTAACTGTAAATACTGTAAAAACACCTGCCTGCCTGTCAGTATATTAGAAAGAGAATAACAGGAACGGATTTAGCTAAACTGAATACAGTGTACATACATATATATATATATATATATATATATATACACAACATCTGGGATGCATATATATACTCAATACACTGTAAGTGCAGCTAACTGACTCGCCTGCCTACTCTATCTAACTTAAATCAAATGACACTGTGTCTCTCTCTCTGTCTTATTCTCTCTGCGGCCGCAACACACTACACAATGCCGTCACGCAGGCGGCCTTATATAGTGTGGGGCATGTACTCAAACCCCTGAGCCATAATTGGCCAAAGCCACCCTGGCTTTGGCCAATTACGGCTCTCTGTGCAGACGGCGCTGTGATTGGCCAAGCATGCGGGTGATAGTGCATAAAAACAAAAATAAAAACAAATAAACCGTGCTAAATATGAGTCCAATCAATATTAGTGAGAAAGTTCAAATGAGTCCAAATGGTGTAGTAGATCCTTTTTAAGTGATAATAAAGGACAAACTTTAGGATATTCTGCTTACCAGAACGTAAGCGGAGTCACACAGGTGGCTTTAAACCCAGCCTGGGCCTTTCGATGTACTCCAAGAGGGGTAGAATCCGACAGGCTCATGCAGCGGACCGAATCCACATAAGTGTAACAAAAAAATATACAAAAACCATAGCGTAATACTGACAAAAATTGTTATACTAAAGAGAGTGCTCACACAAAATCATTCAAGGATCATAAAAAGCACCCCGAATGCATGGCAAATCCAGGGGCGTGAAGGCAAAAAAGGAAGTGACATGCAGCATGCAAAAGGTGATGTCCTTGATAAGGGACTTCAATTATATATGGTTACCAGAAAACAAACTTAAACAGGCGAACACAGATCCAAGTAGGAAAAAACACCCGGTGCTCTGACACAAGAGGCCGCTCACCAGATGGTAAACCAGTGAAGGTATAAGGCTTATGGCCTTTGTATAACCCAGAAAGTAATCCTGATCAGAACTGTAGGGGTTCCTGCTCACCAAAAGACTGACTAGAAGAGGCCAAAAACGAAATTGTGGCGGCGTCACCGCGATCCCGTCCCAGCAAACTCTTCACAGGCTCCGATCATAGGTATTCAGAAAGGAGAAGCAGCCAATAGTGTAATAACGTAACAGCTCCAATTTATTCAAAAGGTAAAAACACTTACACTTAGAAAGCGAAAAAACAGCAATGCCGGCCGGCACTCAGACAGCTCCCGTCCACAACAGGGCAAACGTGGTGACGTCAGTACGTTTGCCCTGTTGTGGACGGGAGCTGTCTGAGTGCCGGCCGGCATTGCTGTTTTTTCGCTTTCTAAGTGTAAGTGTTTTTACCTTTTGGCCAATCATCAGCCAGCAATGCACTGCGATGCTGCAGTGAATTATGGGCCGAGACGCGAACCTTTGGCGCGAATGGCCCATAACGTTCACAATTCTGCGAACAGTCGAGCACATGATGTTTGAGTCAAACATGGGTTTGACTCGAACTCGAAGCTCATCCCTACTGACCATGTATCCACCATATATCGTAAACCCACCTCCAAGAAGAGCCTACTCCACTGGGATAGTCAACATCCCACTTCTCTCAAAAAAAGGCAAACCAACAAGTCAGTTCACGAGGGCAAGGAGAAACTGCTCTACAGTTGATGCCTTTAGGACAGAAAATGCACAGCTATTTGACAGATATAAGAGGGGAGGCTACAAATGGACTGATCTCAAATGATCCTTTGGTAAAGTGAATGATACCACAAGAGAATCCCTCTTGGTTCCCAAAAAGAATCGAGACGATGAAGCAGGAGGTACACGCATGATAGGAACTTACTCTAGACAATCAGGTCAGATTTATGATATCATCAGGAGATACTGGCATGTCCTCTTGGATGATAGCAATTTATCAGGTATATTCCCCAAGAACCCCTTGATCACTTATAGAAGGTCTAATTTATACTGAAACATATGGTCTCAGGTATACTGATGGTCTCATTATTCTGTTGGAAGATGGGAACCTCTTACCTTTCTACTCTATGTTGTGGCTCAAACCAGTTTTAACTAGTTTTTGGGCTGGTATATATCTATATATATGTAGCGGTACCCCCATAGGGGCTTCTAAGTGCTGTGACCCACCTGTCACCCCGCCCAGCCTGGCATTAATTTCCCAGACACTCCAAGACAACGAACAGTCCATGAGCTTTGTTTTTTTGTGTGTTATTGAGGTTATAAAACGTATATGGGTAAAGGAATATATAGGATGCCCAGTGAATTTTAGAACAATCAATTGGTGAATTTTAGAACAATCAATAGGGACAAATTATGTACACTCCCTGTACATATTACTACTTCAGTCTCCTCCAGCACTTTCTCTGCTTGCAGACTATTCCTCTTCTTTCCTCCTGCACAACTCTTAGCTCTCAGGATCAGATAACACAAAATGGTTAGGCCTGACTCTGTCTTAGCCAGGCCTCAGCAACCGCCTTTTGCAGGCAATGACCATGGGCCCCTATAGTGTAACAAGAAAATAGAAATTTTTGGTGCTAGCTGTCCTATCTTTGGTTACTAAGCCCAGTAACCCATCTTCAGGCCCTGCCAGCCCTCCTGGCAGCCAGGAGGGCTGGCAGGGCCTGAAGATGGGTTACTGGGCTTAGTAACCAAGAATATGACAGCTAGCACCAAAAATTTCTATTTTCTTGTTACACTATAGGGGCCCATGGTCATTGCCTGCAAAAGGCGGTTGCTGAGGCCTGGCTAAGACAGAGTCAGGCCTAACCATTTTGTGTTATCTGATCCTGAGAGCTAAGAGTTGTGCAGGAGGAAGGAAGAGGAATAGTCTGCAAGCAGGGAAAGTGCTGGAGGAGACTGAAGTAGTAATATGTACAGGCCTGTTGTAGTAAGAAGTAGTAATATGTACAGGCCTGTTAGCCAGGCCTGCCTACATTTACCTCACCTATCACACAAAAAATCCTGTTCTAGCACCTACCTAAGTAGAGGGTGCTGCATATATGTCTGGGAAAACATAAGGCTGTTGGAGTTCGATTTAGGATTGCAGAAGACAAGACTGAATCATGATGGGATCATCAATTCCAGGGACTTCAGATGAAGTTGCGGAACTCCCCCTGGATTGAATATGCCGTATTTACCCATTTTTATCATCTGTAATACCTCTTTAAACCAAGCTAAAGAAACACCATGATCCTTTTATTATTATACTCTCGAGTGGACTGAAATTATTGTACCATATCCACATATCTGAAAGGTTAAACATAGAAACTTTCAAGTAATAAAGTCTAACCCTTTTTGAAAGAAAATGTCAGCCACTGGCCACCCCAACATGGCTACATGAAATACATTGGGGCAGTTTAACATGTGGACACTGTAAAGCATGCACATACTGTATATCCCAGCAGTTATGGAGTTTATGAACCCTATGAATGGTGAGATGGTTAATATTTCATTGTTTTACAATTGTACAATTTTACAATTGTAGCTCAGAGGAGGTTATTTATATGGGTTAATGCCTGCTGTTATACGTGGGGGAAACTATTTGACAATTTAGGTAGCATGTACTGGAGCATGTCAGCGATGTGACATTAAAGGACAGGCTGATTGCCAGACATGTGTGGCATGAACATAATGAATGGCAAAGTCAATTGCCTGAAGTTCTGGGTTATCCAACAGTTCTGCTTAGGACAGAGAAAAGGTGATCTGGACAAAAATTACTTAAGGCAGAAACAAAATGAACCCTGGGGTTTGAATGAGGGGTTTACTTACCTTCCATTTGTGTGTGAATAGATCCTCAACTTATGTCTATATCCTATGATAGAAACAGATGTACCATGTTCATTTTGTGGTGGGACAGGCAGAAGTGTGACTGTTTATTGTAAGCTGAGATTAGTCTGAAACTTGATTAACTTGAGGATCTGAGTGTAGAAATCTGATAAGTTTTAGTTTTCGCCTGATATTGGGGAAAATATAGAATATATTAACATTGTTACTAAATTTTGATTTAGTTTTAGTCTTCGGACTAATTTGGCATTTTAGTTTTAGTCCCATTTTAGTCTTCTACAAGTGTTTTAGTTTTAGTCATAGTCTTTGACTAAAATTCCATTTTAGTTTTAGTCCCATTTTAGTCATCGTATTTTAGTCGACTAAATCTCCAGTACATTTTAGTCGAATAAAATAATTTTAGTCAACTAAAATCGAATGTGCACAGTACACAGCTCCCCACCCTCTGCACAATACACAGCCCCCCACACTGCACAACACACAGCCCCCACCCTCTGCACAACACACAGCCCCCCACCCTCTGCACAGTACACAGCCCCCCATCCTCTACACAATGCACAGCCTCTCAACCTCTGCACAACACACAGCCTCACACACTCTGCACAATACACATCCCCCCAACCCTCTGCACAATACACAGCCCCCCCACCCTCTGCACAATACACAGCCCTGCACCATCTGCACAACACACAGCCACCACAATACACAGCCCCCCACAATACACAGCCCCCCTGCAATCCCAGGAGACCCTCAGTTTCCTGGGACAGCACTGCCAGCGTACTCTAAAGTTAAGAATAAATTACTGCCAGCCCTTTCTCATACACAGCTCCTCCTGTGTCACTGTCATTGTAAATCAAAATCTCTTAATATTCCTCAATAGTTTTGTTCTTGCATGGACCCGGTCACATGACTGCTCTCCTCTGATGTTTCATGGATGGTCATGTGACCGCTCTCCACCTCCAATCTAAAGCAACACTTTAGATTGGAGGTGGTGGAGGAGAGTGGCCAATGAGAACAAAGCTTTTGAGGTATTTAGAAGCTTCAATTTACAATGAGAGTGACACAGAAGGAGGAGCGGTGTAGGAGAAGGGGCTGGCAGTGATTTTTTCCTAACTTTAGACTTTGCTGGCAGTGCTGTCCAAAGGCCAGGAGAGGCAGGGCGGCTGGCTTGACCACTACCCCAATGGGTGGCACCCGGGGCGGACCGCCCGATCCCTGCCCCCTGTTGGTAAAAAACAAATATCAGCATATAACACGCACGCACTGTGTCATACGCCGATAAATACAGTAGTTCATGAGGGTAAACGTCCCTCCTTGCCATTAACGTCCCATTTTCATTCGTCATAGTTTTCGTCAGTTGATAAAAATGTGCTGTACTTTTAGTTTAGTTTTCGTCACTGTAAAAAAGCCGCTGACAAAAACGTTTTCGTTGACAAAAATAACACTGCTGATAAACAGCCTTTTCCGTTTTGTCCACAATATGGCGAAGTCCTGGCAGTTATCATGCTTCTTTGTCTACAAGCCATTTTGCTGTTTGCCCATGTGGTGATGGCACACACATGCCTCTGAACTATTTTATTTCACTTTGCTGCACCTCAGACGAAGCTCTCCCTTTTGGGAGTGAAACATGTTGGGTTCTTTGGGCCTAGTTTTTTGATTTATCACCGGCATGATTTTGGTTTTGGTAAACACATGACTTTTTGAGTGGATGACTGGGGACTCTTCATGCCTCTCTATGTGAGTTCTAATTGGTGCCTGAGGAAAATAAGCATTAATGCCGCGTACACACGGTCGTACTTTTCGTCTACAAAAGTCCAACGGACGCTGACGGACTAAAGCTGGCTGGTAATCCGATCGTGTGTGGGCTTCTCCGGACTTTCAACGTACTTTTTTAGCCTCAAATCCGACGTACTTTAGATTTGAAACATGCTTTAAAACTTTACTTCGTAACTACGACGGACCCCGAAATCCGCTCGTCTGTGTGCTAGTCCGACGGACAAAAAACCACGCTAGGGCACCTATTGGCTACTGGCTATGAACTTCCTTATTTTAGTCCGGTGTACGTCATCACGTACGAATCCGTCAGACTTTTGTGTGGTCGTGTGTAGGCAAGTCCGTTCGTTAGAAAGTCTGCCGCAAGTCTGTCGAAAGTCTGCCGGAAGTCTGCCGGAAGTCTGTCGGACAGGCTGTCTGACTTTTGTAGACGAAAAGTACGACCGTGTGTACGCGGCATAATGCAAATTTGGGCAGCGTCTGGACCAGTTGACGTGTTGGGCTTTAGAAAGCTAGTTAAGCCCTTCACTATTCTCTGTGCCCTAGATAGAGCTAAAGGCCTTATTGATTACACAAGGGTGAAATGTGGTAAGCCCTTTGTGTATTTTGTCTCTGCAATACAGATGTACAGCTTTGTGAGTTAATCTGCAGAGATTTCGATAAACTGACTGGAACATATGAGCTGCAGTCAGTGATGAAAGGCTTTTTCTAAAGAATGTGTTAGAGCCTCAGCCCTTTGTGTTTATGCCTCTGCAATACTGATGTACAGTTTTGAAAGTTACTTTGCAGAGATATAAATATACTAACCAGAATATATGAGTCACAGACAGTGATGAGAGGTTTTATCTAAAGAGTGTGTTAGAGCCCCAGACTCCACTTAGAAGTGGAGAACTGGAGACACTTTATGCCTCTCTATAAGTGAGCTTTAATCTGGTGCTTGAGGGGAGTAAGCATTAGCGTAAATAAACTGACTGGGATATATAAACCATAGTGAGTGCTGAGAGGCTTTATCTAAAGAGTGTGTTAGAGCCTCAGTTCCTTGTATTTATGTCTCTGCAACACTGAAGTACAGCTTTGTGAGTTAATTTGCAGAGACATAAATAAACCTACCAGAATAATGAGCCACAGTCAATGCTGAGAGGCTTCATTTAGAGAGTGTGTTAGAGCCCCAGCCTCCACTTATAAGTATTAAGCACACACAGTTTCAGTTGGATAATGCCCTTTTTTAAGTAGCTCTAATAAAAGTTTGGTTTTAAACCTGTGGCTTATTCGGTATGTGGGTTAGCACACCCTTGCTTGTTTTCCAACTCCCTGTACAATGAGCTAGCTAGGAAACACAACAAATGTTATTTGACCCAAAAGTAAAAATTAGGTGCCGCTCAGGTGGGAGGTATAGTCCAAAGCTAAACTGCAGTGAGTGCTGTCTGGGATGGGAGCTTGTCACGGCTCCAGGCTTCAATATACCAGAATGTCCGTAAGCCGCACATCAAAAAGCAGACCTGTGTGAAGGAGTGAATAGCATAAATGGCAGCCTCAGCCTAGGCTCCGACCAGGCCACACCCCAACATGTTTTGCACCGCTCCTCGGAGCATAATCATGGGGATAGGCCCGGGCTGAGGTTGCTATTCATGCCATTCATTCCTGAACACGGTCTTCTTTTTGATGTGCGGCTTACGGACATTCTCTCTGCTAAAAAGTTTTTTAAATTTATCCACACTCCCTGCCAACACCACCAACCAAGAAAGGGAGTTCCACATCCTCGCTTCTCTAACAATAAAGAGCCTCTTACACAGTTTAAAATTTAACCACTTCCCATCCAACTTCATTTGTGTAGCTGCATGTCTTTTTTAGAGTACTTAGGTTAACAAGTTTCCTCCTGATGCTGGAGTCCCCATTCAAAGATTAGTATTTTGCATATCCCCTTTTAAGTGTCTCTCCTTCAGGGAGAATCTCCTGGGGATTGGTGACCAGAACCAGACAGCATACTCAAGATGTGGTCGAACAAAAGGTTTGTAAAGTGGTAAAATTATAGTTTTATCTCATTTATGTTTCTCTTTTTAAAGCATGCTATTAGTGATTCGGTCTTGCTTACTGTAGCTTGGTATTGCAAGATATTGCCGAGTCTGTGATCTACCAGGACCCCCGGGTTCTTTTCTATTCTCGATTCCACCAGAGGTTCTCCCTCTAGTGAATAACATACATCCATATTTTTAGCTCCCAGGGGGATTACTTTACATTTTTCAATATTAAACCACATCTGCTATATAGTTGCTCACCCCCCTATTTTATGTTGGTCTTCTTGTAAAGTTGCTATAGCCTGTTTTCAAGTTATAGCCCTGGTTAGCTTTGTATTGTTAGCAAACACAGATTCAACTGTTGATTCCAACCTATATATCATTTATGAACAAGCTAAATAGAATTGGACCCAGGTCCGAGCCCTGGGGTACCCTGTTTAAAACTCTAGACTATTCAGAAAATATAACATTTATCACTACTTTCTGGATGTGATCCTGCAACCAGTTTTATATCCAAGTAAATACAATATAATTAAATAAAATTTAAAAAAACTGCTCTCTGAGATAATAGAAAGCAGCTGTCACTCACTAGACAAACCGTGTAAACAGGTAAAATATAAAAATAGTGCAGTGCTCATAGTGTAAAAAGTGAAAAAATAATACCATGCAATGAACAAATATTAAATCAATAGGTATGACAATAAAGTCATAAAACTGTGAATATGCACACAAATGACAAAAGGTAAAGTCCAACAACAAAATAAAATGGTGAATTCCATGCTGTGATCAATAATGTAAAAATGTTGAATGGATAAAATTCAATAATTCCGAAATAAAAGTTGAATGAAAGATAATCCACCAAGAAATTGAAATCCTTGAGATGAAGATCAAAATACAGTACCCATGTGAAGGCACAATAGAGAAAATACCATATTTTTCGCTCCATAAGACGCATTTTTCCCCAAAAAAATATGGGGGGAAAAAGTCTCTGCATCTTGTGGAGCGAATGTACACCAGGCACTGCCGCCGTTGCCACCACAGCCCAGACCACCATGTTAGTACCAGAAGAGAAGCAGGAGAGCGGAGGACAGATATCCCAAGCCCCCGGGGCTGCTCTGTCTTCTGTCAGGCAGATGTGATGATGTCAGGTAAGGCCGCATTTATGGGACTGGTAAGGCTTCATTTATGGCACTGGTAAGGCTGCATTTATGGGACTGGTAAGGCTGCATTTATGGCACTGGTAAGGCTGCATTTCTTTGGCACAGGTCAGGCTGCATTTATGGCACTGGTAAGGCTGCATTTCTTTGGCACAGGTCAGGCTGCATTTAATGGGCACTGGTAAATATTTTAGTACACCATTTGATTCAGAATATTTTTTTTCTTGTTTTCCTCCTCTAAAACCTAGGTGCGTCTTATGAAGTGAAAAATATGGTACTTGTCACTGGTTTGTGCAATCCACCACCAAGGAGTGAAATCCACCACCTCACACCCCAGATGATGTCTAATAGGATAACACTCGTGGTGACGCTCGTGGAGCCATTGCAGTCCCTTTCTGATGCATCTTTGGATTTTTGAAGCACTATTGAAGTGGATTTGTGTTAGTGTACATCTGTTTTTAATATAAAACATCTTTTATACAGTTTCACACTATGTGTGGCTGTTTATTCTCTACATATATGTTAGGGAGCGGCCTTCCTTTTTGACGTTTGCTGCCCATTGAGGGTTTGTTTGTATAAAGTGGAACTTCTCCATCGAACCGGTGACGGGGTGTCTATAGACCATCCATCCAATACAGCTGGACAAGGCTGAGGTATTACCTTATATATGCTTGGTTGACTCATTACAAACCAGTATATGAGTCCACAATACAATATCATCAATGCTAAAAAATCCTTACAGAACTGTGAGTGCTAATAAAATTGCATGACACCACAATGGATATTAATAAATGTATTTCATTACAAATATACAAGTTTACAAATTACAATTATAAATGATCTGACTTCCTGTTAGAGGATAGCTGTGTTAGTTCTCCATCGTCACTGTATGTAGGAATATATCCACCCTCTCTTGCATGCTCCGGCGGAGGCAGAAAAGAAACAATTTCATAAATATAGAAAACTGTGGATATGATTTGTGTAATTTTAAACAAAACAGCAATATTGGCTAAAGCAAAACTCTATGCAGATTAAAAAATCATGAATGAACGTGGCTGTGTAATCATTAATGCATCATTAAAGGAGAAGTTCGGAAATCAAAAATTAAAAAAATATATATACTTACCTACCTGCTGCAGTATCGGTCCAATGCTGCAAGCTATCCACCACCGCCTCTAAGCCTGAGAACTAAGCGATCACCTGACCACTGATCACTAAGTTCTCGAGCTTCACTGCCCCCTCACTGGAGCCAGAGCAGGAAAGGGTGCAGGAGTGACTGGCTAGTGTGCTGAGAGCTGCCTGTAAGGCATTTGGCTGGATCTCAAGATTATTGAATTCCTCCAGAGTCTGGAGTGGGTCTGTAATGTCAGCCTGCAGTGGGATTTAGCCCTCTGTTGGCTGATTCTGGGTCACAGGAGAATAAAAGTAAGTGCACTCTGGGCACTCTTTGACCATACTTCTCTTCAGTCACTTGCCGATCGTACATGTACATTGTGTGCCTGTTCCGAGTTGTGTCCACAGTGAATTACAGATCCCCCTACTTGGGGCCGATGATCATGTGATCGCTATGTGATCACATGACCACAATGTCATCAAAGCTGTTATGAGCATTCATTCATAACAGCTGTGTTTTCTATGCTGCAATTGGCCCACAGGTATCACATGGTACCTTGGCCAATCACAACACCCTGCACCATCTGATTCACTGTAGCCAATTAAAGATCACTAGTCATCACAACTGTCATGAATGTCCCCCATTCATGATAGTTGAAAACGTTGCTGTTACAATGATCTTCATTCTAACAACGTGTTAAAAAAATTATTAAAACAAGAAAAAAAAAAAAAAAAAAACCTGATCACCCCCTCAGAGTACTAAAGTGTTACAATGGTGAAACTGAACTACTCTGATGAAAGTATGTAAAAACAAAATAGTAAAAATGTAAAAAAACATTAGAAAATGAAAAAAAAAAGTTTAAAAGATTTGACAAATATATATATATATATATATATATATATATATATATATATATATATATATATGATAATGCTGTACTGCACTGGTGACAGTATGTAAAAACAAAATTGGCTGCTGATGAAGATGGCTGCCTGAGATCACTGCTCCGCTCCTCCACAGCACAGCCGAGCACATCCACCCGCAAGACACCCTCCTGAACAGAAGACCACATACAGGGCATCCCCCGGACTATGTCCCGGAAGAAAACCAAGCCCCAGGGACCCCGCAGACTCCTCGATTTCTATATGAAGCCCCCACAGCAGGGACACCAAGATGGCGCTGGCCGGGAGCAGGGAAACCCGGAGCGGCCGCCAAACAGCCACACTGCGGCTCCTTCTCCACATCCTGAGGTGGATGACGCCATGGACCAGACGGCAGAGCAACTCTCCTCCCCAGGAGACAGAAGTAAGAGGCTTGCATCCTTCCCTGCACAATCCCCTGACAAGCAGCCTCCTACTAAAAAGCAACATGGCGCTGGGACCTGTAGTTCCACAACAGGCCAGACTGCCTCACAACCCCTGGCAGCATACCCCACAACAGGCAACCCTGCCTCTGAGCACTCCCTTAAGGCCATGCTGATGTCCCTGCAGACAGACTTACATCGAGAGCTAAAAATCTCAATAAATCAGATACAAGACAAGGTTAATTTCTTAGAGCAATGCACTGATCATATTGAGCAACACCTCTCTGAAGCCACTACAGCACATAATGCTATGGTAGATATACAAGATGAACAAGCCGCTGCTGTTCATCAGCTTCGCTTAAAAATTGCAGATCTTGAAGATCGCTCGTGAAGGAACAATATTAAATTCAGAGGGGTCTCTGAATCCCTAGCAGCCACGGAAATAATACCATACCTACGCCAACTTTTCCTCAAGCTTGTTCCGTCACTAACAACAAAGGACATGCTCATAGACCGTGCACATAGGATCCACAAACCGCAACACCTTCCAGCCTGTGTCCCCAGAGACATGTCGGCAAGGGTACATTTTTTTTCATGTCAAGGAAGAAATTATGCGCAAAGCAAGATCCATGCGCTCTGTACCAGATACTTTCAATAAAGTGTCTCTCTACAATGACATATCAGCTGCTACATCCCAGGCGCGCAGAGCCTTCGCTTCGGTCGCTTCTATACTAAGCGAACACAAGATCACCTACAAATGGGGTCACCCCACAAAATTGCTCTTAACCCACTGCAACCAACAAGTGGCCATTATGACACCCAAGGAAGGGTTGCTCCACAATTGGGGTATAATCACACAAGCACCCCCTCCTACCCCTAATGCGAGGCCATCTTCCAAAATCTCCAACCTTGGGACTCACACACTCTGACCTAACTATAGGACGCTCTCCTGCACCATGGATTCTGCCAGGGCAATGCAAGCTTAAGGCTGGTTACCATTAGGGATGAGCTTCGAGTTTGAGTCGAACTCATCGCCTGTTCGATCGTTCGTCGAATTTCGAACGATATGGGCCGTTCACGCCAAATTTGAGTGACGCGTCATGGCCCATTATTCACTGCGACATCGCAGTGCATTGCTGGCTGATGATTGGCCAAACATGCACTATGACCCGCATGCTTGGCCAATCACAGCGCCGTGTGTACAGAGAGCCGTAATTTGCCAAAGACAAAGTGGCTTTGTCCAATTATGGTTCAGGGTGTTTAGTACACGCCCCACACTATATAAGGCCGTCTACGTGGCGGCCTTGTGTAGTGTGTTGCGGCGGCAGAGAGAGATAGATAGACAGAGAGACAGTGTTATTTGATTTAAGTTAGATAGAGTAGGCAGGTTGAGTCAGTTAGCTGCACTTACAGTGTATTGTGTATATATATATATATGTATCCCAGGTGTTATATATATATATATATATATATATATATATATATATATATATATATATATGTATATATACACTGTATTCAGTTTAGCTAGATCTGTTCCTGTTATTCTCTTCCTAATATACTGACAGGCAGGCAGGTGTTTTTACAGTATTTACAGTTTGTGCACTGTGTACCCTGCACAGTTGCACCTATAGCTACCTGAAGACAAGTGCTTGTGTGCTTCTGATCCTAGTAATAGCACAGGCAGGCTCTTGAAGTATTTACAGTTAGTGTACTGTGTACCCTGCACAGTTGCACCTATAGCTACCTGAAGACAAGTGCTTGTGTGCTTCTTCTGATCCTATTAATAGCACAGGCAGGCTCTTTAATTATTTACAGTTAGTGTACTGTGTACCCTGCACAGTTGCACCTACAGTATAGCTACCTGAAGACAAGTGCTTGTGTTCTTCTTCTGATCCTATTAATAGCACAGGTAGGCTCTTGAAGTATTTACAGTTAGTGTACTGTGTACCCTGCACAGTTGCACCTATAGCTACCTGAAGACAAGTGCTTGTGTGCTTCTTCTGATCCTATTAATAGCACAGGCAGGCTCTTGAAGTATTTACAGTTAGTGTACTGTGTACCCTGCACAGTTGCACCTACAGTATAGCTACCTGAAGACAAGTGCTTGTGTTCTGCTTCTGATCCTATTAATAGCACAGGCAGGCTCTTGAAGTATTTACAGTTAGTGTACTGTGTACCCTGCACAGTTGCACCTATAACTACCTGAAGACAAGTGCTTGTGTGCTTCTTCTGGTCCTATTAATAGCACAGGCAGGCTCTTGAAGTATTTACAGTTAGTGTACTATGTACCCTGCACAGTTGCACCTACAGTATAGCTACCTGAAGACAATTGCTTGTGTTCTTCTTCTGATCCTATTAATACCACAGGCAGGCAACTTGAAGTATTTCCAGTTAGTGTACTGTGTACCCTGCACAGTTGCACCTATAGCTACCTGAGGACAAGTGCTGGTGTGCTTCTTCTGATCCTATTAATACCACAGGCAGATATTCTGGTAGCTGCTGTATAATCAGTATATATATACATCCCAGTTTTGTGCAGCTACATCTCACTGCAGTGCAGGCCATTAGTATGTCTGGAAGGCCAACAAGAAGAGGCAGACAGTCACAAGCCAATAAAAGAGGGCAAGCAGGCTCTGTGTCTAGAGGCAACAGTGCTGGTCGTGGACACGGTGCATCCTCATCAGCATGTGGCCGTGGGACACGCTTGTCCTTTTTTTCAGCAGCTGGCCGCGTTGAGCTCCAACATGCAGAAGACTTGGTAGAGTGGATGACCAAGCCGTCCTCATCCTCCTCATCCTCTTTCACCCATGCTCAGGGTACGTTGTCTGGCAAAGCAGCTGCCAACGCTGCCTCTTCCCTCGGCTCAATGGCATCAGTCACTCCTTCCCTAGCCCCACCATGTCCTCCTAAGGAGGCCCCCAAACTGTTTGACCACAGTGTTGGGTACATGCTCCAGGAGGATGCCCAGCGTTTCGAAGGCTCCGATGATGGTACTCAGTTAGAGGAAGGCAGTAACGTGAGCCCAGACAGAGGGCGTGCCCAAGAAGGACAGCAATCTGGCAGTCATGTTCCCCCAGCTGGAGCATACTGCCAGCTTTGCTCCAGTGATGAGGAGGGAGGGGATGATGAGGTCACTGACTCCACGTGGGTGTCTGATAGGGGAGAGGAGGAGGAGGCACATCACCAACGAGGCAGGATGCCCTCCAGGGGCCAGCTTAAGGGCAGCACACCGACTGCATCACACAACAGAGCTCCACATGTGCAGGGCGCTGCTGTCTCTGCGCGTTATTCTAAAAGTTCTTTGGTGTGGGCCTTTTTTGCATAATATATCCATACAAGACCCAAAGGGCCTGGTAATGGACTGGGGGAGGGGGGGTACCCAAGCCATTTGTCTCACTGTTTTTCATCCATATTGCCGGGACCCGACATTACATTAAAGCCGCAAGCAGTTTTAAATGACTTTTATTCCTTTAAAAATGTAATTTTGTGCAGGGACTGTTCTAAGCACGGGAAACACGCGCCACTTTACAGGCATACTATAGACACCCCCCAGATACGATATTTAAAGGAATATTTCACTTTTTTTCACTTTAAGCATCATTAAAATCAATGCTCCTGAAAAATGGCCGTGCATTGATACATGTTCCCTGAGGCAGGACCCGGGTCCCCAAACCCTTTTTAAGACAATACCATGCAAATTAGCCTTTAAAATTAGCACTTTTGATTTTGAACATTTGAGTCCCATAGACTTCAATGGGGTTCTAAAGTTTGCGCGTATTTACGGTCCTTTCGCAGGTTCTGGTGCGAACCGAACCGGGGGGTGTTCGGCTCATCCCTAGTTACGATACTGTTTCTTTGTTTAACAGATTGTTACCCCTTCCACGCTCCACTGCTCTTGATGTGCTAAGCACTTCCCCTGGTTTAACCACTTGCTTACTGGGCACTTAAACCCCCCTCCTGTCCAGACCAATTTTCAGCTTTTAGCGCTGTCGCACTTTGAATGAAAATTGCGTTGTCATCCAACACTGTACACAGATGACATTTTTATCATTTTTTTCCCCACAAATAGAGCTTTCTTTTGGTGGTATTTGATCACCTCTGCGGTTTTTATTTTTTGTTAAAAAAAATTGAAAAAGACCGATTAAAAAAAAAAAAATGTATATATTTTTTATATTTTGTTATAAAATTTTGCAAACAGGTAATTTTTCTCCTTCATTGATGTACGCTGAGGAGGTGGCACTGATGGGCACCGATAGGTGGCAGTGATGGGCACTGATGAGTGGCAGTGATGGGCACTGATGGGTGGCAATAATGGGCACAGATTGCTTACACTGATGGCAGCACTGATAGGTGGCACTGATTGGCACCACTGGTGGGCATTGATAGGTGGCCCTTGTGGGCATTCATAGGTGGCCCTTGTGGGTATTCATAGGTGGCACTTGTGGGCATTCATAGGTGGCACTGCTGGGCACTGTGGGCACTGGCAGGTGGCAATGACAGATGGCACTGGCAGGCTCAGATGAGGCATATGTGCCTCCTTCCTCTTCGGGACCGATGTCCCTTTAACATAAGCTGGTGATTGGCTTTTTTTTCTCCTCACGCTGTCAGCGTGAGGAGAAAAAGAAACCGATTACCGAGCTTTTGTTTACATCATGTGATCAGCTGTCATTGGCTGACAGCTGATCACATAGTATGGGCCGGGTAAAGGCCGCCCTTTTCCTGGAACGAACTGAGCCCTCTGTGTCTAGACATAGTCACGGATAAACTTATCACCTTTTGTTTTTCTAAAACTTTGCCTAACAGCCCTCTGCTTACCTATCCCCTCCCCTCATCTTTACACTCCACCCCTCCTCTCCCCACCCCCCTCCATCTCTATGCCTCCTGTCTGGGAACATGGAGAAAGACCAGTGCTGTACATACTGGTCTATATCTGATGTTCTGCACCATTACTGTAACCTTGATGTAATTAAGCTATGCTTGCCACAATTCTTTTACATCAAACCTTATCTTTTTTTCTCAATAAAAAATTTTTTGAAAAAAAAAAAAATTGTGAAAAAAAACGCCACATTTTATTCAATTTCTTAACTAAAAAAAAATTGTGACCAAAAAATTACAACTTCAAAAAACTTGCCATGCCTCTTACCAAATTCCTCAAACTGTCTACTTTCAAAAAAGGGGTTATTTGGGGGAATTTGTACTGTCCTACTATTTTAGGGGCTTAAGAAATGAGATAAGCTGATAGTACATCAGAATTATTCATTTTCAAATCTACTATACATATACTGTACCATAGTTTGTAGACGTTATAACCTTCACACAAACCAATTAATATACACTTATTGCAATTTTATTTTTTTACCAAAGACATATAGCAGAATACATTGTGGGCTAAATTTATGACAACATTTTATTTTATTGGATATGTATTATAACAGAAAGTAGAAAATATCTTATTTTTTTTTTCAAAATATCTGGTCTTTTTTTCATTTATATCACTAAAAGAAAGCTCTATTTGTGTGAAAAAAAGATATTTTTTTTTTTTTACGTATAGTATTGTATGACAGTGAAATTGCCAATTAAAGTAGCACAATGCTGAATAGCACAAAATGCCCTGGTCATGAAGGGGGTAAAACCGTCTGAGGCTGAGGTGGTTAAAATGTTTTTGTTTTTTGTTTTTGTTTTTTTAATGCAAACAGTGTAAGTAGACTTGATATCAGCCTCCAACATTAGATTGCTTGCTCAACAGTAGATCCCTTCCAGCAACTATTGACCCCCAAGCAACATAAGCCCAACCAGCAACAATAGACTGCCACACAAAAGTATATACCCCCCAGCAACAATAGATCCCCAATGGCCAGCAAAAATAGACCCCTCTCTGAATAGTAGATCTCTTCCAGCAACAATTGACCCCCCAGCAACATAAGCACTCCCCCCCCACCAACAATAGATCCCCCACCAGCAACAATAATAGACCACCCCTTCAACAATAGACTGTCATGTAAAAATAGATCTTCAGGAACAATAGATCCCCCAGCAGCCATGGACCCTCCAGCACACCTCAGCACCCCTTGCCATTACATACATTCAGTGCTGGAGGTGCCGAAACTGCATTCCTGCTGAATAAAAGCCCTGTCTGTATGACATTATTATATAACACTGAAGGGTTTTTTAATCATTTTGTATGATTTGATACAAGGCATCAAGAAAACGCATGTGTACCGGCACATAAGCCTTTTGTTAAAATATACTGGTCATTTTATGTTAAGAAATATACACTAAAGTAAAATATGTTAGTGTGATGCAGCATGATAATAAATACAACTGAACTGTTTAAGCGATAACACAACCTTTATTTTTTAGTGGGATAATTTTATCAAGATTAATAAGCCCAGACTTGTAGTTTACTATAAAATATCTTAACATGTGCATGAGGTGTAATTAAACACTAATGTGTCATTTCAGCATTCCTAATCCTCTGCCTCACTTTATATAAGTGAAGTGCACCCGTCTATGTGTTCTCATATATGATTTCTTATCTTTTAAATTGCCTTTTAACTTTCCTAAATTTCCTTTTGATGCCCTCCCTCGGATTTGTATCAGTCCATCTATCTATGTATTTATATACATTTGAATGTCCACAGCCAAAAAAGTGCGTAGTAGTCAGACTGGGAATGCATAGATATATGAGAAAACATTGGAAGAAACCTAACCCCCCACTGCCTCCTGCCTGCCTAAGAAATGCCGTCACTTGCAGACAGAGTTACACAGCACATCTAACTAAGTCAAAATTAGCAGCAAGTTCAGCTGGAGAACTGACAGACAATAAGCTAGATAGGTTGGTGAAAGGTTATAATATACACTGTGTGTAATACTGAAGATCACCTTGCACTGTAAGGTGAAAGCTTTATCTATATCCTTACATCTAATTACCTGCAGATTCACCTTGTGATAGTGAGATTTTCTTTCACATCTTTTACTTACTGATAAGAATATTCAAAACGTAAGAATATAAATAAAATCAATGTAAATTTACTTTATCTTTCACCTAGTGTGGTTCTGCCTTGTTAGCCACTGGTTTAAACTGCTTGTCAATTTCCTTCTTGGGTTATGTATAGAACAGTCCTACTACTTAAACCTACTCTTCAACATGAATTAAAGCTGAACTCCAGTAAGGTATTAAAGACACAAATTAAAAGGCATGGCCACCCAGGCAATGGGAGCAGATGTGCTTCATGGGGCTCCCTGAACTGATCTGAACATCGACCCTCTCCCTGGCATCTTTATTGCTCCCAGCTGCCACCATTCGCTTCCTCTGCCCCTCGGGATCCTGCTGATACCTGTTTAACCAACATTATTCACATGATGGCCAGAAAATCCAAGGAAGAAGCGATGGCTCAAAAGTCCCACTAGGGCACAACCATGACATTTCCTCAAAGGACTCCTTGTGGCTCGGATAAAACCAAGGATGCAGTCTGCAAGCCGGGGAAGGCTTCTCACCAGTTGGGTAAGGAATGCACTTGGGGCATTCTATTTTATACCCAGAAAATGTCTGGTACGCAAGCATAGGGACAGGCTGACACAGAGGCAGGGGATTTCTTTTCTTCCTTTTCTTGTCCGCAGTGGTGCAAAACCTAGAACGGAAAAACTTGTAAGAGAACAAAAAAATGTGCATGTGAAACACACACTAAAAAGTGCACTTAAGGGTGTGCTTTAGTCCACCCCCCGAAGGGGTAGGACCTCTACCCTGACCCCCGCCCCTTGCGTCCCGCAAGGCTCCTGAAGGGGACATAGGTTTACATGGTCTGCCTAGCCAGAAGGCCTGACAGACCCCGTTCTTCTAAGGCAGCCAAAGCCACCCTTGAATACTAAGTCAGGGGGGCTTTCCCGGAGAGAGACCCCCCGGAGGCAGGGGCGAAAGTAACCGGATGGCCACACATCCTCCTTGTAGACATCAGGTTAGAGCAGGGATGGCTGGTCTGATATGCTGATTGATATCACTAATATACAGAGCCCAGACCTAGACGCCATCCAGGCCACTGAAGATGAACACACAGATGAGCCTGCCGAGATGGGAGAGGGGGAAGAGCAACCTACATTAGGAGAAATTCTGCAGGCAGTGCATAAATATACAGCATTATATGGTTAAAGATTAATTAATGTTAATCTGAGTAAAGACTAATTGGGTGGTCTAAAAGAAGATATTTCTTTACTATGCCACTTACAAAAAAATGCGAGAGTACACTACTGCAGCAGAAAGTTGCATTAGCAACCTGGACGATAAAAGGACACCCCTGATAGCTGAGTCTCACTCTACTGCCTTCCTAGCCCACACTATCAGTGAAATGACATTGAAAAAAATGTATAAACCTACTACAAGACAATTTTATGTCCAGTTCAAAGAACCCAGACTAGGAATGATGCTCTGTTGGACCTGGTTATCTCAAACCATGCAGAGCTTAATACTAATGTTCATATAAAAGTACATCTGGGTAGCAGCTCCCCATGACTAAGCTCCAACAGGAGGAGCTAAATGAGATGGGGGCGTGGCCTGGTGGGAACTCAGGCTGAGGTTGTCTCTTCCACTATCATACAACCCCGTGGATGTGCGGCATTGGGGATTCCCTCCTTCCTTCTTCTAGTAGCAGTGACCATAACATGATTTTATTTAATGTTAGCTGTAAGCAATGAACACATACTGGACAGATAAAAACACTTAATTTTAAGAGAGCAAATTTTCCAAGGATGAGGGCTTCTCTCCAAGACTTAGACTGGGAGGGATAATTGGCATTGATGAATACACAACAGAAATGGGAATTCTTTAAAAAGACTGTATGTGAACACACTATAAAATACACTATATATCCAAAAGTATTAGGACACCTGCCTTTACATGCACATGAAATTTAATGGCATCCCAGTCTTAGTCCATAGGGTTCATAATTGAGTTGGCCCACCCTTTGCAGCAATAACATCTTCAGCCCTTCTGGGAAGGCTGTCCCCAATGTTTAAGAGTGTGTCTTTGGGAATGTTTGACCATTATTCCAGAAGCATGTTTGTTCAGGCACTGATGTGGACGAGAAGGCTGTATATTCCCATGGGCAATAAGTTTAAAAGGCTAAAAATAAAACCTACATTGAGCAAAATTATAAATGCAACACTTTTGTGTTTGCCCCTATTTATCATGAGCTGAACTTAAAGACCTACGGCTTTTTCTATTTACACAAAAGGCCTATTTCTCTCAAATATTATTCACAAATCTGTCTAAAGCTATGTTACTGAGCACTTCTCCTTTGCCAAGATAATCCATCCACCTCACAGGTGTGGCATATCAAGATGCTGATTAGACAGCATGGTTAATGAACAGGTGTGACTTAGGCTGGCCACAATAAAAGACCAGTCTAAAAAGTGCAGTTTTATCACACAGCACAAGGCCACAGATGTTGCAAGTTTTGAGGGAGCGTGCGATTGGCATGTTAACTGCAAGTATGTCCACCAGAGCTGTTGCCCTTGAGTTGCAAGGTTCATTTCTCTACCATAAGCCATCTCCAAAGGTGTTTCAGAGAATTTGGCAGTGCATCCAACCGGCCTCACAACCGCAGACCACGTGTAACCACACCAGCCCAGGACCTCCACATCCAGCATCTTCACCTCCAAGATCGTCTGAGACCAGCCACCCAGACAGCTGCTGCAACAATCGTTTTGCATAACCAAAGAATTTCTGCACAAACTGTGAGAAACCGTCTCAGGGAAGCTCATCTGCATGATTGTCGTCCTCATCGGGGTCTCGACCTGACTGCAGTTTGTCGTCGTAACCGAATTGAGTGGGCAAATGCTCACATTCAATGGCGTCTGTCACTTTGGAGAGGTGTTATCTTCACAGATGAATCCCGTTTTTCACTGTACAGGGCAGATGGCAGACAACGTGTATGGCGTTGTGCGGGTGAGCAGTTTGCTGATGTCAACGTTGTGAATCGAGTGGCCCATGGTGGTGGTGGGGTTATGGTATCGGCAGACGTATGCTATGGACAACGAACACAGGCGCATTTTATTGGTGGCATTTTGAATGCACAGAGATACCGTGATAAGATGCTGAGGCCCATTGTTGTGCCATTCATCCACGACTATCACCTCATGTTGCAGCATGATAATGCACATCCCCATGTTGCAAGGATCTGTACACAATTCCTGGAAGCTGAAAACATCCCAGTTCTTGCATGGCCAGCATACTCACCGGACATGTCACCCATTAGGCATGTTTGGGATGCTCTGTATCGGTGTATATGACAGCGTGTTTCAGTTTCTGCCAATATCCAGCAACTTCACACAGCCATTGAAGAGGAATGGATCAACATTCCACAGGCCACAATCAACAACCTGGTCAACTCTATGTGAAGGAGATGTTCAGCTCATGATAAATAGAGGCAAACACAAAAGCGTTGTGTTTATAATTTTGCTCAGTGTATGTGGCTCACGGCCAAAGTTAGAAAAGCTATAAATAACAAGAAAAGAGCTTTTAAAAAATACAAAAATGAAGGAACACTATCATTGTTTAAATATTACAAAGAATATAACAGAATATGTAAAATGGAAATGAAGGTCGCAAAAATTCAAAACGAACGACAGATTGCAAAAGTTAGTAGGACAAGCCCACAAACATTCTTCAAATATAATAATAGTAAAAAGGTCAGGTCTGAGCATGTTGGCCCTTTACAAAATAATCTGGAGTGGGTGACTGGGGACAAAAAGAAGGCAAATTTATTAACTACTTCCCACCCGGCCAATGTACATAAACAGCCGGGTGGGCGCTCTCTCCTTCTGAGTGGACATTCAGGAAGTCCCTCAGAATGAGCAGGATCGTGCGCGCGCGTGCCTGCGCAGCGGCGCAATACCGATATGCTCGTGTCACCCGGACACGGCGCATCTCCGATCGGCAGGAGGGCTCTGTGATTGGCCCTCCTGATCACATGACGGCCGTCTCCAATCACAGCCGTCATGTGATGTAAATGTAAACACAGCCGGTTGCTAGGTGATCAGCTCTCCTCTCCTCACACGGGAGTTGGCGCTGAGGAGAGAAGAGGGGATCGCTGCAGCCGGCTGATGATCAGTGAGTATGAGCTGTTTTTTACAGCTTTTTACTCACTGATCACCAACCTAGTGTCAACACACATGTCCCCATACAATGTAAAACACACACATGTCCCCACATAATGTAAAACACACATGTCCCCACACAATGTCCCCAAAACACATATCCCAAAAACACATGTCCTCAAATAATAAAAAAAAAGCTGTCCCCCACATATGTCCCACTAAAATCACATGTCCCAATGATTATCTGCACACATATGTCCGTGATCACCTGCGCACATCTGTACATGATCATTTGCGTACATATGTCCATGATCACACGAACCAATTATTATACACTTAAAAGGTTTTTTTTATCAAAAACATGTAGCAGAATACATTTTGGCTTAAATTGATGACAAAATTTGATTTTATTGGATTTCTTTTAAAACAGAAAGAAGAAAATATTGGCTTTTTTCCAAATTTCCGCTCTTTTTGCGCTTATATCGCAAAAAAAAAAAAATGGAGTCGTGAATAATTACCACCAAAAGAAAGCTCTATTTGTGCGAACAAAATGATAAAAATTTCATTTGGGTACAGCGTAGCATGACTGAGTAATTGTCATTAAAAGTGCGAGAGCGCTGAAAGCTAAAAATTGGTCTGGGAAGGAAGGGGGCGAAAGTGCCCAGTATTGAGGTGATTAAATACCTTCTTCAGATCTGTGTATACAAAGGAGCATGGGGAGCTCATGGCGATAATGGGAATGGTATTGACACAGTCCCAAACGATCCACTATGGCTCCAAATTGATGTGGTCCAGAAATATTTAGACAGCATAAAGGTGAATAAAGCACCAGGTCTACATGGAATACACCCATGAATCCTTAAAGAATTGAGCTCTGTCGAAGCTATTGTTTCTAATTTTTAGGGACTCTTTAAGGACTGGAATAGTACCACTGGATTGGCGTAAGGCCAATGTGGTGACTATATTTAAAAAGGGATCAAAGTCTTTACCAAGTAACTATAGACATGTTAGTTTAAGTTCTATAGTTGAGAAGATACTGGAAAGTTTAATAAAAGATAACATAGATGAGTTCTTGTTGGAAAAAAAATATTTTAAGCAAAAGACAGCATAGATTCATGAAAGACAGAAATTGTCAGACAAATCTGATGATTTCTTCTTGTGAGAAGGTACAGTGGGGCAAAAAAGTATTTAGTCAGCCACCAATTGTGCAAGTTCTCCCACTTAAAAAGATGAGAGAGGCCTGTAACTATGAGAGACAAAACGTGGAAACAAATCCAGACAATCACATTGTCTGATTTTTGAAAGAATTTATTTGCAAATTGTGGTAGAAAATAAGTATTTGGTCAATATCAAAAGTTCATCTCAATACTTTGTTATATATCCTTGGTTGGCAATGACAGAGGTCGAACGTTTTCTGTAAGTCTTTATAAGGTTGTCACACACTGTTGCTGGTATGTCGGCCCATTCCTCCATGCAGATCTCCTCTAGAGCAGTGATGTTTTGGGGCTGTCGCTGGGCAACACGGACTTTCAACTCCCTCCAAAGGTTTTCTATGGGGTTGAGATCTGGAGACTGACTAGGCCACTCCAGGACCTTGAAATGCTTCTTTTGAAGCCACTCCTTCGTTGCTCGGGCGGTGTGTTTGGGATCATTGTCAAGCTGAAAGACCCAGACACGTTTCATCTTCAATGCCCTTGCTGATGGGAGGAGGTTTGCACTCAAAATCTCACGATACATGGCCCCATTCATTCTTTCATGTACACGAATCAGTCGTCCTGTTCCCTTTGCAGAGAAACAGCCCCAAAGCATGATGTTGCCACCCCCATGCTTCACAGTAGGTATGGTGTTCTTTGGTTGCAACTCAGCATTCTCTCTCCTCCAAACACGACGAGTTGTGTTTCTACCAAACAGTTCTATTTTGGTTTCATCTGACCATATGATATTCTCCCAATCCTCTTCTGGATCATCCAAATGCTCTCTAGCAAACCTCAGACGGGCCCGGACATGTTCTGGCTTAAACAGGGGGACACAGCTGAGTCCCTGGTGGCTTAGTGTGTCACTGATGGTAGCCTTTGTTACGTTGGTCCCAGCTCTCTGCAGGTCATTCACTAGGTCCCGCCGTGTGGTTCTGGGATTTTTGCTCACCGTTCATGTGATCATTTTGACCCCATGGGGTGAGATCTTGCGTGGAGCCCCAGATCGAGGGAGATTATCAGTGGTCTTGTATGTCTTCCATTTTCTAATTATTGCTCCCACAGATTTCTTCACACCAAGCTGCTTGCCTATTGAAGATTCAGTCTTCCCAGCCTGGTGCAGGTCTACAATTTTGTTTCTGGTGTCCTTCGACAGCTCTTTGGTCTTCACCATAGTGGAGTTTGGAGTGTGACTGTTTGAGGTTGTGGACAGGTGTCTTTTATACTGATAACAAGTTTAAACAGGTGCCATTAATACAGGTAATGAGTGGAGGACAGAGGAGCCTCTTAAAGAAGAAGATACAGGTCTGTGAGAACCAGAAATCTTGCTTGTTTGTAGGTGACCAAATACTTATTTTCCACCATAATTTGCAAATAAATTCTTTCAATAATCAGACAATGTGATTGTCTGGAGAACTTGCACAATTGGTGGCTGACTAAATACTTTTTTGCCCCACTGTAAGTAAAACCTTAGACCAGTGTTTCTCAACTCCAGTCCTCAAGGCGCCCCAACAGGTCATGTTTTCAGGCTGTTCATTATTTTGCACAGGTGATTTGATCAGTTTCACTACCTTAATAATTACCACAGCCGTTTTATCTGAGTGAAATCCTGAAAACATGACCTCTTGGGGCGCCTTGAGGACTGGAGTTGAGAAACACTGCCTTAGACAAAGGAGTGGCTGTGGACATAGTATACTTAGATTATGCAAAAGCGTTTGACACAGTTCCCCACACAGCTAATGTTTAAGGTAAAGTCTACAGGCCTGGAAAAATCGGTTTGTAAATGGATAGAAAACAGGCTAAAAGACTGAATTCAGAGAGTAGTGGTGAATGATTCACACTCTGAATGGTCTAAGGTTGTTAGTGGTGTTCCCCAAGGTTCAGTGTTGGGACCCTTACCTTTTAATACATTTATAAATGATATAGGGTCTGGGTTTAAAAGTACCATTTCAGTCTATGCAGATGACACCAAGCTATGCAGTCTGCTATGCAGTCTTTAAGCAGGATGTCTTAACCACTTGACGACCGCCTCACGCCGATGTACGTCGGCAAGGTGGCACGGACAGGCAAAATCACGTACATGTACGTGATTTGCCTTCCGTGGGTGGGGGGTCCGATCGGACCCCCCCCCCCCGGTGCCCGAGGCGGTCGTCTTTTGTCCAGCGGCGATCAGAGGTGAGGGGGAGACCATCCGTTCGTGGCCCCCCCCTCGCGATCGCCGCCGGCCAATCGAATCATTCCTTTGCTGCTGTATGCTAAACAGCAGCAAAGGAAATGATGTCATCTCTCCTCGGCTCGGTAATTTCCGTTCCGGCCCGAGGAGAGAAGACAGGTATGTGAGTGCACAACACACTACACACTCAGCAGTGGCGGAACAATAGGGGTCGCTGCAGTCGCACTTGCGACTGGGCCCTGCCATTCTGCCGCTGTGGGGGGGCCCAAGACCTGGCATTTCTCCCTACACCTCTGGCTTGCCGTTTGTAATGCAGTGGGGGGAGGTGGGAGGCAGCGATCGGCAGCTCTATTGTGCCTGTATGCGGTGGGATCTCTCTTCCCAGTGTCAGTGTAAACAGTGGAGAGAGGAGGGGAGGGGCCCGGGCAGGTATCAGTTTCACTTTCAGTGAGTCGGCTCTGCTGGTGCTTCTGATACAGGTCAGAGGCCCCTCCCCTCTCCACTGTATACTCAGGAGAACTAACAAGCCACATGGAGATTCCCTGCCTGTGGACACTATAGAGCTGCTGATCACCGCCTCCCACCTCCACCAGCCAGGTACATGGGGAACTTCTTGAAGGAGGGGGGGCAGCAGTCTGGGGACCCTGATGTAAGGGGGGGGGCTTTCTGGTTACATTAATGTAAGAAGGGGCTCTCTGGGGACCCTGATGTCTTGGGGGGGGGGGGGCTCTCTGGGTACCCTGATGTAAGCTGGGATCCCTGGGGACCCTGATGTAAGGAGGGAGGCTCTCTGGGGGCCCTGATGTAAGGAGGGGCTCTCTGGGGACCCTGTAAAGTGTATTATTCCCACGCTACCATGTAGTCAGTATAGTGGTGTGGTGCTGCGCTAATCCTGGTATCTAAACAAATGTATGAGTGTAACCGTGTTACAATGTTGATGAGTCAGAGGCTAGTCACCTAATGTGAACGTGGGGTGCGAATAACCATTGTAAGAGCCCTTGCACACTGGGGCGGGGGGCGTCGGCGGTAAAACGCCGCTATTATTAGCGGCGTTTTACCGTCGGTATGCGGCCGCTAGCGGGGCGGTTTTACCCCCCCACTAGCGGCCGAGAAAGGGTTAAATACCACCGCAAAGCGCCTCTGCAGAGGCGCTTTGCCGGCGGTATAGCCGCGCTGTCCCATTGATTTCAATGGGCAGGAGCGGTATACACACCGCTCCTTCACCGCTCCGAAGATGCTGCTGGCAGGACTTTTTTTACAGTCCTGCCAGCGCATCACTCCAGTGTGCAAGCCCTCGGGGCTCTCACACTGGAATGAAAGCAGCGGCACTTTCGGGGCGGTTTGCAGGCGCTATTATTAGCGCAATAGCGCTTGCAAACCGCCCCAGTGTGCAAGGGCTCTTATAGAATAAAAATATAAATATACTCCGCCCAGTGTAAAAAGTGACTAAATTGGGTAAAAGTGTCCGGACTATAAAAATTGCAATAATAGCATCAACATAAACAGTTAAAAGGCATGCAGTGTCGGACTAAAAATATAGTGCATATGTAGGCAAGTGGGTGACTAAAACATTTATAGCACAATATAAAACTTCCAGAAAAATAAAACAAAAAAGTGCAATGTTACACTGTATGTCCGAAGAGATCACAATGCCTGTGGTAATGCAAAAAAGTGTCCAGTGCAAACAATAAGTGCTCAAAAATTGTCTAAAGACATAAATACAGTCCAAAGAAAGGTGGCTTGTGTAACAGCAAAATCTCCAATGATTCACCAATCCTCAAAGTGCCAAACAGTGAGATGCAAGAGGCAAACTTGATTCTAAAATCAGTCACTTTAAATAGGTGAAAAGTGTGAAGTGTATAGACCAGTCCTCTTCATGCAGCGATCCTACACTGGTGGATAATGGCCCCTTACCTCATTATACTGAGGTTACAGCATAAGTCAGTCCCAGGGACAGGCACCTTCCACTGTCAGCAGTGTACGAGCTCGCCGCTCGTTTGGTTATATGCGCCCTCTGCCGTTTTCACTGTGTGAGTACCTTCTTTTACCTTTGAATAAAGTTTAGATGTTTTAAAAATGACTACACTATATGGCATCCTTTTTCCCCTTTAGGCCGCCATGCCCCCTGTGGACCTGAGGCATATAGAGACATAGTCCGGGACCCAGGACCAACCTCCATAGGAGCTGCCATAAGTGGTGACTGACTTATGCTGTAACCTCAGTATAATGAGGTAAGGGGCCATTATCCACCAGTGTAGGATTTCTGCATGAAGAGGACTGGTCTATACACTTCACACTTTTCACCTATTCAAAGTGACTGATTTTAGAATCCAGTTTGCTGCTTTGCATCTCACTGTTTGGCACTTTGAGGATTGATGAATCATTGGAGATTTTGCTGTTACACAAGCCACCTTTCTTTGGACTGTATTTATGTCTTTAGACAATTTTTGAGCACTTATTGTTTGCACTGGACACTTTTTTGCATTACCACAGGCATTGTGATCTCTCCGGACGTACAGTGTAACATTGCACTTTTTTGTGTTATTTTTATATTTCTGGAAGTTGTATATTGTGCTATAAATGTTTTAGTCACCCACTTGTCTACGTATGCACTATATGTTTAGTCCAACACTGCATGCCTTTTAACTGCTTATGTTGATGCTATTATTGCAATTTTTATAGTCCGGACACTTTTACCCAATTTGGTCACTTTTTACACTGGGCGGAGTATATTTATATTTTTATTCTCTTACAATGGTGTTTGATGATTATTCACACCCCACGTTCATGTTAGGCGACTAGCCTCTGACTCATCAACATTGTAGCACGGTTGCACTCATGCATTTATTTAGTTATCAGGATTAGCGCAGCACCACACCCACTTGCTAGCTTACGTCTCTGGGGACCCTGATGTTAGGGGGGCTCTCTGGGGACCCTGATTTAAGGAAAGGGGTCTCTGGGGACCCTGATTTAAGGAAAGGGGTCTCTGGGGACCCTGATTTAAGGAAAGGGGTCTCTGGGGACCCTGACATAAGGAGGGGACTCTCTGGGGACCTTGATGTAGGGGGGCTCTCTGGGGACCCTAATGTAGGGGGGCTCTCTGGGGACCCTGATGTAAGTGGGGCTCTCTGGGTACCCTGATGTAAGGGGGGATCCCTGGGGACCCTGATGTAAGGGGGGATCCTTGGGGACCCTGATGTAAGGAGGGAGGCTCTCTGGGGACCCTAATATAGGGGGAGGCTCTCTAAGGACCCTGATGTAAGGGGAGACTCTCTGGGGACCCTGATGTAAGGGGAGGCTCTCTAGGGACCCTAATGTAGGGGGTGGGGCTCTCTGGCAACCCTGATGTATGGAGGGCTCCCTGGGGACACTGATGTAAGGGGGGTTCTCTGGGGACCCTGATGTAAGGGGAGGCTCTCTGGGGACCCTGATGTAAGGGGAGGATCTCTGGGGACCCTGATGTAAGGGGAGGCTCTCTGGGGACCCTTATGTAGGGGGAGGCTCTCTGGGGACCCTTATGTAGGGGGAGGCTCTCTGGGGACCCTTATGTAGGGGGAGGCTCTCTGGGGACCCTTATGTAGGGGGAGGCTCTCTGGGGACCCTTATGTAGGGGGAGGCTCTCTGGGGACCCTGATGTAAGGAGGGGCTCTCTGGGGACCTTGATGTTAAGGGGAGCTCTCTGGGGACCCTGATGTAATGAGGGGGGCTCTGAGGACCCTAATATAAGTAGGGAGGCTCTCTTGGGACCCTGATGTAAGGAGAGGCTCTCTAGGGACCCTAATGTAGGGGGGGCTCTCTGGGGACCCTGATGTAAGGAGGGGTCCCTGGGGACCCTGATGTAAGGAGGGTTCTCTGGGGACCCTGATCTAAGGGGAGAATCTCTGGGGACCATAAAGTAGGGGAGGCTCTCTAAGGACCCTGATGTAAGGGGGAGCTCTCTGGGGACCCTGATGTGAGGAGGGGCTCCCTGGGAACTCTGATGTAAGTGGGGCTCTCTGGGTACCCTGATGTAAGGGGGGGGGGATCCCTGGGGACCCTTATGTAAGGAGGGAGGCTCTCTGGGGGCCCTAATATAGGGGGAGTCTCTCTAAGGACCCTGATGTAAGGGGGGGCTCTCTGAGCACCCTGATGTAGGTGGTGGATCCCTGGGGACCCTGATGTAAGTGGGGGATCTGCATTCAGATATGTAACGAGATATACATACATATATATATACATATATATATATATATCTATGTGTATGCCCGCCAAAGTGTATGACATTCCTTACTTAGCTGCTATGGGCTCTAGCCCGAGATCTTTTGTAGACCTAGCAATGCCACTGGTGGGGGCCCTTCATGGTTTCTTGCACCCGGGCCCTGAAGATTCTAGTTACGCCTCTGACACTCAGTAGAACATGCCAGGCACACTAAACACCCCGATCCCCCCCCGATTGCCCCCCGATCCCCCCCGATCACCCCCCCCCCCTGTCACAAACTGACACCAGCAGTTTTTTTTTTTTTTTTCTGATTACTGCATAGTGTCAGTTTGTGACAGTTACAGTGTTGGGACAGTTACTGTTACCCCCCTTTAGGTCTAGGGTACCCCCCTAACCCCCCCTAATAAAGTTTTAACCCCTTGATCACCCCCTGTCACCAGTGTCACTAAGCGATCATTTTTCTGATCGCTGTATTAGTGTCGCTGGTGACGCTAGTTAGGGAGGTAAATATTTAGGTTCGCCGTCAGCGTTTTATAGCGTCAGGGACCCCCATATACTACCTAATAAATGTTTTAACCCCTTGATTGCCCCCTAGTTAACCCTTTCACCACTGATCACCGTATAAGTGTTACGGGTGACGCTGGTTAGTTCGTTTATTTTTTATAGTGTCAGGGCACCCGCCGTTTATTACCGAATAAAGGTTTAGCCCCCTGATCGCCCGGCGGTGATATGCGTCGCCCCAGGCAACGTCAGATTAGCGCCAGTACCGCTAACACCCACGCACGCAGCATACACCTCCCTTAGTGGTATAGTATCTGTACGGATCAATATCTGATCCGATCAGATCTATACTAGCGTCCCCAGCAGTTTAGGGTTCCCAAAAACGCAGTGTTAGCGGAATCAGCCCAGATACCTGCTAGCACCTGCGTTTTGCCCCTCCGCCCAGCCCACCCAAGTGCAGTATCGATCGATCACTGACACTTACAAAACACTAAATGCATAACTGCAGCGTTCGCAGAGTCAGGCCTGATCCCTGCGATCGCTAACAGTTTTTTTGGTAGTATTTTGGTGAACTGGCAAGCACCAGCCCCAGGCAGCGTCAGGTTAGCGCCAGTACCGCTAACACCCACGCACGCACCGTACACCACCCTTAGTGGTATAGTATCTGAACGGATCAATATCTGATCCGATCAGATCTATACTAGCGTCCCCAGCAGTTTAGGGTTCCCAAAAACGCAGTGTTAGCGGGATCAGCCCAGATATCTGCTAGCACCTGCATTTTGCCCCTCCGCCCGGCCCAGCCCAGCCCACCCAAGTGCAGTATCGATCGATCACTGTCACTTACAAAAGACTAAAACGCATAACTGCAGCGTTCGCAGAGTCAGGCCTGATCCCTGCGATCGCCAACAGATTTTTTGGTAGCGTTTTGGTGAACTGGCAAGCGCCAGCGGCCTAGTACACCCCGGTCGTAGTCAAACCAGCACTGCAGTAACACTTGGTGACGTGGCGAGTCCCATAAGTGCAGTTCAAGCTGGTGAGGTGGCAAGCACAAGTAGTGTCCCGCTGCCACCAAAAAGACAAACACAGGCCCGTCGTGCCCATAGTGCCCTTCCTGCTGCATTCGCCAATCCTAATTGGGAACCCACCGCTTCTGCAGCACCCGTACTTCCCCCATTCACATCCCCAACCAAATGCAGTCGGCTGCATGAGAGGCATTTTCTTTATGTCCTCCCGAGTACCCCTACCCAGCGAACCCCCCCAAAAAAGATGTCGTGTCTGCAGCAAGCGCGGATATAGGCATGACACCCGCTATTATTGTCCCTCCTGTCCTGACAATCCTGGTCTTTGCATTGGTGAATGTTTTGAACGCTACTATGCACTAGTTGAGTATTAGCGTAGGATACAGCATTCCACAGACTAGGCGCACTTTCACAGGGTCTCCCAAGATGCCATCGCATTTTGAGAGACCCGAACCTGGAACCGGTTACAGTTATAAAAGTTAGTTACAAAAAAAGTGTAAAAAAAAAAAATATATATATAAAATTAAAAAAAATAGTTGTCGTTTTATTGTTCTCTCTCTCTCTATTCTCTCTATTGTTCTGCTCTTTTTTACTGTATTCTATTCTGCAATGTTTTATTGTTATTATGTTTTATCATGTTTGCTTTTCAGGTATGCAATTTTTTGTACTTTACCGTTTACTGTGCTTTATTGTTAACTATTTTTTTTGTCTTCAGGTACGCCATTCACAACTTTGAGTGGTTATACCAGAATGATGCCTGCAGGTTTAGGTATCATCTTGGTATCATTCTTTTCAGCCAGCGGTCGGCTTTCATGTAAAAGCAATCCTAGCGGCTAATTAGCCTCTAGACTGCTTTTACAAGCCGTGGGAGGGAATGCCCCCCCCCCACCATCTTCCGTGTTTTTCTCTGGCTCTCCTGTCTCAACAGGGAACCTGAAAATGCAGCCGGTGATTCAGCCAGCTGACCATAGAGCTGATCAGAGACCAGAGTGGCTCCAAACATCTCTATGGCCTAAGAAACCGGAAGCTACGAGCATTTTATGACTTAGATTTCGCCGGATGTAAATAGCGCCATTGGGAAATTGGGGAAGCATTTTATCACACCGATCTTGGTGTGGTCAGATGCTTTGAGGGCAGAGGAGAGATCTAGGGTCTAATAGACCCCAATTTTTTCAAAAAAGAGTACCTGTCACTACCTATTGCTATCATAGGGGATATTTACATTCCCCGAGATAACAATAAAAATGATTAAAAAAAAATAAAAATGAAAGGAACAGTTTAAAAATAAGATAAAAAAGCAAAAAAATAATAAAGAAAAAAAAAAAAAAAGCACCCCTGTCGCCCCCTGCTCTCGCGCTAAGGCGAACGCAAGCGGTGGTCGGTCGTCAAACGTAAACAGCAATTGCACCATGCATGTGAGGTATCACCACGAAGGTTAGATCAAGGGCAGTAATTTTTGCAGTAGACCTCCTCTGTAAATCTAAAGTGGTAACCTGTAAAGGCTTTTAAAGGCTTTTAAAAATGTATTTATTTTGTTGCCACTGCACGTTTGTGCGCAATTGTAAAGCATGTCATGTTTGGTATCCATGTACTCGGCCTAAGATCATCTTTTTTATTTCATCAAACATTTGGGCAATATAGTGTGTTTTAGTGCATTAAAATTTAAAAAAGTGTGTTTTTTCCCCAAAAAATGCGTTTGAAAAATCGCTGCGCAAATACTGTGTGAAAAAAAAAAAATGAAACACCCACCATTTTAATCTGTAGGGCATTTGCTTTAAAAAAATATATAATGTTTGGGGGTTCAAAGTAATTTTCTTGCAAAAAAAAAAAACTTTTTCATGTAAACAATAAGTGTCAGAAATGCCGCGTACACACGAGCGGACTTTACGGCGGACTTTGCCCGGCGGATTTTTCGACGTACTTTCCGACGGACTTTCTGAATGAACGGACTTGCCTACACACAATCCACCAAAGTCCGTCGAATTCGTACGTGATGACGTACGACCAGACTAAAACAAGGAAGTTCATAGCCAGTAGCCAATAGCTGCCCTAGCGTGGCTTTTTAGTCCGTCGAACTAGCATACAGACGGCGGACTTTTCGACCGGACTCGATTTCAACGGATAAATTTTAAACAAGTTTCAAATCTAAGTCCGTCCAACTTTTGAGAAAACAAAGTCCGCTGGAGCCCACACACATCGAATTGTCCGACGAAATCCAGTCCGCCGGGCAAAGTCCGCCGTAAAGTCCGCTCGTGTGTACGCGGCATTAGGGCTTTGTCTTCAAGTGGTTAGAAGAGTGGGTGATGTGTAACATAAGCTTCTAAATGTTGTGCATAAAATGCCAGGACAGTTCAAACCCCCCCCAAATGACCCCATTTTGGAAAGTAGACACCCCAAGCTATTTGCTGAGAGGCATGTCGAGTCCATGGAATATTTTATATTGCGACACAAGTTGCGGGAAAGAGACAAATTTTTTTTTTTTGCACAAAATTGTCACTAAATGATATATTGCTCAAACATGCCATGGGAATATGTGAAATTACACCCCAAAATACATTCTGCTGCTTCTCCTGAGTACGGGGATACCACATGTGTAAGACTTTTTGGGAGCCTAGCCGCGTACGGAACCCCGAAAACCAAGCACCGCCTTCAGGCTTTCTAAGGGCGTGAATTTTTGATTTCTCTCTTGACTGCTTATCACAGTTTCGGAGGCCATGGAATGCCCAGGTGGCACAAACCCCCCCCAAATGACCCCATTTTGGAAAGTAGACACCCAAAGCTATTTGCTGAGAGGTATAGTGAGTATTTTGCAGACCTCAATTTTTGTCACAAAGTTTTGAAAATTGAAAAAAGAAAAAAAAAAAAGTTTTTTCTTGTCTTTCTTCATTTTCAAAAACAAATGAGAGCTGCAAAATACTCACCATGCCTCTCAGCAAATAGCTTGGGGTGTCTATTTTCCAAAATGGGGTCATTTGGGGTGGTTTTGTGCCACCTGGGCATTCCATGGCTTCCGAAACTGTGATAGGCAGTGAAGAGTGAAATCAAAAATTTTCACCCTTAGAAATCCTGAAGGCGGTGATTGGTTTTCGGGGTCCCGTGCACGGCTAGGCTCCCAAAAAGTCCCACACATGTGGTATCCCCGTACTCAGGAGAAGTAGCTAAATGTATTTTGGGGTGCAATTCCACATATGCCCATGGCCTGTGTGAGCAATATATCATTTAGTGACAACTTTGTGCAAAAAAAAAAAAAAAAAAATGTGTCACTTTCCCGCAACTTGTGTCAAAATATAAAATATTCCATGGACTCAATATGCCTCTCTGGAAATATCTTGGGGTGTCTACTTTCCAAAATGGGGTCATTTGGGGGGGTTTTGTGCCACCTGGGCATTCCATGGCCTCCGAAACTGTGATAGGCAGTAAAGAGTGAAATCATAAATTTACACCCTTAGAAATCCTGAAGGCGGTGATTGGTTTTCGGGGCCCCGTATGCAGCTAGGCTCCCAAAAAGTCCCACACATGTGGTATCCCCATATTCAGGAGAAGCAGCAGAATGTATTTTGGGGTACAATTCCACATAGGCCCATGGCCTGTGTGAGCAATATATCATTTAGTGACAACTTTTTGTAAATATTTTTTTTTTTGTCATTATTCAATCACTTGGGACAAAAAAAAAATATTCAATGGGTTCAACATGCCTCTCAGCAATTTCCTTGGGGTGTCTACTTTCCAAAATGGGGTCATTTGGGGGGGGGGGTTGTACTGCCCTGCCATTTTAGCACCTCAAGAAATGACATAGGCAGTCATAAACTAAAAGCTGTGTAAATTACAGAAAATGTACCCTAGTTTGTAGACGCTATAACTTTTGCGCAAACCAATAAATATACGCTTATTGACATTTTTTTTTACCAAAGACATGTGGCCGAATACATTTTGGCCTAAATGTATGACTAAAATTGAGTTTATTGGATTTTTTTTATAACAAAAAGTAGAAAATATCATTTTTTTCAAAATTTTCGGTCTTTTTCCATTTATAGCGCAAAAAATAAAAACCGCAGAGGTGATCAAATACCATCAAAAGAAAGCTCTATTTGTGGGAAGAAAAGGACGCAAATTTCGTTTGGGTACAGCATTGCATGACCGCGCAATTAGCAGTTAAAGCGACGCAGTGCCAAATTGGAAAAAGACCTCTGGTCCTTAGGCAGCATAATGGTCCGGGGCTCAAGTGGTTAAACTTACAAGCTGACCTCAATGCACTGTTTAATTGGGCAACTATTTGGCAAATAAGGTTTAATGTTCAGAAATGTAAAGTTATGCACTTGGGGGCTAAGAATATGCATGCATCATACAGTATCTCACAAAAGTAAGTACACCCCTCACATTTTTGTAAATATTTTGTTATATCTTTTCATGTGACAACACTGAAGAAATTACAGTTTGCTACAATGTAAAGTAGTGAGTGTACAGCTTGTATAACAGTGTAAATTTGCTGTCCCACCCCCCAAGCGTGCACTGAACGTGGCTCATGACAGACTGAAGATGGTGAGGCAGGGCTGAGGAGGCCGACTGTCTAGAGAAGCGGAGACTTAAAGCTGGAGACCCAATAAAGCAGGGATTTCCAACCTTTTTACCAAGGAACTCTTGGCAAAAAATTTTAGATCTCAGGAAATCTTTGAAATAATGTTCAGTTCTATAGCTCACAGGACATTGATATGATCAGCGAGCTGTTGATATAACAATTATTTTTAGAAATAGCATAAAAAATGGAATACATATTAAAACTTACCTTTTAAATATAAAACTTGTGCTTGCATCATTCTGAGCAGATGGTCAATTATGTGATAAGCAGTGCACAGGGGGCAGCAGGGCAGAGGATTGGGGGTCAAACAGGCACTGTACACAGGGGGCAGCAGGGCAGAGCATGGGTGGTCAGGAGGGCACAATATATGGGGGGGGCAGGTGGGCACACTACATGGGGAGCCGCAGGGCATATTATGGGACGAACCGGACACATTAAGAGGTGGCATAGTAGGACACATTACATGGGGGTGCAGCAGGGAACGTTATGGGGCACAGAAGGGCACATTACTTGGGGGGCAGAGGGGCACAATATGGGGCACAGCAGGGCACATTATGGGGGGGGGGCTAGCAGGGCACATTATGGGGTGCAGCAGAGTATATTACATGGGGGCATGAGATCACGTCATGGGGCACAGCAGAGCACATTTAGGGGGGAGCTGAATGGCACATTATGGGGCACAGCATGGCACATTACAGAGTGGGGAACATCAGGTCGCATTATGGGGCCTATTACATGGGGGGCAAGAGGGCACATTATGGGGCACAGCAGGGCATATTACACGGGGGCATGAGGGCACATTATGGGACACAGCAGAGCACATTAGGGGGCAACATGGCATATTATGGGGCACAGCAGACCGCATTACAGGGGGGGTACAGCAGCATAGTGCATTATGGAACACACAGCGGGACACATCATAGGGCACACTGCAGGTCACAGGACACACAGTAGGGCACATCACATGGTACATCATGGGCATACAGTAGGGCTTGGGGCACATCACAGGGCACACAGTGGGGCACATAGTAGGGCATGGGGCACATAGTAGGGCACAGGGCACATCATGGCACACACTGCAGGGCACACAGCAGGGCACATCACAGGGCACACAGTAGGGCATTGGGCACATCACAGGGCACATCATGGGGCACACAGTAGGGCATGGGGCACATCACAGGGCAAACAGCAGAGCACTTCGTGAGGCACACAGTAGGGCATAGGGCACATTATGGGGGCACACAGCAGGGCACATCACGGCACATCACAGGGCACACAGCAGGATGCATCATGGGGCACACAGCAGGGCACATCATGGGGCACACAGCAGGGCACATCATGGGGCACACAGCAGGGCATAGGGCACACAGTAGGGCACATCATGGGGTACACAGCAGGGCACGTCATGGGTCACACAGCACAACATGGAGAACAGGGCACATCATGGGGCACACAGCAGGGCACCGGGCACATCATGGGGCACACAGCAGGGCATGGGGCACACATTAGGCACTTTCTGCTGAGTTTGTTGTCCAGAAGGACATGGGGGATGCGTGCCAAGAGGACTGCACAGTACAAAGTCCTTTGCTGAATCTTATCCCATGTTAGCTGGATTACTATTACTGTGGCATTGTTGTGCCTTTTTTTGTTCTACTACTCTACCTGTTGCTCCAGAGCTATATGTATCCGACTACTCCCGGATCTGCTGAGTTTCAGAGCTGGCTCCCTCCACCTTGTACAGAGCCTACCTCTTATGCCCCGTACACACGATAGGACATTGATCGGACATTCTGACAACAAAATCCATGGATTTTTTCCGACGGATGTTGGCTCAAACTTGTCTTGCATACACACGGTCACACAAAGTTGTCGGAATTTCCGAACGTCAGAACGCGGTGACATACAACACATACAACGGCACTAGAAAAGGGAAGTTCAATACCAAGTGTGCCACCCTTTGGGCTCCTTCTGCTAATCTCGTGTTAGTAGAAGTTTGGTGACAGACGATTCGCGCTTTTCAGCCTCCTGCTTTTACGATTGTTACTGCTCTTTGGTTTGTGCTTGTGGGTTCGTATTTATATTACATATTTGATTTTCAGTGCATTCTTGTCCACTTGTATCTGATTTTCAGCTCCTGCCTTTGTGTTTTTCAGTGCTTTCTGTTAGTTCGTCCTGACCAGCCGACCGTTTTGAAGCCATGAGGACCCTCACCCCGGACCAGAGGGTTTATAACTACCGTCTGGCCAGAGCCAGAAGAGTGGTGGAGAACGCTTTCAGGATAATGGCCAGCCGGTTCCACCTATTCCTTACGCCAATCAACATGGCGGAATATAAACTTAACCATATAATCCTTGCATGCTGCATTCTGCACAACTATTTAAGGAGAAATTCAATGAACTATGTGGCCTCAGTTGGGCCTGAGGCCGGACTTCAACAAGAAACCCTGACGGCGCTTAAAGCTGGCCGTCCTGGCTTGCCCCCGCAAAGTGCCCGCGAAGTAAGACAGAGTGTTGAGTACTTTGCGGATAGGGGGGCCATTGATATGCCAGAAACTGTTTAAGAAAAATGTTATCCTAAATTGTTGTACTTAGACTGAAAGAAGATTTCCTTTGATTTACTGCCTAGGTTTCTTTTAGCTGTCTCCTAGCTTTTCCAATGGGCTTTTCTTTTTGGACATTTTCTTCAATAGTGCAAATGTAATTTTTTTGATACATGAGGTGACAATCTCTTCTTCAGCAAACTATTATTATGTTGTGGGTCTGCTAAACACACACCTTGTTTTTGTTGTTAATGTATGTAATGCATTACTGAGAAAAATATTCACCATTTTCAGCACCATGATTGAATTTTGTGGACTCATGAAAATGGCATGATTGAGGCAAATTACAAAGCACTGTGGGTGTTATTTACTAAAGCCAATTCCACTTTGCACTCCAAGTGCAAAGTGGATTTGCCTTTAGTAAATAACCCCCATTGCCACTGTAAACACCAACTTTTACTCCAAAAACTGCTTTTGATCATTGAAAGAAAGCACATTCACATGTGCGTTTAGAAAAGTGTTTTTGCGCAAACCAACATCTTTGGTGTATAACATAATTTTTTGTAATATTAATTAGAAATAGCCTTTTTTGGTTAAACAGGCATGTTTCAAAACTTAACATATAGAACTCAGGAACTTACAAAGTTCTACTTTGAAAAAAAAAAAAGCCAATATCAGACATTAGTATGTCCAAAATGTGTTGATATTGCCTTCATCAGATGGGGTGATGTCACCCCTGTAAAAGCCTAATTTTGAAGATGCACACAAATTGGGATTCAAACTGGGGATTTCCCTCCTGATCCCATGCCTAATGTCAACATGTGCTAGCTCCCTTCATGGAGGATCAATGGATGTGTTTTGGGGGTGCAACCCCTTCCTCTTAGCTACTTTAGTAGCGAGGAAGGGGTTGCACCCACAAAACGCGTACATTGATATCCCCTGATGGCAGATATTATTATTATTATACAGGATTTATATAGCACCGACAGTTTACGCAGCGCTTTACAACATTAGGGCAGACAGTACAAGTACAATACAATTCAATACAGGAGGAATCAGAGGGCCCTGCTTGTTAGAGCTTACAATCTAGGAGGAAGGGTCAAGTTATACAAAAGGGTAATAGCTGTGGGGGATGAGCTAATGGAGAAAATAGTGCAGTTGTTAGATGGAGGCAGGATAGGCTTCTCTGAAGAGGAAAGTTTTCAGGGATCGCCTAAAAGTGGATACATTTGGAGACAGTCTGACAGATTGGGGTAGAGAATTCCAGAGGATGGGTGAGGCTCGGGAGAAGTCCTGGAGGCGGATATGGGAGGAGGTGATGAGGGAGCTAGAGAGCAGGAGGTCTTGGGAGGAACGGAGATGGCGATTAGGTTGGTATTTTGAGACTAGAGGTTAGTGATGTAGCTGGGGGCAGAGTTGTGGATGGCTTTGTAACTTATTGTTAGTATTTTGAATTTAATTTGTTGGGCGAGTGGTAGCCAATGGAGGGATTGGCAGAGAGGTGTAGCAGACACTGAGCGGTTTGTAAGGTGGATGAGTCTGGCAGCAGCATTCATGATGGACTGAAGGGGGGATAGTCTATTTAAAGGTAAGCCAATGAGGAGGTAGTTGCAGTAGTCAAGGCGAGAGATAACCAGGGAGTGAATCAGGAGCTTTGTGGTTTCATTGGTTAGAAAGGGACGTAGTTTAGAGGTGTTGCAGAGGTTGAGGCGGCAAGCTTTGGAAAGTGATTGGATGTGGGGCCGAAAGGAGTTTTCAGAATCCAGGATAACACCTAGCACCCTGACATGTGAGGACGGGTGGATGGTTTTGCCATTGCTCTTGACAGAGAAGTCAGGGGAAGAGGCACGTGGGGGAGGAAATATTATAAGCTCGATTTTGGACAAGTTGAGTTTGAGGAAGTGGTGTGACATCCATACAGATATGTCAGTTAGTAAGTTAGTGATGCGTGAGGAGACTGATGGAGTGAGTTGAGGGGTGGAGAGATAGATTTGTGTGTCGTCAGCATAGAAATGATATTGAAAGCCGTGAGAGGCTATCAGCTGACCCAGGGAAGAGGTGTAGATTGAAAATAAAAGAGGTCCAAGAACAGAACTTCGGGGGACCCCGACAGAGAAGGGAAGAGGAGTGGAGGAAGTAGAATTGTAAGTGACACTGAAGGTGTGTTGGGATAGGTAGGATGAGAGCCACTTAAGAGCACAGTCGCGGAGACAGAGGGAGTAAAGTTTTTTGAGGAGAAGGGGGTGGTCAACCGTGTCAAAGGCAGCTGAAAGATCCAGAAGTAGGAGTACAGAATAGTGTCTGTTGGTTTTTGCAGTTAGTAGGTCATTTGTGAGTTTTAAAAGAGCGGTTTCTGTGGAGTGTTAAGGGCAAAATCCAGATTGAAGGGGATCAAGAAGGTTGTTTTTAATGAGGTGGTCACTCAGTTGGTTGTAAACCAGGCGCTCAAGGAGTTTAGAGGAAAAGGGGAGCAAGGAGATAGTTACATATTACATAGTTACATAGCTGGTGAGGTTGAAAAAAGACACACGTCCATCAAGTCCAACCTATGTGTGTGATTATGTGTCAGTATTACATTACATATCCCTGTATGTTGCGGTCATTCAGGTGATTATCTAATAGTCTCTTGAAGCTATCAATGCTCCCCGCTGAGACCACCGCCTGTGGAAGGGAATTCCACATCCTTGCCGCTCTTACAGTAAAGAACCCTCTACGTAGTTTAAGGTTAAACCTCTTTTCTTCTAATTGTAATGAGTGGCCCAGAGTCTTATTAAACTCTCTTCTGCGAAAGAGATAGGGCGTAGGCTGTTAAGATTGGTAGGGTCCAAGGACGGCTTTTTAAGTATGGGGGTAACCAGTGCATGTTTTAGAGCATTGGGGAAGATGCCAGAGGTGAGGGAGGGATTGAAGATGTGGGTTGGAGAGTGTAGGATGGGGTCAGAGGGCGACCGTAGCATTTGAGAGGGAATAGGGTCCAGGGGACAGGTGGTTAGGTGGGCGATAGAAAGGAGTTTAGCAACTTCATCTGTAGTAGCAGATTTGAATAGGGGGAGTGTCAGTTGTACCTGTTGACATGGGGTCTTAGCTGGGGGAGATTCCTGTAGAGTGGAGATTTCATCACGGATTGTATCAATCTTGTTTTTGAAGTGATTAGCAATCTCCTGGGCAGTGAGTAAGTCAGGGGGTAGAGGCGGTGGAGGACAAAGTAGAGAGTTGAAGGTAGAGAAGAGTTTACGGGGACTGGATGAGAAGGTGTTAATAAGAGTTGTAAAATAGGTTTGCTTGGCAGTGTGGAGGAAAGAATAGTTTTTTTGGAGGGCAGATTTGTATTGGTTGAAGTCTTTGAGAGACTTAGTCTTGTGCCACAGACGCTCAAGAGCGCGACTACGTTTTTTGAGAATTTTAGTGTCATCTGTTTGCCAGGTTTGTAGGGGTCGAGGCCTGATTCTGCGTGTAGTGAGGGGAGCGTGCTTGTCCAGGGTGGAGGACAGGAATTTATTGTAGATGGACGTGGCTTGGTTGGGGCAGGACAGGGGAGAGATTTTGTTATAGAGGTGGTCAGTAGCAGAAAAGAGGAGAGAGGAGTTGAAGTTGCGAAAGTTTCTACGGGTGATGGAAGACAGGGGGAGAGAGAAACTAATAAGGTGATGGTCGGAGAGAGGAAAAAGATTGTTTGAGAAGTTGCATGGAGTGCATAGGTAGGAGAATACAATGTCAAGGGTGTTCCCAACAGAGTGAGTAGAAGCCTGTACCCATTGCTTCAGGTCAAATGAAGAGGTTAGATAGCACATGTTGACACACTGTGTGCATCTTCAAAATTAGGCTTTTCAAATACTTAAACAAATTTTTTTTTTAAACCCAAAATACACAAAAACAAAGGTTTACATTTTTGTGTGTTTTAGATTCTCCATAAAACAGATGATGTTCTTCATTTTTGGTTGGACATCACTGATGTTTTGCTTAATATTTTCTAAATCGCGATTGCACCCCATTATCTCCCTCTCCCTGATGAGGATCTGGGCACTTTCACTGGTAAAATGAGATTCTTCTTCCACAATATCCACATCACCTAAAAGAAAAAAACACACCATGTATTATAAATATGCAGGAACAGATCTCTTACCTGAAGCTGTGGTCACAGACATTCACCTGTTGTGGTGACAATTTCGCTCACTTCCAAAACGTTTCCCTCCTCATTCTCTGCTTGGTTTTTGGTGACTTCCCCTGGTGGGGGGTCCCTGGTGTCCTCAGATGTCCCGAGTCTTTTCTCCCCTATGTGAATAAAAAAAAGGTATACTTAGCACACAGGTATTGGAGGGCAGAAATAGGAATATGAAACTTACATTGCTTGGAAGTGGGGTACAATTGTCTGTTTTGGCAGAGTTCCAAGCCAAAGACATTTTTATTTCCTTTCCAATGCTGGAATACTTCCCTTTTTTGGTCAATTTTCACACATGGAGACACCCCAAGTATTCACTTCAGCACCTGTGTGGTACACCCTAAAAAGTTTGATTCTGGTGTCCCACACTAGTGCTCCTGCATCCAGATGTGTAAACAGCTGCTGAGTGTCCTCTCCTTACACTGAATCAAGTTTCTATTTCATTCTAGTTACAAACCCATCTAGACAACAAACTTCTTTTAACCTCCCTGGCAGTATGATTATTTCGGATTTTAGGTGCTAAAAGCGGTACAATTATTTTGCATGGAAATTTGACTTTTTATATTGTAGGTCTGTAATTCTTAACAATAACACACTTAAATCTGTCCAAACATGAGTCTAGTAGATATCCCGGGTATGATAAAGTTTGAAACACAAAAACATAAATTTTAATATAATAAATAAAAATAAATAATTAAAATAAAAAAATAAAAAATAATAATAAAATAAATTTCCCCACGATTCACTATCGCTCAATTCTGCAAGTGTTCTAATTTACTATTGCTGTTTTCTAGCTGGTCTAAAGCCACTTTTGACGTAAAGGGACACTTTTTGGTTGCTATGAACAATCTCCAGTTTCCAGGCAGAAAGAACAGTATATGTAATAAAAAACTGCATGCAGGGCATGGGCCAAAGCACTGGGGACAAAAGGGATGTGAAATAATTTCATACAGTACTGTAATCTGTAAGATTACAGTACTGTATGTGTTATGATTTTTACATTTTTTGAATTTGCCGCCAGGCTCCGCCCCCGTGCGTCGCGACGCTTGCAGGGAATGGAGCCTGGCACAGAGAGGCTTCGGGAGGAGGACGGAGCCCACGGACACTGCGGGGGACATCGCAGGATCCCGGGGACAAGGTAAGTGTACCGCTCTAGGATCCTGCAATGTAATCCCGAGTGTGGCTCGGGGTTACCGCTAATGGTGCTGAATTTTAACCCCGAGCCACACTCGGGAAAACCGCCAGGGAGGCTACTACAAATAGGCGTGAACAAATGTAGTTAACCTGTATCTGCCTAAAACATCTTATAAGTGGGCGAACGAACGTTGTTTCCTATGACCGATTACTGTACCCATGGACATGAAAGTTGCAATTTTAAAATGTACAACAGTAAAGAAAAGCACATGGAGCAGCACGAACGTTAAGAAGAAGAAAAGGAACACACGACAAAATATTTACTTTTTTGCAGCACTCTCTTGATTCTTCTGTACTGATTCTGCTCCCTCAATTTAAGATCTGACCAGCATTTCCTCAATTTTTCCTTGGATCGCCGTACTCCAAAACTCCTGTAGACTCTTCACAACTTTAGGCATGATCTTGGCCTTTCTCACATTTGGGTTTAGGTAAGGTCCATACTTCCCGTCATAGTCGGCCCTCTTCAAGATGTCCACCTCCACAAAGGACATATTTGAGGCCTTCAATCTCCTCCGGGATTGTGAGGTTCGGGGCTCCAGCCTTTTGTCTTTGCTGGTCTCCTCTGCATGCACATGTTGTCTCTCTGCCATGTTCTCTCCCACTGCGCTAAAAAGACAAGAGGCGGGGAATAGACTAGAAAGAACATCAGGGGCGGCCGGAATTTCACGCATGCGCAGTGTATATAAAGCGTAACACGCGTGCGTCGTACGTACGATCTGTGAGTGGGGGACAAAGTAACGGAAGCGACGAACGTTATAATGAAGGTACCATTTTAAGTTGGTGCATCAGTGGCCTATACTGCTTATAGATTGAGGCCTATATTGGGACAAGATTAGGAGAGTTTAGCCTGACATTAGGGTTTGTCTTGTGTTGTGTCTCGCAGAGAAAATTGATCTATTCATTAATGAGGACTTTATCCCCATATTCATTGATATGTACAGAGAGCTGCCCTGTCTGTGGCAGGTAAACCACCCCTTTTATAAAAAACAAACAAAGAGGAAGGCAGCGCTGAATCAATTGCTGGAATTTGTGAAGCTGGTGATCCCCACGGCAGACATCCCCTATTTGAAGGACCTAATTGGCATGAGGAGCACTTATATAGGGGAGGGCAAGAAGGTCCAGGATTCCCAGAGATCAGGAGCTGCAGCAGATGACATTTATGTACCCAAGCTGTGGTACTATGACAGACATTTTCTGGAAGGCCAGACTGAACCCAGGCCAGCACTCTCCAATCAAAAAATAGGAAAAGGATTTCCCCAGGTGGGGTTTTTAGGCAGCAGGGTTTGAAATATTAGACCAATGTTGTATAAAAAGAATAATGTTTATTATACAAAGAATAAATTTACACAAGGATTGTTAAAAAAATGAGCTCTGATATAGAGTGTTTACAAAACTAGTAGAGGCAGACACGCATTTATACAGACATCATTTTCCATAACAACATCATATAAATATTATCAATATTGAAAAAAAATGAACTGACGCGTTTCAACCTATATATTTCAAGGTCTTCTTCAGAGGTCTGTCTGTTGAAAAATATACAATGAGAATATACTTATAAAAGCTTGGTTGCATATACCAAAAGAAACATATCATATTCCATATAGCATAGTTACCCAATAGTGCGTGTCCCATAAGCGAAAAACTTCCTATAAGAGAGGCCCCTTAAAATCAAAAATGCCTGCTCACTCCCCCCGAGAGGTCCTATAACGCCTCCACCAATGCATCCACAGGAGCCGGGGCAGAAGCCAGTGATGCGGCTTACGAGAGGTCACACTGAAGATCACCCCCCACCTGGATCACATAGTCGGTCGGGGGGAAGGCAAACACCTGCAGCAGAAGCCCAAAAAGAGCATTTTTGAGAAACATACTTATAATTAGGGATGAGCTTCGTGTTCGAGTCGAACCCATGTTCGACTCGAACATCGGCTGTTCGACCGTCCGTCGAATTGCGAACGATATGGGCCGTTCGCGCCAAATTCGTGTGGCGCGTCACGGCCCATAATTCACTGCGGCATCGCAGTGCATTGCTGGCTGATGATTGGCCAAGCATGCACTATGACCCGCATGCTTGGCCAATCACAGCGCCGTCAGTAGAGAGAGCTGTAATTGGCCAAAGCCAGGGTGGCTTTGGCCAATTATGGCTCAGGGGATTTAGTACACACCCCACACTATATAAGGCCGCCTGCACGGCGGCCCTGTGTAGTGTGTGTTCCGGTGTGCTGAGAGATAGAGAGAGAGAGAGACAGTGTCATTTGATTTGAGTTAGATAGATTAGGCAGAACAGTCAGTCAGTTAGCTGCACTTACAGTGTATTGTGTATATATATGCATCCCAGGTGTTGCATATATATATATACACTGTATTCAGTTTAGCTAGATCCGTTCCTGTTATCTTCTATCTAGACTATTTAGTGCAGTGTGTCCTGCTCACAGTGTTCAGCTAGATCCGTTCCTGCTATTTACATTCAGTGCAGTGCGTCCTGCTCACAGTGTTCAGCTAGATCCGTTCCTGCTATTTACATTCAGTGCAGTGCGTCCTGCTCACAGTGTTCAGCTAGATCCGTTCCTGCTATTTACATTCAGTGCAGTGCGTCCTGCTCACAGTGTTCAGCTAGATCCGTTCCTGCTATTTACATTCAGTGCAGTGCGTCCTGCTCACAGTGTTCAGCTAGATCCGTTCCTGCTATTTACATTCAGTGCAGTGCGTCCTGCTCACAGTGTTCAGCTAGATCCGTTCCTGCTATTTACATTCAGTGCAGTGCGTCCTGCTCACAGTGTTCAGCTAGATCCGTTCCTGCTATTTACATTCAGTGCAGTGCGTCCTGCTCACAGTGTTCAGCTAGATCCGTTCCTGCTATTTACATTCAGTGCAGTGCGTCCTGCTCACAGTGTTCAGCTAGATCCGTTCCTGCTATTTACATTCAGTGCAGTGCGTCCTGCTCACAGTGTTCAGCTAGATCCGTTCCTGCTATTGACATTCAGTGCAGTGCGTCCTGCTCACAGTGTTCAGCTAGATCCGTTCCTGCTATTTACATTCAGTGCAGTGCATCCTGCTCACAGTGTTCAGCTAGATCCGTTCCTGCTATTTACATTCAGTGCAGTGCGTCCTGCTCACAGTGTTCAGCTAGATCCGTTCCTGCTATTTACATTCAGTGCAGTGCGTCCTGCTCACAGTGTTCAGCTAGATCCGTTCCTGCTATTTACATTCAGTGCAGTGCGTCCTGCTCACAGTGTTCAGCTAGATCCGTTCCTGCTATTTACATTCAGTGCAGTGCGTCCTGCTCACAGTGTTCAGCTAGATCCGTTCCTGCTATTTACATTCAGTGCAGTGCGTCCTGCTCACAGTGTTCAGCTAGATCCGTTCCTGCTATTTACATTCAGTGCAGTGCGTCCTGCTCACAGTGTTCAGCTAGATCCGTTCCTGCTATTTACATTCAGTGCAGTGCGTCCTGCTCACAGTGTTCAGCTAGATCCGTTCCTGCTATTTACATTCAGTGCAGTGCGTCCTGCTCACAGTGTTCAGCTAGATCCGTTCCTGCTATTTACATTCAGTGCAGTGCGTCCTGCTCACAGTGTTCAGCTAGATCCGTTCCTGCTATTTACATTCAGTGCAGTGCGTCCTGCTCACAGTGTTCAGCTAGATCCGTTCCTGCTATTTACATTCAGTGCAGTGCGTCCTGCTCACAGTGTTCAGCTAGATCCGTTCCTGCTATTTACATTCAGTGCAGTGCGTCCTGCTCACAGTGTTCAGCTAGATCCGTTCCTGCTATTTACATTCAGTGCAGTGCGTCCTGCTCACAGTGTTCAGCTAGATCCGTTCCTGCTATTTACATTCAGTGCAGTGCGTCCTGCTCACAGTGTTCAGCTAGATCCGTTCCTGTTATCTTCCTACTGACAGGCAGGCTTGTCTGGTTACAGTATATAAAGCTACCTGAAGAAAATTACAGGTGTTCTTTTTGATCCTATTAGTACCACGGTCAGGCAGCTAGACTATTTACATTTAGTACAGTGTGTCCTGCTCACAGTGTTCAGCTAGATCCGTTCCTGTTATCTTCCTACTGACAGGCAGGCTTGTCTGGTTACAGTATATAAAGCTACCTGAAGAAAATTACAGGTGTTCTATCCCAGCTTAGTGCAGCTACAGGCCATTAGTATGTCTGGAAGGCCAAGAAGAAGAGGCAGACAGTCACAAGCCAATAAGAGAGGGCAAGCAGGCTCTGTGTCTAGTGCTGGTCGTGGAGACGGTGCATCCTCATCAGCACGTGGCCATGGGACACGCTTGGCCTTTTTTTCGGCAGCTGGCCGTGTTGAGCCGCAACATGCGGAAGACTTGGTCGAGTGGATGACCAAGCCGTCCTCATCCTCCTCATCCTCTCTCACCCATGCCCAGGGTGCTTTGTCTGGCAAAGCAGCGGCCTCTTCCCTCAGCTCAATGTCATCAGTGACTCCTTCCCTAGCTCCACCATGTCCTCATGAGGATTCCCTCGAACTGTTTGACCACAGTGTTGGGTACATGCTCCAGGAGGATGCCCAGCGTTTGGAAGGCTCTGATGATGATACTGAGCTCGATGAAGGCAGTAACATGAGCACGGACAGAGGGGGTGCCCAAGAAGGACAGCAATCTGGCAGTCATGCTCCCCCTGCTGCAGCATACTGCCAGGTTTGCTCCAGTGATGAGGAGGGAGGGGATGATGAGGTCACTGACTCAACGTGGGTGCCTGATAGGAGAGAGGAGGAGGAGGAGGAGGAGGAGGCGGCACATCACCAACGAGGCAGGATGCCCTCCAGGGGCCAGCCTAAGGGCAGCACATTGACTGCATCACACCCCAAAGCTCCACATGTGCAGGGCGCTGCAGTCTCTGCGCGTTATTCAAAAAGTTCTTTGGTGTGGGCCTTTTTTGAGACGAGTGCATCAGATCGCACCGCTGCTATTTGCAACATATGTCTCAAGCGTATCTCGCGTGGCCAAAACATCTCCCGCTTGGGTACCACATGCTTGACCAGACATATGTTGACCTGCCATGCAGTTCGTTGGCAAGCGTATCTGAAAGACCCACACCAAAGAACAAAGAGGATCTCTCCTTGCTCCTCATCAGCTGAGATTTCCAACCCCACTAGACCTTCAGTCCTCTCTGAGACCTGCAGTGAGAGGAATGAAGGTGTAGAATTAGGTGTGTCACAGCCAAGTACTTGTGGGCAATCTGCTTTTGGTACACCGACGTCAGATTGTACCAGGCAAATTTCCCTGCCCCAGCTGCTGCACCGCCGAAAGAAGTTTGCTCCCAGCCATCCACATGCCCAGCGGTTGAATGCTAGCTTGGCAAAATTGCTAGCACTTCAACTGCTGCCTTTTCAGTTGGTAGACTCTGCCCCCTTCCGTGAGTTTGTGGAATGTGCGGTTCCTCAGTGGCAGGTACCCAAACGCCACTTTTTCTCACGGAAGGCGATTCCGGCTCTCTACCGGCATGTGGAAGGCAATGTCCATGCCTCGCTGGACAGGGCGGTCAGCGGTAAGGTGCATATTACCGCTGACTCATGGTCCAGCAGGCATGGACAGGGACGTTACTTAAGTTTCACGGCGCATTGGGTGACTCTGCTGGCAGCTGGGAAGGATGCAGGACAAGGTGCAGTAGTGTTGGAGGTTGTTCCGCCACCACGCCTCCAAAATGCTGATTGTGACACACCTCTCTCCTCCACCCCCTCCTCTTCTTCTTCCTCCATGGCCTCTTCCTCGGAACCAGCGGTGCTCCGTAGGCGTTCAAGGGGCTACGCAAGTACGCAGGCCAAAAGATGCCATGCGGTGCTTGAGCTGGTGTGCTTGGGGGACAGGAGCCACACTGGGGCAGAGGTTCTGTCAGCTCTGCAGGGGCAGGTTCAGAGGTGGTTGACGCCACGCCAACTTAAGGCAGGAATGGTGGTTTGCGACAATGGCACCAACCTCCTCTCTGCCCTCCGACAGGGACAACTGACCCATGTGCCCTGTTTGGCTCACGTCCTTAACTTGGTGGTGCAGCGGTTCTTGGGCAGGTACCCGGGCTTACAGGATGTCCTGAGGCAGGCCAGGAAAGTCTGTGTGCATTTCCGCCGGTCATATAATGCCAGTGCTCGGCTGACGGACCTCCAAAAGGAGTTTAACCTGCCCAAGAACCGCCTAATCTGTGACATGCCCACCAGGTGGAACTCGACGTTGGCCATGCTGCAGCGGCTGCACACGCAGCAGAGGGCCATCAATGAGTACCTGTGCGACTATGGCACCAGGACAGGGTCAGGGGACCTTGGTTTTTTTTCCCCACGCCAGTGGGCCATGATCAGGGATGCATGCACTGTCCTGTCACCATTCGAGGAGGCCACGAGGATGGTGAGCACTGACAGTGCATGCATCAGTGACACTGTCCCCCTTGTCCACCTGTTGGAGCACACGCTGCGTGGAATAATGGACAGGGCACTTGAGGCAGAACAGAGGCAGGAAGAGGAGGACTTCCTTAGCTCTCAAGGCCCCCTTTATCCAGACAGTGTTCCTGCGTGCCCGCCGATCACACAGGAAGAGGACGAGGAGGAGGAGGAGGAGGAGGAGGAAGATTGTGTCAGTATGGAGGTGGAGCCTGGCACTCAGCATCAGCAGTCTTTAAGGGATCAGTCCCAAGGAACACATGGACTTGTACGTGGCTGGGAGGAGGTGGCTGCGGACGTTGTTGTCCTTAGTGACCCAGAGGACTCCGGACCGAATGCCTCAGCAAACCTACGCTGCATGGCCTCCCTGATCCTGCAAAGCCTGCGTAAGGATCCTCGTATTCGTGGTATCAAGGAGAAGGACCAATACTGGCTGGCAACCCTCCTTGATCCACGTTACAAGGGTAAGGTTGCGGACCTTATCTTGCCATCGCAGAGGGAGCAGAGGATGAAACATCTTCGGGAGGCCTTGCAGAAAGGTCTGTGCAACGCGTTCCCAGAGACTGGGAGGTTACAAACTCCTGTTTCTGGACAACGTGTTGCTGAGGCTTCGGTCAGTCAAAGAAGGAGCGGTGGAGAAGGTGGCCGTCTGACCGATGCGTTCAGACAATTTTTTGGTCCGCAGCCCCAAGGTATGATCGGTTCCAGCAACCATCGCCAGCGTCTGTTTTACATGGTGCAGGAATACCTAGGGGCAAGATCAGACTTGGACACCTTTCCCACCGAAAATCCTCTGGGTTACTGGGTCTTGAGGATGGATCACTGGCCAGAGCTTGCACAGTATGCAATTGAGCTACTGGCCTGTCCTGCATCCAGCGTTCTTTCGGAACGTACATTCAGTGCTGCTGGAGGCGTGGTAACCGATCACAGGGTGCGTCTGTCCACTGACTCGGTCGATCGGCTGACCTTCATAAAAATGAATCAGTCTTGGATCACCACCAGCTACCAAGCACCTGATGCTGATGTAACTGAATAATTTTTTTCAGATCCCTTCAAAGACTGCCTATGCTGATGCTGAGTGATTATCCCTGAGTAATTATCCTCTTCCTCCTCAATCATCACGCTGATAGCTTGTAAGAACATTTTTGGTTCTGGGCGCCACCACCAGTGCCTAAGGCACAATTTTTCAGCCCCTGTATAACAGGGGCGTGTAATTACAATTTTTGATGTAATACTTTGCAGCACGGCTCGTTCCTGCATTCCAACTAGAGTGTCTGTGAGGGGTTGCAGTGTTGTGGCACCAGCACCAGTGCCTAAGGCCCAATTTTTCTGCCCCTGTCTAACAGGGGCGTGTAATTACAATTTTTGATGCAATACTTTGCAGCAGTGCTCGTTCCTGCGTTCCAACTAGAGTGTCTGTGAGGGGTTGCAGTGTTGTGGCACCAGCACCAGTGCCTAAGGCCCAATTTTTCTGCCCCTGTCTAACAGGGGCGTGTAATTACAATTTTTGATGCAATACTTTGCAGCAGTGCTCGTTCCTGCGTTCCAACTAGAGTGTCTGTGAGGGGTTGCAGTGTTGTGGCACCAGCACCAGTGCCTAAGGCCCAATTTTTCTGCCCCTGTCTAACAGGGGCGTGTAATTACAATTTTTGATGCAATACTTTGCAGCAGTGCTCGTTCCTGCGTTCCAACTAGAGTGTCTGTGAGGGGTTGCAGTGTTGTGGCACCAGCACCAGTGCCTAAGGCCCAATTTTTCTGCCCCTGTCTAACAGGGGCGTGTAATTACAATTTTTGATGCAATACTTTGCAGCAGTGCTCGTTCCTGCGTTCCAACTAGAGTGTCTGTGAGGGGTTGCAGTGTTGTGGCACCAGCACCAGTGCCTAAGGCCCAATTTTTCTGCCCCTGTCTAACAGGGGCGTGTAATTACAATTTTTGATGCAATACTTTGCAGCAGTGCTCGTTCCTGCGTTCCAACTAGAGTGTCTGTGAGGGGTTGCAGTGTTGTGGCACCAGCACCAGTGCCTAAGGCCCAATTTTTCTGCCCCTGTCTAACAGGGGCGTGTAATTACAATTTTTGATGCAATACTTTGCAGCAGTGCTCGTTCCTGCGTTCCAACTAGAGTGTCTGTGAGGGGTTGCAGTGTTGTGGCACCAGCACCAGTGCCTAAGGCCTAATTTTTCAGCTCCTGTTCAACAGGGGCATGTAATTACAATTCTTGATCTAATATTTCACAGCAGGGCCCTGTGAGGGCTTACAGTGTTTTGGCCACAGCAACACCTAAGGCCCAAATTTCTGCTGAGTATATAGGGCAGGACCCTACTTTCAAACATCTAACTTACAAACGACTCCTACTTGCAAACGGAAGGAGACAACAGGAAGTGAGATGAAATCTACCCATAGGAAGGGAAATTCTCTCATGTAAGAGTTAATATGGGAAAACAATTTCTCCTTTCCACTGATGCTTTCCAATCCTTGTTCCACAAAAAAACCCAAATTTTCAAAAAACATTTTTCATTGGGACAAAAAAGTGAGGTGAAATCTTCTGAAGAGGAGGAAAGACGCAAAACAAATGTCACAGGGGTGATAACCCTTCCCTATGTTTTCCAAAAAGCTTAGAAAAGATTTTTTGGCTGGAGCTAAACACATTAAAAATGTTCAAAATTACAAAGAGATTCTACTTAACAACAAACCTACAGTCCCTGTCTTGTTTGCACCGCCTGTATACTGCTGTTCAGAGTATATAGGGACCTTTCCTTATTTTAATTTGGGTGCGGGGTTCCCCTTAATATCCATACAAGACCCAAAGGGCCTGGTAATGGACTGGGGGGTACCCATGCCGTTTGTCTCACTGATTTTCATCCATATTGCCAGGACCCGACATGACATTAAACCCGCAAGCAGTTTTAAATGAGATTTTTTCCTTTAAAAATGACATTTGGTGCAGGGACTGTTCTAAACATGGGAAACACGCGTCACTTTACAGGCATACTATAGACACCCCCCAGGTACGATATTTAAAGGAATATTTCACTTTTTTTTTTTACTTTAAGCATCATTAAAATCACTGCTCCCGAAAAAACGGCCGTTTTTAAAAGTTTTTTTTGCATTGATACATGTCCCCTGGGGTAGGACCCGGGTCCCCAAACCCTTTTTAGGACAATACCATGCAAATTAGCCTTTAAAATGAGCACTTTTGATTTTGAACGTTCGAGTCCCATAGACGTCAATGGGGTTCTAACGTTCGTGCGAACTTTCGGTCCGTTCGCGGGTTCTGGTGCGAACCGAACCGGGGGGTGTTCGGCTCATCCCTACTTATAATATATATCAAAAACATTGTATTGAGAAGTATATGCTTAATTAAATGAGAAGGTACAAAAGGTAGAGAAGTGAGAATATCAGTCTATACACATACCTCATATACAGACTGTATTTAAATAGTATTGGATATATATATTTGGAAATAAGTAGATCGTGCATATGGGTGACAGAAATACCAAGGTAAAAATTCAAAACGAGGAAACCAAGTGATGGTGATCAAATTGAAATTAATTGATCAGATGAAATTAGAAGTGAATAAAAAGGCATGGGGGTGTTTGTGTGCTGGGACTTTAAAAGATGATAGGAGACTATGTGTGCAGCATATATAATATATTGTATGTGCTGTGTAACAAGGAGAAATAGATAGAGCGTGTATACCAAGTAGGTAACTCAAATATAAGTAAGTGGGCAGAGGCAGAGATGTGAAAATAAAAAACTGAAAATAGGTGAGGGTGCCTGCAAAAAGCGTGATAAAACATGGTGTGATAAAAAATATATTGATAATGAACAGTGCATTACCTTATATCAATGTGCAAGCAAAATGTGAAAGTGCACTGTGCTGCCCTTTACATTTAGACCCAAATGGGACCCGACCCGGGATTGGCCACAGGGTTTGTCAGGCTCAGTGGACGCTCATCCAAACGGAGTTGACAGTCTAAAAATATGCAAGGAAAGTAACATTGTATATGGTATCAGGCATTCATTATGTATATAAGATCAGTATGATAAACTGATCATTTCATTCAGGGCTGAAACAGTGCAGAGACACAGTGCTGAAAAGGTGTACTTACCAAGTGAGAGCTGCAAGAGAGTCAAACCACCCAGAGAGAGAAATTGCCAGTGTTTGTGCTGTGAGAGCATATATGTATCCTTATTTATGGGCGTATATCAATTAAGAAGGAATTCCCCGCAGGTGTGAACGCCTCCCCTCACCACTCCAATCAGTGGGAACACTGTGGAGGGCATAGCCGCCAATGGGGCAGCCCTGTGTGATCTCCCCAGCGTTCGGGACGAGCCGAAGCCCCGTCCCTGACATCATCCTCGCCGTAATCACGTGACGCGCCCGCGTCACATGGCACTCACGGGGCCCCGTTCATGCGCAGTGACCGGGAGCATCCAAGGGTGTCCCCGAACGCCGCCGGCAAGGGAGAAAATATCCCCAACGCGACAACCAGAACCAGCCTGGATGTCCGATGGGGAAAGGGTGGGGGGAGCCAATACCAAAGGCGCCCCCCCCCCCTTGCCGGGAAGACACATCAAAATGGCCAGCCCCGGCCCAGAGGCCGCGACAACAGAGCCGCCAAGTCCCAAAAGGGGGGGAGGAGGGTGCAAGCAAAAAAGAAAGAGGCATATAATGGTCTACAAGGATAAGCATATACACACATATGCACACATGCACATGTGCATATATGCATATAGGGAACTGATGGTTTTTAACATTTGTGGGCAAATAAACCCAGGTTCATAATGCATTAATTCTAGGTCTATTGGCACGTGAAGTATCCATATATGTAGGAAAAATTTCACATGTCTCAATAAATTGGAAAGAAAATAATAAAGGTAATAATAAAAGTGACTATAAAAAATAAGTACGTCCTAAGACACAGAGAGAGAGGGGGGAGAAGGGAAATGGAAAAGATGCCCATATATGTGTCAATATGGGATTTACATGCGAACACATTGTTTAAAATCGCATGTATAAAATCGCATGTATACCTACAAAGGGGGGAGGGGATGGATATCAAACAAAAGCAAGCAATGGGGCCCTATGTTGAACAAGGGAATGTTTTTTTACCAGGAGGGGGGGTCTATTGGGTTTTTCCGGACACAAACCCCCTTAAAAATGGTGCGAATGAAATAGCCTCATTCAACCCCATAGGGGGTAGGACGACAAATTAATCACGCTGAGGGATTCTGTTGTACCCTCGTGACATATGCGTCCAAATTCCCTACTCCCCTGTTTGTCTGGGGTAAGGGGAGTCCCCGTATCGGGTTTAAAGGACTCTGAGATCCAGGTTTCAGACGTCCTGTTGTTTGGCTCGTATGAGTGGTGTTAATTGAAATATTGGAGGAAACCAGATCCGTTTCACTCATTCCTATAGTAGGCATATCAGGCCTAAGAATAGGGGGTGTCGGTTGATCGTGTATGGAAGCATTATACCCATTCTCCACGGATGTATCAACAGTACGTTTTTTCCTGTCTTGTTCAGGGGAACCTCCATTGTTTCGATTTCTCTTGAATTTTCCCCGTCCCTTAGGTTGTATTTTTTGGTTCTGACCAGAACCAGATTTGTCTTTCTGTTTTGGCATGTTGTTCATATTTCTAAATTGCTGTTGTGGTATGTGTTGTTTAGTGTTTTGATTTCTTGGGATATGAGCATTCCATTTTTATGCTCGTCCTTCTGTGAACGCCGTTTTGTCCCTCCAGAACTTAGATTCTTTTTTCTGTAGGATACTCCTATTATGGGTTGACAGGCCCTCTCTGAGATTTTTCTGCAGCTCCAAGTATAGGGCATGCTGTGTAAAGGGTTTTAAGGCTGTTTCTATGTTGTTGATTTCTACATCCAACAATAAAATAATGATAAATGTTGGACTGTTTCCAGATACAGATATAGGTCCACAATCCCTACTAATTAATTCGAAAATGGAGACTAGGGGAGGGAGCCTCGGCTACCTCCTAAAAATAGGATTTTTTAGTGGACCATATCATCTGTATAATAAGGTAAGCACAAACTTAGGAATTGTTAAAATTTACATTTTATTAATTACAAAAACACATATTAACAAGTGTAATAAAATCATGAGCTACAAACAATCCATTAGAGATACTTAAACTAATATTCATTAGTCCACGAATTGCTGGAAAGATGCTTGGATATGCGATAAGCCAACATGTTTTGCAGATTTCCTGCTTCTTCAAGGGCGTCGCTTACATCTATAGGTATCTCTAGATTATATAAATTCATATTAGGTACTGTTTTCTAATTACATTGTTCAAATACAGTTTATTTAACTAATAAAGGTGCTTACCCAATAGAGGTTATCAATGCCTAAAATGGGGCATGCAAAGCCCAACTCACATCAAAAAGGGCTCAACCTGCTAGCAGCCAATCGCGATCATACCCCAGGGCAGTCAGAGCCTACGGGGTTGGAGAGTGGGATGTTGGATCACGTATTGACCACCCTAGTAAATAGGTAAATCCTGTATAAAGAGATGATTTTTTCAGCAAATTTTATCAGTTAAACTTTAATTGTTTATTTTGTATGGGGGAGAGATATTGGTTATTATAGTACATAATACTGATGTATTGGTTCTCATTTTTACTGTCCATACATCCTCAATAACGACAGCTGTAATGACCCCATAGAACCATACCCCATTTGTCATTTTAAAAGAGATGGCCATCCAGACATATAAGGCTCACTTATACCCTCCAGAGAATCCATAGTTAATTTCAAAAACTAATAGGCCAATGTGTCTGTATCACTGTAGAGTCAAATGTGTCAGCTACTAAAAACATAGCTGACAAACCCCCATTAATCACTACAAAAAGCATTCATATGAAAAGATGGCACATGAGGCATTATATAGGCGCTATAATATAGATGTGTATGGGTGTTGATAAAAGGGGGATAATACAACATTCAGTGGAGTATACATAGAGCCCGCTATTTCTATCTCTCAATGACAAAATGACAAAAGGACAGGGGGACTACTTGCTTGTTGTTTACCTCTGGTTTCATGATTGTAAGAGAACTTCTGGTCCACCACCCTCCGGATAAGGTCCGCTGCGACCGCTGTTGAGATGCTGGCTGAAGGAGATGCTAAGCGCGTCTCCTTAAGTTACCGTGATCCCCCTGGAAGTAAAGGGTCAGCTGACCCCTGACTTTACTTCCGGAGCGGGAGCCCCTGTGTTGCGCATGTGCAAGATGGCCAAAGGCCGTCATTGCGTCAGCGCACACCGCGCAGCTCGTTCGTGCGCGGGGAGGGAGGAAAGGGAAGGATGTAATAACCCTAACCTCCCGCCAGGGGCGCCCGAACAGCCACACTCATTTCCCAATCATCGCCGGCTGGGCAGAAGAACCCCCGATGTGAGGTGCCATACAAACCACTTGGCATCGATACTGTTACACATTTCAATCTTACTAGTACATATATAAAAAGCAAAAAATCTGCAAAAATGCATACAAAAATACATAGTTCAACGCTTATTGTAAACCTTATTAATATATTGAACACAATCAACATTAAAGTGCTATAGAGTCACATATAGGTATCCATTGGGAAATAGGGAAGGGGAAAAAAGGATAATAAATGGAAGGGGAGGAAAAAAGGAAAACATAATAATAGACAATGACACTACCTATGTTGTAAGGAGGAGGGACAGGGGGGGAGAGGAATATGTAGATACTCTAAACCATATCCTAATGAGTATTTTAGTCCCCCTAATATCATCCAGTAAGCCAGGTATGTCATAAAACAGGGCACATGCCAGTCAATCCTAACAATCAGGCCAGATATATCTATGGTCTACGTTGAGTTTATGGGACAAAAATACGAACAAAGACCCCTTAGTTGGTTAATGTGCTGCCAAGTCTGAGGTGCCAATAAGAGGACCAATCAGGGATTATCAACTTAGTGTTATTAATTATAAAAATGGTTTAAATGATAAAGCAGTATTGAGGCCTGGTGGATAGGTGGCTCTTTGACTGAAGATCCATCTGGCCTCATGCTGAAGCATCCTTTTGTCAAAGTCGCCACCTCTATCGGATTCAGGGATCACCTCTAATGCAAAAAATAATATAAACTTAGGATCATAACTGTGGTGTAGTCCAACATGTTTGCAGATTGGGGTATATAAAAACCCTGCATCAAAGTAATAGAGGTGATCCTGAATCCGTTTGGCAAAAGGGCGTTTCGTATTGCCAATGTAGAATGCGCCACATAGGCACATTGCAAGATAAACTATCCCGATGGTATTGCAATCTGCATATCTTTTGGATTTGTAGTACCCACCTCTCGGTAGGGGGCAGCCATTGCCCTCTCTTATCCACGGACATTGATCGCATCCCCCACATTTAAATGTCCCTTTTCCACCTGCCGCTCCAAGGAGGGGAGCGGCGGGTGAAAAGTGACTATGTACCAGACTATCTCTAATTGATCGGGATTTCCTATAGATGATTTCTGGTCTATTTGCCACGTATTTGGATATAATTGGGTCTTCAGATAAGAAATGCCAATTATTCGTGATGAGTTGCCGAAAAATGTTTTGGTGTACACTGAAAGTAGTAACAAATTTAGTAGTGGGTTGGGTTTTTGATTTCTGCGTACGAAAGATTAATGATTCACGTGTTTGTGTACTAGCTCTTTGAAATGCTCTTTTAAGCACCTTCTTGCTGTATCCCCTTGTAATCAGTCGTTCATATAAGGCCTTGGCTTCTTGATAGAAATCCTCGTCTCTCGCACAGTTTCTGCGTAGTCTTAAGTATTGACTGTACGGTATGCTTCGTACCAGAGGGCGAGGGTGTGCACTAGAATAGTGTAGGATAGTGTTCCCCGCTGTTTCTTTCCTGTATAAATTACTATAAATGGAGCCATCGCCTCTAATGATGAGACGTAGATCCAAAAAAGCAATACTATTGGTGTCAGATTGGATAATGAATTTGAGGTTAAAATTGTTACTAGAAATAAAAATCATAAATTCGGATAATTCCTGAGATAATTCCTGAGTGGATCCTGTCCAGACGAGCAACACGTCATCAATAAACCTTCGCCACAATAAAATAATGACGTGCTGCTCGTCTGGACAGGATCCACTCAGGAATTATCTCAAACCAAGTGGTTTGTATGGCACCTCACATCGGGGGTTCTTCTGCCCAGCCGGCGATGATTGGGAAATGAGTGTGGCTGTTCGGGCGCCCCTGGCGGGAGGTTAGGGTTATTACATCCTTCCCTTTCCTCCCTCCCCGCGCACGAACGAGCTGCGCGGTGTGCGCTGACGCAATGACGGCCTTTGCCCGTCTTGCGCATGCGCAACACAGGGGCTCCCGCTCCGGAAGTAAAGTCAGGGGTCAGCTGACCCTTTACTTCCGGGGGGATCACGGTAACTTAAGGAGATGCGCTTAGCGTCTCCTTCAGCCAGCATCTCAACAGCGGTCGAACGGACCTTATCCGGAGGGTGGTGGACCAGAAGTTCTCTTACAATCATGAAACCAGAGGTAAACAACAAGCGGATAGTCCCCCTGTCCTTTTGTCATTTTGTCATTGAGAGATTGAAATAGCGGGCTCTATGTATACTCCACTGAATGTTGTATTATCCCCCCTTTATCAACACCCATACACATCTATATTATAGCGCCTATATAATGCCTCATGTGCCATCTTTTCATATGAATGCTTTTTGTAGTGAATAATGGGGGTTTGTCAGCTATGTTTTTAGTAGCTGACACATTTGACTCTACAGTGATACAGACACATTGGCCTATTAGTTTTTGAAATTAACTATGGATTCTTTGGAGGGTATAAGTGAGCCTTATATGTCTGGATGGCCATCTCTTTTAAAATGACAAATGGGGTATGGTTCTATGGGGTCATTACAGCTGTCGTTATTGAGGATGTATGGACAGTAAAAATGAGAACCAATACATCAGTATTATGTACTATAATAACCAATATCTCTCCCCCCTACAAAATAAACAATTAAAGTTTAGCTGATAAAATTTGCTGAAAAAATCATCTCTTTATACAGGATTTACCTATTTACTAGGCTGGCCAATACGTGATCCGACATCCCACTCCCCAACCCCGTAGGCTCTGACTGCCCTGGGGTATGATCGCGATCGGCTGCTAGCAGGTTGAGCCCTTTTTGATGTGAGTTGGGCTTTGCATGCCCCATTTTAGGCATTGATAACCTCTATTGGGTAACCACCTTTATTAGTTAAATAAACTGTATTTGAACAATGTAATTAGAAAACAGTACCTAATATGAATTTATATAATCTAGAGATACCTACAGATGTAAGCGACGCCCTTGAAGAAGCAGGAAATCTGCGAAACATGTTGGCTTATCGCATATCCAAGCATCTTTCCAGCAATTCGTGGACTAATGAATATTAGTCTAAGTATCTCTAATGGATTGTTTGTAGCTCATGATTTTATTACACTTGTTAATATGTGTTTTTGTAATTAATAAAATGTAAATTTTATCAATTCCTAAGTTTGTGCTTACCTTATTATACAGATGATATGGTCCACTAAAAAATCCTATTTTTAGGAGATAGCCGAGGCTCCCTCTCCTAGTCTCCATTTTCGAATACATCCAACAATACTATTTGTTTGTCATATTCTCGAATGAGAATAGCCATCATTTCCCTGGAGCATGCATTGAGATTGGCCTCCCATTCTTTTTTTAGATCAGTGCTCGTTTGATCTAGGTTGGGAAAAACTTGGATTCGCAGTCCCAAGGGATTAATATTTTCTTTCATACATCTATCTAGCGATTTTACATGCCAAAAAAGTGCTGATTTTTTCTCCAGCACTTTATTCAATTTTTGTACAAGGGATGAGATCAAAGTTTTAACCCGATCACCCTGTTCAAAATCTGTCTCATAGCCTAGCATGAGATTGGCCCACTCATCTCCCTGAAAATTACTCATATTTATAAGAATTGTACCTTATACAGTATCAATACCAACAAGCGACATATGAATGTCCCTACACTCTGGAGCTCATGTTTTTACCTCCCATGTGTCAAAGGGGGAAAGGGGTGTTTAACCACCCAAATGTTAAACTGGCAAGAAGGAGACACAGTTGGGGGAGGGGAAAAGAGATTGCTGCTCATCCCTGTTATGAAGGCAAAAAATAGGAAAAAGATTTCCCCAGGTGGGGTTTTTAGGCAGCGGGGTTTGAAATATTAGACCAATGTTGTATAAAAAGAATAATGTTTATTATACAAAGAATAAATTTACACAAGTATTGTTAAAAAAATGAGCTCTGATATAGAGTGTTTACAAAACTAGTAGAGGCAGACACGCATTTTTACAGACATAATTTTCCATAACAACATCATATAGATATTATCAATATTAAAAAAAAGGACCTAACACGTTTCAACCTATATATTTCAAGGTCTTCTTCAGAGGTCTGTCTGTTGAAAAATATACAATGAGAATATACTTAAAAAACTTGGTTGCATATACCAAAAGAAACATATCATATTCCATATAGCATAGTTACCCAATAGTGTGTGTCCCATAAGCGAAAAACTTCCTATAAGAGAGGCCCCTTAAAATCAAAAATGCCTGCTCACTCCTCCCGAGAGGTCCTATAACGCCTCCACCAACGCAGCCACCGGAGCCGGGGCAGAAGCCAGTGATGTGGCTTACGAGAGGTCACACTGAAGATCACCCCCCACCCGGACCACACAGTCGGTCAGGGGGAAGGCAAACACCTGCAGCAGAAGCCCAAAAAGAGCATTTTTGAGAAACATACTTATAATATATATCAAAAACATTGTATTGAGAAGTATATGCTTAATTAAATGAGAAGGTAAAAAAGGTAGAGAAGTGAGAATATCAGTCTATACACATACCTCCTATACAGACTGTATTTAAATAGTATTGGATATATATATATATTTGGAAATAAGTAGATCGTGCTTATGGGTGACAGAAATACCAAGGTAAAAATTCAAAACGAGGAAACCAAGTGATATAAGTAAGTGGGCAGAGATGTGAAAATAAAAAACTGAAAATAGGTGAGGGTGCCCGCAAAAAGCGTGATAAAACATGGTGTGATAAAAAATATATTGATAATGGACAGTGCATTACATTATATCAATGTGCAAGCAAAATGTGAAAGTGCACTGTGCTGCCCTTTACATTTAGACCCAAATGTGACCCGACCCGGGATTGGCCACAGGGTTTGTCAGGCTCAGTGGACGCTCATCCAAACGGAGTTGACAGTCTAAAAATATGCAAGGAAAGTAACATTGTATATGGTATCAGGCATTCATTATGTATATAAGATCAGTATGATAAACTGATCATTTCATTCAGGGCTGAAACAGTTTGTTCTCCTGTCCTAAGGATGGGAGAAATCAGTCTGTTTTTTCAGTAACTAAGAGTCCTGGTGGAGTCCTTCCTGCAACTCGCTCTTCTCCCTGCCAATGAGGATGCATGGGAAGGAGCAGAACGGGCGGCCATGGTTGTGTGAGTACTCGCATTTTTTATCACCCTCACCTATTTTCAGTTTTTTATTTTCACATCTCTGCCCACTTACTTAGATTTGAGTTACCTACTTGGTATACACGCTCTATCTATTTCTCCTTGTTACACAGCACTAGGGATGAGCTTCGAGTTCGAGTCGAACTCATGTTCGACTCGAACATTGGCTGTTCGCAAGTTCGCCGAACACCAAACAATTTGGGGTGTTCGCAGCAAATTCGAATGCCGCGGAACACCCTTTAAAAGTCTATGGGAGAAATCAAAAGTGCTAATTTTAAAGGCTTATATGCAAGTTATTGTCATAAAAAGTGTTTGGGGACCTGGGTCCTGCCCCAGGGGACATGGATCAATGCAAAAAAAAAGTTTTAAAAACGGCCGTTTTTTCAGGAGCAGTGATTTTAATAATGCTTAAAATCAAACAATAAAAGTGTATTATCCCTTTAAATTTCGTACCTGGGGGGTGTCTATAGTATGCCTGTAAAGGGGCGCATGTTTCCCGTGTTTAGAACAGCCTGACAGCAAAATGACATTTCGAAGGAAAAAACTCATTTAAAACTACCCGCGGCTATTGCATTGCCGTCAATACACATAGAAGTTCATTGATAAAAACGGCATGGGAATTCCCCACAGGGAAACCCCGAACCAAAATTAAAAAAAAAAAAAATGAAGTGGGAGTCCCCCTAAATTCCATACCAGGCCCTTCAGGTCTGGTATGGATATTAAGTGGAACCCCGGCCATAATTTAAAAAAAAAATGACGTGGGGTTCCCCCTAAATTCCATACCAGACCCTTCAGGTCTGGTATGGATTTTAAGGGGAACCCCGCGCCAAAAAAAAAACAAAAAACGGCGTGGGGTTCCCCCAAAAATCCATACCAGACCCTTATCCGAGCACGCAACCTGGCAGGCCGCAGGAAAAGAGGGGGGGACGAGAGTGCGCCCCCCCCTCCTGAACCATACCAGGCCACATGCCCTCAACATTGGGAGGGTGCTTTGGGGTAGCCCCCCAAAACACCTTGTCCCCATGTTGATGAGGACAAGGGCCTCATCCCCACAACCCTGGCCGGTGGTTGTGGGGGTCTGCGGGCGGGGGGCTTATCGGAATCTGGAAGCCCCCTTTAACAAGGGGACCCCCAGATCCCGGCCCCCCCCCTGTGTGAAATGGTAAGGGGGTACTTACCCCTACCATTTCACTAAAAAAGTGTCAAAATAGTTAAAAATGACAAGAGACAGTTTTTGACAATTCCTTTATTTAAATGCTTCTTCTTTCTTCCTTCATCTTCTTCTTCTTCTGGTTCTTCTGGCTCTTCTGGTTCTTCCTCCGGCGTTCTCGTCCAGCATCTCCTCCGCGGCGTCTTCTATCTTCTTCTCCTCGGGCCGCTCCGCACCCATGGCATTGGGGGGAGGCTCCCGCTCTTCTCTTCATCTTCTTCTTCATCCTCTTCTCTTCTTCCTTCTTCTCTTCTTCTCTGTTTCTCTTCTTAATTTTCTTCTCCGGGCCGCTCCGCATCCATGCATGGAGGGAGGCTCCCGCTGTGTGACGGCGTCTCCTCATCTGATGGTTCTTAAATAATGGGGGGCGGGGCCACCCGGTGACCCCGCCCCCTCTGACGCACGGGACATGACGGGACTTCCCTGTGGCATTCCCCGTGACGTCACAGGGAAGTCCCGTCAAGTCACCGTGCGTCAGAGGGGGGCGGGGTCACCGGGTGGCCCCGCCCCCCGTTATTTAAGAACCGTCAGATGAGGAGACGCCGTCACACAGCGGGAGCCTCCCTCCATGCCAGCATGGGTGAGGAGCGGCCCGGAAAAGAAAATTAAGAAGAGAAGAAGGAAGAAGAGAAGACGATGAAGAAGATGAAGAGAAGAGCGGGAGCCTCCCCTCATGCCATGGGTGCGGAGTGGCCCGAGGAGAAGAAGATAGAAGACGCCGCGGAGGAGATGCTGGACGAGAACGCCAGAGGAAGAACCAGAAGAGCCAGAAGAACCAGAAGAAGAAGAAGATGAAGGAAGAAAGAAGAAGCATTTAAATAAAGGAATTGTCAAAAACTGTCTCTTGTCATTTTTAACTATTTTGACACTTTTTTAGTGAAATGGTAGGGGTAATTACCCCCTTACCATTTCACACAGGGGGGGCCGGGATCTGGGGGTCCCCTTGTTAAAGGGGGCTTCCAGATTCCGATAAGCCCCCCGCCCGCAGACCCCCACAACCACCGGCCACGGTTGTGGGGATGAGGCCCTTGTCCTCATCAACATGGGGACAAGGTGTTTTGGGGGGCTACCCCAAAGCACCCTCCCAATGTTGAGGGCATGTGGCCTGGTACGGTTCAGGAGGGGGGGGCGCACTCTCATCCCCCCCTCTTTTCCTGCGGCCTGCCAGGTTGCGTGCTCGGATAAGGGTCTGGTATGGATCTTTGGGGGAACCCCACGCCGTTTTTTTTTTTTTGGCGCGGGGTTCCCCTTAATATCCATACCAGACCTGAAGGGCCTGGTATGGAATTTAGGGGGACTCCCACTTCATTTTTTTTTTTTTAATTTTGGTTCGGGGTTTCCCTGTGGGGAATTCCCATGCCGTTTTTATCAATGAACTTCTATGTGTATTGACGGCAATGCAATAGCCGCGGGTAGTTTTAAATGAGTTTTTTCCTTCGAAATGTCATTTTGCTGTCAGGCTGTTCTAAACACGGGAAACATGCGCCCCTTTACAGGCATACTATAGACACCCCCTAGGTACGAAATTTAAAGGGATATTACACTTTTATTGTTTGACTTTAAGCATTATTAAAATCACTGCTCCTGAAAAAACGGCCGTTTTTAAAACTTTTTTTTGCATTGATCCATGTCCCCTGGGGCAGGACCCGGGTCCCCAAACACTTTTTATGACAATAACTTGCATATAAGCCTTTAAAATTAGCACTTTTGATTATTCATGTTCGTGTCCCATAGACTTTAACGGTGTTCGCGTGTTCGAGCGAACTTTTTTCCTGTTCGCATGTTCTGGTGCGAACCGAACAGGGGGGTGTTCGGCTCATCCCTACACAGCACATACAATATATTATATATGCTGCACACATAGTCTCCTATCATCTTTTAAAGTCCCAGCACACAAACACCCCCACGCCTTTTTATTCACTTCTAATTTCATCTGATCAATTCATTTGAATTTGATCACCATCACTTGGTTTCCTCGTTTTGAATTTTTACCTTGGTATTTCTGTCACCCATATGCACGATCTACTTATTTCCAAATATATATATCCAATACTATTTAAATACAGTCTGTATATGAAGTATGTGTATAGACTGATATTCTCACTTCTCTACCTTTTTTACCTTCTCATTTAATTAAGCATATACTTCTCAATACAATGTTTTTGATATATAATATAAGTATGTTTCTCAAAAATGCTCTTTTTGGGCTTCTGCTGCAGGTGTTTGCCTTCCCCCCGACCGACTGTGTGGTCCGGGTGGGGGGTGATCTTCAGTGTGACCTCTCATAAGCCACATCACTGGCTTCTGCCCCGGCTCCGGTGGCTGCGTTGGTGGAGGCGTTATAGGACCTCTCGGGGGGAGTGAGCAGGCATTTTTGATTTTAAGGGGCCTCTCTTATAGGAAGTTTTTCGCTTATGGGACACGCACTATTGGGTAACTATGCTATATGGAATATGATATGTTTCTTTTGGTATATGCAACCAAGCTTTTATAAGTATATTCTCATTGTATATTTTTCAACAGACAGACCTCTTGCAACAGTCATGAGCTGAAAACTGTATGTGATTGATGAACAAAAAAACTAAAACTATGTCCCTTTTTCATACACAGGAAAGTCTCAGCCAGGTGGAGGCTGTGGAAAGTGGTAGCCAGGAGGTGGCCGGGCCCAGTAGCCTGCCCGAATCCCAGGTCCCTCCCCTCCACCTTCAACAAAAAAGTGTCAGGAAGAGGAGTAACCTGAAGGAGGCAGCAATTGGCCTATTTCTGAAGGCTACTGCGGCCCTCAGAACACCCCCCCAGTGTTCAAGAGGACTATGCCTACATGACAGCCTGCAAAATGCTGGAAATGGAGGAGGGCCAACGCCTCTTATGTGAGGAAGTGATCTTACAAGCCCTAAATAAGGGGTTGAGGGGTGAACCCACAAGCCAAAGCAACATTTGTGAGTTGAACCATGGTCCTCCTCCTCCAGGTCCTCCTCCTCCACCTCCTGCCACACCTCCAACACCAGAGCCACAGCCTGGAAGGAAGCGTGTAAGGAAGACCAGAGAGTGATGGCCTGGGTTCAGTCTGGTCTGGCAAAAGATGCAGGCTGTTGTATGACCACAGCCTGGGGACAGATATGTCATCTGCTGCTGTTCCTGATCTCTTGTAGTCCTGGACCGGATTGTGCTCACTATTATAAGGACTCCTCAGGCCACCAATTTTGAATGTAAAATAATTGATGTGTGCCCTGGGGTATAAAGGCTTCGCAAATTTCACCAGTTTCTCCAGCATTGCCTTCCTCTTTATTTTGTTATGACCCAGAATAAATGGCTATTTATTTTTCAAAAATACTTGCCTATGTGTTTTACTTCAAGAAGGACAGTTTGTTTGTGAGTAGGCAGGTACATTTCAAAAATACAAGGTCAAATTAACAAGGGACACCAACACCAACCTCCTTGAGGTAAAAAAATACAAGATAATAATGGTGTTGTGGTAACTTGACACACAAAACGAGAAATAATATTATGGAGAGCACTATAAAAATTAAAAAATGCAGATCTTGATAAAAAAACAAATAAAAAAAATAATAAAAAATAAATATTATGGAGTTCTGACAAAAAATAAAAATAATATTATTCATGAGATCATGAGAAATTATAAAGAAAGAAGTTTGTGAGAACTCTGTGTGAATATGAGCAGAAAAACAACTTCATTCTTCTAGAATTCTAAAGAAGAAGAGAATGCGCTGCACTAAAAGATTTCAAAATTTGCAGCATGACGAATGTGCTATGTCCATTACGAATGCTAGTTTTACCAGACCGAGCGCTTCCGTCTCGTAATTTATTCTGAGCATGCGTGGCACTTTGTGCGTCGGAATTGTGTACACATAATCAGAATTTACGCAAGCAGATTTTGTTGTCAGAAAATTTGAGAACCAGATCCCAAATTTTGTGCGACAGAAATTCTGATAGAAACTGTCCAATGGAGCCTACACACGGTCGCACATTTTACGTCGCAAAATCCTACCGTGTGCAGGGCATTACAGTATGCAGAAGACTGAATGGATACTTGCCTGCAACAATGCCCTGAGAGGGATGACCCCACCAGTCTCCCCTTCCCTGATAGCTTACTATATTTGTAACGGCACCTATCCCAATAGTGTTTGGAATATTAGGGGTCTGCACAGTCTTCTCAAATTGTCTATGCTTAATTCAGCTCTTTGGAAATACCATCCTGGTATATGAAACCTACAGGAGACACACTTACCCAATGACATTTTGCTATGCATTGGCTATGCCTGAGTTGGTCATGCTTATCATTCAACGTCCACTTCCCATTAAAGGAGTGTAAGTATTTTAATTCTTAAGTCCCTGGACTGTCAAGAAATTATTTCCAGCATTGATTCTGAAGGCAGATATGTATTTATACAATGCAGACTATATTTGATTGTATGTATTCCGGCTTTTTTTTATGTACCTATTCCCTTCTCCACAGCAGTGCTGAGACATTTAGGAGTTGATTTATTAAAACTGGAGAGTGCAAAATCTGGTTCAGCTGTGTAATTCCAGTGCCGATTCCCGCATCGCATAGAACTCGCAGGCAGTTCCCTATGTAAACCGCTGCGGGTGTCAATAGAAAGTTAATGACACTCCCAGACCGGTTCACATATCGCAGTGCGAACTGTGAATTTGGACAGGAATTGAATCGCATGTGTGTGAACACCTATGCGATCAGATTATGGTGAGGACAAAAAAAAGGGTCCTGCATGATTTTGGTAGAAATGCGATGCAAATTCAGCTATACAATCTGTATGGTTGGATTTGCATTGCACATACATCGCATGTGATCTGCACAGCAATGCGGTGCGAATCCCATGCCATGTCTCACATAGCTATAGTTTGAACTGGCACTTAGTGTCCTTTTTGACTGATAAACCTGACATGCCACTCTTCATATTGGAGGACTTTAATTGTTATTTGAACCCCTACCTTGTTAAACATCCCCTGTCCCCAGTAGGACATACATACAGTTGTATATTGTTGCCACACTTTGCAGTGGTTAAAGAGATTTATGGAGCATTAGGAATTCTATGACACTGCAATTTTCTTGTTACTCTAATGCCCTATACACGCGGTCGGATTTTCCGACGGAAAATGTGTGATAGGACCTTGTTGTCTGAAATTCAGACCGTGTGGGCTCCATCACACATTTTCCATCGGAATATCCGACACACAAAGTTTGAGAGCTTGCTATAAAATTTTCCGACAACAAAATCCGTTGTCGGAAATTCCGATCGTGTGTACACAAATCCGACGCACAAAGTGCCACGCATGCGCAGAATAAATGAGACGAAGGCTCATAAAGAGACGAAAGCTATTGGCTACTGCCCCGTTTATAGTCCCGACGTACGTGTTTTACGTCACCGCGTTCAGAACGTTCAGATTTTCCGACGACTTTGTGTGACCGTGTGTATGCAAAACAAGTTTGAGCCAACATCCGTCGGAAAGAATCCATGGATTTTGCTGTCGGAATGTCCGATCAATGTCCGACTGTGTGTACAGGGCATAAGACACATAGGCTTCTCTCTAGAATTGATCTCTTCTTAGGGACACCTACCTCTAGCTCTCTTATCATTGATGTTCAGTAGGGATGAGCCGAACACCCCCCTGTTCGGTTCGCACCAGAATATGCGAACAGGAAAAAAGTTCGCTCGAACACGCGAACACCGTTAAAGTCTATGGGACACGAATATTTAAAAGTGCTAATTTTAAAGGCTTATATGCAAGTTATTGTCATAAAAAGTGTTTGGGGACCTGGGTCCTGCCCCAGGGGACAAGGATCAATGCAAAAAAAGTTTTAAAAACGGCCATTTTTTCAGGAGCAGTGATTTTAATAATGCTTAAAGTCAAACAATAAAAGTGTAATATCCCTTTAAATTTCGTACCTGGGGGGTGTCTGGAGTATGCCTGTAAAGGGGCGCATGTTTCCTGTGTTTAGAAAAGTCTGACAGCAAAATGACATTTCGAAGGAAAAAAAGCCATTTAAAACTACCCGCGGCTATTGCATTGCCGACAATACACATAGAAGTTCATTGATAAAAACGGCATGGGAATTCCCCACAGGGCAACCCCGAACCAATATTAAAAAAAAAAAAAATGACGTGGGAGACCCCGTAAATTCCATACCAGGCCCTTCAGGTCTGGTATGGATATTAAGGGGAACCCCGGCCAAAATTTAAAAAAAAAATGACGTGGGGTTCCCCCTAAATTCCATACCAGACCCTTCAGGTCTGGTATGGATTTTAAGGGGAACCCCGCACCAAAAAAAAAAAACGGCGTGGGGTCCCCCCAAAAATCCATACCAGACCCTTATCCGAGCACGCAACCTGGCAGGCCGCAGGAAAAGAGGGGGGGATGAGAGTGCGCCCCCCCTCCTGAACCGTACCAGAATGAAGAAGAGAAGAAGAAAGAAGAGGAGAGGATGAAGAAGAAGATGAAGAGAAGAGCGGGAGCCTCCCCTCATGCCATGGGTGCAGAGCGGCCCGAGGAGAAGAAGATAGAAGACGCCGCGGAGGAGATGCTGGACGAGAACGCCGGAGGAAGAACCAGAAGAGCCAGAAGAACCAGAAGAAGATGAAGGAAGAAAGAAGAAGCATTTAAATAAAGGAATTGTCAAAAACTGTCTCTTGTCATTTTTAACATTTTTGACAGTTTTTTAGTGAAATGGTAGGGGTGAGTACCCCCTTACCATTTCACACAGGGGGGGGCGGGATCTGGGGGTCCCCTTGTTAAAGGGGGCTTCCAGATTCCGATAAGCCCCCCGCCCGCAGACCCCCACAACCACCGGCTAGGGTTGTGGGGATGAGGCCCTTGTCCTCATCAACATGGGGACAAGGTGTTTTGGGGGGCTACCCCAAAGCACCCTCCCAATGTTGAGGGCATGTGGCCTGGTACGGTTCAGGAGGGGGGGGCCGCACTCTCGTCCCCCCCTCTTTTCCTACGGCCTGCCAGGTTGCGTGCTCGGATAAGGGTCTGGTATGGATTTTTGGGGGGACCCCACGCCGTTTTTTTTTTTTTTGGCGCGGGGTTCTCCTTAAAATCCAGCATGAGTTTGACTCGAACTCGAAGCTCATCCCTAATGTTCAGTATTCCCAGAGGGGAATCTCAGACTATTCTCCCTTATGCCTAGTACACACAATGAGAAAATTGGATGAAAAATACTTTTGGATCGATCATCTGATAATCTGATTTTTAGTACACAGCTTTCAAGAGCCGATCATGACAGTTTATGCAAAATTATTAGTAGGAACAAGCACAAAAATTTGTGCGTGATTGTGCGCCCGTGGGGGCTCTTTGCCCATGTGATCGGCTGCGTCCAATCACAGCCAATCATATGTAAACAAGTAAGTGCTGTTTATCGGCTCTCCACGCCTCACACTGACAGAGTATGAGGTGAGTAGAGCCAATCAGCGGCATCTCCTCACAGGGAAGATGTGCAACGGTAATCAGGGCACTGATCACAATGCAGCCCCATCAGTGCCCATTAGTGATGCCACTCTGTGCCCATCAGTGCTGCCCGTCAGTGTCGCCCATCAGTACCCATCAGTGCTCATCAGTGCTGCATATCAGTGCCACCTATCAGTGCCAATCAGTGTTGCATATTAGTGCCTCCTCATCAGTGCCACCCCATCAGTGCCCTTCAGTGATGCCTCATAAGTGCCACCTCATCAGTGCCCATTATTATTTACCAAATTTTCTGATAGAAACTAAGAGAAACTTTTTTTTTTTCAAAATTTTTGGTATTTTTTTGTTTTTTAGCAAAAAATTAAAAACCCAGTGGTGATTAAATACCACCAAAAGAAAGCTTTATTTGTGTTAAGAAAATGATTAAAAATTAATTTGGGCAGAGTGTTGCATGACCTTGCAATTTTCATTCAAAATGCGACATCCCTGAAAGTAGACATGTGCAGTTCATTTCGTATTAATATTCGGACAAATTTTTCGTTATTCTGAGATTTGGATATATTAGAATACCGAATTACAATATAAAATAATTTTACCGAATGCACCAAGAACCATATTTTGGCAACTCACAATTTCTAAAAAAATGGTTACAATGATTTTCTCAACCCCTTCGTACAACATTAGCTCATCACTTATAAACCTTTGACAATGTTTGGATCATTTATAAAAAGTATGTATAAACCTAAGCAATGCTAAAAATTACATATAAAAAAAGCTATATAAAAAAGCTCATATTTATATCTGCTATAGCTAATATTATATATAAAATTCATAAACAAGGCAAAAACCCTCCAATTCATTATAAAAAATGAACCAGAAATAAATTGCAAGAATACTAAATGTATATACTAGAATAAATAAAAATCACAAATACGAAAATAGAAAATAAAATGAGTTTATACAGTAAAAGATGTATTAAAAAAATGCATATATGTACTGTATATATAGCTCTTAGTTATTGATCTAAGCATATGCAAATATCCTGATCCTAACTGTGGCATATAATCAATAGGATTCCTATATAGAGGCATTGATCTATAGTCCACACAGGGTCATCCCCGCAGGGCTAAACGAGATCTGCATTCCAACTAGGGATCTCAGCCCAGCTCTCTGGGTCCCCGAAAAAACAAAAAACAAATGTGGATACACCAACCAATAACAACCCGGCCTACCAACCAATGGCCTATTTTAATTAATGGTATTAACCTCCAATTCTTTATTGAGCCTGCCCTGGCTCATAGAATTCAAGGTAAAGATCAAAAAGGTTTCCCTTTGGCATACCTTGAAGTATCTTTCACCTTCTGGTAGGTGCATGGAAATGGGCTCAATACCAAACAATTCTAGGCCTTTGGTGTACTCCTGATGGTAATTACTAAAGTGGCAGGGCATGCTGTGCTTAGTGATACCCTCCTCGATGAACTAGAAGGGGGTCTGTATTGAGGGAAGTGGGTCTATTCTTAGTGGAGAGGGGGGTCTGTACTGAGGGGGGGACTATACTTAGATTAGGGGGTGACACCATGTTTTACCGCACCAGGTAAAGGGCAGCACAGTGGTGTAGTGAGTAGCACTCTCGCCTAGCAGTAAAAAGGGTCGCTGGTTCGAATCCCAACCACGACACTACCTGCCTGGAGTTTGCATGTTCTCCCTGTGCCTACGTGGGTTTCCCCCAGGTACTCTGGTTTCCTCCCACACTCCAAAGACATGCTGGTAGGTTAATTGGCTTCTGTCCAAAAATTGGCCCTAGTATATGAATGTGAGTTTGGATTGTGGGCTCCTTAAGGGTAGGGACCGATGTGAGTGTGTGATGTATGTGTGGAGTGCTGCATAAATTGACGGCACTCTATGGGTACCTTAAATAAATAGGGATAATTGTAGACACACACCCACACTCACTCAGGTTGAACTGGATGGACTGGTGTCTTTATTCAACCTTACTGACTATGTAAGGTGACGCCACTGCCAACCCCTGCCACCATAGACCATATCCTGCAAAGCACTAAGTCTAGCCCTTTTTTTCAATTACTATGGCAATTACTGTACTTATATCTGCTTCTCTTTGGTGTTAGCAATTACTTATATCTGAGCTGTTGTCAGGAAAATGGCCAAAGAACTGTCAATCTTGCCAATACCCATTGTGGCCGTATCAGGCGAGCTCCTGTGCGTATTGGCATCTGCAGATGCCACTGATTTACCATGTATGACCCCTGGCCTGGCTCCTGGTTCTGTTTCCAGGATTGTCCATATGCCAAAGTCGCCTGGTGCTAATTAAGTACACCTGCCCTACAGTGCATCTTGCTTGTTCTAGCCGACTTCCCGGAGATCAGCGCATCAAACCACAGCAACTGGCAAACCATATTCTTTTGGGCACCGAGCTCCCTGTACCACTTCCAGGGATGCACTGCACCCATTTTAGGTTCTCTAATGGGGCAAAAGTAATGGCAGTGTATTTTTTTGTCAGCAATATAATCTCTAAATACATTTTCCCAGCAGTGCTTCTCTGCAGTCACATGGTTTTCTCAGGACTTATTCCCAAGCATACTCAAAGGGAAGGGCTCATATTACTGCTTTAGTTTCAGTTTCAGGAAGGGAGAACAGGGGTGGGGAGAGGATCAGCTTCACACAGACCATGGAAATGACAGAAAGGGAGGGGGGAGAGGGAGATACAGATTCTGCAGAGAGAGCAGGAGGACAGAAAGTCAATTTACTGACAGGAACAGGGGAACAAGCAGGATCAACCAGGTATTATACTATATGGAAAATAATAAATAACATTGCAAAAAATTACTTGCACAAGAATAATAAAGGAAGGATCGATCAAAGGAAGGAAGGATCAATCGACTGAAGGATGTAAGGATTGATTAAAAGAAATATAAATCGAAGTAAAGAAGGATCAGTGGAAGGATCAATCGAAGTAAAGAAGGATCAGTGGAAGGATCAATCTTTGGAAGGAAGAAACGATTGATGGAAGAATCAGTTGATCGATGAAAGGAAAGATTGATGGAAGGATCAGTCGAACAAAAAAAGGGTCGGTCGATCGATCAAAAGAAGCATTGATCAATGGCAGGAAGGGTAAACCAATCAAAGGAAGAAATGATCAATCCAAGGACAGATTGATCGATTGATCAATCAACAGATTTTTAGATTTCTCTATGTAAGAATTGGACAGTAGGATCGATCAAGGGTTGATCAATTGATGAAACAATCAGTTGATCAATTGATGGAAGGAACTGTCGATCGATCTATGAAAGGATCAGTTCATGGAAGGATCGGTCTATTGATTGATGAAAGGATAGAAGGAAGAAAGGATCAGTCAAACGATCAATAGAAGTATCAGTCAATTGACTGATGAAAGGATCGGTCGATCGATGGAAGGAGTGGTTGATCGACTGATGGATCAACTATTGCTATACCGTGACATTGTTCATTTGATTATCAAGTCTAGGTTCCTTCGATCAACCAACCAATTCTTCTTTCGATCAATCGATTGAGGGAACCTAGCCTTGATAATCAAATAATCAATGTCACTGTATAGCAATAATAATTAAAAAAAAACTTTGCAGAAGTAATAATTTAGTATTTTGAAATTTTAGTTAAACTAAATGTAGTTCTTTTAAATGTTAAAAAGATTTCCAAGTGGAAGCATAGACAACTGTCCTGTTAGCTGCAGTCTCCAAAGATAATAAACTATGGGACACACTGCAGCTTTAATAAAGAAGAGCAGCTGCATGGGAATAGTAACTCAATGAAGGCAGGAGAAGAAGGGAAAGGCAGGGAGGAGATCGGCTTACACACAGACTACGGAAATGACAGGGAGAGAGGGAGATGCAGAGATGCTAAAGAGAGAGCAGGATGACGGAGGCACGTAAACTGACCACACTATCATGGATCAGCAGCCATGATAAGTGTGGTCAGACTACAGAGGGAAACAAAGGAACAGTCAGGATCAACCAGGTATTGAACATGAAAAAGGATAAATTACACTTTTTTTTTTAGGGTTACAACTAGGGATGGGCTATCTGTTCGAGTCGAACATGAATTTGACTTGAACATTGGCTGTTCGCTTATTCGCTGAACAGCGAACAATTTGGGGTGTTTGCAGCAAATTCAAAAAGCCACGGAACACCCTTTAAAAGTCTATGGGAGAAATCTAAAGTGCTAACTTTAAAGGTTAATATGCAAGTTATTGTCATAAAAAGTGTTTGGGGACCTGGGTCCTGCCCCGGGGGACATGTATTAATGCAAAAAAAGTTTTAAAAATGGCTTTTAAGGGGAACTCCGTGCCAAAATTTAAAAAAAAAATGGTGTGGGGTTCCCCCAAAAATCCACACCAGACCCTTATCCGAGCACGCAACCTGGAAGGCCCCAGGAAAAGAGGGGGGACGAGAGAGCGCCCTGCTCCTGAACCATACCAGGCCACATGCCCTCAACATGGGGAGGATGTCCCCATGTTGATGGGGGCAAGGGCCTCATCCCCACAACCCTTGCCCGGTGGTTGTGGGGGTCTGCGGTCAGGGGGCTTATTGGAATCTGGAAGCCCCCTTTAACAAACTGGACACCCAGATCCCCCCCTATGTGAATTGGTAAGGAGTACATTGTACACTTACCATTTCACAAAAAGAAAGTGTCAAAATGTTAAAAACCAAAGGAGACAGCTTTTTAAAAATAAAAAAATAAAAAATAAAAAAGAGATTTCAGCAATTTAATCCAATAAATCCATGGTCCTACTCCAGCGATGTAATTCAATTCTCTATCTCCAGTGGTGGATGATCTCCAGCGACTCCAGCGAGGAACACGCACAGGATCTTGCCCCCACCGGAGGCACCCAGCCAATGATGCGGCACTAGCTTGACAGCTCTTATGTAGCTCTATGCAGCTCTATGATTCAATGCAGGATTCCCATTGCATCAGAGGGGGCGGGGTCACCCATACACGGCACTGGGAAACCCCAGCATTTCCCCTTGTCAGAGGGGGACGGGGTCACATGATGGGTGGCCCCGCCCTCAGCTACATAAGAGCTGTCAAGCTAGTGCCACGTCATTGGCTGGGTACCTCCGGTGGAGGCAGGATCCTGTGCGTGTTCCTCGCTGGAGTCGCTGGAGATCATCCATCGCTGGAGATCGAGAATTGGATTACATCGCTGGAGTAGGAGCATAAATTTATTGGATTACATCGCTGGAATCTCTTTTTTACTTTTTATTTTTTTATTTTTAATAAAGGACTTGTCCCAAGCCGTCTCCTGTGGTTTTTTAACATTTTGACACTTTCTTTTTGTGAAATGGTAGGGGTACAATGTACTCCTTACCAATTCACATAGGGGGAGGCTGGGATCTGGGTGTCCCCTTTGTTAAAGGGGGCTTCCACATTTCGATAAGCCCCCCGCCCGCAGACCCCCACAACCACTGGGCAAGGGTTGTGGGGATGAGGCCCTTGTCCCCATCGACATCCTCCACATGTTGAGGGCATGTGGCTGGTATGGTTCAGGAGGGGGGTGCTCTCTTGTCTCCCCTTCTTTTCCTGAGGCCTGCCAGGTTGCATGCTCGGATAAGGGTCTGGTGTGGATTTTTAGGGAAACCCCACGCCATTTTTAAAAAAAAAATTGGCGCAGAGTTCCCCTTAAAACCCATACCAGACCTGAAGTGTCTGGTATGGATTTTTGGGGGGAACCCCATGCCATTTTTTTTTATTTTGGCGCGGAGTTCCCCTTAATATCCATACCAAACCTGAAGGGCCTGGTAATGGAATTTTTGGGGACCCCCACACATTTTTTTTTATTTTTCAATTACTTTTATGTGTATCGTCGGGACCGACAATTCATTAATAGCCAGCACTAGCGCTAGTACTTTTAAATTACTTTTTTTTCCTTTAGAAATGTCATTTTGCTCTCGGACTGTTATAAACACGGGAAACATACGCTACTTTACAGGCATACTATAGACACCCCCAGGTACGAAATTTAAAGGAATATTTCACTTTTATTGTTTCACTTTAAGCATTATTAAAATCACTGCTCCCGAAAAAATTGACGTTTTTAAAACTTCTTTTTGCATTGATACATGTCCCCTGGGGCAGGACCCATTTCCCCTTTTTATGACAATAACTTGCATATATACCTTTAAAATTAGCACTTTTGATTTTTCATGTTCGTGTCCCATAGACTTTAACGGTGTTCACGTGTTCAAACAAATTTTTTGCCTGTTCGCATGTTCTGGATGCAAACAGAACAGGGGGGTGTTCGGCCCATCCCTAGTTACAACCACTACACTACATCCACTGCTGTAGGGTACAGCAAATTTCTTCTAATATTCTATCTTTTAATTTAATAGAATGTGTTTCTAACACAAAAATAAAAAATAATAAAATAATAAAAATAGTAAAATAATCTTTAAAACATATATATATGTATCGATGACCCCGTGGGGTTGCTACATGTTACAGCATCCACACATTTCACCCTGCTGGTCAGACATCCATTGTAAGCACTTCCTCAGAGAATGAACAGTTTTTGTTGTTTTTTATTAGGGAATTGAACTTGGTTGGGGAAAAGGGACATGGGATGCCCATAGGATGAATAGTTCTTAGAAAAAAAGTAGCTGCATTAACACTTCTCAGTAGAGTAAAAGTAGCTGTGCATACTCTTCTCAGTAGAACAAAAGATGGTTGACTCTAAACTTGATAATCTTTTCCTCAGCACACTTCCTCCATCACACTACTTTGGAGTACTTGTTTCACTGTCCAAATTTACCCTCTCGCCACACCATAAGCACATGACTAGGCCCCACTCTGAATAAGTCCTAGTGTCTTTTCTTGATAGCCCTTTTCAGGCCGGGGTCTGCAGTACCCCTTTGTGGTAGCAACTGATTTGATTGAAAAGAGTAAATGTACAGTGTATATATATATATATATATATATATATATATATATATATATATATATATATATAATATATATATATATATATATATATATATATATATATATATAAAACCACTTTGCGCCGACCATGCGCAAATTTGCTTTCATGGATTAAAGGGGTTAAACTGGGGCATCACCGGTACCGTTTTCTAAAGTCAAGTTCAAAGGAGGGATTTGGGGTCTTTTAGACTCCAGATCCCTCCATAAAGAGTACCTGTCACTGCCTATTACTGTCACAAGGGATGTTTACGTTCCTTGTGACAGCAATAAAAGTGATCAATTTTTTTTTTAAAAGGGATAATGTAAAAAAAAAATATTGCAATGATCACCATTTTATTCTCTAGGGTCTCTGCTAAAAAATATATATATAATTTTTGGGAGTTCTAAGTAATTTTCTAGCAAAAAATACGGATTTTAACTTGTAAGCAACAAATGTCAGAAAAAGGCTTATGCTGTGTACACACGGGCGAACTTTTCAGCGTCAAACGTCTGACGGTCTTTCCGACGGACTTTCGACGGAGTTACCACGGACTTGCGAATGACCGGACTTGCGCACACACGAACGGACTAGAGTCCGTTCGAAAGTTCTAAAGTTCGTTCGAAAGTCCGGTCGTTTGAACGTGATGATGTACGACCGGACTAGAATAAGGAAGTTCATAGCCAATAGCTGCCCTTGTGTCCTTTTTTGTCCGTCGGACTAGCATACAGACAAACAGATTTTTTGACCAAACTCGAGTCCGTCGTAAAGATTTGAGACATGTTCTAAATTTAAAGTCCGTCTGATTTTCGACAGAAAAAGTCCGCTGGAGGTCCGATGAAGCTCACATATGATCGGATTGTCCGACAGATTCGTTCCGTCGGACCAGTCCGGTCGAAAAGTCCGCCCGTGTGTACACGCCATTAGGCATGAAAGGGATATATGCTGTGTGTATATATATATATATATATATATATATATATATATATATATATATATATATGTATATATATATTTGCATTCATTCAGATTTCTTGTTTACCAGGACATTATTACAAAAAAAATTTGCTGAGAATGCAACAGCAAAGGCCCAGACAAATTAATCATACTAATGTAAAAATGGTTTCCATGGATTAATTTGTCTGTAATCAAAAAATATGAAATGGAAAAATGTGTAATTGCATCAAATAATATAAATGTACCAAGCTAATCACTTAATGCAGCTTCCTTGTTTGTATGCTGATGTATTCATTAGATGCTTGCATTTTACATTTCAAAGTTTTACTACAAAGCCATTGCTTAGTAGTCGTGTTTGTAGAGCATATTTTCCCAAAGAGACCACATAACAAAGATGTATAGCAGACAAGTTTTGAGACAGTGGTCTTATGTGGTGTAGGAATAGGGCTGACTGCCAGGGCAAGGGGGAGAGGGCAGTGTTTGTAGCCGAAAAAGGAATGCAGGCGCCTTCTGGTATAAAACTGTCACTTAAATAAATAAGATGTTAACAATGTCTCCTGTAGGACTTCAATCAATCAGGATAGGTCTTCTGGGGACTATTTTATTCTAAAAAAAACAGGCTGTTTATATAAGAGACCCAAAAGTATGAGGGAGAGACAACAAACCATTACAACCACTAAGACACTTGTTAAATGAAATGGTCTAACAGACAACTTCAATTAGGCTGGCCAAGCACTTAATTGGGTGATTGGACATACAGGCACAATGCGATCATCCCTCAAGTAAAAACACTACAGGCCACTATAAAGCCTAGTATACGCGGGCTGAATGCTTGGTGACATTGGCTGGTTCAATAAAAACCAACCGGCATTCGGCCGTGAGTATGGCAGCCGGTTAGGCCGGCTTCTGTCAGGCGAGCATGCTGGAAAACCAGCAGCCGACCGGCTCCCGATCAGCACTCTCAGCCAATGGGAGTGTTCTGGTGGGGGGGGGGGGGGCAGTCCCCCTGTTAGAACACAATAGCTCAGCAGGGGAGATTGCTGTACTAACATTGCATACTTAGTACAGTGGTTCCGACCTGAGTTATCTGTTTTTCGTTCAACCCCCTGGGCTGAACGAAAAAAAACTGATAGTGTGTACTAGGCTTAAGACTTCCAAATGTATCTCAGCAAAGCTTACAATAGAATATCTAGGGAGGGGAGAGCCTCTAGATGACAGATATGATTCATCTGGTGATAAAAGAATATTTGATAAGACTCCCTGCAGAATGGCTGCCTGAGGCTGTTTTTGGGTGCCACAGACTTAAGATTGCCACTTAAGCTGGCCATAGACTGTACAAATTTGGGCCAGATGCTTTAAAAAAAAAAAAAACAGCTGTAACTCTGTTGGCTGACTTCCATCTGCATTCCCTTGATTCAAAAATCCAAGGAGTCAGGAGGAAAATTGTCGGTCAAAAAACTGCTGCATGCAATCAGATGTAGCTACTGTGTGCACAGTGGGAGATTTGTCCATCCATGCTGCAGACTGAACAAAAAAATCTATCAGTGCATGGCCAGCTTTTATCTAGCAGCTTTTCACCTGATTGTGAGATATTTAATACATGTTTAGAGGGTACTTTTTGTCTCTGAATATTTTAAAATGCAGAAATCTTTAGATTTTTAACAAGCAAACAAAATATATAAACTGCAACGGGCAAACAATAGTACTGCTACCAGTTCTAAATCATCTACAAGAATCAGCCATGGGTGCCAGGCCACAAGCAAAATGTAGCCAACATTGTTCCGCATTGGGCTATAGGTGTGTCTTTGTACCCTTAAGGAGGAATGGGCTACCTACAATTTTATTTTTTTTATTGTGATATACTGTATGTCTCAAGATGGGAGCTCCCTAAATAGAGTTATGCCTGGTACACACGTTAAGTTCTTTTTCACTCAGTCCAGTGGGCTGAATGAAAAAAACTGAGGACATTGCCATACTAACTATACAATGTTAGTTCAGCGATCTCCCCGCTGTGCTATTGTGCTCTAGCAGGGGGACCACCCCACAACAAAACACACCGGTCAACTTTTACAGCCTTTGGCTGCAAGCGCTGATTGGGTGCCAATTAGCTGCTGGTTTTCAGGCATGCTCATTCAACAGAAGCCGGTCATGAGATAGGCTTCTGTCGGACAAGTACCTGTACACATGGGCCGAATGTAGGCTGGTTTCTACTGTACCAGCTGATTCCAGACGATATTTGGCCCTTGTGTATGGGGCTTTAGGGATTACACTTAACAAAGGGGCCTTGGTAAGGCAGGGTGGCTTCATGTACTTTATATTATGTAGGTGTTACATCTCTGTGCAGAGATTTGCTGAGACCCTGAAATTCTACTGGAAGCTTGCTAGCACAAAAAGGTGTCACACCTACCACACCCACATGAAAAATAAATAAAACAACCGTGCAGCGCTCACCTTATCCAACTCTTTCTTAATCAAATTATAGTGAAAAAATATTATTACATCACCAACCTAGGATCAACAATGATAACAAATTCAAAGTAACTTTGCCACATCAAATACAGTATTATATCTATCTATAATTCCACTCTTAACATGTATCCTTCACAAACATAAAACTTTTTGAGGCTTACCAGAGCATATGTGACCTGTACATGAGAAGTCACAAACAGCTTTTGTGTCAAGCAAGGCGTTCCTTCACACTGTGGATACATAGGGTAATCGCTTGCCTCCCGATCTCTCACTCCACGATCAGTAACAGTATCATACATGTAATAAAATGCAAATAATGTTTCCCATAGTGTATTACTGATTAATACATTTAGTAGAAGTGATAAAAGACCCCATATGAAATAGTAATCCTCTAAAGACTGAACTTAATAGAGTGTGGAAAAGTAACTCAGTGAATCCACTCTCACCTTGTGTCCTCCACCGAGACAGAGTACTCTGAGGCTTATCACACAAAAGGTCATGAAGGGTGTTTTATTAAGCAGATTGTTCTTCTGCACTGTAGCACATGGGACAATCATTTGCCTCCAAATCGCTCCTTCAATGTTCGGTAGCAATACCACATCATCATATATGTAATAAAATGCAAATAACACCTCCGATAGTGTAAATCTGATTACTACATTTATTAAAATCGGTTAAAAATGCTTACAAATGAATGGCTTGAAAATCAGCATATAAAACCACATATCCCATAATTCTTGGCAATGCGCACGCATGTGCAGTAAAATCACGGCCTCAAGCTTCACCCAACATGTTTTGTCAAAAATGACATCATCAGGGGTATGAAGCATGCTGGAAGCCATGTGTCGTATATAACAGAGACACTTAAAATGCAAGGAAAAACCTAGAACAGGAAATACATCATCACAAGTCTCCAGCAGCCATATTAGAGGAGGGCAAACCTCATAGATATACATAGAAGTTGCCAAAACCTCACTACCAATTATCAGTGACCTCTAGAGGCAGGAAATAAATAATTACAGCCATAAACATAAAGGGAAATAATAGGCACAATACTGCATTGTGTCCATATCAGCTCGTTGGAGATGTCTAGAGGACAAAAAGGAGAAGGAAAAAAAAGGAAATTTAGATGCATAAAAGCATAAAAACGTCTCCAACCTCATCCATATAGATATATCAATTGAACGTTATTGTTCCTATGTTTACCTTTTACAATGTACAACCAATTATACATAAATTAAAAAGATTAACATTAATAAGCTCAACTGTTGTTAATAAAAGCATTCACATCCCACTCGTGTAAAGACATGTAACTCACAAATCCACCTAGTTTCTAAATGTGAAATCCCCCTCCTGATCCAACTAACACGCCAATTTGGGATATATTTATTTATCCCCAGAAATAATGTTCTTTGGGAGTTCTTATTATGTACCAAACAATAATGTGTGGACACACTATGGCCAGGGAAACCTTTATTAATGTTGCCAATATGTTTGTTTAGCCTAATATGTAAGCCTTGGGTGGTCCTGCCCACACATCGTAAGCAACAAGGGCATTGCAATAAGTAGACTACATTGTGGGTGGCACATGTAATAAAAGATTTAATAGAGTACATTTTGGATGTAGCTATGGACTGGAAAGAGCAGACTTTTTTCTTGCCAGCCACACTGATCTGGCAAACCAAACATTTTCTACATAGATGAAAACCAATGAGGTGCCCTTAAAGAGAATTGACTTAACTGGAGCATCTATCAAATTATGTTCTCATCCCACAATGCAGGAACACCTTTGAATAGGACTTTTGGTTTATCAGGTAGTAAAGGCCCCAGAATAGACTTCCTATCGCTATAAGAGCAGCCAATCACTGTTACATGATTAAGCGGATGACATCACTGCACCCATGTTTTTGTAAATTTACAAAGATGGACTTTGTAGGCACATGTTTTTAGAGTAAAAATATGAAAATTGATTTAATTGTATAGAGTTAAAAAAACCTTATGTACAGCACTTAAAAACACACATGTCATTAAATGAAATAAAATGTTTGACCCTGGGGTCTCAAATAACACCCAGATTGTAATAGATAGGTATGCAATTGATAATTATAGTGGATTGTAACCAATAGCACTTTTCAACAAGAGTAGAGTGCACAAGGTGGTTGAGTCCAGACGAGGGTCACAAAGAGTTTTATTCGCTTGACATGTTGTACGCCTAACAGCGCTTTTTCGGGAGCTACAAATCTGATAAATATACAGAGAACAAACTAAAATAAGTATATATATATATATATATATATATATATATATATATAGTGTGTGAATTAAGTGAAAACTCCATGCCACACTGTAGAAAATGAATAAACAAATATATAAAACTGCTGCTCCCCTCAAAGAGTGATGTGCTCCTATTGACATGTGAAAAATTGGGTGTAGGGGGCACTGTAATTAGTGGTAATCATTGACTGATTCTTAATCCCATACCAAACAAAAAAAATATATAGAAAATCACATATAGAAGTGTTGATTCAAATCGTCCACCTGGACAAAAAATGTGAATAATTACAGTCCCAGCAAAGTGTCAAGTGTAAACATAAAAACAAAATCAGTGGAAAAAATTCTTCATGAAAATCCACAAAAAATATAAGGAAGGATCACAAATATTTGTTGGAAGACACTGTCATATTTGGAAGATTTATGTTTTCTTTATATGTTTTTTTATATTTTTTTGTGGACTTTCTTGAAATTTTTTTCCACTGATTTTGTTTATATATATATATATATATATATATATATATATATATATATATAGTAAATATATCATCCAACATATGAGATATGACTGCACCCATACCTTCTAACACAGCTGACACATTACATTCGATTGCTGGCTGCTTCGGAAGTGTCCCAGGATTACTGATAATATGAATAAAAAGTTGGCCATATGCCATTAGATTTTTTCAGTCTGCAGGCTGAACTAAAAAAAAGATCACAGATTATTCCATCCACTCTATACAGTACAGATGGATGAATCTCCTGCTGTTGCTGCTGTATTTTGACAGCCAGCTCCAGTGGCTGTCAGAAAGCTCAAACAGAGGCTGCAACAGCTGCAGCCAATTAAATACAGGTGCTGTTTTCTGTCTGGCTCCTTTGATTTCCTAAGTAAAAAAAAATATTGGTTGGGGTGTGAGAGGGCCACCAATGGAGAAACTTTTGGCCAGTTTATTAGGAACTGGATGAAATTCACACGCAGTGTGGTCAGCTAAACTGTGACAGGGTGCCTTTAGAGATGAACAAGACAAAAAAGAAGAGAGCGCACAGTTATCTGGCACAAAAAACCCCAACCTTTAATTTAAATTAATTTAAAACCACAATCTATGCCCTCCTATGTTCCCAGGAGGTAAGGTACAGTGTATACGGGTGAGTATGGAATGTCTGAGCAGAAACCAGGAGCATTTCTTATCCACCTCCAGGATAGTTGTCAGACCAGACAGGTCAAGTGTTAAACACTCGTGCCTGTACAGAGTTCCACTCCAGGGCTCACCCTGGACTGTGCTAACCTCCTTAGCTGTTGTCACTGTCCGCTTCTTGGTGTCTAAGGCAATGCATTTTGGGGGCATGTCCCACTTTATTGAGGCTTCATAAAAGCAATTTGTTCCAGGGATGTGTTCCCCTTTATTGAAGCTTCAAAAAAGGAAACACACCCCTAAAACGCATAGCCTTGAATACCAGAAAGTGGAGGGTGACATCTGCTGAAGAGGTTATAACAGTTCAGATTGAGCCCTGATGTGGAAAGTTGTGCATCTGAAAGCTATCTTTAAGGTTCAGGGGGAAGTTCACAGGAACATGCTTTGTGTTCACACATTAAATACTCAGCCGTAAACACTGCACCTTATCTGCTGGGTACATGTGAGTGTATGGATTGTGCTTTTGAATACATTTGCTTTAAATGTTGTTTTTATTGTGCCAGATCGTCTCTTCTCTTTTGTTTTGTGTGAGGCTGCCATGTATTCCTTGTCCTGTATGTGAGAGATCGTATGCCCTAAGAAGGACTGTGTTAACCTATTCCTATATTCTACTCACCTAAAACTTTAGAATGTGGAAAGGATACGTTTCTTTCCCATCTTTTATTTTAATTGCCTTTAGAGACATAAGTGTGTATTTAAAGTAACAGTCTCTAAATATTTTACTTTGCAGCATGGTTGTTTTCAGAACAGGACCTTCAACGGCCAACTCTGGGCTTATGCCGCGTACACACGAGCGGACTTTACGGCGGACTTTGCCCGGCGGACTTTTCGACGTACTTTCCGACGGACTTTCTGAATGAACGGACTTGCCTACACACAATCCACCAAAGTCCGTCGAATTCGTACGTGATGACGTACGACCGGACTAAAACAAGGAAGTTCATAGCCAGTAGCCAATAGCTGCCCTAGCGTGGCTTTTTTGTCCGTCGAACTAGCATACAGACGGCGGACTTTTCGACCGGACTCGATTTCAACGGATACATTTTAAAAAAGTTTCAAATCTAAGTCCGTCCAACTTTTGAGAAAACAAAGTCCGCTGGAGCCCACACACATCGAATTGTCCGACGAAATCCAGTCCGCCGGGCAAAGTCCGCCGTAAAGTCCGCTCGTGTGTACGCGGCATTAGTCTCCAGCCATCCTAATCACCCCTAACATTATCTATAGGCCACCCATACCTTACCTACTTCACATGTCTTAAGGCTGGAAACATGATACTCTAGGTCATGGGTGCTGAACTTGTGGCCCTCCAGCTGTTGCAAAATTTGGCATGATGGGACTTGTAGTTCTGCAATAGCTGGAGGGCCACCCATGCTCTAGGTCTTCTTTCTCTCTGCTTGTTCTCCAGCCTGGAGTGGTCCTCCACTGTTACATAGAACAGTGCTGATGTGATAACATCAATGACACTCTCTGCTTACAGTAAATAGTCAATGGATAAGGGCTCTGTGCTGATGGCCCTTTAGAGGGCAGGGCCATGATACCCATTCATTTATAGTATGCCCTCAGTCTACTAGGATGAATGACGCTGGGGAGGCTGCTCCAGTTTGTAAGGTGAGTATTGTAGCCCGAGCTGCTTTTTTTATTGTGTAGCCTGCCTGGGGGTTGATTCTGTTATTTGGGGTTCTGTTCGAGAGATTTCTCCTTATTTACATTCACTGCTCAGGATGTGAGACAAAATTTTTCAATGCACAGACAAAAATAAAAATACTTCTTATTAGTAGATTACAGCAAAGCTAGAACCCTAGTCAGTCCTTTCTTCCTGTCAATGTTTTCAACATGAAATTAAATGAGGGTAAATATTTCTAGCAGAGACCTGCAGTAGGTAGCTTTAAATGCCTAACAGGGATTGCTATCTATCCCTAATCTTTACAAAACTTAAAAAAGTTTTGGCTAGACATACACTTTAAAACAATCAAATGATGCCTGTTTTTTACAGGAACACAAGTATATGCAAATTTTGTACTTGGAATATGAATACAACATTTTAAACAGTGAAAAAAAACTGTAAAAATAAGCTGCTTGGAATAATATAAATACCCCCACCTGTAGAAAAGTAAGCAACCGGTGCTAAAGATATATTATGCAATTTACATAATAGCCGATCCTGTGTTGTCATTGAGGAATGTGACAAAGAGGTTGCTTGTTTGGGGCTATGATTGTAATTAGTACTAACAGCTCTTTTGTTGTGATATGCTAATACATGTTTTCCTTGAGTTCATTAATGGCCTTTTCATGCTCAGAGAGAGAAGACAGGATGAATATGCCCTCCCAGGCTCCTAAATGGCACATTTATGACTCTTGTCTATGTTTTTGTTTGGAGATTAATAGCTCCTCTCAGCAGGGCTTCTAATAAACCAGTCACCTCCCATCAAGTTCAATGTCCCAACAGCTCTAGTCCAGTCCAATTTTTTATCACAGATTCATGTGTGACCACATATGAGACCAGTATTTAGTGTTTTCCACAAAGAGCACGCAATGAAAAAGTAGGACAAAACGTATCAAAATATTGCTCAGTTAGCATTTTGTACAGCATGTTGTCTCTTTGGATTATTGTATACTATACAAGAAAACAACATATGATTAAAATGTTGGCTTTCAACTGTTAAAATTTCAATTTATCAGAAGAAATAGGCACTTTGACTGCTGTTAAAAGGTGCCAGAAATGGGACCCAGTCGGGGAAAAAATAGAATAGCTGAAACCCTATCTCTAAAATTTCATATAAGCTTTAACATATTGATGCAATTTTCAATATTTCATCAAGATATATAATTTTCAATATTTTAAGATAATACCTGGTGATCTTGTCTTGGAAGAGCAATATCTACTGTTATAGGATAAAAACATCTTGTCTCTGATTCCCAATTGTACTCCTGCGTTTTAACTTTGATGGCTGCATTAATAATAGACAATGCCATAGCAAATAAAATGTCATTCAGTTACTGTAGGTTCTACAAGTTTGGTTGTTATTTTTCTGTTCTTAACCACCTCAGCCCCGGAAGGATTTACCCCCTTCCTGACCAGGCTCTTTTTGCGATATGGCACTGCGTTGCTTTAACTGACAACTGCGCGGTCATGAGACGTTGTAGTTGTACCCAAACAAAATTGATGTCCTTTTTTTTACCACAAATAGAGCTTTCTTTTAGTGGTATTTGATCACCTCTGCGGTTTTTATTTTTTTGCGCTATAAACAAAAAAGAGCGACAATTTTGAAAAAAAAGCAATATTTTGTACTTTTTGCTATAATAAACATCCCCCAAAAATATATATATAAAAAAACAAATTTCTTCCTCAGTTTAGGCCAATATGTATTCTTCTACATATTTTTGGTAAAAAAAATCTCAATAAGTGTATATTGATTGGTTTGCGCAAAAGTTATCGCGTCTACAAAATAGGGGATAAATTTATGGCATTTTTATTATTCTTTTTTTTTATTAGTAATGGCGGTGATCTGTGATTTTTATCGTGACTGCGACATTGCGGCGGACAGATCGGACACTTTTGACACTATTTTGGGACCATTGAAATTTTTTACAGCGATCAGTGCTATAAAAATGCACTGATTACTGTGTAAATGTCACTGGCAGGGAAGGGGTTAAACACTAGGGGGCGATCAAGGGGTTAGGTGTGTTCCCTCAGAGTGTTCTAACTGTAGGGGGGATGGGCTCACTAGAACATGACAAAGATCACTGCTGCCGATCACTGGGGAGCAGTAGATCACTGTCATGTTGCTAGGCAGAGCAGGGAAATGCCTTGTTTACATCTCCCCATTCTGCTTCTCCGTGCCACGATCGCGGGTCACCGGCAGACATCAAGTCCGTGGGACCCACACGCGCTGCCAGCGGCGTGCGTGTACCGGCTAACTGCCGATCACGGAGTGACATATGGGTACGTCGTTTTGCGCACCTGTGCCTCTTTGCCGACATATATCGGCGTGAGCCGGTCGGCAAGTGGTTAAAGTAGAAACTTTAAGAACAGAAGAATAACAACCAAACTTGTCTTAGTGCAAATATTTGTCATTAGGCTTGGGCCCAGGCAGAGACAGGAGAGGGCCTCCTGGAGCTCTGTGGTAGGGGGAAGCATGCGTGGGGGGGCCTTTTCTGTTTGGATCAAATCTTTAGCTCATCCCTACTATAATTTTTATACCATATGTCCAGCCATTATCGTGCAGAAGTGCATTTTAAACCATGTCAGCTCAGGTGCAGGGAGAGGGCACACTTGGCATCCTCTCCTTGGATGCCTGAACACCTTGTCCCAGAAGTGACTTCCATTAAAACAATTGTATTTTCTAAAAGAAGAACATCCACAAATCATAGCAGATTTTGATGTTGAATACCAGATATAATAGAGTATAATCATCAGAGAAGTTGACTTCTTTTATCTTTATTTCTCAATGCTCCACAATCTAGTTTGCACTAAACTGGAAAACATTGTAGCTATTCATCAAAGTACACATTACAGTGTCACTGTAAACCTTACCAAAGTTTGTTATTATTAATTTTACAAATGTTATACAGGTGAGATGTCTACTGCATTAGAATCTCTGCAAATCCTATAACTAAAGCTGAGTGGACACGTACCGAAAGTCGGACGGTTCAGCAGGACCCAGGCGACTTTCGGTATGTGCGTACTCTTCTCTGTTCAACAAAAGCAAGTCGAAATAATGGCTTCTGTTGAACAATATTGTTGGAAAACTAGCATTCGATCAGTGCTCTCAGGCAGTGGCTGCAAGAGTTGATCAGTGCATTGTGGCTGGTGGAGTCCCCCCTGCAAAAATACAATAGCTCACTTCGGGAGCGCACAATGATGTGTGATGTCGGGATCTGTCAGTTATTTTTCTTTTTTTTCTGTTCAACCCACTGGTTGAACGAAATTAAAAAAAAAAAATTTGTATACCTAACTTAAGAAGTTACTAACTAGTACCATGTTATTTTTTTGTTTGTTTTATATATACATATTGCTTTTTTGCACTGTCTACTTCACTGTGTAAATATTCTTGTCTACATCATTGAGAAACCAGAATCTTGTTATATACATTTAAGTAAACAGACTAAACTGGCCATTGGCAGACTAAAAGACTACAAACAACACCAGACAGGGATTTTTAGAATGGAAGCCGTGTAACTGTTTAGCCCTAGGTGTTTTGTGACAAAGGGCTACATCAAACTAATGAGTACTAAGCTTGATCAGGTTATAATGCCTATTGAAATGTACATTTGGTATAAGCCTAGTGTTATTTACCTAACTAGAGACAGAAATATCCAAACTGTAAACACTCTGGTCTATGAAAGATACAGGTTACCCTGCCTCATCTGTCTCCACACCCTGTAGTACATTTTAGACTGCCAATAAACTTTGGAGCAGCCTTTCTCAACTGTTTTTCTTTTCAATAAGTTTTTATTGAATTCTTCAAACAAATGTCCAAACATATTTAATTGCACAGTAGCAAGATTGATACATGCATGACACTAAGCAACAAATATCAACAACATACTAATTAACAAACTTGTTCTATCTAGTGAACAATATAAAATAAAGCTAAATGTATGAACTGCATTAGGTTTATATCAAACAATACAAAGTAGTTAGGTTATACAGAGGTTCCTCAAGTGTAATTTTTATACCATTCGGACCATGGGGACCAAGCTGTAATCTCATGTAAGTAAGTCTCTCTGTCCCTTGTTAGTTAGAGTTCATGGGTGTAATGAATGTGGGTCAATCTAACGAAATCAAGTACGTTTGGAGGTGCAGGTGCTTTCCATAGCTTTATCATGGGAAGTCTTGCTGCTAGGAACACATGAATCACCACTGTTTGTACCTGAGAAGGTACTTTCTCAACCTTTTTACAGTTGAGGAACCCTTGTAAGGTTTGGAAACTCAGGGTACCCCTGAAATAATTTTCTGATCTACAGCCCATGAAATATTACTGTAGAAATAACCACAAATCTTTGTAGAAATAAATAGAATAGAATAAATGTTAAAACATACCTTCTTAATCAGTGGCCGCCATCCAATCAATGTTCACCCCTTCTCTGCTGTTCTGGCAGGTGTATCAGATCGGACACTTTCTCCTTTCTATCACTCTTCCCCAAGCCAAAATCTCTGATCTTCCCTTTAGAAACCATGTGTGCATGCCCGACACCACTTCGTCATGGCCTTTTGGTTGCCAATGCTGCTTCTATGAATTAAGAGGCTCCCTCCTTCTCACGGACTGGGATACAGACCTGGGTCTTCAATTTACAGCTGCAGAATGCAAGTTCATTCTCTTCTTTGCACAAAAGTCTTCCATCTCCTCGAGATTACATGAATCTGGGTATAAGCTGTTAACCAGGTGGTATAGGGTTCCCACTACATCACATGTTTCCGGATGTGGACCCTACCTCCTAGAGGTGCAACACAGCTAGAGGTAGGCTATTAGATATTTTCTGGTCCTGTGTGCTGATCCACCCCTTCTGGCAGAGTGTACGTGCCTTGATTTGAGACCTCACAGACCTCTCCCTTGGGCAGGAAAATACTGCCTGTCTCGTACACCGAAGTTTTCTTTTCAAATGGAAATATCGCCATTCTGCAGTAATGCATCTTATAAATGTAGCTAGGGCCTATATCCTGATTCACCTTACCTCCCAGTGTAAGTTGTTGAATTAAGTCTGTGAATGACATAATGACAATAGAGGATCTTAAAGGGGCTGTAAAGGTTCAAATTTTGTTTTTATAAAAATAACAAATGGTATACACCTGCTCTGTAAAAGGGTTTTGCACAGAGAACCCCCGATCTTCCTCTTCTGGGATGCCCCACCGGTACTCCTGCCTCCTCCCCTTCATCTGGGAGGATATAAAAACAAACACAAGAGGGCCACCATCTAGGTGTAGCGATTATATTAAAAAGGCAAAAAAAAACTATTAGAGTGCACTCGCTAGATAAAAGTAGATCAAGGCTTGTCATAGACCCATAAAGACCTTCATAGCATCACCGTGAGGCTGCAGTTCAGCAGGCACATGGCTGGTTGAAGCAGAGTTTTTGAAGGAAGTGCAGCTGTCAGCTTTAGGCTGGAACATAAATGAGTAGCTTCCAGAAGGGGCAAGATGGCTGTGGTTCCAAAACAGCACCTCTCTTGGCTGGGTGAATACGAATTTATCCGAAGTTACAAAATATCTGAAATAATGAATGTCACATCTAAACGAATGGAATGTAACAAATTAATAATAATGAATAATAATAATAATAAATGTAGCACTAACTCTCGGTGGAGCTGCTGGTTTAAAGCGGGCTGTTACCTTCACTCTTGACACCTCTGTTTCACCGGCACTGGGTCTAGGGTCCCATTGAGTTTACCTCTGGATGATGTAGACACTAACACTTGAGTAGATTTTCCAATGCTTTAATGAACAAATAATAAAGGAAGTAGCAGGAAGGAGGCAGAAGGAAAGTTGCAGGGAAGCTCAAATACCTTTCCTTAGTATTCTTTAGAACATTCTCTGGAATTGAACACTTGCGGTTGAATGGTTGAATGCGCTCCCCCTTGTGGGACCCAATCTTTGCCCATCTGGATAGGCTTCTCTCACTTGCCGAGCAGCCAGTACGCAGCACGAACAAAAGTCTCTGCCACAGACTTGCTTGAAATAAAACCCGTACGATCCTCTGCCACAGGATGTATTGGTTTGCAATGAACGTCAGACACAGTACTTTAAGCCAACCCGGCAGTACTATGCAGTAAGATTACTTCAGGATACGTCCTCCAACCGAGTCACCAGGCCCCTCTCCAGACCAGCACTCTGCATGATCCTTCCATGATGGGTCCTCCCCTGGGATCTTCTCGGTTGTCCAGCTTCTTCACTCAGGATAGACAGCTCAGGACCGTTCCTCTGCTGCTGTGGTAGGCCCCAGACAGGCTTCTGGGCCCACCCACACGCCACAGTGACGTGGGCCTCCGGAATGGAGGACCACGAGGTGGTACTCTTAACGTATACCTATCGGCCAGGAGGGCCAGCAGGTGGCTGAAAACAAACCCCTAAACATGGCGTCTGTCCCATAAATACCCTCTCCCAGAATGCAACTCGGAGGACCACCTCCACCGAGTTGTCTCCGGGACAGAGGAGCACTCATACGCTTCAACACGTTGCTTTTCCAACACCAGCCGATGGTGACAACGACACCCACCGGCACAGTGTGGAACTACATGCAACTCAGCCAAGCTGGAACAGAGGCAAATCTAACTTCCTCTAACAAGTAACCCACAAGATTAACCTATCAGCGGTAGATTAAAAAATCTACCAGCGCTACATAAAAATGTTTATTAATATTATTATTTATTATTATTAATTTTTTACATTCCATTAATTTAGATGTGGCATTCGTTATTTTGGATAATTCCTAACTTTGGATAAATTCGTATTTGTTACCTTCATAAAAAGCCAAATCTGAAAGGAAATTCCAATACCTATAATTTGATAGTTAGTTATTATTAGTTAGTTATTATTTCAAATTTTCCGAATTTCAAAATGTTCAAATTTACGGATTTTTGAATTTTCTAATTTATGAATGGAACATAATGAATTCAAATTTTTCTGAAGGTACAAATTTATTCAAAATAACGAATTTCAATCATAACGAATGACCAAACAAAAGAAAACGAATGAAACGAAAACTAACACATTTTTCAGCAGTGCACATGTCTCGTCATCGCACACGTGTTTACATGCATTCAATGCACACATTGAGGTGTAAATGGACCAGTTACAAGAAAAATAAATAAGCAAATATGCTGTTGAAATACAGTAAATACCACATCAAATATATACTATATGTGTGTACATGGGAGAATTTCCCAAATAAGAGAAATAAACACATAAGGAACACCCTCATCATCAAACAGAAGGTGGAGGAGCGCAAGGTCTCTAACATCCACCAGCTCCATGATGTCATCATGGAGGAGTGGAAGAGGACTCCAGTGGCAACCTGTGAAGTTCTGGTGAACTTCATGCCCAAGAGGATGAAGGCAGGGCTGGAAAATAATTGTGGCCACACAAAATATTGACACTTTGGGCCCAATTTGGACATTTTCACTTAGAGGTGAACTCACTTTTGTTGGCAGCGGTTTAGACATTAATGACTGTGTGTTGAGTTATTTTGAAGGGACAGCAAATTTACACTGTTATACAAGCTGCACACTCACTACTTTACATTGTAGCAAAGTGCCATTTCTTCAGTGTTGTCACATGAAAAGATATAATAAAATATTTACAAAAATGTGAGGGGTGTACTCACTTTTGTGAGATACTGTATATATATATACTCTGCATCCAGTGTAGCCTATATCTACAGTGCATTCCGTGGTGTACTATTTCTAATACACTTCAGGAGGTGTATTAATTTATATATATATATATATATATATATATATATATATACTGTCTCGTGTATATGTATATATATATATATATATATATATATATATATATATATATATATATACTCTGCATCCAGTGTAGCCCATATCTACAGTGCATTCTGTGGTGTACTGTTTCTACTACTTTTCTGGTGGTGTACACAGTACACAATACAGTGCAGCCGTAAGACAGTTGCTACTACTTTTCTGGTGGTGTACACAGTACACAATACAGTGCAGCCGTAGTGCAGTTGCTACTACTTTTCTGGTGGAGTACACAGTACACAATACAGTGCAGCTGTAGTACCATTGCTACTACACTTCTGATGGTGTGCACAGTTCACAATACAGTGAAGCTGTAGTACAGTTGCTACTAATTTTCTGGTGGTGTACACAGTACACAATACAGTGCAGCTGTAGTACCATTGCTACTACACTTCTGATGGTGTGCACAGTTCACAATACAGTGAAGCTGTAGTACAGTTGCTACTACTTTTCTGGTGGTGTACACAGTACACAATACAGTGCAGCCGTAAGACAGTTGCTACTACTTTTCTGGTGGTGTATACAGTACACAATACAGTGCAGCCGTAGTACCGTTGCTACTACTTTTCTGGTGTAGTACACAGTACACAATACAGTGCAGCTGTAGTACCATTGCTACTACACTTCTGATGGTGTGCACAGTTCACAATACAGTGAAGCTGTAGTACAGTTGTTACTACTTTTCTGGTGGTGTACACAGTACACAATACAGTGCAGCCGTAAGACAGTTGCTACTACTTTTCTGGTGGTGTACACAGTACACAATACAGTGCAGCCGTAAGACAGTTGCTACTACTTTTCTGGTGGTGTACACAGTACACAATACAGTGCAGCCGTAGTACAGTTGCTACTACTTTTCTGGTGGAGTACACAGTACACAATACAGTGCAGCAGTAGCACAGTTGCTACTACACTTCTGGTGGTCTACACATTACACAATACAGTGCATCCGTAGTACAGTTGCTACTACTTTTCTGGTGGTGTACACGGTACACAATACAGTGCAGCCGTAGTACAGTTGCTACTACTTTTCTGGTGGTGTACACAGTACACGATACAGTGCAGCTGTAGTACAGTTGCTACTACTTTTCTGGTGGTGTACACAGTATACAGTACAGTGCAGCCATAGTACAGTTGCTACTATTTTTCTGGTAGTGTACACAGTACACAATACAGTGCAGCCATAGTACAGTTGCTACTACAATTCTGGTGATGTACACAGTATCTAATACAGTATAGTGTGGTATAGTTTGGTGTTGCAAAACAAAATATACATCATGTCCGGAAGGCCACCAAGGGGAGGCAGACGCTCACAGGCCAGTAAAAGAGGGCAAGCAGGCTCTGTGACTGCAGTCAACATTGCTGGTCGTGGAAATGGTGCATCCTCTGCAGGTGGCCGTGGGGCACGCTTGTCCTTTTTTCTGCTGCTGGCCGTGTTATTGAGCCAGAACATGCAGAAGCATTGGTGGAGTGGATAACAAAGTCGTTCTCATCCTCCTCATCCTCTGTCACAAAGGTTCAGAGTAGTTTGCCTTCAAATGCAGCTGCCAAAGCGGCCTGCTCCACAGGTTCCTTGTCCACAGTTACTCCTTCCATACCCCCACCATCATACTCATGGGAGTCCCCAGAATTATTAGACCACAGTGTCTGGTACATGCTGCTGGAGGATGCGCAGTGATTTGTAGGCTCCGATGTTGGTTCCCAGGTTGAGGAAGGTAGTAACGTGAGCCTAGAGAGGGGGGGTGCCCAAGAAGGACAAGAAACTGGCAGTCATGTTCCCCCAGCTGCAGCATGCTGTCAAGTTTGCTCCAGTAACGAGGAGGGAGGGGATGATGAGGTCACTGACTCTACTTGGGTGCCTGATAGAAGAGAGGAGGAGGAGGAGGCACAACTCCAAAGTGGCAGGATGTCCTCTAGGGGGCAGCTTAAGGCAGCCACCCTATTGCATCACACTGTCGAGCCCTGCAGGTGCTGACTCCCCGCTGACTTTGAAAAGTTCCTTGGTGTGGGCCTTTTTCGACACGTGTGCAGCAGGTCACACCATTGCTTTTTGCAACCTATGTCTGAAGCAGATCAAGCATGGCCAGAACAGCAGCCGCTTGGGCACCACATGCTTGACCAGATATTTGATGACCTGCCATGCAGTCCGTTGGCAACAGCACTTGAAAGACGCACATCAAAGAAAAAGGCAGACTTCTCCTTGCTCCTCATCTGGGATCTCCAACCCCACTATACCTCCAGTCCTAAGTTAAAAACCTGCACTGAGAGGAATGAAGGTATAGCAAAAGGGGGCCCAAGTACTTGCAGCCAACCTGTAGTACACCACCATCTGATTTTAGCAGACAAATTTCCCTAACCCCAGTTGCTGAACCGTAAAAAGAAATTCGGTCCCAGCCATCCACATGCTCAGCATCTGAATGCTAGCTTGGCCAAATTACTAGCACTGCAACTACTGCCTTTTCAGCTGGTAGACTCTGTCCTCTTTCATGAATTTGTGGAATGTGCCAGGTTCCAAAAGGCTCTTCCGGCTCTCTACCAGCATGTGGAAGGCAATGTTTTGACCTTGTTGGACAGGGCGGTCAGCAGTAAGGTGCATATTACCGCTGACTCATGGTCCAGCAGGCATGCACAGGGATGTTACCTTTCCTTCACAGCACACTGGGTAACTCTGCTGGCAGCTGGGAAGGATGCAGGACATGGTTCAGTATTGTTGGAGCTTGTTCCGCCACCATGCCTCCAAAATTCTAGTGGTGATTCTGCCACAGCTCTCTCCTCAACCCCCTCCTCTTTTTCTTCCTCTATGGCCTCTGAACCAGCGGTGCTCCGTAAGAATTCAAGGGTTTACGCAAGCAGTCAGGCAAAAAGATGCCATGCGGTGCTTGAGTTGGTCTGCTTAGGGGACAGGAGCCACGCTGGGCAAAGATTCTGTCAGCTCTGCAGGGGCAGGCTCAGAGGTGGTTGACACCATGCCAGCTTCAGCCAGGAATGGTTGTATTGTTTCACCAAGCCAGTGGCTACTGATCAAGGATGCATGCACTGTACTGTCACAATTTGAGGAGGCCACAAGGATGGTGAGCAGCTACAATGCATGCATCAGTGACACTGTCCCTCTTGTCTTCCTGTTGGGGCACACGCTTCATGGAATAATGGACAGGGTACTTGAGGCAGAACAGCGGGAGGAAGAAGAGGACTTCCTTACCTCTCAAGGCCCCCTTTATCCAGATAGTATTCCTGTAGGCCCACCAAATACACAGGAAGAAAAGGAGGAGGAGGATTGTGTCAGCATGGACGTGGAGGATAACACTCAGCAGCAGTCTTCAAGGGATGATTTTCAGTCCCCAGAAACCCAAGGAATTGTAAGTGGCTGGGAGGAGGTTGTTACAGATCATGTGATCATTAGTGACCCAAAGGACTCAGAATCAAATGCCTCTGCAAACTTACACTGCATGGCCTCTCTGATTCTGCAAATCCTGCGAAAATACCCTAGGATTTGTGGTATCAAGGAGAGGGATCATTACTGGCTGGCAACCCTTCTTGATCCACGTTACAAGGGTAAGGTTGCAGAACTCATCCTGCCTTCGCAGAGGATGAAACATCTTCAGGAGGCCTTGAAGAAAGGTTTGTGCAATGCATTTCCAGACCCTGGGAGGATACAATTCCCTGGTTGCTGAGGCTTCATTCAGTCAGAGGATGAGCGGTGGAGAAGGTGACCGGCTGACCGATGCCTTTAGACAATTTTTCAGTCCTCAGCACCAAGGTCTGATCAGTTCAAGCAACCATTGCCAGCGTCTGCATTACATGGTGCAGGAATATCTAGGGGCAAGAGCAGACTTGGAGACCTTTCCAACAGAGCATCCACTGGGTTACTGGGTCTTGAGGATGGACCACTGGCCAGAACTTGCTCAATATGCATTTGAGCTACTGACCTGTCCTGCATCCAGGGTTATTTTTGAATGCACATTGCTGAGTGACTATCTTTTTCCTCCTCAATCTTGATGATGCTAGCTTCCAACAATATTTTTGGTTTAGGGCACCACCACCACCGCCTAAGGCCCAATTTTTCTGCCCCAGGGGCATGTAATTACAATTCTTGATATAATATTTCACAGCAGGGCTGTTCCTGCACCCATCAAGAGTAACTGCGAGGGCTTACAGTGTTGTGGCACGACCACCACCACCAAAGGCCCAATTTTTTTGTCCCTGTTTAACAGGGGCATGTAATTACAATTCTTGATATAATATTTCACAGCCTCCATTCCCAGTCAATGCCTTGTACGGGAAAATGTGTCGGGTGGAGCACCAGTGTTTGACGTCACCACGCACCAGCTGGCTGGCTTGAGCCGTGGCTGTTTTAAATCTTTTTTTTACTTGTGGATGTCAGTACCTTTTAAGCTTGCAAGAAATCTTTTAAACGGAGATAATGCACCATGAAGCCTTTTTATTCTTCTTATCTGGTAAACATATTCCAATGGGGAGGATCATACGGGAGGATCTGTCAGTGCTTTTGTAAGAAACATTACATCAGAACTACCATTCGCTGTATCAGGAGGGGTACCTGCTCTAGAGGAGTTCCAGGAGCAATACTTACAGGCTGAATGACCCATTGCTGAGGGAGTTTGATCTCTATAATTTGAGATCCACCTGATCCGGTAAGCTGCCTCTTTTACTATAAAGATCCAACAGAAGTTTCAAGTTATACCCAGATTGTTTAATATCACTAATTATTGAAGCACCATATGGACTTGAATATACACAGTATTTAATTTGTATTAGTTTTCATGTTTTTGGTTGCGCAATTTGATTTCTTTCCACATTAAATTTCACAGCAGGGCCAGTTCCTGTGCCCACCAAGAGTAACTGTGAGAGCTTACAGTATTGTGGCACCTCCACCACCAAAGGCCCAATTTTTCTGCCCCTGTTTAAAAGGAGCATGTAATTACAATTTTTGATCTAATGTTTCACAGCAGGGCCCGTTCCTGCGCCCAACAAGAGTAACTGTGAGGGCATACAGTGTTGTGGCACCACCACCACCAAAGACCCAATTTGTCTGCCATTGTTTAACAAGAGCATGTAATTACAATTTTTGATCTAATGTTTCACAGCAGGGCCCATTCCTGCGCCCAACAAGATTAACTGTGAGGGCTTACACTGTTCTGGTACCACAGACACCTAAGGCCCAATTTTCTGCAGAGTATATAGGGCAGGCTGTATAGTATATATACTTCTGTTCAGAGTATATAGTGTCTGGGGGCCTGGGGGACCCCCACGCAATTTTTTTTTAAATTTTGGTTCGGGGGTTCCCCTTAATATTCATACCAGACCCAAAGGGCCTGGTAATGGACTGGGAGGGACCCATGCCGTTTTTTCCAATGAGTTTTATCCATATTGCCGGGATCCGACAATTCATTACAGCCGCAAGCAGTTTTAAATTACTTTTTTTCCTTTAGAAATGTCATTTTACTGTGGTATTGTTCTAAACATGGGAAAAATGCACCACTTTACAGGCATACTATAGAAACTCCCAGGCACAGTATTTAAAGGATTGTTTCATTTTTATTGTTTCACTTTAAGCATTATTAAAATCACTTCTCCCGAAAAAACGGCTGTTTTTAGTACTTTTTTTTGCATTGATACATGTCCCCTTGGGCAGGACCCGGGTCCCCAAACACGTTTTATTTTTGTTAATATTATATGCAATTTATATAGTGCCAACAGTTTACGCAGCGCTTTACAATGTATAGGGGAGACAACACAATTACAGTACAGTTCAATACAAAAGGTACAGGAGGGCCCTGCTCGTAGAGCTTACATTCTAAAGGGAGGGGGTGGTGGTACAAAAGGTAATAGCTGCAGAGAATGATTTGATGGGGGTGGCTTGGGGACAGTTGTTATGTGGAATATGCTTCCCTGAAGTTTTATGACAATAAATTGCATATAAACCTTTAAAATTTTCATATTTCAAGTTAGTGTCCCATAGACTTTAACGGTGTTCCGCGGCTTTTGAAATTGCTGCAAACACTGCATATTGTTGTTCGCCGAACGTCTGAACAACCAAAGTTCGACTCGAACTTATGCTCGTCAGAACTGTTTGCCCATCCCTAATCGGGACCATCTGTACTCTTCAGCTTCCAACCAGCAAATCAAATCCAAATTCAGATGTGCTCTACAGAAAGTTATATAGGAACTCAAGCACCTGTGGCCAATTAACCACTCCCCTTAATTAGTAGCCTGAAGGAAAGAAAAAAAAAAAGCTGCCTAAAAAGTGACAGAAAAGGGGTTAAAAAGCTGCAAGGAAACACCCCAAAAAGAACCTTAAAAAGGCAAACACAGCAGTCAAAAGCAAAACTGGTTTTCATTCTACATTCAAACATCTCACTCTTCATCTTCAGCTTCCAACCAGCAAATCTGGCAAAAAAGTCATCTCCCCCTCCTTGCTAAAATCAGTGGTGTAATGGGTGACAATGGGCAAGTGGATGGCAATGTTTGCCCCCTTACCAAACTAAATATGGTTGAAAAATGAGTAAAGTGGTTAAAACAAGAATGGAAAAACAAAAATAAAGCAAAATAATGAATAGAAAGGGAAACTATACAGGGAAGAGAAGTCAACTTTATGATATAGAGACAGCTGTGCAAGACAAATTGAGGAAGCCATGTCGATTCTAGACACAGATTAACACAGCGGCAGAGCAGGAATATACCTAGCAAGGCAGAAAAAAAGTAGAATAGTACAGAGCAGATCATGTAAAGCCAGACAGTAAGAAGACAAAATATACAAGTAAAATTCAGTTCTCTGGCCATTGGCCAAACATTAAGAAAAATCAGCAAACTATTAACATAGGGCCCAAACTCTGTTGAAGTCTTTAGGAGTGTAATCTTTTTATCTTTTCTGCCCTTTTTTATGGCCAATTTGCAGTTTTAGTTAAAAAGACCTGGGTAGCAGAGAAATGGAAAGGGGGTGTCAGACTTGCACGTACCTGACTGACGAACCTGATATAGCAGGGGAAGGCCTCCCGTATGTATCTGGTTCCCGCCCCTGGTAGTGTAAACAGAAGGCACAGGAGCGCAGAGTGGTACGAGAGCCTGGCGGGTGACTTGCGGAGGTAAGGCCCAGGATCCTGATGCGAATGGTCTGGAAGTCCTTAGAAGGCAGGGGCCTAGGCAGCCGGTGCAGAGCAGGAGCAGAGAGGGCAGGTCCGGTCACAGGCAGAGTTGGCAACAAACGGTCAGCAAGGTACAGAGGAACAGGCAGGCTCAAAGTCCGGGTCACAGGCAGGGTTGGCAGCAGGCAGGCAACGTGGTACAAAGGAGCAGGCAGATTCGTGGTCAAGGAAAGCCGGGGTCAGGTGCAGGCAGATAACAGAGAGGAGTCCAAAGACAGGCCGGGGTCACAAGGAGATCAGACAAGCAAACAGGAAACAGGAACTTAGGAACTGGGAGCTGCAGATCAGACAGCACAGAGCAGAAGGCTCCAGCAAGCTAAATAGGGAGATTGGCCCAGGCGCGTGCACCCGCACAACGGCGTGAATGGGCGCGCGCCAGCGCGGACCGGCACGAACCGGCGCACACCAGAGTGCCAAATAGCAGATCCATTCCGAGACCTCCTCTGACAGGGGGACATGTACCTATGCAAACTAATTAATAAAAAAAGTTATGTGGGGTGCATATCTTAAATACACTCACCTGTCTGCTCTTATTAGTCTTTGGCATGCAAACTGAGCTGCTCATGCACAGCTAAGTTTACAGTGCTGGTATGGTCCATTTGTGCAAGGATGACTGTTTTCTGCAAATACACAGAAGAAGATGCCAGCACCAGCAAGAGACAGGACCGTTGTAGGAGTAAAGTAATGTAAAGTAAAGTAAAGCTTCCTTTAGTTCTCCTTTAAGCATGCACACGAAGTGATGCATTTGTATGATGTACTCTAGCAAAAGTGATTTTAAAAACAAAATGTAGCTATTGCCACAAAATGACAGTTCTGTTTATTGATGCTAGAAGATGCCATATTTCAAGATTCCAGATAACAATCCTGTCAAGATTCCTACAGCCACGACATCAAAAATGAGAATTGTTGCTTTTCATACCAGCACAAGCAGCAAAAACAAATAAACAAATGTTTGCATTAAATGCAAATAGAATACTGACACTCCATTTTTACTGTGCCCTAGCCTACATTAAGGACAATGATATAATAAGTAAGAACTGAATACCATCATTCAAAAGATGCACAGCTCTTTAAATTCCATAACTTGTGAGTAGGTTTCTTCCTGAGCTTCATCTCACTTTGTCCCTTTTGTAGAACCTTACAGCAGTCCCTCAGTCCCTTTACTTGCCCTTTTTTTTTCTTCTGCTATACTCTGCTCATGTTATGCCTGAGTCTTCTCCAGAACAGACCAGTGGTGGCTGGTGCTCCATTTTTTGGGGGTGGGGGGCGGCAGATAGATTTAGAACTATTTTAATGTAATTACAGTTAAGAAACAAAAACCTGTCAAACGTTTTTGCATAATATAATTTAAAAAGTGCAGCGCTGGACATGTGAAGTGAATTATGAAATTTGATAAACAAATTATTAAAATAATGAAAAAAATAAATCAAAATCAAAAACAGTGACACAATCATACGTGTTAGTCATGTGAAGTGTTTCTTGGAACGTGAACACATAAACTAAAAAAGAGTCTTTTCTTATAAAAAACTTAAGAAAACACATAAAAAGTCCACAACAGTATATTTGATACAAATGTAGATTTCAGGGGTACATTCTTCAATGTTCCATGTTGCCCACCACCGAATAGAAGAAAAAAAGGCTTACCAGAAAGCCTGTGACCGCCTTTACTCAGGGGGGTCAAAACAGGCTTAGTAGATATGCAGAAACCGCCACAGGGATACTCCAAGGGCCACCGATGGATTGGTGCGTCAGGAATCCTTGCCAGATAGCCGACCAGCCAACAACCGCTGTAGATGTTCCCCTGAGTCCTATCCTCTCATGGGGCAAACTTGAGATCTTCCACAGATCCAATGCAAAAAGGAGTGGTTATGATGCCAAAAGAAACAAAAAAGGAAATGCTCCGCTGGTGCAGATAACCCTTGGTTTTCTTTTATTGGCAAATAACGTTAAAATGACAAAGAAAATAGAGCAAGGTAAAAAACGACACTACCGCCGTTTATTTTAAAATCGCGCATGCGCGGTGCGTGCAATGTTGTGACCCTACGGCCGTTTCGTCACAACTGACGATATCAGGGGTACGCACGGACGCACGCGCATGCGCATTAAATACACAAGCGTCAAAAAAGAGGACGATATGATTGGTTCACAAGAGGCTCTGCTTCATTTTGATAGGTTCCAGAAAATTAGCTGCAGAGGGTAATTGCCATCTACATGGAAACCATTAATTAATTGGGAAGGAGGATCGTCAAGCTATTAAACTTCTCCCCATGAAGATAACAGCAAAAGGACATTCCACCTATGCCACCTAGTGACTTTTTAAAAGTATTACACTAAAGTTCACCAGCTGCCTGTATCCTGTGTAAAAGATAGTGGCATACAAAGTGGCATAAAGAATAAAAAATAGAATAAAAAAATGAAAAATAAAATTATAAGCCAATTAACACATCATGGTTGTTGTTATAATGTCTATAGACATTTATAAAGTTACCTACAAACAAGGGGAGTGGCCATGGGAGCGAAATTCGCTCCTAGTAGGGCCAACCTCTTCATGGCCAAATGGGAGGAGGACGTGGTCTTACGCGATAAACCTTCCCAACTCGTCATGTGGAAAAGATTAATTGACGACGTCCTGTTTATTTGGGATGGCGACTCTGAGTCTTTATCCAACTTTCTCCTCTCCCTTAATGGTAATGATAGGGGCATAGTCCTGACTCACGAGGCTAGTTCAGTACAGATCCACTTCCTAGATCTATTGATAACTATAGTGGATGGGAGAATTACTACGTCCACTTTCTTGAAATCCACTGACAGGAATAGTTTTATTCCCCTTAATTCTTGTCATCATCATTCATGGTTGTCCGCTGTCCCTAAGGGCCAATTTCTACGCTTGAGGCGGAATTGTTCAAATCTGGATGAGTTCTTCAGAGAAGCCTCATCCTTGAAATCCAAATTTCTTGACAAAGGCTACGAGGCAACTATGCTGGACACCTTAATCGTAGAGGTTGGAAATAGGGACTGTTTAGAACTTCTAAGGGACAAACCCCCCCAGGTTAACAACGGGGAGGACTTTAGTCTGGCTTTCCTTACCACCTACTCCAGTCAACATTGGGCTATTAAGAGAATTATTAAAAGACATTGGCCAGTTATTAAAAACGACCGTATCCTTGGCCCTCTACTGTCCAACAACCCTCGTGTCCTTTTTAGGGGGGCCACGAGCTTGAGGCATACTCTGGCACCAAATGTTCCCGACCCACCTCAGCGTCCGACTTTCTTTGGTGATCTGCAGGGCTTCTCCCCCTGTAGAAGATGTAGGGTTTGTAAAGTAAATGCATTACGCCAAAGGAGGCTCACAGAGTTTACATCAGTAGGCACAGGCGTCACTTACCCTATTAATTCCCTCATAACATGCACCTCCAAGTGTGTGGTGTACCTTCTTAGGTGCCCTTGTGGTTTGGAATACGTGGGGCGAACCACTAGGAAACTTAGTGTAAGGTTAGGGGAACATATCACCAATATCAAACAAGGGTTTGATAAGCATAGTGTCTCTAGACACTATGACGAAGTGCACAACAGAGACCCTAGTGGCACCACTTTTATAGGGATAGAAAAGAATGTCCCACATTGGCGAGGCATGAATGGGAAGCGAACCATATCCAAATCAGAAACCAACTGGATTTTTAGACTTGGTTCCCATGCCCCCAATGGTTTAAATATAGAGTGGGACATCAATTGCTTTATCAACAACAGCTGATGTCTCTGGAATACATTAGGTTGCTGGTGAAGTTGATGTCCCCCTCTGGCACATTTTTAATGACAATCATGTTTGATTACCTAATATACCTCTAGTGATAATAAATATTGAACATCAGGAATATGCCCCTCTGCGGTGAATGGAGTTTAAAAATCTTAAAAATTCCTATCGAACATCCTCTATAAACTATTTTGTTTTTCCACCTTTTTCAGGTTTCCAATAGGGTTGGTTATTTTTATGTATTGTAATTCTTATAATTAATGTAAGGAGCAAGCTATGCTATTGAATTCATAATAGGCATTAACAGGCTTCGGTGGCTCCTTTTTTCCTTTCTTACTATGATATACCAATTTCCCCTTCTCTCATTTTTTACTTTTTTAATTGGTTTGAATTGGGGCTGGCGTTACCTCTGGTGCAATATTTTAGTATTCCACTAGATGGCATTGGAAACGATGCCCTATGTTGGCTGCCTTTATTCCATTAGGTTTGGTGTTTTTGATAGTTTTATAATTAATTTAGTTTTAGAACTTTATAAATGTCTATAGACATTATAACAACAACCATGATGTGTTAATTGGCTTATAATTTTATTTTTCATTTTTTTATTCTATTTTTTATTCTTTATGCCACTTTGTATTCCACTATCTTTTACACAGCGGCCTGGATACAGGCAGCTGGTGAACTTTAGTGTAATACTTTTAAAAAGTCACTAGGTGGCATAGGTGGAATGTCCTTTTGCTGTTATCTTCATGGGGAGAAGTTTAATAGCTTGACGATCCTCCTTCCCAATTGATTAATGGTTTCCATGTAGATGGCAATTACCCTCTGCAGCTAATTTTCTGGAACCTATCAAAATGAAGCAGAGCCTCTTGTGAACCAATCATATCGTCCTCTTTTTTGACGCTTGTGTATTTAATGCGCATGCGCGTGCGTCCGTGCGTACCCCTGATGACGTCAGTTGTGACGAAATGGCCGTAGGGTCACAACATTGCACGCACCGCGCATGCGCGATTTTAAAATAAACGGCGGTAGTGTCGTTTTTTACCTTGCTCTATTTTCTTTGTCATTTTAACGTTATTTGCCAATAAAAGAAAACCAAGGGTTATCTGCACCAGCGGAGCATTTCCTTTTTTGTTTCTTTTGGCATCATAACCACTCCTTTTTGCATTGGATCTGTGGAAGATCTCAAGTTTGCCCCATGAGAGGATAGGACTCAGGAGAACATCTACAGCGGTTGTTGGCTGGTCGGCTATCTGGCAAGGATTCCTGACGCACCAATCCATCGGTGGCCCTTGGAGTATCCCTGTGGCGGTTTCCGCATATCTACTAAGCCTGTTTTGACCCCCCTGAGTAAGGGCGATCACAGGCTTTCTGGTAAGCCTTTTTTTCTTCTATTCGGTGGTGGGCAACATGGAACATTGAAGAATGTACCCCTGAAATCTACATTTGTATCAAATATACTGTTGTGGACTTTTTATGTGTTTTCTTAAGTTTTTTTATAAGAAAAGACTCTTTTTTAGTTTATGTGTTCACGTTCCAAGAAACACTTCACATGACTAACACGTATGATTGTGTCACTGTTTTTGATTTTGATTTATTTTTTTCATTATTTTAATAATTTGTTTATCAAATTTCATAATTCACTTCACATGTCCAGCGCTGCACTTTTTAAATTATATTTTGTTTTTTGTGCCCTCATATCGGGGTTATAGTGCACAGCAGCAGGATTTTTCCTAATTTTTTTCACAATTTTTTATGCACCTAGCGCAATTTCTTTTCCTTAAACGTTTTTGCATGTTGCGCTTACCTTATTGTAAGCTACAATGGTGTCCGTTTATGAAGCAGTGATCAGCTGGGATCCCGAGGATCGCCGCTGATCACAGTCCATAAACAGTTTATGAAACAGTGATAATGGGGGAGAACATGTTTGAACTTGTTCTCCCACCGATTATCTCTACACATGGAGAATCCTCATTGAATGACACAGTAATGGCTAGATTATAAAGCTGTGATCTCAGCGCTTCACTGGCGATCTGAGTCAGAATTCACACTCCCCGATTCACCAGCTCAGAGCTGGTGAATCGGGGAGTGAAGAGAGAATCCCGGGGGATCTGATTGGGAAGGAGGAAGATTTTTAAGTTCCTTATGCCTCGTTCAGACCCCCCAACACTGTAAGCATGTCCCCCTGTCATATTTATGTGTATACATATATATATACCGTATATATAATGTGTATATGTATATATATATAATGTGTGTGTATATACATGTATATATAATGTGTGTGTGTGTGTGTGTGTATATATACATATGTATATAATGTAAGGGGACTCATTATTTTATTAACATTAATCCACGCTGTCTGTCCATGTATTGAGCAGTGATAATTTATCACTGCTTAATAAACTGACATCTCGGTGTTTCGGTGAATTTCTGGTACTGTAATCTCGTAAAGTCTCACGAGATTCCAGTATCAGGGGCCGTTCTCCACTGTTGGAAGCGCTTGTAGATCTCTTCGCTCCTCCAAAGGTGAAGCAATCTACAAAGCTTCATAAACTGGCACACAGAGGAGAAAGATCTTCACTGTGAATGCCGGAGAATGAAGCAGTGAATAGATTTCACTGCTTCATAAACGGACACCAATGTGCATGGCTGGCAGCTTCAGTAAGTTTCAGTCATGTCTAAAATAGTACAGACCTACATCGGCAGCCTTTGCTCTAATTACTTTTTTTTTGTGAGAGATTGATTTATTGATGAGAGCTACCAGCTTCTCATTTTATTTACTGACTTATGTAAGTTGTATAGCTTGCATTTTTAGATTTAGTCAGTTGCTTGTCTGCATTTAGTTACCACCGATGCACGAGTAATCCACAAGTATCAATAAATAGAGATTCATTTCAAACTTAGCATCAACTTTTCAGGATTTTCAGCAAAGCATCAAAGACAGAAATACTCACAGTTATTAGTGGAGTTTCTCAATTGTCCAGAATTTTAGAAAAAAAAGGCATACAACTTTCCCTTGGTTACTTGCTTAAAAGCTAGAAAATCACACATTATAAGTACAGGACCCCCTCTCCCTATACAGTCATTGTTGGGCAAGAATAATTTTCTAATACACATTAGTCAGGTTGAAAAAAGACACAGGTCCATCCAGTACAACCATAAAAAAATAAAAAAATAAAATAAAAACATATAGTACAATCCAATATACCCAATTATATACCCACAGTTGATCCAGAGGAAGGCAAAAAACCCCAGCAGAGCATGCTCCAATTTGCTACACGCAGGGAAAAAATTCCTTCCTGATCCCCCAAGAGGCAATCAGATTTTCACTGGATCAACTTTACCTATAAATGTTAGTACCCAGTTATATTATGTACATTTAGGAAAGTATCCAGGCCTTTCTTAAAGCAATCTACTGAGCTGGCCAGAACCACCTCTGGCGGAAGTCTATTCCACATTTTCACAGCTCTTACTGTGAAGAAACCTTTCTGTATTTGTAGATGAAATCTCCTTTCCTCTAGACGTAAAGAGTGCCCCCGTGTCCTCTGTGTTGACCGTGAAGAGAATAACTCAACACCAAGTTCACTATATGGACCCCTTATATATTTGAACATGTTGATCATATCCCCCCTTATTCTCCTCTTCTCAAGAGTGAATAAATTCAGTTCCTCTAATCCTTCCTCATAGCTGATCTCCTCCATGCCTCTTATCAGTTTGGTTGCCCTTCTCGGCACTTTTTCCAGAGTGCAGCGCTACTACAGTGATAATTCAATGCTATATTAAGTGCTATGTATACGTACAATAAAATTCAAAATCATAAAAAAAAATTCTTAATAAATGTCCCATAAATCAATATCAATCTTGATAGTAGTGCTCCAGTGTTATCATCTCACCGTGCTTCTCAATAATTCTTATTGCTTGTGCACACCACCAGCAGCTATTTAATCATCCTTTTTGAGAACTGGTGCCCAAAACTGAACTGCATATTCCAGATGAGGTCTTACTAATGATTTGAATTGGGGCAAAATGATATCTCTATCTCTGGAGTCCATACCTCTCTTAAACAAGAAAGGACTTTGCTCGCTACCAAAACCTCCAGATCCTTCTCCACTACTGATTCCCCCAATTGTACTCCCCCTAGCATGTATGATGCATGCATATTCTTAGCCCCCAAGTGCATAACTTTACATTTCTCAACATTAAACCTCATCTGCCACATAGTCGCCTAATTAGACAGTGCATTGAGGTTCGCTTGTAAATTGGAGACATTGTGTAAGGACGTTATTCCACTGCATAGCTTGGTGTCATCTGCAAAGACAGAAATGTTACTTTTGATCCCAGACCCAATATCATTTATAAAGATATTAAAAAGTAAGGGTCCCAGCACTGAACCTTGGGGTACACCACTGATAACCCTAGACCATTCAGAGTAAGAATCATTAACCACTACTCTCTGAATTCTGTCTTTTAGCCAGTTTTCTATCCATTTACAAACTGATATTTCCAAGCCTTTTGCAAAATCCAAGTATACCACGTCCACAGCCACTCCAAGGTTTTACTTACCTCTTCATAAAAAGAAATCAGGTTTGTCTGACAACGTCTGTCTTTCATGGATGCATGTTGTCTGTTGTTTAAAATGTTTTTTTCCAGCAAGAACTCGTCTATGTGGTCTTTTATTGAATGCTCCAGTATCTTCCTGACTATAGAAGTTAAACTAACAGGTCTATAGTTACTTGGTAAAGACTTTGATTCCTTTTTAAATATAGGCACCACGTTCGCCCTCTGCCAATCTAGTGGTACTATTCCTGTCATTAATGAATCCCTAAAAATTAAATACAACGGCTTTGAAATTACAGAGCTCAATTCTTTTAGGGTCCGTGGGTGGATGCCATCAGGTCCAGGTGCTTTATCCACCATTATTCTGTCTAAATATTTCTGGACCATATCACTTTTGAGCCATTGTGGATCATTTGGGGCTGTGTCAATACCACCCCCATTATGGACATGAGCTCCCCCATGCTCTTTTGTATACACAGAGCTGAAGAAAGTATTTAATAAATTAGCCTTCTCCTTGTGCCCAGTCACCCACTCTAGATTATTTTGTAAAGGGCCTACATGCTCAGACCTGACCTTTTTACTATTAATATAATTGAAGAATTTTTTGGGGTTTGTTCTACTATCTTTTGCATTCTGTCGTTCATTTTGAATTTTTGCATCCTTGATTTCCTTTTTACATATTCTGTTAAATTATTTGTAACATTTAAACAACACTAGTGTTCCTTCATTTTTATATTTTTTAAAAGCTCTTTTCTTATTGTTTATAGCTTTTTTAACTTTGACCGTGAGCCACATAGGTTTTATTTTTAGCCTTTTAAACTTATTGCCCATGGGAATATACTTTTCAGTGAGGTCCCAAACAGTCTTTTTGAAGAATTCCCATTTCTGTTCTGTGTTTATCGATGCCAATATTCCCTCCCAATCTAAATCCTGGAGAGCAGCCCTCATCTTTGGAAAATTTACTCTCTTGAAGTTAAGTGTTTTTATCTTTTCCATATGTATTTCTTGTTTACAGCTAACAACAAATGAAATCATGTTATGATCACTGCTACTCAGGTGTTCCTTTATCTGAACATTAGTAATAAGCTCTGCATGGTTTGAGATTACCAGCTCCAACAGAGCTTTATTTCTAGTTGGGGCCTCAAGAAACTGGACCATAAAATTGTCCTGTAATAGGTTTATAAATGTTTGCCCTTTAACTGTCCCAGCAGTGCCATTACTCCAGTCGATTTCTGGGTAGTTAAAATCCCTCATTATTATCACCGTCCCAGCCCTTGCAGCCCTTTCCATCTGTGCAAGGAGCTCGTTAACATTGGGTGGTCTATAACAAACTCCAATGATTAACTTTCTATATGCAGTTCCACCCATAATGCTTCAGACTCATCACACTCTCCATCAACCAGGTCCTCTTTCACACTTGCTTTGAGATCACTTCTCACATAGAGACAGACCCCGCCACCTTTCCTTTTTACCCTGTCTCTCCAAAAGAGTGCATAGTCAGGATTATTAATAGCCCAATCATGTGAGGATTGAAGCCAAGTAGGCAAGAAGGCACCTGTGCTTCCCCCTGTGGGTAATGCACAGAGTGCTGAAATTAGGTGTGTGATGTTCATGACAGGGCAATCTCAACTAATCAAAATACTTTTAAAGTTAGAGGATTGAAGATAGTAAAGATTACCAATAAGGTATCTGGATCACAGAATTTTATATACCCAGGGGTACAGATAGGCTGGCACAAGGGGTGGGCGGGAGGGATGGCTACCCTGGGCACAGTGGTTTACTGTAAGTATGGGGGCACCTTCCCTCTGTTACAAGGTTGACAGGAGTAGTGACAGCGGCAGTGATTTTGACAAGCGAGTGACTACTGGGCGTAGGATCCCCTAAGCTTGCACATCATGAATGGGGGGTGGTGGTGCAATTTGGCATCTTTACCTGGGCACTGGGTAACCTTGTCCCAGAACTGGGTACACAAAGCCCTCCTGATGGGGCCCAGGGATACCTGTTGTCAGTCTCAGTGCAGCATTGTGCAGGACCCCAACCACATAATTTCTAATGGTGGCTCTGGGGTCCTGCTGGAAACTCCAGGGCCTCTCCCACTAGCCCACTGATTAGAGAATGAGGGGACTGGGGGCAGGGTCCACAGAGAGAAAGTATGTATGTTGGCCTGATCACTGCTGGAGCTTCTCCTTTTTCCCTTTTTAGTCAGGGACCCCAGATGGCACCAAGTGCCCCATGTTTGGATTGCCTCCCTTTCTTTGATCTATTTATCCTGCTGCTGGATTTCATCTGTCTGCATTATGTACATCACACACCTAATTTCTGCACTCTGTGCATTACCCACAGAGGGAAGCACAGGCACCTTCTAAGTGTAGCTGTTAGAAAGTATTTATTTAAGGTAAATTAAGAACTACTCACAACTGTAGTATAAAAACTATCATGTTGCTCATGGCACTTTATGAGATGGTCCTCAGCAATGTAGTCTGGGGGATCCACAAGGGACGTTGTCATCTGTTAGGCTGTACTGGATATATATATTCCTTGAAAGGGATCAAAATCGTGTCTAAATGAGAAAAACAAACAAACATTTTATATATTATATATATAAACATTTTATATATTATATTATATATATATTATGTACACTAGCATAAGTGGTACACAACTAAATGTGCATATCAATGATGATGGTATTCCTACCATCATCATTGATATGCACATTTAGTTGTGTACCACTTATGTGTACATATGTTGTTGTGAACAAAGCCAAAGAGGATGGAATGGAGTAAGAAAATACTATCCAGGAGTACTTACTGTAAAAATGTCTGTACAGACCTTAAGGGTCCATGACGATATGGAGATAACCCCTGAATGAAAAATAATACCTGTTATTATTGTGTCATGAGATATCTGAATACACCAAGAAGCCACTAAACTTTATTAGTATTTATAATCTTCCTAATCCTTTTGTATACTCATTCAGGTAATGGGGATGGAAATGTCCACCCTTAGGCTGTGTAATGGATGAGATGGTGTGGTATGAATAAAGTATAGGCGATAGTGAATAATCTTGTAGAGGAAAAAACACCCAGACTTAAAGTAAGGTGTTCATCTCGAGCTTCTACACAGAGCTGCCTCAGTGAGCTACACTCGGACTAGTTATGGACTTTGTCATATAGTAATGGACTCGGGCTACATGAGCCATTGTCTTATGCATTTCTTATGGATTGCTTCCTTTTTAATTTGAATTTCATTTTGAAAATTGTTTCCACTCTTGGTGTCCACTTTGCGCCGATAATTACCCCTCTCCTGTGCATTACCCACTCCTGACACCTGCATTCTGTGAACTATTGTCTCCTGACCCCTGCACTATGTACATTACATACAAGTGACCTCAGCATTATGTGATTTACTCAATTTTAACTTATACAAACGGTAAATTATGTGAACCTAGCCCCTTCACTGTGTACATTAGACACACCTGACCCTTGCACCATGTACATTATATACTCCTGTCCCCTGCACTCTGTGCTTAACTCACTCCTGACCTCTACATTCTGTACACTGTATCCACCTGATCCCCTGCACTTTGTACATTATATATACCTGACCCCTGCAATTTGGACAACACACACACTTGACCTTTGCACCCTGTGGGTTACCCTCTCCTGACCACTACACTCTTTGCATTACTTACTTCTGACCCCTACACTCTGCTGACATTTGCATTCTGTGTGTAACCCACTCCTAACACCTGCACTCTGTATGTTACATAATTTAAACCCCCTACACTCTACAGGTAGGCTAAAATATTAGGCACAATGTTGCCAAAGGTTATCTTCAAATTTTGAGTGAGGGGAGGGTTACCAGGTTAAGCAGTATGGGGCCTCATAATTTCTAATTTCAGCCCTGTGTACACCAATGGAGATGTAGGAAGAATTAATAGTTTCTGCATCTTGACACTCCTTGATTGCCAAAAAGGAATACAGTTTGTCAAAAATGGCATGTGTTTGACACAAAATCATTTCAAAAGCCTGTGTGTACAAGCACTTTCTGATTACTAATTCTATAGTATGAAACAATTTTATTCCACAAAAACTAAAAATGTACACGTCACTTCTGGGTCAGCAAGAAGAAAGGAAGGAGAGCTAACGCATCTGCCATTCTGGTCCCAGGTTCACTGATGAACACATTCAACATGTAAAACATGGTGGAGCCACACACGCATGGGTGAGGTGCCAGTTACCGGGGCGGGGGACAGGGGGTCAGAAGTAATCAGACGGCTGCATATCTGCCCAATTGCTTCCATCTGACAGCCAGAAGTCGGCCTGCCAGATATACAAACAATCCCAATATACAATTAATGTGTGTAAAACCCTTACGCTGTCAGGTTTGTATGATGTATAGACCTGGCAGCTAAAGGGTTTCAAGACCTTGCAAATACAGAAAAACAACTGTTTCTCTTCCAACAAGGTGCTCAGTTCCTAAGCCCTGTTCAGCTGACAACACGTATCAGAGCATTTTTTGGTATTTGGCACTGCACTACTTTAACTGGTAATTGCACAGTCATGCAACACTATACCCAAACTAAATTTGTATCTTTTTTTTATACAAATATAGCTTTATTTGGTGGTATTTTGTAATATAAACGAAAAAAGATCGAAAATTTTGAAAAAAAACAAAACAATATTTTCTATTTTCTGTTATATAAAAAATAACCAATGAACTCAAATTTCATCATAAATTTAGGTCAAAATGTATTCTGATACATGTAATTGATAAAAGAAAAAATATCCCAATAAGTATATATTAATTGGTTTGTGTCAAAGTTATAGCAACTACAAACTGTGGTATTTATGCAGCTTTTACTTTTTGACTGCCTATCACACTCCTTGAGGTGCTAAATTCCAGGGCAGCAACCCCCCCCCCCCCCCCCAATGACTCCTTCTTGGAAAGTAGACACCCTAGGAAATTTGCTGAGAGGCATGTTGAGCCCATGGAAGATTTTATTTTTTGTCAAATGTTTGTATAAAATGACAAAAAAAAATTCTTTTTTTTTTTTTTTTTTTACAAAGTTGTCATTTTAATAAGATATTTCTCACACATGCCATGGGTATATGTGGAATTACACCCCAAAACACATTCTGCTACGATCATGGGGATACCACATGTGTGAGACTTTTTTGAGAGCCCAGCTGCGCATGGAGCACGAAAACAAATGCACACCTTCAGGTTTTCAAAGGGCATAATTTCCTCATTTCACTTCCTCACTACCTATCAGTTTCAGAGGTCCTGAAATGCCAAGATTACACAAACCCTCAAATGACCCCTTTTGGGAAAGTAGACACCCCAAGCTATTTTCTGAGAGGCATGTTGAGTCCATGGAAGATTTTTATTTTTGCCACAAGTTTCTGAAAAATGGCAAAAAATGAAAAAAACAAAAAACTTTCTTTACACAAAGTTGTCACTTAAATTATATATTACTCATACATGCCATGGGTATACAGTATATGGAATTACACACCAAAATACACTCTGCTGCTTCTCCTGAGTATGGGGATACCACATGTGTGAGACTTTTTGGGAGCTTGGCTGCGTACGGGTGCCAAATAATAACCCCTTTTTGGAAAATAGACACCCCAAGGAATTATTTTGGGGCTTCTCTACTCCCATGTACCTCACAATCAGCGCACCTCCCGTTTCACTTCAATTTTACTTATTTAATTTTCACTTTCACCATTTTTTTCACTTAATATTTGATGCTTTTTTTCATGTCTCTTCATGTTGTTTAAATGCACACTTCACCATATTCTATTTACCTTTATCTTGATGTTCACCCCACATCTATTCTCACCTTTTCATTCACTTCTTCACTGGCCCACATTTTTGGCTTGGTAAGTCCACACCATATCCATGTCTTTTACTTTATGTACCCAGATTCTGGTCGTTATTATTTTTATTATTTGTGGCTCCCCCGAGTCACCGCGGGAGACCTCCCTTGGTGGCGGTGCTCTGCGCTTGGTGGCTGCTGGGACATGGGTAAGCAGCTCTGCTCCTTCCCCCTTCTTATCCCCATCAATACTCCTTTTAATTATGATGCTGCTTTACAAGTCCTTACCTTTATGTCTTTCGATCATTATATTGTCTCTTTGATCCTATCACAGATACCCTCCCGATGAAGCGGCCATTGCCTGCGAAACTAGTAGAGGAAAATTACATCTGTGATCTATTGTCCTATTGTGATTCTCCCCTTCTGGGGTTAATCCTTTCACTGGTGATATATTTGTACTGCTACCATGTTTTTTATCTGTAAATGATGATTTGTTTTTTGGCAACAATAAAATCTTCTGTAACTTTTATATCCTGTTTTATTATTCAAAATTGTATTGTCTCTACTGTACCGTGATAGTCCAATCGCCCTCATGTTCTTGTGGCAACCTGGTTGGGGATCAGGCTGCCAATTTTGCTATTCAATTATTCCTGGATGATGGTACAAGTACTTATCAATCCCTATTTTGGTACCCACCATAGAGGCCACACTTTCTTTTTATACCCCAAGGAATTTGATAAAAGGCATGGTGAGTATTTAGCAGATCTTGTTTTTTTGTCAAAAGGATTTGAAAAATAAAACAATAAAATAAAAAATACATTTTCATTTTCTTTCCTCATTTAAAAAAAAACGTGTGGCAAAATACTCACTATGCCTCTTAGCAAATACCTTGGGGTGTCTACTTTCCAAACATGGGTCACTTGAGAGGTGTTTTGTACTATTCTGATATTTCTGGGTCTCCGAAACTGTAATAGGTCGTCAGGAAGTGTCAGCTTTCAGTGCTGTCGCTGTTTAAATGACAATTGTGCGGTCATGCTACACTGAAAATTTTTATCATTTTGTTCCCACAAGTATAGCTTTCTTTTGGGGGTATTTGATCACCGCTGGGGTTTTTATTTTTTGCTAAACAAATAAAAAAAGACCCCAAATTTTGAAAAAAAAAGTTTTTCTTCGTTTCTGTTATAAAATTTTGTAAATAAGTATGTTTTCTCCTTCACTGATGGGCACTGATAAGGCTGCAATGACAAGCACTGATAACATGGTACTGATGGGCACTGATGAGGGGGCACCAACAAGGTGGCACTGATGAGGTGGCACTGACGGGCACTGATGGTGGGCACTGATATGCGACACTGATGGGCACTGATAGGTGGCACTGATATGCAGCACTGATGGGCACTCATAGGCAGCACAGATGGGCACTCATAGGTGGCACTGATGGGCACTGATAGATGATACTGATGGCACTGAAAGGCTGCACTGATGAATACTTATGGGTGGCACTAATGGGCACTGATAGGCAGCACTGATGGGCACTGATAAGTGGGCTCTGATGGGCATGGATGGGCACTGATAGGTGGCACTGATGGACACTGATAGATGGCACTGATGGGCATCACTTATAAGGAGGCACTGGCAGGCATTAGTGATGAACACTGATTGGCACCATTTGTGGGAACTGATTGGCACCATTTGTGGGCACAGATTGGCATCCCTGGTGGCCATGGGTGGCATACCTGGTGGTCATCAGTGGTGGCCATCTCTGGTGGAGCTGGGTGGGCATCCTCAGGGGGGCTGTGCTGATAATCAGCTCAGACCTCCTCTGTCAGGAGAGCAGCTGATCAGCTCTCCTCTACTCGCTTTTGTCAGACGCGAGTGAGGAAAAGCCAATACACAGCTCTTCCTGTTTACATTGTGATCAGCTGTGATTGGACACAGCTGAACACATGGTAAAGAGTCTCCGTCAGAGACTCTACCTAGATCAGAGTTGTGGTGTGTCAGACTGACATGCCGTAACAAAATGGCCATGCGGCGGCTTGTTATCCTAATCACCAGGGCCGGACTGGCCTACCGGGATACCTGCCCCGGGCCGCTTTGGGCTAAGCTGTGGCTGCAGTGCTGCTCTCCCTCCTCCTCCTCCCCCTCTACATGTCACACATAGCAGGCATCTCCTGCTGTGTGTCTCGGAGCTGAGTGTGAAAAGTCCCGCCCTTCTCCTTGAGCAGCTCGTGTGATAGGCAGAACAATGCGTCTATCACACAAACTGGTCTGGGAGGGGGACGGGACTTTTCACACTCAGCTCAGCCACTCTGCTGTCACGTGCTGCTATCCTGACGAGACGATATGGATTGGGATCGCATTATGTGTGCTATTTATGCTTGCTACCAAGAATATTGTCTGTAAGTTTTCTACCTACATTAAAGTCTGTGCTTTTACTATAATAGAGAGCACTTACATACAATAATGTAAGGGGGCACTGATATAAAGGTTTCCCCCTTAAATCAGTAACCCCCCCTCTTACCTTAGTGTATTTTCTGCGGAAGGTGGTCTCTGGTTCCCAGAGTCCACCTTCCCCCCCTCACATTCCCAGAGTCCCAGGTGTCCCCCTTGATAGCTCCACCACTTTTACAACTTATAACTGGAATTTGCTGTTTTATATATATATATATATCCCTAGCTCTATGTGCTTTCATATCTGTCTTATTTATATATAATATGCTCTTTAAATGTGCTTTAAAATACATCGTTTTTTCTTCCATGAACAAGAAAATAATGACGTTATGCTGTTGGGCTGGTATAATAATGCTATGGGGCTGGTATGACATTTTTTCCAGGGCTGGATTTTATTCCCAGTCCGGCCCTGCTAATCACGTCATGTGACGTCCGGTCAGGATAACAGAACCACTTTGCCGACATCATATTGTAAACAAATAAATATAAACTTGTGCTAAAAAATAAAATCTTCCATGTCTCCCAGCAAATACCTTGGGGTGTCTACTTCCCAAAAAAGTGGCAACTTGGCGGGTGTTTGAACTGTCCTATAGTGATGAGTCAAACACCCCCCTGTTCAGTTCGCACCAGAAAATACGAACAGGCAAAAAATTTGTACGAACACATGAACACCGTTAAAGTCTATGGAACACGAACATGAAAAACCAAAAGTGCTCATTTTAAAGGCTTATATGCAAGTTATTGCCATTGTTTGGGGACCCGGGTCCTGCCCCAGGGGACATGTATCAATGCAAAAAAAGTTTTAAAAACTGCATTTTTTTTAGGAGCAGTGATTTTAATCATGCTTAAAGTAAAACAATAAAAATGAAATATTCCTTTAAATATCATGCCTGGGGGGTGTCCTTAGTATGCCTTTAAAGTAGCAAATCTTTCCTGTGTTTAGAACAATACCACAGCACAATGAAATTTCTAAAGGAAAAAATCAAATTTAAAACTGCTCGTGGCTGTAATGTATTGTTGGATTACGGCAATATAGATAAAAATCATTGAAAAAAACGGCATGGGGACATGTATCAATGCAAAAAAAAAAACACTTCCGGACCGGCTCACAACGATATATGTCGGCAATTTGAAGAGGAGTATCTTTGTTATGGCAGCAGCTAGCTGCCATAACCCCAGTATCCTTTTCTTCAGTGAGCAGTGTGGGTTCCGATAATAGTGGTCTCTGTGGTGGATTTGCAGCAAGATCACTTTTATCTGTGGCAGGAGAGGGCCACCCCTCCCGCCGATCTCCGGTGGCCTTTGCCGCTTGCCGGAGCCGTCGGTGGCGACAGAGGCGATCGGGTCCTCTCCCTGGCTTGGTATGGAGATGAGTAAGGGGAAGATGGCCCTCACCCATCTCCATACCATTGCAGGGCGGAAGCGGCGTCAAAACGTCACTTCCGCCCATAGCTCTTAAAGCAACATTTCTTTTTTAAATGACATTTAATTTAATTTTTTTTTATTGCATTTTAGTGTAAATATGAGATCTGTGTTTTTTTGATCCCAGATCTCATATTTAAGAGGTCCTGTCATGCTTTTTTTCTATTACAAGGGATGTTTACATTCCTTGTACCCTGTTTCCCCGAAATTTAAGACAGCATGATTGTCAGTGATGGCTGCAATATAAGCCCTACCCCCCAAATAAGCCCTACTCTGTTTCCCTGAAAAAAAGCTTTACCCTGAAAATAAGACCTACAGGGACTTTAACTGGGGCTTATTTGGGGGGTGGGGCTTATATTGCAGCCATCACCGACAATCACGCTAGGTCTTATTTTCAGGGAAACAGGGTAATAGGAATTAAACCCATTTTTTTTTAAAAGAACAGTGTAAAATAAAAAATAAAAAGGTAAAATAAATAAGAAAAAAATAAACAAATACATTTTTAAATCAATTTACTCGGCGTAACATTATCCTTCACAATATAAAAAAATTGGGCTAACTTTACTGTTGTCTTATTTTTTTAATCAAAAAAGTGTATTTTTTCCAAAAAAGGTGCGCTTGTAAGACTGCTGAGCAAATATGGTGTGAAAGTATTGCAACGACCGTCATTTTATTCTCTAGGATGTTAGAAAAATATGTAAAATGTTTGGGGGTTCTAAGTAATTTTCTACCAAAAAAAACTGTTTATAACTTGTAAACAACAAATCTCAGAAAGAAAAAATACAGCATCGCAACACACAATATAAGTGAAATTAACAAAAAAGTCCAAATAAAAATCTAAATAAATGCAACTGAAGTGTTAGTCCACAATGAAGTAGGTGCAAAAAATGCTTCACAAACTTGCAGGAGTACAGTGACACCCCCTTTTGCATCCCCACTCACCAGAACAAGACGACCCCTAGCTTTGCAGTCCAGGGGTCACTTCGGGCTTGTAAATGGTATCCCACACATGTGGATTGGTGTCAAAACATCAGATGGTGAATCGGTGTAAACATCAGATGTGTAGATTCCAATAGGAGGCTCTCCACAGGATATACAGGCACCCAGAAACGAAAAGAGGATGGACTAATAGTGAAGTACTGCTATAAAAGTTGATCAAATGCGCATAGGGATTGGTACTTACAAAAAGATGGTCAAAAACAGGCATGGATATAGAGCTGTAGATACAGGAAGCAGCCTTTCATAGCGTGCGTTCCACAGACCGGAAGTGACATGAAACCAGGAAATTATGTAAAATGCATTTCGCTCTCCCTCAGGGCGTCATCAAGGACCTAATTTCCTGCTGATAGAGCTGTAATTATATACTGAGAGAGAGAGAGAAACAAAATGGCACTGCGGCCATCTTGTTGGTTAGATAAAAACTTTTACTACCATGGTTGCGGCCATCTTGTTGGTTAGTGGATGGAGCATGGTCCATAGGAGAGACAAGGTCGCCATGGACCTGGTTGGAAAAAAAAATAACTTAGAGAAAACTTTGACGTCGATTCCGGTGACATGGTAAAATTAGTGCCAAATATAAATATACAAAAATACCTAAACTAAACACATGAAATAAATAGAAATAGGAATAAATATAAAAATAAAAATAAAAAAATAAAAGATGAAAAAAAGCGAATATAAGTAATAGAAATAAAATGAAAATTAAAAATGAAAATAAGAATAAAAATAAAAAAAGAATAAAAAATAAAAATGAAAATAAAAATGAAAATAAAAATGAAAATAGGAAAAAAAAATAGAAATGGAAAACAAAATGAAAATAAAAATAAAAATAAAAGTAAAAATAATAATAATGATAAAAATAAAATAAAAAATAGAAAAAAATGAATACCAAAAAAATGAAAAAAGAAGAACAATAAAGTAAATAATAAAACTAAAAACAACCCCTAACAGGACAACAGCACTAAACTATAAAGTAAATAATAAAACTAAAAACAACCCCTAACAGGACAACAGCACTAAACCTGCCATACTAAAAATTGGACAAGAAACAGTTCAGGTCTAGTTCAATGTTCAACCCCTGAGGGCTCATAGTTCTTAAACGATGGATCCACTGAGTCTCATTGCGAGAAATGGCTCTTTTAAGATTACCCCCTCTCTAATGCCCTTCAATTCTGTCAATACCACAGAAGGTAAGCCCACTTGGGTCCTTACCGTGGACCAACTTAAAATGATTGGATAAACTATGATGTTTAAAACCCTTTTTAATTCTGTTAACATGTTCACATAGTCTGACTCCCAATGCCCTAGTGGTCCTGCCTACATACTGAAGACCACAGGGGCAGGACAAGAGGTAAGTGACATGGGTCGTACCACACGTGATGAACTTGTTGATTTTAAAAGACTCGCCTGAGGCGCATGAAGTGAAATCCATAGTTTTCCTTACCCTATGTTTTTGGATGTTTTACACATCACACACCTCCCACAACTAAAAAAACCCACCTGATCCAAAAAGGTACATGTTTTCTTAGGCGGATCAACAATGTTGGGTGCTAGTCTCAAACGTAAAGTGGGGGGGTTTGGTGTAGATAAACTTTGGTTTGTTTGGTAGCACCTTAGCAAGATCATTATCCTTCAACAGGAGGTGCCAATATTTACGAATTCTTTTTTCCACCTGTTTGTACTGACGGGTGAAACCGATCATAAATGAGATGCCAAAGTCTCTATCATCCACCACTTTTTTCTAAAACAGATCGTCTCTATCAGTGCCCCTTACAACTGCCAAAGTCTTATTTAACTCACAAGGGGAGTATCCTTTTTCCAAAAAACGGTCAAACAAAACCTTAGGCTGTAGGTCGAAATCCTTGATTCTGGCACAATTCCGCATAACCCTCAGGAACTGGGTTTTAGGAATTGTGCTAAGCCATCGGGGGTGGTGACAGCTTCCTAGCGGAATGTTGCCATTTCTGTCCACTTCCTTAAAATAGGTTTTAGTGGACAGTTGATGGTTCTCTTTGAAGATGACTAAATCCAAAAAATGTATGCTTTGATTGTCAGAAGTTGACGAGAAGGAGATACCCATACTCACCAATTTTCAACAAAAAACGTAAAAATGACTCATTTGATCCTGCCCAAACAATAATGATGTCATCAATATAATGCTTGTAAAACTTAACCTGAGGGAAATTACTACTAAAGATGGCATCTTTTTCCCAATAACTCATGAACAAGTTGGCAACTGAGGGGGCGTACTTAGCTACCACTCTCTTTTGCCTATAAAACTTCTTGTCATGCCAGAAAAAGTTATGACTCATGGCCAAATCTAAAGCATGAACCAAAAAATCTTTTTGTTTGTTTTTCATCTTCGTATTATTTAGGGCCCATACCACAGCTTCAACAGCATGTTTCTGTTGGATATTGGTATATAGAGAATTGACATCAATGCTGGCCAGTATGTCACCTAAAATTAACCTCTACTTGTAACAATTGCATGAGGTTCCTACTATCTTTAAGATATTAAGGACAACTCTGAGCCAACGGCTGTAAGAAACTGTCCAAGTCCAATTCTGGTAAACAAAGAATCCGCCCCACTCAAAATAGGTCTCCCTGGTGGTTTGAGTGGGTTCTTGTGGATCTTTGGTAGTTGGTAAATAACTGGTACTCGCGGGGCATCGGGCACCAGATATCTAGCTTCCTTTTTGTTAACAATACCTTCATCTTGGGCACTTTTAACCAGACGTCTCAGCTTGGCTTTGAATTTATTGGTAGAATTACCCCCCAATTTTTCATATGTATCAGCATCATGGACAAGTCTGTTGAGTTCCATTAAATAGTCAGAATTGTTAAGGATAACTAACCCCCCCCCCCTTTGTCAGCACTTCTAATGACGATCTGCTTGTATTTTTCTAAAGATTTAATGCCCCTTTCGATATCAGTTTTACGCCTACTAGGTTTATTGACTAAACCTTTTAAGTCAAGTTGGACCAAGGATTTAAAGTGGTTATAATCCCTTTACAACCACTTTAAAAACTACAGGCAAGCCTATAATTAGGCTTACCTATAGCTGCACTGCATATCTCCTAAACCTGCACGGTTTAGGAGATATCCCTGTATTTGCATGTGCCGACATCATGCGGCACATGCACACTTAAGCCAACTGAAGCAATGGCAAGTACGTGCCGTTGCTTCAGTTGTACTGTGCTGTTCACGGCGGCTCCCGCGTGCATGCGCGGGAGTGATGTCATTGTGGCTCCGGCCAATCACAGCGCCGGAGCACTGATACCCGGAAGCAAGCCCAGGGCGACATGTCGGTAGCCTGAGGGAGAGACGAGGGCGGCTGCAGGGGCTTCATTCTCGGGTAATTCATAATGAGCTAGTATGCTATGCATACTAGCTCATTAAGCCTTTATCTTGCAGGGTGTGTTTTTAATTTTTTTTGCAGGAGGGTTTACTTCCTCTTTAAAAACCTCAGAAAAATGACTATTGGGATTTCTAGGATTGAAGACCGATCTGTTCCTTAAATTCGTATGAAGATATTCGGAAATTTCTTGTCCTGATTGAGGTGTAATTTTACTAAAATGTTTCTTAATATTTAATTTCCTCCTTTTGAAGATTAATAAAAATATCAAATTTATTCGAATCCCTATTGGGAGCATATTTAAGGCCCAATTCTAAAACTTTCAACTCATCCGGAGTGAAAGTAACATTGCTTAAATTAAAAATACCTTGCATTAAGTCTCTCATTTTCTTTTTCCTTTTGGTCCTCTGCAGCCTCTCCTTTTGCCAAGCCTGGAACCTCCACATATGGTCTGGGGGGTGCAACAGGGTACCAAGGTTTCCATTCCTCTCCCCCATTCATCTGAGGATGTTGGCCTCTCCCCCTCCCTCTGGGATGATTGAATCCCCTCCCCCTCCACGGGGACCACCATATCCCCTTTTCTGAAAATCCCCCCCTATAATTGGAACCAGGGTGTCCTCTCTGTGCTCTCAGAGGTGGGCCTCCCCTGGATTGCGGTGGGGCCCAACCTGGACTGTTCCATCCACGGTTATTGCCATAGTCCTGCTGATGGTAACCACGACTATAGTCATAATTCTGTTGGTGATAACCATCAGAAGCATAGCAATCATCCTGTTGCAAGGGTTCATACCTATTGTGTATAGGAACTCCATAGGTATTGGTATCAGCCTGGGATCTCCCATAATTTGGGCCCTTTTGGGATACCTGTGGGGTGGGGACATTAGTGTTGGATGAGATGTAAGGTGTGGCAGAAATGGTATCTTGATCATTGAAGGCTGTAACCTCTTCCGTCAATACAACATCCTGCCACTTGTACACCTTATTGGCTTTGTAATCATTAGTATCTCTCACATACTTTTTCATCTTTTTCTTCTGGGTGTCTTTGTCAATTTTACTGACAAAATCCTGTAGATATTTAATTTTTTCTTTAAACCCAGCTGAGCCCTCCAAAGGCGCTAATTTATCTTTGACCGCATTAATATTAGCCTCTATATTCTTTAATCTCTTTTATTTCTGTGAAATTAAAAGTTCTAATAATTTATTTTCAGCATTATTGAAAAAGGAAAACCAGGTGTCATCTAATTCCTTACCAATTATGCCATCATTGGGAGCTACATCCCACCTTAGTCTCCTGGGGGTGATACCATCTTTAACATATTTGGTCAGAGTGAACACATACCACCAGGTTCTAATTTGTTTGTCTAAAGCATTTTTTAGAACCTTGAAATCATGATTAAGATCTAAAGTGACATTAGTGCAAGAAAAAATTCATCTGCATCAATAACTCTACTAGTGACAAAATTACATATATCCATAACTGCTGAGTGCACTCAAACAAGAGAAAAAATGTGAAATTATATTACTAAATATAAACTTGCGCTGATGGAAACAACTAAGTGATAATGAAATACAGCTGCTGTAGACAAGGTGCTAATCATTTGACTAAATGTGGATAAAAAAATACAGCACTCGCAACACACAATATAAGTGAAATCAACCAAAAATTCAAATAAATGCAACTGAAGTGTTAGTGCACAATGAAGTAGGAGCAAAAAATGCTTCACAAACTTGCAGGAGGGGTTGTCCTGTTAAGGGTTGTTTTTAGTTTTATTATTTACTTTATTGTTCTTTTTTTTCATTTTTTGGTATTCATTTTTTTCTATTTATTATTTTATTTTTATCATTATTATTATTTTTACTTTTATTTTTATTTTTATTTTCATTTTGTTTTCCATTTTTATTTTTTTTTCTTATTTTCATTTTCATTTTTATTTTAATTTTTATTTTTTATTCTTTTTTTATTTTTATTAATTATATTCATTTTCATTTTTTTAATTTTTATTTTTATATTTATTCCTATTTCTATTTATTTCATGTGTTTAGTTTAGGAATTTTTGTATATTTATATTTGGCACCAATTTTACCATGTCACCGGAATTGACGTCAACGTTTTTTCTAAGTTATTTTTTTTCCAACCAGGTCCATGGTGACCTTGTCTCTCCTATGGACCATGCTCCATCCATGGTAGTGACAGTTTTTATCTAACCAACAAGATGGCCGCATCCATTGTAGTGAGAGTTTTTATCTAACCAACAAGATGGCAGTAATGCCATTCTGATTGGTTTTCAGTAGGGGAGTTTCTCTCTCTCTCTCCCAGTATATAAGAATGGCTCTATTAGCAGGAAATGAGGTCCTTGATGACGCCATGAGGGAGGATGAAATGTATTGACATAATTTCCTGGTTTGACGTCACTTCCGGTCTGTGGAACGCACACTATGAATGGCTGCTTCCTGTATCTACAGCTCTATATCCATGCCTGTTTTTAACCGTCTTTTTGTAAGTAATGATCCCTATGCGCATTTGATCAACTTTTATAACAGTACTTCACTATTAGGGATGAGCTTTGAGTTTGAGTCGAACTCATGTTTGACTCGAACATTGGCTGTTTACAAGTTTGCCGAACAGCGAACAATTTGGGGTGTTCGCGGCAAATTTGAATGCCGCGGAACACCCTTTAAAAGTCTATGGGAGAAATCAAAAGTGCTAATTTTGAAGGCTTATATGCAAGTTATTGTCATAAAAAGTGTTTGGGGACCTGGGTCCTGCCCCAGGGGACATGGGTCAATGCAAAAAAAAGTTTTAAAAATGGCCGTTTTTTCAGGAGCAGTGATTTTAATAATGCTTAAAGTCAAACAATAAAAGTGTAATATCCCTTTGAATTTCGTACCTGGGGGGTGTCTATAGTATGCCTGTAAAGGGGCGCATGTTTCCTGTGTTTAGAACAGTCTGACAGCAAAATGACATTTCGAAGGAAAAAAAGCCATTTAAAACTGCCCGCGGCTATTGCATTGCTGACAATACACATAGAAGTTCATTGATAAAAATGGCATGGGAATTCCCCACAGGGCAACCCCGAACCAAAATTTAAAAAAAAAATGACGTGGGAGACCCCCTAAATTCCATACAAGGCCCTTCAGGTCTGGTATGGATATTAAGGGGAACCCCGGCCAAAATTAAAAAAAAAATGATGTGGGGTTCCCCCTAAATTCCATACCAGACCCTTCAGGTCTGGTATAGATTTTAAGGGGAACCCTGCGCCAAAAAAAAAAAACGGCGTGGGGTCCCCCCAAAAATCCATACCAGACCCTTATCCGAGCAAGCAACCTGGCAGGCTGCAGGAAAAGAGGGGGGGGTGAGAGTGCGCCCCCCCTCCTGAACCGTACCAGGCCACATACCCTCAATATTGGGAGGGTGCTTTGGGGTAGCCCGCCAAAACACCTTGTCCCCATGTTGATGAGGACAAGGGCCTCATCCCCACAACCCTGGCCGGTGGTTGTGGGGGTCTGCGGGCGGGGGGGCTTATCGGAATCTGGAAGCCCCCTTTAACAAGGTGACCCAAAGATCCCGCCCCCCCCCTGTGTGAAATGGTAAGGGGGTACTTACCCCTACCATTTCACTAAAAAACTGTCAAAAATGTTAAAAATGACAAGAGACAGTTTTTGACAATTCCTTTATTTAAATGCTTCTTCTTTCTTCCTTCATCTTCTTCTGGTTCTTCTGGCTCTTCTGGTTCTTCCTCCGGCGTTCTCGTCCAGCATCTCCTGCGCGGCGTCTTCTATCTTCTTCTCCTCAGGCCGCTCCGCACCCATGGCATGAGGGGAGGCTCCCGCTCTTCTCTTCATCTTCTTCTTCAACCTCTTCTCTTCTTTCTTCTTCTCTTCTTCATTTTCTTCTCCGGGCTGCTCCGCATCCATGCTGGCATGGAGGGAGGCTCCCGCTGTGTGACGGCGTCTCCTCATCTGACGGTTTTTAAATAACGGGGGTGGGGCCACCCGGTGACCCCGCCCCCTCTGACGCACGGGACATGACGGGACCTCCCTGTGGCATTCCCCGTGACGTCACAGGGAAGTCCCGTCAAGTCACCGTGCGTCAGAGGGGGGCGGGGTCACTGGGTGGACCCGCCTCCCATTATTTAAGAGCCGTCAGACGAAGAGACGCCGTCACACAGCGGGAGCCTCCCTCCATGCCAGCATGGGTGCGGAGCGGCCCGGAGAAGAAAATGAAGAAGAGAAGAAGGAAGAAGAGAAGAGGATGAAGAAGAAGATGAAGAGAAGAGCGGGAGCCTCCCTCCATGCCATGGGTGCGGAGCGGCCCGAGGAGAAGAAGATAGAAGACGCCGCGGAGGAGATGCTGGACGAGAACGCCGGAGGAAGAACCAGAAGAACCAGAAGAAGAACAAGATGAAGGAAGAAGCATTTAAATAAAGGAATTGTCAAAAACTGTCTCTTGTCATTTTTAACATTTTTGACAGTTTTTTAGTGAAATGGTAGGGGTAAGTACCCCCTTACCATTTCACACAGGGGGGGCCGGGATCTGGGGGTCCCCTTGTTAAAGGTGGCTTCCAGATTCCAATAAGCCCCCCGCCCGCAGACCCCCACAACCACCGGCCAGGGTTGTGGGGATGAGGCCCTTGTCCTCATCAACATGGGGACAAGGTGTTTTGGGGGCTACCCCAAAGCACCCTCCCAATGTTGAGGGCATGTGGCCTGGTACGGTTCAGGAGGGGGGGGGCGCACTCTCGTCCCCCCTCTTTTCCTGCGGCCTGCCAGGTTGCGTGCTCGGATAAGGGTCTGGTATGGATTTTTGGGGGGACCCCACGCCATTTTTTTTTTGGTGCGGAGTTCCCCTTAAAATCCATACCAGACCTGAAGGGTCTGGTATGGAATTTAGGGGGAACCCCACGTCATTTTTTTTTTTAAATTTTGGCCGGGGTTCCCCTTAATATCCATACCAGACCTAAAGGGCCTGGTATGGAATTTAGGGGGACTCCCACGTCATTTTTTTTTTTTTTAATTTTAGTTCGGGGTTTCCCTGTGGGGAATTCCCATGCCGTTTTTATCAATGAACTTCTATGTGTATTGTCGGCAATGCAATAGCCGCGGGTAGTTTTAAATGGGTTTTTTCCTTCGAAATGTCATTTTGCTGTCAGACTGTTCTAAACACAGGAAACATGCGCCCCTTTATAGGCATACTATAGACACCCCCCAGGTACGAAATTTAAAGGGATATTACACTTTTATTGTTTTACTTTAAGCATTATTAAAATCACTGCTCCTGAAAAAACGGCCGTTTTTAAAACTTTTTTTTGCATTGATCCATGTCCCCTGGGGCAGGACCCAGGTCCCCAAACACTTTTTATGACAATAACTTGCATATAAGACTTTAAAATTGGCACTTTTGATTATTCATGTTCGTGTCCCATAGACTTTAACGGTGTTCGCGTGTTCAAGCGAACTTTTTTCCTGTTCGCATGTTCTGGTGCGAACCGAACAGGGGGGTGTTCGGCTCATCCCTATTCACTATTAGTCCATCATCTTTTGATTTCTGGGTGCCTGCATATCCTGTTGAGAGCCTCCTATTGGAATCTATCATCTGATGTTTACACCAATTCACGATCTGATGTTTTGACACCAATCCATGTGAGTGGGATACCATTTACAAGCCTGAAGTGACCCCTGGACTGCAAAGCTGGGGGTCATCCTGTTCTGGTGAGTGGGGATGCAAAAGGGGTGTCACTATACTCCTGCAAGTTTGTGAAGCATTTTTTGTACTTACCTCATTGTGGACTAACACTTCAGTTGCATATATTTGGATTTTTATTTGGACTTTTTGTTGATTTCACTTATATTGTCTGTTGCAAGCGCTGTATTTTTTTAACCACATTTATCCAAGTGATTAGCACCTTGTCTACAGCAGCTGCATTTCATTATCACTTAGTTGTTTCCATCAGCGCAAATTTATATTTAGTAATATATTTTCACATTTTTCTCTCTTGTTTGAGTGCACTCAGCAGCTATGGATATATGTGTCACGTACCTTACAGCGGAGTCTGGAATGACGAGGGCGGCCTCTTGCACGGTCCCGGTCCTAGCGTCCCTGGAGGTTGAGACAGGGTTGCTAGGGCGGCGGAAGGGTGCAGGTGCCTGCTGGCAGGATCAGGAACCCAGAAGTCTTCAGAAGGAAGCTGAGGTGCTGATTCCTGGATGGATGCAGGAGAGGTCCAGCAGAGGAACTTGCAGGGTCAAGGCAGGCAGGAGTTGGCAACGTGCTGGCAACGAGGTACACAATCGTCAGGCAGATACGTGGTCAGGGACTGGCAGAGGTTGGCAACAAACTGGCAGCGGGGTACCGAATCGGGAGACAGAGCCGTAGTCAGGAGTCCAAGCCGGGTTCAATACAGGAAGCAAGGCAGGCAGAGATGTAGGGGTGATCCGAGAGGGTAGTCAAGGCAAGCAGAGGTTCAAGATCAGGGTCAAGTAAACAAGGCAACAGCAAGGGTTCAGGAACGAGCTGAGACAATCCAGCATTGATGCTAGTCTGCTGATCGTTTAAATAGGGCGCCTTGCGCCGTGATTCGTTGGTGTGCGAGCGTGCACGCGCTGGCGTGCCCTCGTTCGTACGATCACATTACGTGCGTGCCTAGTCCGGGGCTCGCTCGTTCTTACCGTACGTCCGGCTGGCACCCGGGAACGAGCGTTTGTGATGGTTCTCTGACAATATGTCAGTTTGTCACTTGTAGCGTTATTGATGCAGATTAATTTTTTTCTTGCACTAATGTCACTTCAGATCTTAATCATGATTTCAAGGTTCTAAAAAATGCTTTAGACAAACAAATTAGAACCTGGTGCGATGTGTTCACTCTGACCAAATATGTTAAAGATGGTATCAACCCCAGGAGACTAAGGTGGGATGTAGCTCCCAATGAAGGCATTGATTGGTAAGGAATTAGATGACACCTGGTTTTCCTTTTTCAATCATGCTGAAAAGAAATTATTAGAACTGTTAATTTCACAGAAGGAAAAGAAATTAAAGAATATAGAGGCTAATATTAATGTGGTCAAAGCTAAATTAGAGCCTTTAGAGGGCTCAGCTGAGTTTAAAGAAAAAATGAAATATATACAGGATTTTGTCAGTAAAATTGACAAAGGCACCCAGAAGAAAAAGATGAAAAAATATGTGGGAGATACTAATGATTACAAAGCCAATAAGGTGTACAAGTGGCAAACGGAGAGGCTGCAGAGGAGGCAAAAGGAAAAAGAAAATGAGAGACTTAATGCAAGGTATTTTTAATTTAAGCAATGTTACTTTCACTCTGGATGAGTTGAAAGTTTTAGAATTGGGCCTTAAATATGCTCCTGATAGGGATTTGAATAAATTTGATATTTTTATTGATTTTCAAAAGGAGGAAATTAAATATTAAGAAACATTTTAGTAAGATTACACCTCAATCAGGACAAGAAATTTCCGAATATCATCATACGAATTTAAGGAACAGATCGGTCTTCAATCCTAGAAATCCCAATAGTCATTTTTCTGAGGTTTTTAAAGGGGAAGTAAACCCTCCTGCAAAAAAAAAATTAAAAACACACCCTACAAGATAAAGGCATAATGAGCTAGTATGCATAACATACTAGTTCATTATAAATTACCCGAGAACGAATCCCCCGCAGCCATCCTCATCTCCCCCTCAGGCTGCCAACATGTCGCCCTGGGCTTGCTTCCGGGTATCACGGCTCCGGTGCTGTGATTGGCCGGAGCCACGATAACATCACTCCCGCGCATGCCGCCGGAGCCGCCGCGAACGGCACAGTACAACTGAAGCAATGGCATGTACTTGCCATTGCTTCAGTTGGTTTAAGTGCGCATGTGCCGAATGACGTTGGCACATGCAAATACAGGGATATCTCCTAAACCGTGCAGGTTTAGGAGATATGCAGTGCAACTACAGGCAAGCCTAATTATAGCATTGCCTGTAGTTTAAAGTGGTTGTAATGGGTTTACAACCACTTTAAATCCTTGGTCCAACTTGACTTAGAAGGTTTAGTCATTAAACCTAGTAGGCGTAAAACTGATATCGAAAGGGGCATTACATCTTTAGAATAAAATAAGCAGAACATCATTAGAAGTGCTGACAAAGGGGGGGGGGGGCAGTTATCCTTAACAAATCTGACTATTTAATGGAACTCAACAGACTTGTCCATGATGCTGATACATATAAAAATTTGGGGGGTAATCCTACCAATAAATTCAAAGCCAAGCTGAGACGTCTGGTTAAAAGTGCCCAAGATGAAGGTGTTGTTAACAAAAAGGAAGCTAGATATCTGGTGCCCGATGCCCCGCGAGTAGGGATGAGCTTCGTGTTCGAGTCGAACCCATGTTCGACTCGAACATCGGCTGTTCGACCGTCCATCGAATTGCGAACGATATGGGCCGTTCGCGCCAAATTCGTGTGGCGCGTCACGGCCCATAATTCACTGCGGCATCGCAGTGCATTGCTGGCTGATGATTGGCCAAGCATGCACTATGACCCGCATGCTTGGCCAATCACAGCGCCGTCAGTAGAGAGAGCTGTAATTGGCCAAAGCCAGGGTGGCTTTGGCCAATTATGGCTCAGGGGATTTAGTACACACCCCACACTATATAAGGCCGCCTGCACGGCGGCCCTGTGTAGTGTGTGTTCCGGTGTGCTGAGAGATAGAGAGAGAGAGAGACAGTGTCATTTGATTTGAGTTAGATAGATTAGGCAGAACAGTCAGTCAGTTAGCTGCACTTACAGTGTATTGTGTATATATATGCATCCCAGGTGTTGCATATATATATATACACTGTATTCAGTTTAGCTAGATCCGTTCCTGTTATCTTCTATCTAGACTATTTAGTGCAGTGTGTCCTGCTCACAGTGTTCAGCTAGATCCGTTCCTGCTATTTACATTCAGTGCAGTGCGTCCTGCTCACAGTGTTCAGCTAGATCCGTTCCTGCTATTTACATTCAGTGCAGTGCGTCCTGCTCACAGTGTTCAGCTAGATCCGTTCCTGCTATTTACATTCAGTGCAGTGCGTCCTGCTCACAGTGTTCAGCTAGATCCGTTCCTGCTATTTACATTCAGTGCAGTGCGTCCTGCTCACAGTGTTCAGCTAGATCCGTTCCTGCTATTTACATTCAGTGCAGTGCGTCCTGCTCACAGTGTTCAGCTAGATCCGTTCCTGCTATTTACATTCAGTGCAGTGCGTCCTGCTCACAGTGTTCAGCTAGATCCGTTCCTGCTATTTACATTCAGTGCAGTGCGTCCTGCTCACAGTGTTCAGCTAGATCCGTTCCTGCTATTTACATTCAGTGCAGTGCGTCCTGCTCACAGTGTTCAGCTAGATCCGTTCCTGCTATTTACATTCAGTGCAGTGCGTCCTGCTCACAGTGTTCAGCTAGATCCGTTCCTGCTATTTACATTCAGTGCAGTGCGTCCTGCTCACAGTGTTCAGCTAGATCCGTTCCTGCTATTTACATTCAGTGCAGTGCGTCCTGCTCACAGTGTTCAGCTAGATCCGTTCCTGCTATTTACATTCAGTGCAGTGCGTCCTGCTCACAGTGTTCAGCTAGATCCGTTCCTGCTATTTACATTCAGTGCAGTGCGTCCTGCTCACAGTGTTCAGCTAGATCCGTTCCTGCTATTTACATTCAGTGCAGTGCGTCCTGCTCACAGTGTTCAGCTAGATCCGTTCCTGCTATTTACATTCAGTGCAGTGCGTCCTGCTCACAGTGTTCAGCTAGATCCGTTCCTGCTATTTACATTCAGTGCAGTGCGTCCTGCTCACAGTGTTCAGCTAGATCCGTTCCTGCTATTTACATTCAGTGCAGTGCGTCCTGCTCACAGTGTTCAGCTAGATCCGTTCCTGCTATTTACATTCAGTGCAGTGCGTCCTGCTCACAGTGTTCAGCTAGATCCGTTCCTGTTATCTTCCTACTGACAGGCAGGCTTGTCTGGTTACAGTATATAAAGCTACCTGAAGAAAATTACAGGTGTTCTTTTTGATCCTATTAGTACCACGGTCAGGCAGCTAGACTATTTACATTTAGTACAGTGTGTCCTGCTCACAGTGTTCAGCTAGATCCGTTCCTGTTATCTTCCTACTGACAGGCAGGCTTGTCTGGTTACAGTATATAAAGCTACCTGAAGAAAATGACAGGTGTTCTATCCCAGCTTAGTGCAGCTACAGGCCATTAGTATGTCTGGAAGGCCAAGAAGGAGAGGCAGACAGTCACAAGCCAATAAGAGAGGGCAAGCAGGCTCTGTGTCTAGTGCTGGTCGTGGAGACGGTGCATCCTCATCAGCACGTGGCCATGGGACACGCTTGGCCTTTTTTTCGGCAGCTGGCCGTGTTGAGCCGCAACATGCGGAAGACTTGGTCGAGTGGATGACCAAGCCGTCCTCATCCTCCTCATCCTCTCTCACCCATGCCCAGGGTGCTTTGTCTGGCAAAGCAGCGGCCTCTTCCCTCAGCTCAATGTCATCAGTGACTCCTTCCCTAGCTCCACCATGTCCTCATGAGGATTCCCTCGAACTGTTTGACCACAGTGTTGGGTACATGCTCCAGGAGGATGCCCAGCGTTTGGAAGGCTCTGATGATGATACTGAGCTCGATGAAGGCAGTAACATGAGCACGGACAGAGGGGGTGCCCAAGAAGGACAGCAATCTGGCAGTCATGCTCCCCCTGCTGCAGCATACTGCCAGGTTTGCTCCAGTGATGAGGAGGGAGGGGATGATGAGGTCACTGACTCAACGTGGGTGCCTGATAGGAGAGAGGAGGAGGAGGAGGAGGAGGAGGCGGCACATCACCAACGAGGCAGGATGCCCTCCAGGGGCCAGCCTAAGGGCAGCACATTGACTGCATCACACCCCAAAGCTCCACATGTGCAGGGCGCTGCAGTCTCTGCGCGTTATTCAAAAAGTTCTTTGGTGTGGGCCTTTTTTGAGACGAGTGCATCAGATCGCACCGCTGCTATTTGCAACATATGTCTCAAGCGTATCTCGCGTGGCCAAAACATCTCCCGCTTGGGTACCACATGCTTGACCAGACATATGTTGACCTGCCATGCAGTTCGTTGGCAAGCGTATCTGAAAGACCCACACCAAAGAACAAAGAGGATCTCTCCTTGCTCCTCATCAGCTGAGATTTCCAACCCCACTAGACCTTCAGTCCTCTCTGAGACCTGCAGTGAGAGGAATGAAGGTGTAGAATTAGGTGTGTCACAGCCAAGTACTTGTGGGCAATCTGCTTTTGGTACACCGACGTCAGATTGTACCAGGTAAATTTCCCTGCCCCAGCTGCTGCACCGCCGAAAGAAGTTTGCTCCCAGCCATCCACATGCCCAGCGGTTGAATGCTAGCTTGGCAAAATTGCTAGCACTTCAACTGCTGCCTTTTCAGTTGGTAGACTCTGCCCCCTTCCGTGAGTTTGTGGAATGTGCGGTTCCTCAGTGGCAGGTACCCAAACGCCACTTTTTCTCACGGAAGGCGATTCCGGCTCTCTACCGGCATGTGGAAGGCAATGTCCATGCCTCGCTGGACAGGGCGGTCAGCGGTAAGGTGCATATTACCGCTGACTCATGGTCCAGCAGGCATGGACAGGGACGTTACTTAAGTTTCACGGCGCATTGGGTGACTCTGCTGGCAGCTGGGAAGGATGCAGGACAAGGTGCAGTAGTGTTGGAGGTTGTTCCGCCACCACGCCTCCAAAATGCTGATTGTGACACACCTCTCTCCTCCACCCCCTCCTCTTCTTCTTCCTCCATGGCCTCTTCCTCGGAACCAGCGGTGCTCCGTAGGCGTTCAAGGGGCTACGCAAGTACGCAGGCCAAAAGATGCCATGCGGTGCTTGAGCTGGTGTGCTTGGGGGACAGGAGCCACACTGGGGCAGAGGTTCTGTCAGCTCTGCAGGGGCAGGTTCAGAGGTGGTTGACGCCACGCCAACTTAAGGCAGGAATGGTGGTTTGCGACAATGGCACCAACCTCCTCTCTGCCCTCCGACAGGGACAACTGACCCATGTGCCCTGTTTGGCTCACGTCCTTAACTTGGTGGTGCAGCGGTTCTTGGGCAGGTACCCGGGCTTACAGGATGTCCTGAGGCAGGCCAGGAAAGTCTGTGTGCATTTCCGCCGGTCATATAATGCCAGTGCTCGGCTGACGGACCTCCAAAAGGAGTTTAACCTGCCCAAGAACCGCCTAATCTGTGACATGCCCACCAGGTGGAACTCGACGTTGGCCATGCTGCAGCGGCTGCACACGCAGCAGAGGGCCATCAATGAGTACCTGTGCGACTATGGCACCAGGACAGGGTCAGGGGACCTTGGTTTTTTTTCCCCACGCCAGTGGGCCATGATCAGGGATGCATGCACTGTCCTGTCACCATTCGAGGAGGCCACGAGGATGGTGAGCACTGACAGTGCATGCATCAGTGACACTGTCCCCCTTGTCCACCTGTTGGAGCACACGCTGCGTGGAATAATGGACAGGGCACTTGAGGCAGAACAGAGGCAGGAAGAGGAGGACTTCCTTAGCTCTCAAGGCCCCCTTTATCCAGACAGTGTTCCTGCGTGCCCGCCGATCACACAGGAAGAGGACGAGGAGGAGGAGGAGGAGGAGGAGGAAGATTGTGTCAGTATGGAGGTGGAGCCTGGCACTCAGCATCAGCAGTCTTTAAGGGATCAGTCCCAAGGAACACATGGACTTGTACGTGGCTGGGAGGAGGTGGCTGCGGACGTTGTTGTCCTTAGTGACCCAGAGGACTCCGGACCGAATGCCTCAGCAAACCTACGCTGCATGGCCTCCCTGATCCTGCAAAGCCTGCGTAAGGATCCTCGTATTCGTGGTATCAAGGAGAAGGACCAATACTGGCTGGCAACCCTCCTTGATCCACGTTACAAGGGTAAGGTTGCGGACCTTATCTTGCCATCGCAGAGGGAGCAGAGGATGAAACATCTTCGGGAGGCCTTGCAGAAAGGTCTGTGCAACGCGTTCCCAGAGACTGGGAGGTTACAAACTCCTGTTTCTGGACAACGTGTTGCTGAGGCTTCGGTCAGTCAAAGAAGGAGCGGTGGAGAAGGTGGCCGTCTGACCGATGCGTTCAGACAATTTTTTGGTCCGCAGCCCCAAGGTATGATCGGTTCCAGCAACCATCGCCAGCGTCTGTTTTACATGGTGCAGGAATACCTAGGGGCAAGATCAGACTTGGACACCTTTCCCACCGAAAATCCTCTGGGTTACTGGGTCTTGAGGATGGATCACTGGCCAGAGCTTGCACAGTATGCAATTGAGCTACTGGCCTGTCCTGCATCCAGCGTTCTTTCGGAACGTACATTCAGTGCTGCTGGAGGCGTGGTAACCTATCACAGGGTGCGTCTGTCCACTGACTCGGTCGATCGGCTGACCTTCATAAAAATGAATCAGTCTTGGATCACCACCAGCTACCAAGCACCTGATGCTGATGTAACTGAATAATTTTTTTCAGATCCCTTCAAAGACTGCCTATGCTGATGCTGAGTGATTATCCCTGAGTAATTATCCTCTTCCTCCTCAATCATCACGCTGATAGCTTGTAAGAACATTTTTGGTTCTGGGCGCCACCACCAGTGCCTAAGGCACAATTTTTCAGCCCCTGTATAACAGGGGCGTGTAATTACAATTTTTGATGTAATACTTTGCAGCACGGCTCGTTCCTGCATTCCAACTAGAGTGTCTGTGAGGGGTTGCAGTGTTGTGGCACCAGCACCAGTGCCTAAGGCCCAATTTTTCTGCCCCTGTCTAACAGGGGCGTGTAATTACAATTTTTGATGCAATACTTTGCAGCAGTGCTCGTTCCTGCGTTCCAACTAGAGTGTCTGTGAGGGGTTGCAGTGTTGTGGCACCAGCACCAGTGCCTAAGGCCCAATTTTTCTGCCCCTGTCTAACAGGGGCGTGTAATTACAATTTTTGATGCAATACTTTGCAGCAGTGCTCGTTCCTGCGTTCCAACTAGAGTGTCTGTGAGGGGTTGCAGTGTTGTGGCACCAGCACCAGTGCCTAAGGCCCAATTTTTCTGCCCCTGTCTAACAGGGGCGTGTAATTACAATTTTTGATGCAATACTTTGCAGCAGTGCTCGTTCCTGCGTTCCAACTAGAGTGTCTGTGAGGGGTTGCAGTGTTGTGGCACCAGCACCAGTGCCTAAGGCCTAATTTTTCAGCTCCTGTTCAACAGGGGCATGTAATTACAATTCTTGATCTAATATTTCACAGCAGGGCCCTGTGAGGGCTTACAGTGTTTTGGCCACAGCAACACCTAAGGCCCAAATTTCTGCTGAGTATATAGGGCAGGACCCTACTTTCAAACATCTAACTTACAAACGACTCCTACTTGCAAACGGAAGGAGACAACAGGAAGTGAGATGAAATCTACCCATAGGAAGGGAAATTCTCTCATGTAAGAGTTAATATGGGAAAACAATTTCTCCTTTCCACTGATGCTTTCCAATCCTTGTTCCACAAAAAAACCCAAATTTTCAAAAAACATTTTTCATTGGGACAAAAAAGTGAGGTGAAATCTTCTGAAGAGGAGGAAAGACGCAAAACAAATGTCACAGGGGTGATAACCCTTCCCTATGTTTTCCAAAAAGCTTAGAAAAGATTTTTTGGCTGGAGCTAAACACATTAAAAATGTTCAAAATTACAAAGAGATTCTACTTAACAACAAACCTACAGTCCCTGTCTTGTTTGCACCGCCTGTATACTGCTGTTCAGAGTATATAGGGACCTTTCCTTATTTTAATTTGGGTGCGGGGTTCCCCTTAATATCCATACAAGACCCAAAGGGCCTGGTAATGGACTGGGGGGTACCCATGCCGTTTGTCTCACTGATTTTCATCCATATTGCCAGGACCCGACATGACATTAAACCCGCAAGCAGTTTTAAATGAGATTTTTTCCTTTAAAAATGACATTTGGTGCAGGGACTGTTCTAAACATGGGAAACACGCGTCACTTTACAGGCATACTATAGACACCCCCCAGGTACGATATTTAAAGGAATATTTCACTTTTTTTTTTTTACTTTAAGCATCATTAAAATCACTGCTCCCGAAAAAACGGCCGTTTTTAAAAGTTTTTTTTGCATTGATACATGTCCCCTGGGGTAGGACCCGGGTCCCCAAACCCTTTTTAGGACAATACCATGCAAATTAGCCTTTAAAATGAGCACTTTTGATTTCGAACGTTCGAGTCCCATAGACGTCAATGGGGTTCTAACGTTCGTGCGAACTTGCGGTCCGTTCGCGGGTTCTGGTGCGAACCGAACCGGGGGGTGTTCGGCTCATCCCTACCCGCGAGTACCAGTTATTTACCAACTACCAAAGATCCACAAGAACCCACTCAAACCACCAGGGAGACCTATTTTGAGTGGGGTGGATTCTTTGTTTACCAGAATTGATGAATACTTGGACAGGTTCTTACACGCGTTGGCTCAGAGTTGTCCTTAATATCTTAAAGATAGTAGGAACCTCATGGAATTGTTACAACAAGTAGAAGTTAATGAAGGTGACATACTGGCCAGCATTGATGTCAATTTTCTATATACCAATATCCAACAGAAACATGCTGTTGAAGCTGTGGTATGGGCCCTAAATAGTACAAAGATGAAAAACAAACAAAATGATTTTTTGGTTCATGCTTTAGATTTGGCCATGAGTCATAACTTTTTCTGGCATGACAAGCAGTTTTATAGGCAAAAGAGAGGGGTAGCAATGGGGGCTAATTACGCCACCTCAGTTGCCAACTGGTTCATGAGTTACTGGGAAAAAGATGCCATCTTTAGTAGTAATTTCCCTCAGCTTAAGTTTTACAAGCGTTATATTGATGACTTCATTATTGTTTGGGCAGGATCGAATGAGTCATTTTTACGTTTTTTGTTGAAAATTGGTGAGAATTGGTATCTCCTTCTCGTCAACTTCTGACAATCAAAGCATACATTTTTTGGATTTAGTCATCTTCAAAGAGAACCATCAACTGTCCACTAAAACCTATTTTAAGGAAGTGGACAGAAATGGCAACATTCCGCTAGGAAGCTGTCACCACCCCCGATGGCTTAGCACAATTCCTAAAACCCAGTTCCTGAGGGTTAGGCGGAATTGTGCCAGAATCGAGGATTTCGACCTACAGGCTAAGGTTTTGTTTGACCATTTTTTGGAAAAAGGATACTCCCCTTGTGAGTTAAATAAGACTTTGGCAGTTGTAAGGGGCACTGATAGAGACGATCTGTTTTAGAAAAAAGTGGTGGATGATAGAGACTTTGGCATCTCATTTATGACGGGTTTCACCCGTCAGTACAACCAGGTGGAAAAAATCATTCATAAATATTGGGCCCTTCTGTTGAAGGATAATGATCTCGCTAAGGTGCTACCAAACAAACCACAGTTTATCTACACGAAACCCATCACTTTACGTTTGAGACTAGCACCCAACGTTGTTGATCCGCCTAAGAAAACATGTACCTTTTTGGAAGAGGTGGGTTTTTTTTAGTTGTGGGAGGTATGTGATGTGTAAAACATCCAAACATAGGGTAAGGAAAACTATGGATTTCACTTCACACGCCTCAGGCGAGTCTTTTAAAATCAACAAGTTCATCACATGTGGTACGACCCATGTCACTTACCTCTTGTCCTGCCCCTGTGGTCTTCAGTACGTAGGCAGGACCAATAGGGCATTGGGAGTCAGACTACGTGAACACGTTAACAGAATTAAAAAGGTTTTAAACATCATCGTTTATCCAATCATTTTAAGCTGGTCCACGGTAAGGACCCAAGTGGGCTTACCTTCTGTGGTATTGACAGAATTGAAGGGCATTGGAGAGGGGGTAATCTTAAAAGAGCCATTTCTCACAATGAGACTCAGTGGATCCATCATTTAAGAATTATGAGCCCTCAGGGTTGAACATCGAACTAGACCTGAACTGTTTCTTGTCCAATTTTTAGTATGGGAGGTTTAGTGCTGTTGTCCTGTTAGGGGTTGATTGTAGTTTTATTATTTACTTTACTGTTTAGTGCTGTTGTCCTGTTATTGGTTGTTTTTAGTTTTATTATTTACTTTATTGTTCTTCTTTTTTAATTTTTTGGTATGCATTTTTTCTATTATTTATTTTATTTTTATCATTATTATTATTTTTACTTTTATTTTTATTTTCATTTTGTTTTCCATTTTTATTTATTTATTTTTTTCCTATTTTCATTTTCATTTTTATTTTTATTTTCATTTTTATTTTTTATTATTTTTTTATTTTATTTTTTTATTTGTAATTTTAATTTTATTTTTATTATTTATATTCACTTTTTTTCATCTTTTATTTTTAATTTTTATATTTATTCCTATTTCTATTTATTTCATGTGTTTAGTTTATGTATTTATATTTGGTACCAATTTTACCATGTCACCGGAATTGACGTCAAAGTTTTTTCTAAGTTAGTTTTTTTCCAACCAGGTCCATGGCGACCTTGTCTCTCTTATGGACCATGCTCCATCCATGGTAGTGACAGTTATTATCTAACCAACAAGATGGCCGCATCCATGGTAGTGACAGTTTTTATCTAACCAACAAGTTGGCCGCAATACCATTCTGATTGGTTTTCAGTAGGGGAGTTTCTCTCTCTCACCCAGTATATAAGGACAGCTCTATCAGCAGGAAATGAGGTCCTTGATGACACCCTGAGGGAGGGCGAAATGCACTGACATAATTTCCTGGTTTGATGTCACTTCCGGTCTGTGGAATGCACACTATGAACGGCTGCTTCCTGTATCTACAGCTCTATATCCATGCCTGTTTTTAACCGTCTTTTTGTACGGATCCCTATGCGCATTAAATCAACTTTTATAGCAGTACTTCACTATTAGTCCATCCTCTTTTCATTTCTGGGTGCCTGTATATCCTGTTGAGAGCCTCCTATTGGAACCTATTATCTGACGTTTACACCGATCCACCATCTGATGTTTTGACACCAATCCACGTGTGTGGGATACCATTTACAAGCCTGAAGTGCACCTAGTTCATTGTGGACTAACACTTCAGTTTATTTGGATTTTTATTTGGACTTTTTTGTTGATTTCACTTATATTGTGTGTTGCGAGCACTGTATTTTTTTATCCACATTTATTCAAGTGATTAGCACCTTGCCTACAGCAGCTGCATTTCATTATCACCTAGTTGTTTCCATCAGCGTGAGTTTATATTTAGTAATATATTTTCACAAATCTCAGAAAGAGGCTCAGTCCTTAAGTGGTTAAAAACAGCCATTTTTTCAGGAGCAGTGATTTTAATACCGCTTAAAGTGAAACAATAAAAATGAAATATTCCTTTAAATATCGTGCCTGGGGGGTGTCCTTAGTATGCCTGTAAAGTAGCGCATTTTCCCGTGTTTAGAACACTACCACAGCAAAATGACATTTCTAAAGGATAAAAAGTCATTTAAAACTGCTTGCGGCTGTAATGCATAGTCGGATCCCTTGAATACAGATAAAAATCATTGAAAAAAAGGCATGGGTCCCCCCCGCAGTCCATTACCAGGCCCTTTGGGTCTGGTATGAATATTAAGGCAAACCCAGCACCAAATTTTTGTAAAAAAATGTGTGGGGGTCCCCCAAAATCCATTCCAGGCCCTTCAGGTCTGGTATGGATAGTAAGGGGAACCCTGCGCCACACTTAAAAAATGGTGTAGGGGTCCCCCCAAAATCCATACTAGGCCCTTCAGGTCTGGTATGGATTTTAGGGGAACCCTGTGGCAAAAAAAATGGCATAGGGTTCCCCCCAAAATCCATACCAGACCCTTACCCGAGCATGCAACTTGGCAGGCCGCAGGAAAAGGAGGGGGCGAGAGGGGGCCCCCCCTCCTTAACCGTACCAGGCCACATGCCCTCAACATGGGGAGGATGCTTTAGGGTCGCCACCAAAGCATCTTGTCCCCATGTTGATAGGGACAAGGGCCTCATCCCCACAACCCTTGCCTGGTGAAGGCATGTGGCCTGGTATGGTTCAGAAGGGGGGGCGCTCTCTCACCCCCCTTTTTTCTGCGGCCTGCCAGGTTGCATGCTTGGATAAGGGTCTGGTATGGATTTGGGGGGGGACCCCTAAACCATTTTTAACACGCATTTTTTTTTAATTTTTGGTGCTGGGTTCCCCTTAATATTTACACCAGACCCATGGGGGCCTGGTAATGGACTGGGGGGGGGACCCATGCCATTTTTTTCAATGATTTTTATCTATATTGCTGGAACCCGACAATACATTACAGCCGCGAGCAGTTTTAAATGAGATTTTTTCCTTTAGAAATGTCATTTTGCTGTAGTATTGTTCTAAACACGGGAAAGATGCACTACTTTACAGGCATACTAAGGACACCCACCAGGCATGATATTTAAAGGAATATTTCATTTTTATTGTTTCACTTTAAGCATTATTAAAATCACTGCTCCTGAAAAAACATCTGTTTTTAAAACTTTTTTTGCATTGATACATGCCCCCTGGGGCAGGACCCAGGTCCCCATATACTTTTTATGGCAATAAGTTGCATATAAGCCTTTAAAATGAGCACTTTTGGTTTTTCATGTTAGTGTCCATAGACTTTAACTGTGTTCCATGGCTTTCGAATTTGCCGCGATCACCGCATATTGGTCGCTGTTCGGTGAACAGGTGAACACCTGATGTTCGAGTTGAACATACGTTCAACTCGAAAATCAGGCTCATCCCTACTGTCCTGGCATTTTACGCCCAACATTAGAAACTTATGCCACACATCACCCAATCTTCTAACCACTTAAAGACTAATGCCGCGTACACACGAGCGGACTTTACGGCGGACTTTGCCCGGCGGACTGGATTTCGTCGGACAATTCGATCGTGTGTGGGCTCCAGCGGACTTTGTTTGCTCAAAAGTTGGACGGACTTAGATTTGAAACTTGTTTAAAATTTATCCATTGAAATCGAGTCCGGTCGAAAAGTCCGCCGTCTGTATGCTAGTTCAACGGACAAAAAGCCACGCTAGGGCAGCTATTGGCTACTGTCTATGAACTTCCTTGTTTTAGTCCGGTCGTACGTCATCACGTACGAATTCGACGGACTTTGGTGGATTGTGTGTAGGCAAGTCCATTCATTCAGAAAGTCCGTCGTAAAGTACGTCGAAAAATCCGCCGGGCAAAGTCCGCCGTAAAGTCCGCTCGTGTGTACGAAGCATAAGCGTTTTCTGACACTTTTGATCACATGAAAAATCTTTTTTTTGCTTGAAAATTACTTTGAACCCCCAAACATATATATATATTTTAAAAAAAAGCAGAGGCCCCAGAGAATAAATTGGTGGGTGCTGCAATTTTTTATGTCGCACGGTATTTGCACAACAGTTTTTCAAACTCACATTTTTTTTTTAAATACATTTTTTTGAATTGTAATGCACAAAAAACCAATGTATTGGCTAATTGTTTGATAAATAAGTAAAGATGATCTTACACCGAGTAATAAGATACCAAACATGACATGCTTTAAAATTGCGCACGCTCGTGCAACGGCGACAAACTACATAAATGTTTCATATCCATAGGCAACAATTTAAAAGCCTTTACAGGTTACCACTTTAGAATTACACAGGAGGTCTAATGTGAGAATTACTGCCTTCAATCTGATGTTCGCGGTGATACCTCACATGCATGGTGCAATTGCTGTTTACATACCGACCATAGAACGATGCCTGCTTCCGTTTTTGCGCGCGAGCCTGGGGGACGGGGATACTTTAATTTTTTTTATTATTATCATTATTTTTTATTTTTATTATTACAAAGTCCCTATTGTTTTTGTTGTAGCACTTTTATTGTTATCACAGGGAATGTAAATATCCCCTGTGATAGCAACAGGCAGTGACAGGTACTTTTTTCTGAGAAATCTGGAGTCTATTAAACTCTAGATCTCTCCCCTGCCCTTAAAGCATCTGATCACACCAAGATCAATATGATCGGATGCTTTCCAAATATAAAAATGGTGCTGAAATGCTTGCATCTTCCAGTTTCTTAGACCATAGAGATATTTGGAACTGTATGCTCAGGTTCCCCTGTGGGATGGGATAGCCTGAGAAAGCTGTGCAAGTACACATGTACTTGTTGATGGCCCTCTGATGCATGTGCAGTTCCTACCTTCCTCAACCTGTGCATCATCAAGGAGCAAGTGGCAGACGCTGTGTTCAAATAACTCTGACTCCTCCATGCCTGATGCTGGAGCTATGGCAGGAGTAGCTGTGGACAAGAAGGCAGAATAAGCCATTCTGGCAACGGCTGTGGACTGCACACTAGTCTCTGCTTGGGTGACAGAGGAAGAGGAGGATGATGATAGTTTAGTAAGCCAGTCCACCACCTCATCTGCATGCTGTGGCTGGATGGCATGGGCAACATTACTAAACAGAGCAAATGATGCCCTGCCTGAGGACAGATCACGTCCACTTTTGCCTGTGGACACATATGCTGTTGGCCCCCTCACAGTGCCATAGGAATGTCTACCTCTCCTTGTTGGCCTCCCAGACATGATGTGTGTGTGTGTGTGTGTATGTGTGTGTGTGAGTGTGTGGTGGGGGGGCGCTTATTAACAAAATGTAATAAAGATGTGGAAATGTGTACATGGATGCACTTTAATCAATGAAAAGTGGTGTTTGGTGCACTTTAACTTGAGTACTCACTACACAGACACACTCCACTGACACACTACAATATACTGCAGTAAAACTGCACTGATGCACTGCAATACACTGTGGCAAACATGTACTAACGCACTGAAATATACGTGTGCGAACACACTAAAATATACTGCATTAAAAGTGCAGTAACTCACTGAAATATACTGCGATAGACGTTCAGTAACGCGCTGAAATATACTGTGTTAAACGATCAGTACTGCACTGATATATATACTGTGCTAAACATGCAGTAACGCACTGATATATACCACGTTAAATGTGCAGTAACGCACTGAAATATACTGCATTAAACATGCAGTAACGCACTGATATATACTGCTTTAAATGTGCAGTAATGCACCGATATATACTGCATAAATGTACAGTAACGCACTGATATATACTGCGTTAAACATGCAGTAACTCACTGAAATATACTGCGTTAAATTTGCAGTAACACACTGATATATACTGTGTTAAAAGTACAGTAACTCACTGATCTATACTGCGTTAAATGTGCAGTAACACACTGATATATACCATGTTAAACGTGCAGTAACACACTGATTTATATACACTGTATTAAACGTGCAGTAACGCACTGATATATACTGCAGGAATCCTTTCAAATTAAACTGACACTAAAGAAAAAATGAATGGTTACACTACACTGACAAAAACTGACAGTAAAGTACAAATGAATGGTCACACTACACTCACACTGAACTATCACTAAATTCACACTAAACTGACGCTAAAGTAAAAATGAATGGTCACACTACACTAACACTGATTCACACTAAACTGATATTTTACACCGACAAATGAATCACAATAGCCCACTATGCCACACTAACTGGCTAGTAGCACTGAACAGAGCCCTGTTCTATCTCTCTCCACGCCAATATCACACCACAAGTAGCTGCTAAGGGGAGAATAGTTTTATAGTGTGGGGCAGGACTAAGAGCAATGAGCCATGATCGGATAGAGTCATCATTACTTTCTCCAATCATGGCTCTGACAGTGCTCTGTGCCCTGATTGTGCAAAGCTTTCATTGCTTCAGCCAATCAGGGCTTCCAATGCACTGTGCAGCGGTGCAGTGCATTGTGGTCACTTGGGAGGCCTAACAAATGGTCAAACACCTCAATAATTCAGGTGTTCGTCAAACGGGTGAACAACCAATGTTTTGGTCAAACTGTTCACCCAACTCTAATGCTGAACCACAGGGGTGATTCGCCCACTGACCACCTCAGGCCCCCATGCTTAGGATATACGTTCTTTTTTCAACTACGAATGAGAAATCTCTTCCTGCTGCACTGTAATCACTGACGTATGTATTCTGAAAGCACACCCCACTGCTATTAGAATAAATAGATCAGTGCTGCCTCTGAATGGCGTTCCTGCAAAGCAAACAACAACGATTAACAATAAAACCCAGTGACAATAGAACATTACCTCAATAAAAACTACAACTATTTTTGACTTTTTTTACTTTTTTTTCTTTTTTATGTTTCTTTTTAACTTTTAAACTTTTTTAATGTTTTTTTTTTTGTAACTTAAAATGCAACAGCCAGTTTCCTGACTACCCAACACCTTTTGAGACCCTGTGTGAATGTGTGCCCTAGACTGGGCCATGCTATACCCTATATTAATACTCCACTAGGGTGTGGAAGCGACGGAAACAGTCATTGAGGCAGTGGCCAGGTTGGCCAGCATAAAAGGAGCAGAAAGAGAGGGTGTCGTGAATAATTCCGTATCTGCTACAGACACGGAATTGGGGTGACTTTTGGGTTCAGGTACCAGCAATGGCATCAGGAAAATGCTTCACATTCAGCTGGCTTACTGGATCTGGGTTGGGGGTTTGGGCCACCGCACCTTCTGGATATGATTGGGCCATGATGATGATCTCTTCCTGAAATTTTAGAAAGGATCCACTTTGTCCAGTTGCTTTGTAAAGCACAAAAGCATTGTACAGAGCCAATTGAAATATATAGGCAATTTCTTGTGCCAGCATTTGGCTTTATGGGAAACTAAGTACGGCTTCATCATCTGGTCATTGAAGTCCACCCCTTCTATGTTAGGGTTACAGTCGTGGACTGTAAGGGCTTTTCAATAACACCAGATGCTGTGCAAATTTGGACTGTTGTGTCTGCGTGAATGAAAGACAGGATGAAAACATCCCATTTGTCCTTCTACTTCACTGCAAACAATTCATTATTTTTCAAGCAGGCTTTCACCCCTTTTTTAAGTCAGGTACTTACAAGCCGTTAGGGGTAGCCCTGAGGATTAGGTCACATGATGCTTCATGAACCAATTCCAAGATTATATAAATGTCTAAATAGTGGCACGCTTGTATAAAAATTGTCCATGTACAAGTGGTACCCTTTATGGAAAAAGGGTGACACAAGTCCCAAACTATCTTGCTATTACTCAATATGTGGTGTGGGCATTCAGGGGGCTCCACATGACTATCTTTTCCCTCATAAATCTGAAAATGATGTAAAGCCTGTTGCCCTCTCACAGAGCTAATACATTTTGACCCCAGATCTGGCACGCTTGCTGGGGAGATACTGTTTGAACGCAAGGTGGCCAGAAAAATTAATGAGGGACTCATCTACGCAGATGTTTTGTTGGGGCATATACACATCTGCAAATTTCTGGTTAAGGTGAATTAAGAGGGGCTGAATTTTGTGGAGCATTTCATATTGAGGGCGACAGAGTGTATTGTCATTGAAATACATTAATAGCATTATATTCTCATATCTATCCCTGGCCATGGCAGCAGAGAACATGGTATATGATGAATCAGGTCTGTGGACCATTATGACTGTGTTTTATTCTTTAGTAAAGCCCATTTTGAGGGTTGAGCCCAAAAAAAAATAAACTTGGAAACCGTGATAGGTTTCCATGTGAATAGTCTGGCAAGGTTTGAATTTGGGTTGGCAGCGATGTACTGCTCAGCATATAAATTGCTTTGTTCCAAAATCACTTAAAACAGATCTTCCGTGAAAAATATCTAAAAATATATATATACATATGTCATTCAGCACAGAGTGGCCACCCTGTACAAGTAAAGTTGGCAACTGACTACTTAGCTACTCCTACTCTCAGCTCTCTATAACATGAAAGCTAATCAAAGCTAATTCTGTAGTCCAAGATAAGAACTGGGGCTTGAGGGGGCTATTTGAGATAACACATGAAACCTGCAGAGGGCAAAGGAAAGTTTTGAATTTCTGACAAGATCAACATTTTCTTTTTGCACTTTTCAAGCAGATATAACAAAATGCTTACAAAAGTTAATTTAACAGACCAAAAGGGAGCAAATAAGAAAAGTTCATTGTAAGGGTTTACATGCATGGTAATAATTCAAGCCACACACAACTGAATGAGTCAGAATTTTGATATATATTCCCTGTTTTCTTATCTCTGAATATCTTTCAAGATTGCTTTATCTAAAGTTTCTGCTGCACATGAAAAGATAGATAACAAAAACTGTAAACTTATAATAATTACACAAAACCAACATTGCTTTACAAAAATAATAAATGTATGAAAGAATAACCAATTGAAAATGTAAAAGTCATAATGAAAATTAATTTCAAGATCAAACTGTGGCAGTTGTGCCCATAAAAGGCCAGAAGCAGCTAAATTACTAGTTGCCAGTATTGCCAGTGGGCTCCCTGCAGCTTAGCTTTTCCCCATTACCGACTTACCGTGATTTGTTTTGCCTTTACCCAGATGGTTGCCTTCTGTGTAAAGGCAACCATCTGGGTAAAGTCAGGGCTTTTCTTGCTGATGTCAGAGCTGTTCCCTCAGATAACTGGTGATTTAATGTAAGGACTGGTGTGTTAATATTCCAGAAGCAGAAGCAGAAGTGGATGAATCACAAATTCACAGACAGGTGAAGAACAGCCAGCAGCACAGTATGGCATCACCAAATCTCAATCGAAATATTGTGAGACTAGCATTTTTGAGTTCCAGTCCACTTTAATATATTTATAGAAAATCTGATATGTTGTTGATAAACAACAGTTAATTATAAGTTACCCCACGGGACACAATGCATGCCTTCCAATGTATATACTTACTATGCAGAATGCAATAAAGACCCGAAATGTATTAAAGGAAAATATTATACATCAAAAATCATATGATTAGTCACAGTACCTAAAATAATACAAATATAATAGGAAAAGCATTTAGCCAATCACAAATCAGGAAATTGCATTTTTGGCACAGTGTCCTACATAGAGTACAGTGTGTATAGTACATACATTTTTACAATGACATTGGTGGTTTTAAATACCACATGGAATGTATACCTTTATGTATTTACCCTATAGCTATTGTTTAATCTATCCCTTATGGTTTTAAATAACTAAATATACTTACTTATATGTTCTGTATATTTACAGTATATGATCGATCATTTACTAAACATTACACTGGTGTTCTGAATTAACATTGACAAACAAAAGTACCCTCTGGAGTACACATGCTGCAGGTTGAGAAAGTATGACTTAAATCATTGATCAAATCTAATGGAATAATTATGTGGGTGGGTGGCAATGACAAATAAAAGGCACCAACATCCCTGTATCTAAATGTCAGAAAAGAGGGAATTATTTGGCGGGACTTTAAAGGTGCCAACGAAAAAGGGGAGATAGTCATACAATGCTTGACAATAGGTATGTAAGAATTAAAGATTTTATTGTTACATACAAAACATCATTAAAATACAAATAGAAATTATGCGCACATGTTCGAAAGTACATCTAGAAATTTAAAACAGATGATGAAATGTAATCACTCAGTAGTAGCGTGGAGTGATTGTCCCAACATGTTTCGCCACTCTGGGCTCATCAGGGGATGTTTTAAAGAAAAAAATAGATGTAACACTGCATATAATAAAATAGAGTGAAATACAAGCATTACATTGGTTTGGAGTATAATACAGAATAATAAAGTAATAACATACAAATACAATAGGGTATACTATCGACCGCTAGGTCCATCAACAAAGGCTCACCCATATGCAGATCTCATACCTGCGATTCAATGTAAAAACAAGGGAAATCCTCACTGAGTGGTGTACTTGAAAGGCCCAGATGAGCTTGTCAGCTGAAATCTAGCCAAAGAATTGATAAACGTGTAATGTGTGATTAAATTGAAGTGTATGTTCTACTCAAAGGGGAGGGAAAGGGAAAGGAAAAAGGGGGGGGGGGAGAAGGAAGGGAAGGGAAAAGGGGGGAGAGAAAATGGGGGAAAAAAAAGAAAGCAAAGCAAAAGGGGGGAAAAGGGGGAGGGAAGGGGGGAGGAGGAAGGGTGAATGGGAAGTAGTGGGGGGGGGGGGGGAGTAGGGTAGGGGAGGAGGGAGGTGGGTGTGGAAGTGAAAAAGTGAACAAGGGGGTTAGTATGAAAGGGAGTGAATAAGGAAATGAAGACCTGAAAAATGGATAAAAATAAAGGAAAAAAAGGTGGTATGACTGTGCACAGAATAGTGTGGGATTGTTGATACATATCCGAGGGAAGGAACATTTACTTACATTCATGAGAACAATAAATATGGAAAGGCCAGAAGATGCCAGGATTTAAAGACCAATGTCTAATGGGGAGATGTACAACAAATAAATATATATATACATATATGTAACGTGAAGTAAATTAAATGGAATTTCAGAAGAATTTATGAAAGAGACAAGGCTAGATAAATTAAGATAAAAAGGACAAAATGAAAAGGGAAACTATTATTAACTCATATTGTAAACTAATAGGAAATAGATGGGTCAACTTATATACGAAGGTGACCACAACCTGCTGCAGATCACCTGCCCCCCTCGAATATGGGGGGGGGTAAAGTTAACAACACAGGCGGCAGCAGGTAAAGAAATATATAAATAATTAAATAGATAACCTAAAATCTAGAGAATGGTAGGGACTAAAATAATAACCAAAGAATAAGAGATCAAGGAAGGGGTTAATGTGAAACTATACCTAATATGTAGCGAGTTTCCAGCATGGCTAGCCTTTGGAGTGTCTAGTAATGTAGTATGGTATTGAGGCACTATATATATAGACAGGTGAGTGTCGTACAATTAGCGTCTGATGTCACGCAAGGGCCGCCGGCAGGTACACCGCACGGCGCATGCGCGAATCATCACAAAGGTGAAAAAAGGATCAGGACACTACAGTTCCCATGCTGTAACGTGGTCCGGGGGCGGGGAGGGAGACAGCGCAAGAGGAGCTGACATGCCCCAATCAGTGGGTGCGCGTCTCTCAACTCCTCCGCACACAGAGCGAGAGGCAGCACGGGAGGAAAGGAGGTATCAGGGAGAGAGAAAAATGCTTGGTTCAGAAGTATTGGAGAAAGGGGAGAAATAAGATGAAATAAGAATAATATGATAATCAATTTAATGGGAATGAGTGATGGAAGAAAAAAATGAATAGATGAATAAAGGACATTGGTATAGTGTGGGAGTGTATGAAGGGTAGGTGCATGAATTGTACAATGTGAAGTGAGGGGAGTGGGGAGACAGAGAGGAATGACAGGTTTGGCATATTGGGGAGAGAGATGCGATCTAATGCCCCATACACACGATCAGACTTTTCGACGGGAAATGTTGGATGTGAGCCTGTTGGCAGAAAGTCCGACCGTGTGTATGCTCCATCGGACAATTGTTGTCGGACTTTCCGCCAACAAATGTTGGCTAGCATGTTCTCAAATTTTCCGCCAACAAATGTGTGTTGTCAGACTTTCCGATCCTGTGTACACAAGTCCCTCGGACAAAAGTCCAAAGTACAAACATGCATGCTCGGAAGCAGAAGCGGTGGGTCTTGTAAACTAGCGTTTGTAATGGAGAATGAACATTCGTGATGTGGCAAATTATGAAATCTCCAAATGCAGCGCACAATTGTCTTCTTCTTTAATGGGATAATAATGAAGCTACTCTGCTAGTGATACTGATGGAGTTATTGCAAACAAATTTTCAAAGGCTTTTTTTTCTAGTGATATCAAGAATAATATTATTATATATATATATATTTTTTTTTATTTGTGCAAGTTACCACAACACCATTTTCCCGTAGTTTTTAAGAACAAAGATACAACTATGTTGGTGTCCCTTGTCAATTTTACATTGTATTTTTTTAAATGTAACTGCCTACTACCAAACTGTCATTTGAAGTAAAACACATAGCCAAGTATTATTCTCCACAATTTTTTTATTGTACATTAAAAAAAAAAAAATTAGACATGCTATCTGCCAATAGAACTTAACCAAAAAATGCATTCTATGCATTCAAAAATATAAAAAATATACCAAATCAAATCATTATTCAACCAAAAAAAATGTCAAAGCAATAACTCCAAGGCCAATAATAAATAACACGTTATCTCCTCAGATTCCGCAACATGTCTGGTTGACGAACAGCCGTTCAGAAACTAACTGAAAAGCACAAAATTAAGAATGTGAAAAGAAAAGCGCGAATCAGCTATCACCAAACTTTTACTAACACAAAATTAGCAGAAGGAGCCCAAAGGGTGGCACTAAAGAGCTGAAAAACCACGTAGTACGTCTAGTATGTCACTATGTTCGTAATTGTTGGCCAACATTTGTGTGACCGTGTGTATGCAAGACAAGTTTGAGCCAACACCCTTTGAACAAAATTCCACGGTTTTGTTGTCGGAAAGTCTGATCGTGTGTACGGGGCTTTAATCTTATTCAAGCTATAAGAGAGCTTTATTTTTGGTTGGAAATACATTTCTAAACTGTAGATTACTCTGCTGTCTTTTCACCAAGAACAGCTGTGTAATCTTAACACTGTATATAGGTTGAGGCAAAAAAAATATATTTTTGCAATATTGTCATGCAGAGAACTGGTCCAACTCTGTTTGTAGGATAAGATAGGATTTTTTCCCACAGCAAGGAGAAGCTGGTCCAACTTTTTTTTGTAATGAAGTGTGCTGTTGGGGCTCATGAGGTTGTAAAACTAGATATTGTTATTGTGAATAAATGCTGGTTGTAAACAAGTAAAGCAACATAAATTACCAGGAATAAATGGGCAACTTTTCTTTTACTAGTTAAACAGTATACAGCCATTATTATCATGTTTGCTTTTTTATATTTTTGTAGTGCTACCCCCAGTGGAGCCACTGCATTGTTTTGTGATTTCTCTGCACTACTGAAAATGACACACCTTGCTCTCCCAGCACCTACCAACATACTTTGTAGAATGAATTTATTAGGCTAAGCATAGCCTAAAAGAAAAGAGGTTTAGCAAGTGTACTTATAGAAACAATCAATGAGAAGACCACATTATTTTGAGAGACATAGTTAAACACCTGTAGTATTCTGACTACCAGTATTTAACAGAACTGAACTGCATTTACCTAGCAACATTAATTAAAGTCAGTCCTAAGTTCCTAACATGCTATACTGGGTTCTAGTTTTATCACACTGGCCAGTGACTGATGAAAGACAAAAAAAGTTGTCTGGCAAATTTGAGGCCCTTTAGAAAGCCCAACAGTGCCCAGCAGACAACATATTACTGTGGTGTTAGTCTCTTGCCAGACACAGGGAGCCCTCTTTGGGGCCTCCAGACACATCCTCTGGTTTAGTTCAAGTCCTCAGACAGGGTATGGAGTTGCTGTGATGCCTCTCTTTCAATCCTGCTCAAAGTCTCTCTTTTCCTTCCTTACAAGGGGGTGCTCTCTAGGACAATCTCATTGGGTATTCAAATCACATCTTACACCTTTCCAGGGAGAAAGTTTCTGGTCTCTCAGGCAAGGTCCTGCGTGACAAGAGTCTTCTCTCAGGTCTCTCTCCTGATTGTAGTCAGCCATGGCAGGAGCAGCAAAGTCTTTTCCCCACACACCTGCATTCTTCAAGACAGATCTCTCCTCTTTCCTCAGCAGCCTGTAGACCCCCCCTATTTTCCTTGCTCAGTTGCCTCATCCAATAACCATCTTCTGGTCTTGATCAAGGCACAGCCAAGATGGCTGACCCCTGCACTGGAGACACTCCATAGGCAAGCATTAAAAAGTGGTCTCTTTAGGGATGGCTGATGCATGTCTGCATTAATGAATATTCAGTTTAACCACTTATAATCCCTTCCTAACCAGGCCAATTTTCAGCTTTCAGCACTCTCACTTTTTGAATGACAATTACTGTCATGCAATACTATACCAATATGACATTTTTGTCCTTTTTTCACATAAATAGAGCTTTCTTTTGGTGGTATTTAATCACTACTGGGTTTTTTATTTTGTAAAATTTTGTAAAAAAATGCAATTTTCTTTGTTATAAAATTTAGTAAATTGATCATTTTTCTTTATAAATTTTGGCCAAAAGCTATACTGCTACATATCTTTGGTAAAATCAGTATATATTATTTGGTCTTTGTACAAGTTATAGAGTCTACAAGCTATGGTGGCAATCATTGAAAATTGATCACACCTGATGTACTGACGGCTAAATTATTGAGACACTAACTAGCCAGGAAAGTACAAATACCACCCAAATGACCCCTTTTTGGAAAGTAGACATTCCAAGGGATTTAGTAAGAGGCATGGTGAGTTTTTAGAAGTTGTCATTTTTCCCACAATTCTTTGCAAAATGAAGATTTTTTTTCACAAAACTGTCATATTACCAAGTTATTTCTCACACACTGTATAGGTATGGCGATACCACATGTGTGGGACTTTTACACAGCCTGGCCACATACAGAGGCCCAAAATGCAAGTAGCACCTCCAGGTGTTCTAGGAGTATAAATTACATATATAATTTTATTTTACACAAAGTTGTCCATTTATAAGGTATTTCTAAGACACAGCATGTGCATACCACAAATTACACCCCAAAATACATTCTGCAACTCCTCCTGAGTATGGCGATACCATATATGTGAGACTTTTACACAGCCTGGCCACATACCGAGGCCCAACATTCAGGGGGCACCATCATGTGCTCTAGAACATAAAATTACAAATCTGATTTTCTGACTACCGATTACCCTTTTGTGAGGCACTGTAGGGCACTGATAAGCACTGCCATATCAGTGGTACTGATATGGCATGGATGAGCACTGATGTGGCACAGGTGACTGAGCACTGATGTGGCATAGATGAGCACAGATGAGGCATTGATGTGGTATGAATGACCATGGATGAGGCACAGATGAGGCATGGATGTGGCATGGATGGGCATGGATAAGGCACAGATGATCACTGATGGGCATAGATGAGAATGGATGAGGCACTGATGTGGCACAGATGAGGCATGTATGTGGCACGGATGAGGCATGGATGTTGCATGGATTTGGCACAGATGAGGCATGGATCAGGCACGGATGATCACTAATGTGGCATGGATGGGCATTGATGAGGCACAGATGGGCATAAATGAGGCACAGATGGGCATGAATGAGGCATGGATGGGAATGAATGAGGCACAGATGGGCATGAATGAGGCATGGATGGGCATGAATGAGGCACAGATGACCATGAATAAGGCACATATGGGCAGGAATGAGGCATGAATGAGGCACAGATGGGCATGCATGAGGTATGGATGAGGCACAGATGGCCATAATTGAGGCACAGATGGGCACGATTGAGGTACAGATGGGTACAATTGAGGCACAGGAGAGGAGAGAACTGAACCGGACATGCACCGGTTTGTTGACAAGTGATCTCTCCATCATTGGACAGAGTGATCACGTGGAAAAGGGCTGCTGTCATTGGCCCTTTAATCTGATCCGTGATGCGTCGGGACATGCAGGAAGCACGATTCTAGGAGGACATCATTTGAGGCCCTCCCAGAATAAGCAGACCACACTGTAGCTGTCATTCGGCTATAGCCCGTTCGGCAAGTGGTTAAGGAGACAAAAAGCGGGAAGGGGGAGAGAAGCGCAGCAACCATTTACAATTTTTGTTTTTAGCCTCTGTTATCTGCTTCCATTTCTGGCAGCTCTGGGTACTGTGCTGCTCTCCCCACTAACAGCTGTCATAATCAGTGTTTCAGAAGGTGTGTGCTGGCTCCCTGGGACCTGCCTCTTCCTGATCATATAAATGCTTGTGGTTAGCCCATTTTTAAACAGGCTAAAGAAGAAGCAAGGTTGCTCTGAAACGTGTGTCGGTTCCAGCTCCAGGATTTTCCTACTACATAAGGTGGCTTCATACCCTGGGCCATCCATGGCTTTGGCTTTCCAGTGTCCTGCTTCCATTTCCATATATGCTCCCTTGCCAGTGGCCAAGGCAAGGCATTCTGATTGCACATCTGATCTCTGTCTCAGAGGCTACCTGATTGTCATGCTGAGCTCTATATTGGTACCATGTCTAGAACCTGCTGCAGCAATAATTGCATTTACAAAGCCAAAAAAATGATATTTTCCCTGCAAGCTGCCTTTATTTTGCTCAGCAACAGCTGGGGAGCCCGTGTGTATGATGAGGCCACAATGTAGTGCACTTGGATCAAGATTAGAGATTTTTTGGATACATTCTGGTGTCACTTTGACTTTGGATAGAAGTAACGGGTGCGTAAAAATTGGTCTTTGGGTGTCGGTGGCGCCTTCCCACCGTAACCCTATAGAGGTAATCTTGATGAAAGCAAGAACTAGCCTTGCTGTAAAAAATTGCAATGGTATACACCTGTCAAACAGGGTGTTAATTGTGCCCATGAAACATATACCAAAAACATTCTTTCAGATGAAATGATTAAACGCCCTCAAAGCTAGGCAGCCTCAAAGTCCTGCAGAGACTCCACATCCCAAGAAGACTTAATCAGTGACATCGACATCAGGGGCTTTATAGCTGGTAATCCAGGACTGATTCATTTTTATAAAAGTCAAACAGTCCACGGAGTCTGTGGACAGATGCATTCTATGATCAGTAACGAAACCTCCTGCAGCACTGAGTTCTGAAAGCACGCTTGATGCAGGGCAGCCCAACAACTCAATAGCATACTGGGCAAGTTCTGGCCAGTGGTCTATTCTCATGACCCAGTAAGTCAGTGGATCGTCAGCTGGAAAGCACTCCATCTCTGTTTTGGCCCCGAGGTAATCATCCACCATGTGATGCAGACGCTGCCGATGGGATGTGGAAGCTGACAGCCCTGGGTGGCGAGGATTAAAAAAATTCTGAAATGCCTCACTTAGGCGGACGCCTTCTCCAACGCTTCTCTCTTGACTAACTTTCCCTGTCTAAGGGCGGACAGGAGGTTTGAGCCATTATCGGACACCACCATTTCTGGCTCCAGCTGGCGTGGTGTGAACCACCTCTGGGCCTGTCCCTGCAGCGTTCCAAGAATCTCTGCTCTGCTACGTTTTCCAGGACACTGTATCCTACTGGAGTCAGCAAAAATGTTCAATAAAATCCTCTTGTTCTCAAGAGATTTTATCTTCTGCACTCTCTGTGGAGACGGGATGAGTTCTGAGACCTTCCCCTTATAACAGTGGTCAAGGAGGGTTGCCAACCAGTAATCATCCTTCTCCTTTATGCCACGTATTCTTGGGTCCTTTCGCAGGCATTGAAGCATGAGGTTGCCCATGCGCCTTAAATTTGCTGAGGCATGAGAAGCAGTCTCCTTGGGGTCACTCACGATGACAGCATCTGGAACTTCCTCCTCCCAGCCACGTACTACTCCCAAGGGTCCTGGGGTTGGAAAGCCATCACTTACAGATTGACGCATATCTTCCTCTACTTCAAAGCCTATGAATGTGCCAGGATCCTCCTCCTCATCCTCCTCCCCTCTCTTCCCCTGTGTGTTCTGTGACATAGGAATGATGGTGTCTGGATAAAGTGGCCTTGAGAGAAAAGTCCTCCTCTTCCTCTTGCTGCTCTGCCTCCAGTGCCCTGTCCATAATGCCACGCAGAGTCTGCTCCAGCAGGAACACAACAGGGATTGTGTCACTGATGCATGCACTGTCACTGCTCACCATCCTTGTGGCCTCCTCAAATGGTAACAATACAGTGCATGCATCCTTAATGATCAGCCATCGAATCAGAGGCGGCCTGAGCCTGTCGTGGTGCCGTAGTGGCACAGATACTCGTTGATGGCCTTCTGTTGCATGTATAGCCACTGCAGCATTCCCAAAATTGAGTTCCACCTGGTGGGCATGTCACAAATCAGGTGGTTTATGGGCAGGTGGAATTCCCGCTGAGTTTCAGCCGAACGAGCACTGGCTGTGTATGACCGCCTGAAATGGCTACAGACTCTTCTGGCCTGCTTTAGTACATCTTGCAACCCTGGGTACGTAGTTAGGAAACGCTGCACCACCAAATTGAGGACATGTCCCTGTCTAAGGGTGGACAGGAGGTTTGAGCCATTATCGGACACCACTATTCCTGGCTCCAGCTGGCGTGGTGTTAGCCACCTGTGGGCCTGTCCCTTCGGAGTTGCAAGAATCTCAGCTCCAGTGTGGTTCCTGTCCCCTAAACACAACAGCTGAAGCGCACTGCATGGCACCTTTTAGCCTGACTCTGGGAATAGCCCTTTGAACGCTTAGGGTGTACCTGATGTTCATAGGACAATTCTGCAGAGGAGGGCAAGGAGATGGCAGAGGAGGAGGAGGAGGGGGTAGAGCTCACAGGTCTGGCTTCATCACCACCAGCTGTATGGAGACATAGGGGCACAACAAGCTGTAGCACCGAGCCCTGTCCTGCATCCTTTCGAGTTGCAAGCAGTGTTACCCAGTGTGCTGGGAACTTAATATATCGTCCCTGCCCATGCTTGTTGAACCCTGTGTCAGCAGTAAGGTGGATTTTATGGCTGACTGCCTTGCCCATTGTGAATGGGATCGATTCACTTTCTTCAAGAATGGGACAATACCTGGACAACTTTATACAGCTAGTGGTGCAACAAACCACAGCATATCTTAGGGATACCAAACATGTTCTCCAGTTACTAGAAACCACCCCAGTATTAGAAGGTAGATCCCTATTGGTGACAGCAGATGTATCTTCTCTGTACACCATTGTACAACACCATGAGGCCTGTGAGTCAATAAAATGGCTGTTACACAATCACAGCACTCGTATTTGTAAACAAAGTATTTGATTAAATGCCTAGAGTTCTACCTTAAGTATAATTACTTTAGCCACAACCAAGCATATTACAAGCAAATCACAGGCATGGCTATGGGTGCCAAGTTTGCACCCAGTGTAGCAAATGCCTTTATGGCAAAATGCGAGGAAAGTATGGTCTACACTAATCCACCAGCTGAATTAACTCTTTACCAAAGATTTAGAGATGATCTTATCATTGTATGGAATGGAAGCAAGGAAACACTGGAAATTTTTTTGGAAAAACTGAACAATAACGTTAAAAACATCAAACTTACGTGGAACACCAGCAACAAACAAATCAACTTCTTAGATCTGAATATCACCCTCATAGAGAACAAGCTAATTACCAAGACACATTTCAAAAACACTGATGTGAATAGCTACCTCCCTATGAACAGCTGTCATTTTAAACCATGGTTCTTTAATATTTTAAAGAGCCAATTGGTAAGAATTAAGAGAAATTGCACAACTGAAGAAGGTTTTCTAACCCAAGTCACGTTTATAAGTAACAGATTCAAGGATAAGGGTTACACTGGAGAATTCATCCAAAATCAAATTGATAAGGTAAAAAACTTGGACAATAACTGCCATGCTACAAAATAAAAACAAGGACGATCATCAACGACTATCGGAAGCACCTTTTTTAATATTAAACTACAACTTTCAACATAGAGAAATAGAAAAATTGAGTGGCAGACACCTCAATGAAATTCTTCCTGAAAAATCGAACATATAAGAGAGCACCAACTTTAAGAGACATTATTGTAAAAAATGTTATTGAACCACCTAAAACTAAGGGTTATTCCTTTTTCAATGGCAAAGGGTTTTTTCCTTGCAAATATTGCTTTGCGTGTAAAACACTCTAAGAAACCACAAATAAAACGTACACAGTTTACCTCCATTAAAACAGGACAAAATAATCCGATTAAGGACTTTAACGGTTGTCACACGGAGGGGGTAGTGTACATATACATCTGAGTGTGTAAAGATGTTGCAGCCTGCATGCATCAATTCAAGAACAGGAGGCAGTTGCTTTAGTGTGGGTTCTATATACCCTGTTTCCCCAAAAAAAAAAACCTAGCGCGATTGTCGGTGATGGCTGCAATATAAGCCCTACACCCCAAATAAGCCCTAGTTAAAGTCCTTGTAGGTCTTATTTTCAGGGTAGGGCTTATTTTCGGGGAAACAGGGTAGGGCCTATTTGGGGGGTAGGGCTTATATTGCAGCCATCACCGACAACCACGCTAGGTCTTATTTTCGGGGAAACAGGGTACCTCTTATCAGAGAGTTGCCTTGTGCTGTCCAAAGGATTGTAGCTGTCTCCAACTGTGTGAGACAACAGTCAGCTGTCAGTCAACTGAGGTGGTAAAGCGGTTGCAGACCAAAGGTTTTAATAAGGAGACATGAAATACATTTGAGCTATGCATATTAGAAGGAAGGTCTAATGCATAAGCCACCGGTTAATCCTGTGAAGAATACGGAAAGGCCCAATAAACCGAGGTGCGAACTTCAGAGAGGGAACACAAAGTCAGGGGTTGCGAGATGAGAGCCAAACCCTGTCCCCAACATGGTAGGAAGGTGCAGGCAGGCGTCTGCAGTCAGAATAGAGTCTGTACCTATCATTAGCATGTCGCAAAGCCTCCTGGACTTGTGCCCAAGTGGAAAGAAGACCATGGAGATGCTCCTCTAACGCAGGAATACTCTATGGAACAATTGAGTCAGGCAACATGGAAGGTTGGAAACCATAGTTCACCATAAATGGGGACAATCAGGAAGCAGAATTCAAGGCATTATTGTGAGCAAACTCTGCCCATGGTAATAGGTCTGACCAGTTGTTATGATGGTCAGAAATATAGCAACGTAGGAATTGCTCCAAGGACTGATTGGCTCATTCCCATTAGACTGCGGGTGACACACAGAGGAAAAAGCAAGCTGAATTCCCAACTGTGCACAAAAGGCTCGCCAGAACTGGTACAAAAACTGACTACCCCTGTCCCTGACAATCACCTTGGGTAGCCCATGTAAGCGAAAGATCTCCCGAGCAAAAATGGAAGCCAGTTTCGTAGAAGTGGGCAACTTCTTAAATGGAATACAATGAGACATTTTTGAGAACCGGTCAACCACCATAAGGATAACTGTGTTGCCCTGGGAGTTGGGTAACTCCACAATGAAATCCATAGACAGGTGGGTCCAGGGCCTCTCTCCATTGGGTATGGGTTGTAGGAGGCCCACTGGAAGGTGTCGTTGAGTCTTACTCTGAGCACACATGGAACAGGTAGCTACGAAGGCGGTTAGAACAGCATGTAGACTAGGCTACCAGAATTGTTGAGAAATTGCTCAAAAGAATTGATTCTTCTTAGGGTGGCCAGCAGCCTTGGGAAAATGGTAAGTCTGGAGCATGGCAGTACGGAGACTCTCTGGGACAAAGCAGCGGTCACAAGGTTTCTCAGGAGGAACATGAACCTGAGCAGCAAGAATTTTGTCACCCAAAGCAGAAGTGAGACTGGTGTGAACCGTAGCCAGAATACGATCAGGAGGAATAACAGTAACTGGAACCAACTCCATCTTGGAAGTGGAGGAAAATTGTAGTGACAGAGCGTCAGCCCTTACATTCTTAATGCCGGGTAAGAATGAGACAATGTAATTGAAACTTGACAAGAAAATAGCCCATCGCGCCCTTCTGGGAGAGAGGCGTTTAGCCTCAGACGAGAATGTGAGATTCTTATGGTCAGTAAGAATGAGAACCGGCACAGTGGTACCTTCGAGGAGATGTCTCCATTCTTTCAGGTCTAAAATGATCACTAACAGCTCTCTGTCACAAATCTCGTAATTGCACTCCACAGGTGACAATTTCAATTTCTTGGAAAAGTAGCCACAAGGATGCATATCGCTCTCAAAGTTAGGACGTTGACACAGAAGGGCGCCAACACCAGTCTCCGAAGCATCAACCTCAAGGCATCAATTCTCAAAGGCCTTAATGGAGTCCAGAGACTAACTCTGTGGGTTACCGTCCTTTCTGGTCATATCAGTCAGGGGCTTTACCAGAGACAAGAATTTACAAATAAACTTCCGATTAATAGTTGGCAAAGCCCAGAAAACACTGCAGAGGATGTAAACCGATGGGTCTGGGCCACTGTAGGACTGCTGAAAGTTTCTCTGGATCCATCGAAAAACCAGCAGTGGAAATGACATAACCTTGGAATTTAACCTGTTCACGATGGAATTCGCACTTCTCCAATTTACAATAGAGAATGTTCTCTCTTTTTTTCTGAAGCACACGACAGACATCTGTGTGGTGGCTCTCCAGGGACTTGGAAAATATGAGGATATCATTGAGATAAACCATACCACAAATAACTGCAACAAATCTCTGAGGACATCGTTAATAAATTCCTGGAAAACTGCCAGGGCGTTACAAAGACCAAAAGGCATTACGAGGTACTCATAATGGCCTGTTCTGGTATTAAATGCAGTTTTCCACTTGTCGCCCTCTTTAATCCTCACCAGATTGTATTCCCCTCTCAAATCAAGCTTCATGAAAACCGTTGCTCCCTTGAGGCGGTCAAATAACTCCATAATCAACTGAATTAGATAGGCATTCTTAATCGTGAAATGATTGAGACCCCTATAATCAATACGAGGTCTTAGTTCACCACTCTTCTTCACAAAGAAGAAACCAGCACCAGCAGGAGACGAGGATTTGCGAATGAAACCTCGAGATGAATACTCCCCCATGGCCTTATCCTCCAAGACCGGAAAAGGGTAAACCCAGCCACGAGGGGGTATGGCACCAGGTTGAAGGTCAATTGTGCAATCATACGACCGGTTTGACCTTTGTCAAAGACATCACTAAAATCGCGGTACTCCTCCGGCAGGGAGGAGAGTAAAGAGGTGCAGAAGACCTTGGCTACCTCCTGGAAGCATGTCTTACTGCATTGTGGCGACCAGGAGAGAACCTCAGCATGGAGCCAATCAAAAGAGGGGTTGTACCTCTGTAACCAAGGATAACCAATAACCAGCGGAAACTAAAGTGAGGAAATAACTTGGAATTAGAATATCTCATGGTGAAGAGCCCCTACAGCCATGGACAATGGAACAGTCTCATGAGTCACGTAGAGGTCTCCCGTCAAGAGCCTCAATGGCAAGTGGAGTGTCACGCAGCTGCAGCGCAATCAAGTGCTTCGATACAAAGGCAGCATCAATGAACAGGCCTGTAGCCTCAGAGTTGATTAGAGCTTGTATCTCGATGGACGACTCAGCCCAAGAAAGGGTGACGGAAACCAGGGGCTTATCCTTCTGGATAACTGGGGACAAAATGACGCCACCTAAGGTCTGTCCGTGGCAGGACCTCAAGGTTCGGGCGTTCCATGGACAGGTAGGACAAGACTTCAAAAAGTGACCTTCCTGGCCACAATACAGGCACAATCTCTCCCTCCTCCAAAAGGCTCTCTCATCTGCAGAGAGACGCGTGAAACCCAAGTGCATGGGTTCACCCTCACTGACCAACTCGGTACCAGGAGGCATGAGAGGTGAGGGAGGCATGGGTGGGACTGCAAAGCTCGGAGACAAACGTACAGGAGGCTTCCCCAAGCGCTCCTTAAAAGAGAGTCTTTCTCTGAGTCTGGAGTCAATGAGGATGGCAAACGTGATGAACTTCTCCAGCTCAGTGGGTATATCTCGGGTTGCTATCTCATCCTTTATGGTATCCGAGAGACCATGAGAAAAAGCAGCCATGAGGGCCTCATTGATCCAAGCAACCTCTGCTGCCAGAGTACGGAATTCAATGGTGTAATCGGCAACAGTTCTCGTACTCTGTTTGATGGACATAAGGCACTTGGCAGAAGAAGTGGAGTGTGCGGGAACATCAAATACCCTTTTAAAGGAGGCCACAAACTCACGGTAACTCAAGACAACAGGTTTTTGCGTTAGCTGGCAGTAACGCACACAGAACTATATGGCGTTATGCTTGCAGTAACGCACACAAAACGATATGGCGTTAAACTGGCAGTAACGCACAAGAAAGTAAATGGTGTTAAACTGGCAGTAATGCACAAAACTATATGGCGTTAAACTGGCAGTAACACACACAAAATGATAAGGCATTAAACTGGCAGTAACGCACACATAGCTGCTCACTATGCAAAGCTGAATGATGGTCCTCCTCACTACACTCACACTATCCCTAGACTGACACTAAACTAATATTCTACACTGACAATTGAAGCAAAATAGCACAGTGTAGCACACTAACTAACTAATAGCACTGAACAGAGGAGCCCTGTTCTATCTCCCTCCATGCCAAAATCACACTGAAAATGGCTGCCATTGAAAGAATGCTTTTATACTGTGGGGCGGGAATGAGCCATGATTGGATAAAGTCAATCGGTTCCAAACCCGAATCTGTCTTCTGTGGGTCACCTTCAAGGATAACATAAGGGCCAGGTTGGTCCCAATTCAGTTTGACTGAAGCCCGCAGACAAGCTACTTCACCTCTCTGCAAGACCTTTTACGTTTTGTCCAACTTCTAAAATTTCCCCACTCCTTCTGTTGGGGCCTTCTGTTCCTGGACCAATCGCTGGTACACTGAGTGCAACATCAGATGTACACTTTTAACTGCAGCCTCACCCTCTGAGACCTGAGGAGTGAGTAACCTTCGAACCAAGTCAGTGTTCATCCCCACAATCATGGAACTCTGACATACAATGGCCAATGTGTCGGAAGTCTCTGTCTGCAGTACAACAGATGGGCCTGTTGTCTTAGTGCCTATAGCCCAGATCTCTAGACTTTCTAACTTCTGCAAGGGAAGGTGTTTCAGGTGTTTATCGTAGAAATCACGGTAAATTAGAGTCACTTGGGCGAGAAGGGCTTTTGTGTATACACCTTCCACCTGAAATGGCACTATAGGAGAAGGACCCACCAGCTTGTCAGGGAACTTGCTTGGCTGTTTTGGTGCAGCTTGCTCGGCTGCTGTTTGGGCTTGAATCCTTCTTATGGCCTGTGCCCATTTCCATTGTCGTCTGGACTGAGGGTTTTGGGTTTGGTGTGTACCGATCTCCCGTGATCTGGGACCCAAGTAGCTTGGGCAGCCTGGCTGAGGCTTTGGGAGAGGCTTGGTACAAAAGTTTAGGCCTTACCCGCCCTTTGTTAAAGAGTTGAAAACTGGAGCAAGTTGACTTAAATAAGCACCTGGCTGTCTCCCTCACTAGGGCCCTCTGGAGTTTTCCGCCGGCTTATGATTTTCTCTTCATGGCTTTGGTGGGCTGGGACAGTCACATTGATGTCTCCACAATTATAGCAGACCACTGAACTAGAGGGCTCTCCAGCAGGAACATTCTGTATTGCCTCTACTTGGTTGGTTTCAATGTCTTTTCCCCCTCTGGTATGGCAATCCTGGCAGACAGCGATGTCATCAACTCCATCATCTGTGACATCTGAGTTTTCAAAGCCATTCCTTTGGACTGGACTTCCACTATGCCCATGGTTCCTTCCTCTACAGTGAAAGTTGCATGTGAAGCACTAGCAGTTTTTTTGCCTTAATTAAAGCTTCTTCTTCTAGGATAGCTTTGACAAATTTGAAATAAGTCAATGTCTTGTTCTGAAATTTCAACATTATGGGATCCAGTGGCAGTGCTCCTTTAAGAATTTCATCCAACAAAGCTTTGCTTGTATGATTTGGATTCATGCCTCCTTTTAGAAGACCTGATGAAGGATTTTATCCAGCCACCAGAAATAAGTGGATAACTCTTCTCCTTCATTTTGCTAGGTGTGTGAGAACATATAAATTAGCTCAACACAGTCCTCCACCCCTCCAACAATCTCTCATAAAGCTTCTAGACACTCAGTGGCTGTGCAGCCCGGCTTGTCCCTTTTTAGATTTCTGATTATGTCTGAAGCAGGAGCTCTTAGGCTCTCAATTAACCTTTTTCTTTTTACTGTGTCAGCAACTTCCCATTCTTCCACATCCTGCACTGCCTGATCTATCCAGGTTTCAAAGTCCTCTTCCCCAGATGGCACAAGGACCTTCCCGGAATAGAACCGCAACTTTTGATATCCATAATTGGCAGACGCGGCTGAGTTTTGCGCCAACATTTCCACCAGCTTTCCCATATCGGTAAAGAATGTAGCAGGAGGGAACCCTGTAGTTGGAGTGGAAGTAGTAGCTGATACTCCTGGTCCTGGTGTTGTTGAGCTAGCATTTTCAGGGTGATCATCCAGCATACTTGGCTGTATAAGCTGAACATTCAAGGTCCCCTGGTAACTGTATGCTAACTCCCTGGAAACAGGTCGGATCGTTCTTTTCCATTATAGCAAAGCATAGGTACAAGAGGCAGTCTGATCAACTTTCAGGTCCAATATGAATGTTTTCTGATCAGGCAGCAAAGCTGACACACAGAGCCCCAACCCAAAATGGCATTTGCTCTTCACACCACTTGGCAGCAATGACAGGGTCCATCATGGAGGCTTGGCTGGTAGAGGTAGTCATCAATCTGTGACAGGGACCAGAAGGTGTCCTGGATGAGCCCCCACGTGTAGTGCTACCCCTGGAAGGGCTGCTGTAATATACGGGTCTTGTGTCCCACACCAGTGATGGCTCACCTGGATCCAAGTAACACCAGTACACCGTTTAAACTTTTAGCTGGGCTTTATTAAAACTAGCAATAAGCCCTGAAAAGAGATAAACGCATTAACAGAATACCATTAAATGCAATTATGTAATACAACTGCTCAGTAAATTAAAACAGGATTGGTGTTCGTTCGCTTTAACCGCCAGTGAGAGGCCTTGCCTGAAATGCACTGAGTGAGTGGTGAACGAAACTGTCAGTTGCACAATACAAAAATAATGTTCAACAATTACCCAAAAGTGATATTACTGACTATAAGAGCCTATCTAGGTCTTGTAGGTTCTAGCTAACCACTGGCCAGTGGGAATTCTATTCACACACACACAGAGTCTGCCAGCGTTGGGGCCCTTTAAATCCTGTGTTTGAGTACTCAGACTTTTGTGAAGCAATATTTGTAATCCACAAAATGGAAAGGGGTATCTTCGCAAAGTGTCACAGGGTACCAAAGATTAACAGATGTGGTGATCCACCTTCAGATAGAGCTACATTAGCGGTAAATAGGACCTAGCAGGGTTAAGCATGATCCACATAAGGATGGCAGAAAATCTCTCACCATTAGATGCACTTGATATATCTTCCTTCCAGCAATTGGTAGATTGATCGCTGTATCAGTCGATTGAATGGCGATGGGAGCAACACAGGCCGCAGAATTCTCCAAACAGGATGATGATTGCTGCAGTACTGAAATTCATCTCTAGATTTCACTGCACTGTTAGCACATCTTCGGTAATCAAGTGAAAAAGGGCAGAACACGCTGCAAACTCCCCTCACAGGCTCTGGAAGTGCTCAGGAGACAAGCACATGGGACACTTTTCCCTGTCTGGCTGCCACAATGCCAGTTAGTCTCACCTCCTGTGTCTTCCTCTCTCCCCCCAATCACAGCTCTCCTGCACTGCTATCCATTCCTGTCCTACCTTGTTTTTGTTCTTAGGGGTGGGAATTCTTAGCTACAGCAGTAACCAATCTGCCTTCAATCCTGCAGCTGTACCCAATAGAGTCTCTCCTGGGCTGCTATCAGTTTAGCCAGAAAATGCAATGCAATGTTTCAGAGAGCAATACTCAAATATTACAGAGGCAATACTAAGCCAGTGCTACATTGTTACAATTTTTTATTTGTTCTTTTGTTTTATTATCTTGATCTGCTCATAATATAGTTTAAAATAGATCTCCAGGAAAAATATCAAGATAAAAGTGACAAGTTCATTAAAGAATAAATAAAAAAATCAAGTTTTGGTGCAATATTTCCATTCAAACTGGAGTGTCCTCTGCTGTCCCACTTTTTTTTCTGTCACTTGATGTCCTATGTCTGGCATCCAGCATCATTCAAGCAACCTCATCTAAGCCCAGGCTTTCATGGGAAAAAAAATCGAACTTTCTGTTATAAAGTATATCAAGTAAAAAATCTTTCTTTACATATTTAGGCCAAAATGTATTCTGCTACATTTCTTTGGTGAGAATAAATAAATAAAGTGTATATTATAGACTTTGAGAAAGGTATCAAAAGTTTAAAAACGATGGTACTTTAGATACAGTATCTCACAAAAGTGAGTACACCCCTCACATTTGTGTAAATATTTTATTATATCTTTTCATGTGACAACACTGAAGAAATGACACACACTGTAAAGTACAATGTAAAGTAGTGAGTGTACAGCTTGTATAACAGTGTAACTTTGCTGCACCCTCAAAATAACTCAACACACAGCCATTAATGTCTAAACCGCTGGCATCAAAAGTAAATACACCCCTATGTAAAAATGTCCAAATTGGGCCCAAAATGTCAATATTTTGTGTGGCCACCATTATTTTCCAGCACAACCTTAACCCTCTTGGGCATGGAGTTCACCAGAGCTTCACAGGTTGCCACTGGAGTCCTCTTCCACTCCTCCATGATGACATCACAGAGCTGATGGATGTTAGAGACCTTGAGCTCCTCCACCTTCCATTTGAGGATGAACCACAGATGCTCAATAGGGTTTAGATCTGGAGACATGCTTGGTCAGTCCAGTCCATCACCTTTACCCTCAGCTTCTTTAGCAAGGCAGTGGTCATCTTGGAGGTGTGTTTGGGGTTGTTATCATGTTGGAATACTGCCCTGAGGCCCAGTCTCTGAAGGGAGGGGATCATGCTCTGCTTCAGTATGTCACAGTACATATTGGCATTCATGGTTCCCTCAAAGAACTGTAGCTCCCCAGTGCCGGCAGAACTCATGCAGCCACAGACCATGACACTCCCACCACCATGCTTGACTGTAGGCAAGACACACTTGTCTTTGTACTCCTCATTTGGTTGCTGCCACACACGCTTGACACCATCTGAACCGAATACGTTTATCTTGGTCTCGTCAGACCACAGGACATGGTTCCAGTAATCCATGTCCTTAGTCTGCTTGTCTTCAGCAAACTGTTTGCGGGCTTTCTTTTGCATCATCTTTAAAAGAGGCTTCCTTCTGGGACGACAGCCACGCAGACCAATTTGATGCAGTGTTCTGCGAATGGTTTGAGCACTGACAGGCTGACCCCCCACCCCTTCAACCTCTTCAGCAATGCTGGAAGCACTCATACGTCTATTTCCCAAAGAGAACCTTTGGATATGACGCTGAGCACGTGCACTCAACTTCTTTGGTCAAACATGGTGGGGCCTGTTCTGAGTGGAACCTGTCCTGTTAAATCGCTGTATGGTCTTGGCCACCATGCTGCAGCTCAGTTTCAGAGTCTCAGTAATTTTCTTATAGCCTTGCAATCTTTATGTAGAGCAAGAATTCTTTTTTTTCAGATCCTCAGAGAGTTCTTTGCCATGAGGTGCCATGTTGAACTTTCTGTGACCAGTATGAAAGAGTAAGAGCAATAACACCAAATTTAATACACCTGCTCCCCATTCACACCTGAGAAATTGTAACACTAATGAGTCACATGACACCGGGGAGGGAAAATGGCTAATTATGCCCAATTTGGACATTTTTACTTAGGGGCGTACTCACTTTGGTTGCCAGCAGTTTAGACATTAATGGCTGTGTGATGAGTTATTTTGAGGGGACAGCAAATTTACACTGTTATACAACCTGTACACTCACTACTTTACATTGTAGCAAAGTGTCATTTCTTCAGTGTTGTCACATGAAAAGATAAAAAAAAATATTTACAAAAATGTAAGGGGTGTACTCACTTTTGTGATATACTGTATATTTGAAATATATCAGTCCTAATGTTCTGCCTATCATATTTATTGAGACCCTAAAATGGTTATCACTGCAACCCCCCCAAATGTCCCTCTTTTGGAATGTACACGGTACATTCCAAGTAGGGATGAGCCGAACACCCCCCTGTTCGGTCCGCACCAGAACATGCGAACAGGAAAAAAGTACGTTCGAATACGCGAACACCGTTAAAGTCTATGGGACACGAACATGAATAATCAAAAGTGCTAATTTTAAAGGCTTATATGTAAGTTATTGTCATAAAAAGTGTTTGGGGAACTGGGTCCTGCCCCAGGGGACATGGATCAATGCAAAAAAAAGTTTTAAAAACAGACGTTTTTTCAGGAGCAGTGATTTTAATAATGCTTAAAGTCAAACAATAAAAGTGTAATATCCCATTAAATTTCGTAGCTGGGGGGTGTCTATAGTATGCCTGTAAAGGGGCGCATGTTTCCCGTGTTTAGAACAGTCTGACAGCAAAATGACATTTCGAAGGAAAAAAGTAAAACTACTTGCGGCTATTGCATTGCCGGTCCGACAATACACATAAAAGTTCATTGATAAAAACGGCATGGGAATTCCCCACAGGGGAACCCTGAACCAAAATTTAAAAAAAAAAATAACGTGGGGGTCCCCCTTAATTCCATACCAGGCCCTTCAGGTCTGGTATGGATATTAAGGGGAACCCCGGCCAAAATTTAAAAAAAAAATGACGTGGGGGTCCCCCTAAATTCCATACCAGACCCTTCAGGTCTGGTACAGATTTTAAGGGGAACCCTGCGCCAAAAAAAACAAAAAAAAGGCGTGGGGTCCCCCCAAAAATCCACACCAGACCCTTATCCGAGCACGCAACCTGGCAGGCCGCAGGAAAAGAGGGGGGGACGAGAGAGAGCTCCCCCCTCCTGAACCGTACCAGGCCACATGCCCTCAACATTGGGAGGGTGCTTTGGGGTAGCCCCCCAAAACACCTTGTCCCCATGTTGATGAGGACAAGGGCCTCATCCCCACAACCCTGGCCGGTGGTTGTGGGGGTCTGCTTATCGGAATCTGGAAGCCCCCTTTAACAAGGGGACCCCCCAGATCCCGCCCCTCCCTGTGTGAAATGGTAAAAAAACTAAAAAACTGTCAAAAATGTTAAAAATGACAAGAGACAGTTTTTGACAATTCCTTTATTTAAATGCTTCTTCTTTCTTCTTTCTTCTATCTTCCTTCATCTTCTTCTTCTTCTGGTTCTTCTGGCTCTTCTGGTTCTTCCTCTGGCGTTCTCGTCCAGCATCTCCTCCGCGGTGTCTTCTATCTTCTTCTCCTCGGGCCGCTCCGCACCCATGGCATGGGTGGAGGCTCCCGCTCTTCTCTTCATCTTCTTCTCTTCTTCACCTTCTTCTTCTTTTCTTCTCTTCTTCATCTTCTTCTCCGGGCTGCTCCGCATCCATGCTGGCATTGAGGGAGGCTCCTGCTGTGTGACGGCGTCTCCTCGTCTGACGGTTCCTAAATAACGGGGGGCAGGGCCACCCGGTGACCCCGACCCCTCTCTGACGCACAGTGACTTGACGGGACTTCCCTGTGACGTCACGGGGAATGCCACAGGGAAGTCCAGTCATGTCCCGTGCGTCAGAGGGGGGCGGGGTCACCGGGTGGCCCCGCCCCCGTTATTTAAGAACCGTCAGCCGAGGAGACGCCATCACACAGCGGGAGCCTCCCTCCATACCAGCATGGATGCGGAGCGGCCCGGAGAAGAAGATGAAGAAGAGAAGAAGAGAAGAAGAGAAGAAGAGAAGAAGAGAAGAAGAGAAGAAGAGAAGAAAAGGAGAAGAAGAGAAGAAAAGAAGAAGAAGATGAAGAAGAGAAGAAGATGAAGAAGAGAAGAAGAGAAGAAAGGAAGAAGAAGATGAAGAAGAGAAGAAGATGAAGAGAAGAGCGGGAGCCTCCCCCCATGCAATGGGTGCGGAGCGGCCCGAGGAGGAGCAGATAGAAGACGCCGCAAAGGAGATGCTGGACGAGAACGCCGGAGGAAGAACCAGAAGAGCCAGAAGAACCAGAAGAAGAAGAAGAAGAAGAAGAAGATGAAGGAAGATAGAAGAAAGAAGAAGCATTTAAATAAAGGAATTGTCAAAAACTGTCTCTTGTCATTTTTAACATTTTTGACAGTTTTTTAGTGAAATGGTAGGGGTACTTTTGTACCCCCTTACCATTTCACACAGGGGGGGGCGGGATCTGGGGGTCCCCTTGTTAAAGGGGGCTTCCAGATTCCGATAAGCCCCCCGCCCGCAGACCCCCACAACCACTGGCCAGGGTTGTGGGGATGAGGCCCTTATCCTGATCAACATGGGGACAAGGTGTTTTGGGGGGCTACCCCAAAGCACCCTCCCAATGTTGAGGGCATGTGGCCTGGTACAGTTCAGGAGGGGGGGCGCTCTCTCGTCCCCCCTCTTTTCCTGCGGCCTGCCAGGTTGCGTGCTCGGATAAGGGTCTGGTATGGATTGTTGGGGGGACCCCAGCCGTTTTTTTTTTTTTTTTGGCGTGGGGTTCCCCTTAAAATCTGTACCAGACCTGAAGGGTCTGGTATGGAATTTAGGGGGACCCCCCACGTCATTTTTAAAAAAAAATTTTGGTCCGGGGTTCCCCTGTGGGGAATTCCCATTCCGTTTTTATCAATGAACTTCTATTTGTATTGTCGGACCGGCAATGCAATAGCCGCGAGTTGTTTTAAATGGCTTTTTTCCTTCGAAATGTCATTTTGCTGTCAGACTGTTCTAAACACGGGAAACATGCGCCCCTTTACAGGCATACTATAGACACCCCCCAGCTATGAAATTTAAAGGGATATTACACTTTTATTGTTTGACTTTAAGCATTATTAAAATCACTGCTCCTGAAAAAACGGCCATTTTTAAAACTTTTTTTTGCATTGATCCATGTCCCCTGGGGCAGGACCCAGGTCCCCAAACACTTTTTATGACAATAACTTGCATATAAGCCTTTAAAATTAGCACTTTTGATTTCTCCCATAGACTTTTAAAGTGTGTTCCGCGGCATTCGAATTTGCCGCGAACACCCCAAATTGTTCGCTGTTCGGCGAACTTGCAAACAGCCAATGTTCGAGTCGAAGCTCATCCCTAATTCCAAGGTACTCAGGAAGAATCATGGTGAATATTTTGAAGGCCTTATTTTGTTTTTTAATGAAGAAAGTAAATTAACATTTTTTTTTACATAAAGTTGTCACTTTAATAAGATATTTCTCACATACAACACGGGCATACTTAAAATTACATCCAAAAACACACTCTGCTACTCCTCCTAAGTATAGGGTAACCACAAATACCTTCAGGCTTTCAATGGGCATACCTTATGCATCTAATTTTCTGACCACCTATCACTTATTTGGAGGCTCTAGAGTGCCAGTACATTAGAAATAACTGCAAAATGACCACATTTCGTAAAGCCGATACCCCAAGGTATTTTCTAAGAAGCATGGTGAGTCTTTTGAAGATTTCATTTTTGACACAAGTTTTTGAGAAATAAAGAAAGAACAAAAAAGTTTGTTTTTTTAAATTATGTTTTCATTAATAAAATATTTCTCACACGGGGCGCATGCGCGAGGCTTAACATGGAGGACACTTCCTCTTAGAGCTCCGCACTCCCCGCCACAGACTCGGGACCGAACCACGCTTCCAGACTGTCTAAACGAGCCAGAAACCCGGCGATCCTCTCCCGCAACTCCCGAGCCACAACCGGGATGGTTTTAACGGGACATAGGGGCAAAAACAAATCCAAGCCGATCAAAGAGGCCTTGGCCTGCGCCTCTTCCAAGATGGCGGCAAAAGCCCTCGCCAAACAGCACGCTGCATCCCCAGCTAGATCAGAATGGGCAGACAGTGAGGAGGAAGAGGACACAGATGCTGCATACAGCGGTTCTCCCACCCCTCCACAATCAGGTATGTCTCAGCCTGATTTTCTGAAACATATGGAGAAGATGTTAAACAGAGCCCTGAAAGCTACATCTGACCAAATAACTAATAGACTGTCACGGGAGATAAGGGAATTAGGCCAGCGCACAGCAGACCTGGAAACCAGGGTAGATGATATAGAGCTCACTATACAAGAGCATGCCCAGGAACAGGCAGCCCTCCGTGAGGAAAATGCCACATTACTCTCGCGTTTGGAGGACGCCGAGAACCGCTCACGCAGATCCAATTTACGCCTTCGGGGTATCCCTGAAGTGATCGATGATATACAATCCTTCACTACAGCCCTCTTCCAAGAACTCTGCCCTTCCATACCCATAGAACGCCTGGAATTTGACAGGATTCACAGGGCACTAACACGCCGCCAACAAGACGGCCCTCCACGGGACATAATAATCAAACTACACTTTTTCCATACAAAGGAGCAACTGCTCACAGCTGCCCGGAACAAGGACGCTCTTCAGTTTCAAGACCGCAACTACCAACTTTTCTCTGACCTGGCACCCCTTACCATTGCTAAAAGGTGAGCCATGAAGCCACAATTACAAATCCTAATACAGCACCATATAAAATACACCTGGCGATTCCCCTTCTCCCTTCAGTTTATCAGGGGCAGCAACACTCCTCCACCTCCCCAGAATCACTTCAACGTCTTCTTGAATCGCTTCATCTGTCACACCCCTCACATCAATCCGAGACTTCACTACCGCGTACTCCAGCCCATTCATCAATACATCCATACTCCACCACTCCAAAGCGGAACCAATCAGGCCCCTCCTCGATCCGAAAAGGAACCCCATCTCGCCAAGCAAACCTTTTTGATCCGAAAGCTCACACATCTCGCTGATCAAAAATTGATTGTCCATGGCTTCCCTTTAAAACCACTTGAGAACTCCTGGTCACACAACTGATATCACACTGATCGAAAATAGATGTGGTTTTATCCTGTTACTGTGATACAGGAGTTGGTGCTCCTATAAGTTTTCCCATCGATACGGGACACACCAAATACGACCCCCTTTTTTCTGTTATGGGGCGTATATATTTTGGATACATCCTTTTTGATATGTTCCGCTTTATCTTGTTTTTATTCCCTTTTATATTTTTTTATTTATTTTTTGGTACATACATGCCTTTCAAAAGAACTTTTAGGCTCTGATTCTGTTCAATTTCTAAATGTTATGGTATGATTTCTTTTTTGTTTTTTTTTTCTGCAGCTCGCCTTCTCCTTTAATTCTTTGGTTAGGATTTTGAATATGCTAGCTACAGAATTTGTAATATTATTGACAAGATGATCCTCTCCAAATTTTTGCATTCCCCCTGATACTTTTGATAATTTTGATTTTAACTGTGCCAACTGTCTCTTTCTTCCCACACCCACTCCTTTCCCTTCCCTCCTTCCCTTTCCTCTCCACTCCCCCCCCCTTTTTTTCCCTTCCCTCTCCCCTCCTACCCCCCTAGTCCTCCCTCTCTCTCCCTATTCACCCCCTCCCCCCTTTTTCCCCTCTCCTCCACACCCTCCCCCTAACCTCCCTCTCATGTTCCCATTCTTTTTCTGACTTATTGGCACTGAGTTTTCCCACTAAGTGGGACTATTACCTGTATAATATAAGTGATTGCAATACCAAACTCTTAACATTAAATGTTTATATTTTTTGAAAACTACAGTTCTCTATCTTGTCCCGGTCTGCGGCGGGGAACTGTCACTGCTCCCCCCTGTAGGATGCACGTGCTCCCTCTCCAGCTGGCTGGTTTGGAAGTGCGGGCATCTACCTGTTGGGCTAAAAAGTCCAATGCACCAAGTGTTATTACACTTCCTTATTCTCTCTACAAAACTCATACACTGTTTCTTGACTCCTCTTTCTGTTTTCCTTCTCCCTTCACTCTCCCCCGCTTTCTTCGTTTCCCACTAGGTCGGGGGGGGGTCGCGTGATCCTCAGACGTTTTCCTAGTAATATCTCTCCCAGAACACGTAAATGGCCCCCTTGAACATACTCACCCTTAATGTTAAGGGACTTAATTCCCCTAATAAAAGGGTTAAGGCCTTCCGTACTTTTGCATCCCTGAAGGCCAACATAGTTGCCTTACAAGAAACTCACTTTTCTACCCAAGCAACGCCCAAATACTTTAGTTCTAAATATCCCCAAGTGTTCACCGCCTCTGCGCCACTAAGCAACGAGGTGTCCTTGTTGCATTTCATCATACCCTCCCATTTATTCTAACTAATGAAATCAAAGACTCTGAAGGTCGTTACATTATTTTAGTTGGACATGTGCAAGATGTGATGACCACTATAGTCTCCTACTATGCCCCCAATACTAACTCCAACCCCTTCTTTACTCACCTATTACAAGTGATACGATCACACTGTAAGGGCACCCTTTTTCTGTGTGGTGACTACAACCAAGTACTGCATCCACACCTCGACAAATCTCCTTATGCTCCTGAACAACATTCCTCTTCTTTATCATTTCGCAAAATTTTCTAGCAAGCCTCTTTACTAGATACCTGGAGAGAATGCAACCCTGCTAAGAAAAATTTTACTTTCTATTCATACCCGCACAAATCCTATTTAAGGATTGACCATATCTTTATACCAGTTTCATCCTCGCCAACCCTACTCCACTCACACATACACCCAATAACCTGGTCAGACCACTGTGCAGTGATGACAAAAGTCTCTTCCCTGATTTCTCAATCTAAAGACCGCACCTGGTGTATAAATGAGGCACACTTAACTAACCAATCTTATTGTTTTGATATACAACTAGCCCTTAAGGAATACATACAGCATAATTCCACACCAGATATCTCACCTGTTCTATTATGGGAGGCCCACAAACCCGTTATCCGGGGCACCTGTATATCAGTATCCACTCATCTCAAAAGAGACAAAAAACTCAAAGCCCAGCAATTGGAAGCAGATTTTCACTGCCTCTTCCTCCAATTCCAATCTGTCCCATCTGAACCTCATAGAATTTCGCTAGAAAAGGTGAAAACAGAATTGGACCTAATTTTAGCAGAATCAGCAGATAAAACCATCCGTAGATCTAACCATACAATTTATACTAAAGCCAACAAACCTGATTCCTTCCTGGCACTAAGACTCCGTCGACCGGAAAGGGTGCATAATCCTATCAGACTCAAGCTGGCCAAGGATAGCTTCACGAGTAACCCTATTAAGGTGCTCGCGGAATTCCGCAGAAAATTAGCTGAATTATATACCCCAACACGCACCTTCTCGGTGAAACAAGCTGAGTCACTATTTCAAAATATAACACTACCGAAATTATCAGAGGCCGATAGAGAGTCTATGGAATGCCCCGTTACATCCGAAGACGTTCTCTTTGCTATAAAATCTCTTAAACCACACAAAAGACCAGGCCCCGACGGTCTCTCTAGTTCTTATTTCAAAAAATTTGCTCCCACCCTAACCCCCCTTCTCACCAACTCCTTTAATGCCCTCCTAAAACAACACTCCTTTGGTCGAGATACGCTGACAGCCATTATATCTATGATACCCAAACCTAATACGGACAACTCCTTGTGGTCCAATTGCCGGCCCATATCCTTACTCAACCTGGACATAAAGATCCTAGCCAAAATTATGGCGTTACGCCTCAGTCCAATTATAGGTGGCCTTATATATAAAGACCAAGTTGGCTTCATCCCAAAACGTCAGGCCAGTGACAATATCCGACGCGTGATTTTACTCCAACATCTAGCCCGAACCCGCCAAATCCCTATGCATCTTCTCTCTCCCGATATTCGTAAGGCGTTTGACACTGTTTCTTGGCCTTACCTTAACTATATACTTCAGAAATGGGGATTTGGCCCCAATTTCCTACAATGGATTAATTCCCTTTATAAGCAGCCACAAGCATATGTTAAGTATTCGGGATACCGCTGGGACAGTTTTCAGATTCAACAAGGTACAAGACAAGGGTGCCCCCTTTCCCCCCTAGTATTCGCACTAGCGATAGAACCTCTAGCAGCCCTGCTTAGGGCAAATCCCAATATTAAAGGCCTAGATATAGCCTCCACATCGCACAAATTATGTCTATTTGCCGACGACGCTCTACTATTCGTCACCTCTCCAAGAACCACACTTTTGAACCTAATCTACCTTTTAGACAAATTTGCCCAAATATCAGGATTGGAAGTTAATCAGTCCAAATCAAAGGCTCTCAATGTGTCTGTACCACAGTCAGAGTTCGAACACATACGGGAATTCTTCCCCTTCACCTGGTCCTCATCCCCAATATCTTACCTTGGTATCAAACTACCTAGCGACCCAGCCCATTTGTTTAGATCCAACTACCTCCCTATGTTAAAACACCTAACAGCCCTGTTAGAATTGTGGCGTCCGATATGTACCTCTTGGCTGGGCCGGGTAGCAGCTGTTAAGATGTCTCTGCTTCCAAAACTGCTTTAATTATATAGAGTCCTCCCAATCCCAATTCCCTCATACTTCCACCGAATTATCCAGACAGGAGTGTCCAAATATATATGGGGTCCCACTAGACCTAGGGTTTCAAAAACTGTATTACTTCGTATTAAACTTAAGGGGGTTAGGTCTGCATAAACTTTTTGGGATACTATCACGCTGCCCAGCTGGCCAGCTGGCCCAGATAACACTATATCACGCGCAAAATGAAATCCCACTCTGGGTCAGTTTGGAAGCCATCGACCTTCATCCTCTCAAAATATCTAACCTATTATGGTTACCCCCCACGACCCGTGGTCCAATCAGCAACCCCATAACTGGACACTCCTTTAAATTATGGGATAAACTCCGAGGTCCATTTAAGCTACAATCCCCTCATTCCCCGTTACTTTCGTATCTGGACCACCCAAAATGTTACCCGGCCCAAGTTAACCCAAGCTCATTTCAAATCTGGCTTAGGGCGGGACTATACCGCATTTGTGATTTCGTGTCGGGATCCACTATAAAATCGTTCACTGCGCTACAAAACCAAGCTGACATTGACGTCTATGGGACTCGAACGTTCGAAATCACAAGTGCTCATTTTAAAGGCTAATTTGCATGGTATTGTCCTAAAAAGGGTTTGGGGACCCGGGTCCTACCCCCGGGGACATGTATCAATGCAAAAAAAACTTTTAAAAACGGCCATTTTTTCGGGAGCAGTGATTTTAATGATGCTTAAAGTAAAAAAAAAAAAAGTGAAATATTCCTTTAAATATCGTACCTGGGGGGTGTCTATAGTATGCCTGTAAAGTGACGCGTGTTTCCGTGTTTAGAACAGTCCCTGCACCAAATGTCATTTTCAAAGGAAAAAATCTCATTTAAAACTGCTTGCGGGTTTAATGTAATGTCGGGTCATGGCAATATGGATGAAAATTAGTGAGACAAACGGCATGGGTACCCCCCAGTCCATTACCAGGCCCTTTGGGTCTTGTATGGATATTAAGGGGAACCCCACACCCAAATTAAAATAAGGAAAGGTGTGGGGCCACCAGGCCCTATATACTCTGAACAGCAGTATACAGGCGGTGCAAACAAGACAGGGACTGTAGGTTTGTTGTTAAGTAGAATCTCTTTGTAATTTTGAACGGGTACATTTTTAACGTGTTTAGCTCCAGCCAAAAAATCTTTTTTAAGCTTTTTGGAAAACATAGGGAAGGGTTATCACCCCTGTGACATTTGTTTTGCTGTCTTTCCTCCTCTTCAGAAGATTTCACCTCACATTTTGTCCCAATGAAAAATGTTTTTTGAAAATTTGGGTTTTTTTGTGGAACAAGGATTGGAAAGCATCAGTGGAAAGGAGATTTTTTTTTCCCATATTAACTCTTACAAGAGAGAATTTCCCTTCCTAGGGGTAGATTTCATCTCACTTCCTGTTGTCTCCTTCCGTTTGCAAGTAGGAGTCGTTTGTAAGTTAGATGTTTGAAAGTAGGGTCCTGCCCTATATACTCAGCAGAAATTTGGGCCTTAGGTGTTGCTGTGGCCACAACACTGTAAGCCCTCACAGGGCCCTGCTGTGAAATATTAGATCAAGAATTGTAATTACATGCCCCTGTTGAACAGGAGCTGAAAAATTAGGCCTTAGGCACTGGTGCTGGTGCCACAACACTGCAACCCCTCACAGACACTCTAGTTGGAACGCAGGAATGAGCCCTGCTGCAAAGTATTGCATCAAAAATTGTAATTACACGCCCCTGTTAGACAGGGGCAGAAAAATTGGGCCTTAGGCACTGGTGCTGGTGCCACAACACTGCAACCCCTCACAGACACTCTAGTTGGAACGCAGGAACGAGCCCTGCTGCAAAGTATTGCATCAAAAATTGTAATTACACGCCCCTGTTAGACAGGGGCAGAAAAATTGGGCCTTAGGCACTGGTGCTGGTGCCACAACACTGCAACCCCTCACAGACACTCTTGTTGGAACGCAGGAACGAGCCCTGCTGCAAAGTATTGCATCAAAAATTGTAATTACACGCCCCTGTTAGACAGGGGCAGAAAAATTGGGCCTTAGGCACTGGTGCTGGTGCCACAACACTGCAACCCCTCACAGACACTCTAGTTGGAATGCAGGAATGAGCCCTGCTGCAAAGTATTACATCAAAAATTGTAATTACACGCCCCTGTTAAACAGGGGCTGAAAAATTGTGCCTTAGGCACTGGTGGTGGCGCCCAGAACCAAAAATGTTCTTACAAGCTATCAGCGTGATGATTGAGGAGGAAGAGGATAATTACTCAGGGATAGTCACTCAGCATCAGCATAGGCAGTCTTTGAAGGGATCTGAGATTTCAAAAAAAATTATTCGGTTACATCAGCATCAGGTGCTTGGTAGCTGGTGGTGATCCAAGACTGATTCATTTTTATGAAGGTCAGTCGGTGGACAGACGCACCCTGTGATCGGTTACCACGCCTCCAGCAGCACTGAATGTGCGTTCCGAAAGAACGCTGGATGCAGGACAGGCCAGTAGCTCAATTGCATACTGTGCAAGCTCTGGCCAGTGATCCATCCTCAAGACCCAGTAACCCAGAGGATTTTCGGTGGGAAAGGTGTCCAAGTCTGATTTTGCCCCTAGGTATTCCTGCACCATGTAAAACAGACGCTGGCGATGGTTGCTGGAACCGATCATACCTTGGGGCTGCGGACCAAAAAATTGCCTGAACGCATCGGTCAGACAGCCACCTTCTCCACCGCTCCTTCTTTGACTGACCGAAGCCTCAGCAACACATTGTCCAGAAACAGGAGTTTGTAACCTCCCAGTCTCTGGGAACGCATTGCACAGACCTTTCTGCAAGGCCTCCCGAAGATGTTTCATCCTCTGCTCCCTCTGCGATGGCAAGATAAGGTCCGCAACCTTACCCTTGTAACGTGGATCAAGGAGGGTTGCCAGCCATTATTGGTCCTTCTCCTTGATACCACGAATACGAGGATCCTTACGCAGGCTTTGCAGGATCAGGGAGGCCATGCAGCGTAGGTTTGCTGAGGCATTCGGTCCGGAGTCCTCTGGGTCACTAAGGACGACAACGTCCGCAGCCACCTCCTCCCAGCCACGTACAAGTCCATGTGTTTCTTGGGACTGATCCCTTAAAGACTGCTGCTGATGCTGAGTGCCAGGCTCCACCTCCATACTGACACAATCTTCCTCCTCCTCCTCCTCCTCCTCGTCCTCTTCCTGTGTGATCGGCGGGCACGCAGGAACACTGTCTGGATAAAGGGGGCCTTGAGAGCTAAGGAAGTCCTCCTCTTCCTGCCTCTGTTCTGTCTCAAGTGCCCTGTCCATTATTCCACGCAGCGTGTGCTCCAACAGGTGGACAAGGGGGACAGTGTCACTGATGCATGCACTGTCACTGCTCACCATCCTCGTGGCCTCCTCGAATGGTGACAGGACAGTGCATGCATCCCTGATCATGGCCCACTGGCGTGGGGAAAAAAAAAACAAGCTCCCCTGACCCTGTCCTGGTGCCATAGTCGCACAGGTACTCATTGATGGCCCTCTGCTGCGTGTGCAGCCGCTGCAGCATGGCCAACGTTGAGTTCCACCTGGTGGGCATGTCACAGATTAGGCGGTTCTTGGGCAGGTTAAACTCCTTTTGGAGGTCCGTCAGCCGAGCACTGGCATTATATGACCGGCAGAAATGCACACAGACTTTCCTGGCCTGCCTCAGGACATCCTGTAAGCCAGGGTACCTGCCCAAGAACCGCTGCACCACCAAGTTAAGGACGTGAGCCAAACAGGGCACATGGGTCATTTGTCCCTGTTGGAGGGCAGAGAGGAGGTTGGTGCCATTGTCACAAACCACCATTCCTGCCTTAAGTTGGCGTGGCGTCAACCACCTCTGAACCTGCCCCTGCAGAGCTGACAGAACCTCTGCCCCAGTGTGGCTCCTGTCCCCCAAGCACACCAGCTCAAGCACCGCATGGCATCTTTTGGCCTGCGTACTTGCGTAGCCCCTTGAACGACTACGGAGCACCGCTGGTTCCGAGGAAGAGGCCATGGAGGAGGAAGAAGAGGAGGGGGTGGGGGAGAGAGGTGTGTCACAATCATTAGCATTTTGGAGGCGTGGTGGCGGAACAACCTCCAACACTACTGCACCTTGTCCTGCATCCTTCCCAGCTGCCAGCAGAGTCACCCAATGTGCCGTGAAACGTAGGTAACGTCCCTGTCCATGCCTGCTGGACCATGAGTCAGCGGTAATATGCACCTTACCGCTGACCGCCCTGTCCAGCGAGGCATGGACATTGCCTTCCACATGCCGGTAGAGAGCCGGAATCGCCTTCCGTGAGAAAAAGTGGCGTTTGGGTACCTGCCACTGAGGAACCGCACATTCCACAAACTCACGGAAGGGGGCAGAGTCTACCAACTGAAAAGGCAGCAGTTGAAGTGCTAGCAATTTTGCCAAGCTAGCATTCAACCGCTGGGCATGTGGATGGCTGGGAGCAAACTTCTTTCGGCGGTGCAGCAGCTGGGGCAGGGAAATTTGCCTGGTACAATCTGACGTCGGTGTACCAAAAGCAGATTGCCCACAAGTACTTGGCTGTGACACACCTAATTCTACACCTTCATTCCTCTCAGTGCAGGTCTCAGAGAGGACTGGAGGTCTAGTGGGGTTGGAAATCTCAGCTGATGAGGAGCAAGGAGAGGTCCTCTTTGTTCTTTGGTGTGGGTATTTTAGATACGCTTGCCAACGAACTGCATGACAGGTCAACATATGTCTGGTCAAGCATGTGGTACCCAAGCGGGAGATGTTTTGGCCACGTGAGATACGCTTGAGACATATGTTGCAAATAGCAGCGGTGCGATCTGATGCACTCGTCTCAAAAAAGGCCCACACCAAAGAACTTTTTTAATAACGCGCAGAGACTGCAGCGCCCTGCACATGTGGAGCTTTGGGGTGTGATGCAGTCAATGTGCTGCCCTTAGGCTGGCCCCTGGAGGGCATCCTGCCTCGTTGGTGATGTGCCGCCTCCTCCTCCTCCTCCTCCTCCTCTCTCCTATCAGGCACCCACGTTGAGTCAGTGACCTCATCATCCCCTCCCTCCTCATCACTGGAGCAAACCTGGCAGTATGCTGCAGCAGGGGGAGCATGACTGCCAGATTGCTGTCCTTCTTGGGCACCCCCTCTGTCCGTGCTCATGTTACTGCCTTCATCGAGCTCAGTATCATCATCAGAGCCTTCCAAACGCTGGGCATCCTCCTGGAGCATGTACCCAACACTGTGGTCAAACAGTTTGAGGGACTCCTCAGGAGGACATGGTGGAGCTAGGGAAGGAGTCACTGATGACATTGAGCCGAGGGAAGAGGCCGCTGCTTAGCCAGACAAAGCACCCTGGGCATGGGAGAGAGAGGATGAGGAGGATGAGGACGGCTTGGTCATCCACTCGACCAAGTCTTCCGCATGTTGCGGCTCAACACGGCCAGCTGCCGAAAAAAAGGCCAAGCGTGTCCCATGGCCACGTGCTGATGAGGATGCACCGTCTCCACGACCAGCACTAGACACAGAGCCTGCTTGCCCTCTCTTATTGGCTTGTGACTGTCTGCCTCTCCTTCTTGGCCTTCCAGACATACTAATGGCCTATAGCTGCACTAAGCTGGGATATATATATATATATATATATATATATATATATATATATATATATGTACTGATACTGCAGCTAGCAAAATCAACTGCCTGCCTGTAGTATGAGAACACCACCAACCTTCTACAGGTAGCTTTAGCTGAACACTGTGAGGTGGACGCACCCCACTAACTTGTAGGTTTAGCTGAACACTGTGAGCAGGACGCACTGCACTAAATGTAAATAGTCTAGCTGCCTGACCGTGGTACTAATAGGATCAAAAGAACACCAGTAATTTTCTTCAGGTAGCTTTATATACTGTAACAAGACAAGCCTGCCTGTCAGTAGGAAGATAACAGGAACGGATCTAGCTGAACACTGTGAGCAGGACGCACTGCACTAAATGTAAATAGTCTAGCTGCCTGACCATGGTACTAATAGGATCAAAAGAACACCAGTAATTTTCTTCAGGTAGCTTTATATACTGTAACAAGACAAGCCTGCCTGTCAGTAGGAAGATAACAGGAACGGATCTAGCTGAACACTGTGAGCAGGACGCACTGTACTAAATGTAAATAGTCTAGCTGCCTGACCCTGGTACTAATAGGATCAAAAGAACACCAGTAATTTTCTTCAGGTAGCTTTATATACTGTAACAAGACAAGCCTGCCTGTCAGTAGGAAGATAACAGGAACGGATCTAGCTGAACACTGTGAGCAGGACGCACTGCACTAAATGTAAATAGTCTAGCTGCCTGACCGTGGTACTAATAGGATCAAAAGAAAACCAGTAATTTTCTTCAGGTAGCTTTATATACTGTAACAAGACAAGCCTGCCTGTCAGTAGGAAGATAACAGGAACGGATCTAGCTGAACACTGTGAGCAGGATGCACTGTACTAAATGTAAATAGTCTAGCTGCCTGACCGTGGTACTAATAGGATCAAAAGAACACCAGTAATTTTCTTCAGGTAGCTTTATATACTGTAACAAGACAAGCCTGCCTGTCAGTAGGAAGATAACAGGAACGGATCTAGCTGAACACTGTGAGCAGGACGCACTGCACTAAATGTAAATAGTCTAGCTGCCTGACCGTGGTACTAATAGGATCAAAAGAACACCAGTAATTTTCTTCAGGTAGCTTTATATACTGTAACAAGACAAGCCTGCCTGTCAGTAGGAAGATAACAGGAAAGGATCTAGCTGAACACTGTGAGCAGGACACACTGTACTAAATGTAAATAGTCTAGCTGCCTGACCGTGGTACTAATAGGATCAAAAGAACACCAGTAATTTTCTTCAGGTAGCTTTATATACTGTAACAAGACAAGCCTGCCTGTCAGTAGGAAGATAACAGGAACAGATCTAGCTGAACACTGTGAGCAGGACGCACTGCACTAAATGTAAATAGTCTAGCTGCCTGACTGTGGTACTAATAGGATCAAAAGAACACCAGTAATTTTCTTCAGGTAGCTTTATATACTGTAACAAGACAAGCCTGCCTGTCAGTAGGAAGATAACAGGAACGGATCTAGCTGAACACTGTGAGCAGGACGCACTGTACTAAATGTAAATAGTCTAGCTGCCTGACCGTGGTACTAATAGGATCAAAAGAACACCAGTAATTTTCTTCAGGTAGCTTTATATACTGTAACAAGACAAGCCTGCCTGTCAGTAGGAAGATAACAGGAACGGATCTAGCTGAACACTGTGAGCAGGACGCACTGCACTAAATGTAAATAGTCTAGCTGCCTGACCGTGGTACTAATAGGATCAAAAGAACACCAGTAATTTTCTTCAGGTAGCTTTATATACTGTAACAAGACAAGGCTGCCTGTCAGTAGGAAGATAACAGGAACGTATCTAGCTGAACACTGTGAGCAAGACGCACTGTACTAAATGTAAATAGTCTAGCTGCCTGACCGTGGTACTAATAGGATCAAAAGAACACCAGTAATTTTCTTTAGGTAGCTGTAAATACTGTAACAAGACCAGCCTGCCTGTCAGTAGGAAGATAACAGGAACGGATCTAGCTGAACACTGTGAGCAGGACGCACTGCACTAAATGTAAATAGTCTAGAAGATAACAGGAACGGATCTAGCTAAACTGAATACAGTGTATATATATATATATGCAACACCTGGGATGCATATATATACACAATACACTTTAAGTGCAGCTAACTGACTGACTGTCCTGCCTAATCTAGCTAACTCAAATGAAATGACACTGTCTCTCTCTCTCTCTAAGCACACCGGAACACACTGCACAGGGCCGCCGTGTAGGCGGCCTTATATAGTGTAGGGCATGTACTGAATCCCCTGAGCCATAATTGGCCAAAGTCTCCTTGGCTTTGGCCAATTACGGCTCTCTGTTCAGGCGGCGCTGTGATTGGCCAAGCATGCGGGTCATAGTGCATGCTTGGCCAATTATCAGCAAGCAATGCACTGCGATGCCGCAGTGAATTATGGGCCGTGACGCGCCACACGAATTTGGCACGAACGGCCCATATCGTTCGCAATTCGGCGAACGACCGAACAGCCGATGTTCGAGTCGAACATGGGTTCGACTCGAACACAAAGCTCATCCCTACTCACTAGATGACCTATCCATCTTTGAAGGGATTTGCAACTCTGACCCTCATGCCCCTGGTCTAATCTCCCTTTTATACGCTCACTTGACCTCTCCCCCAACCAGCCTACCCTCCTATGCTGCGCAGTGGTCCAAAGACCTCTCATTAGATCTTGATGCAGAGGACTGGTCTGATATCTGGTCCAATACGAAAATATCATCCCAAAACTTAATAGCTCAAGAGGCTAATTACAAAGTACTCATGAGATGGTACCTGGTTCCTGCCAGGATCTCCAAATTTCTTCCAAATTATCCAGCTACTTGTTTCCGTGGCTGTAACGAGCGGGGTACTCATATGCATATATGGTGGACATGCTCAATAGTACAGGAATTTTGGGCTGCAATATTCCAAATGGACTCCACCTTATTCCAACATCGCATTGAACCAGACCCGGCTATAGCACTGCTGAATCTTATCCCACCAGAACTCACCAGATCCCAGACCCACCTCCTCCTTCCGCTCACAACAGCAGCTAAACAGACGATTGCTAGGGCCAGGAAAACTCCAAAACTCACTCTAACTAAGGCCAAAAATAGGGTCACTCAGGCTATGATTCACAGTAAAATAGAAGCAACGATCCTCGATAGGATTCCCCAACACCTTAAAATCTGGATCCCTTGGACTGAACACTTTTTACCCCCAGACTTTGACAAGCGCCTTCTAAAACCTTAATAAGATCAGATCAATTCTAGACAGACTCAACAACACTTTGGGGGTTCGCGCGTCCCCCCCGACCATCTCTCCCCTCCCCCCACCTTTCTCTAATCTCTCTTCACCTCCCTGGTGCCTACCACTCTCCTGACTCTTTCATTTCTACTTACTATCCCTCTTACGGTTATTTCAATGGTAATGTTATTTGCAGATAGTAATATGTCAATCAGATTTTGACTCTGCACAGGTTCGCAGAAGAACTTTTCATGCGAATGTATAAACCTTTCGATATTGCTTTTGTTTTCATTTCGTGGTTCTGTTTTCTAGTTGTAAGTGAAACAATTATAATAAGCCCGCAACCATCTCTGCAAAAATTATATCTCCTGACACCATGCTTACGTCCCATCCCCGAATTTTGATGTATCTTTAATGACACAGGGGAAAAATATGTATAAATCTCATTGTTAAATGTTGCACGAATATTGCCTGTTGAACTTTATGTCTTCTTTCCAATAAAATTTTTTTGAACGAAAATATTTCTCACACATATGGGTATAGCACCATCAAATTTTTAAGGCGCATACAACTAATTTCCTGACTATCTATCACATTTTGAGAGGCCCTAATTACCACACCAGACACCCCAAGGTATTTGCTGAGTCATGGTGAGTATTTTGAAGATCTCATATTTTGTCACAAGTATGCTGGTATTTTCAGTATTGGCTGTAACCAGGCAATGTTAGTAGGCTGGTACTGGCTGTAGTAGCTGTTATCAAGCATACTTGTAGGCACTGAATGTGTTCAGGCACTGGTATGAGGCTGACACTGGCTGTACTGGCTATAATTAGGCACTGGTATTAAACTGGTACTGCCTGTATTATATGTAATCAATCAGACACGAATAGTAGGCTGGTATTTGCTGTACTGGATATAATTGGGCACTGTTATTAGGCTGATACTGGCTGTACTGGCTGTAATCAGGCACCAGTATTGCTAGTACCGGCTGTGCTGGCTGAAATCAGGCACTGATGTTAGGCTTATACTGGCTTTAATCAGCCACCAGTGCAGCGTGGAACAGGCTGTAATGATTGCAATCAGGCACTGCTATTAGACTTCATTCATATGGATGCTTACAGCAGCTCCTGTGCTGAGGCATAAAATCCCCAGTGCTTTCTGGCACCTGGGTCGGCTGTGACTGGACAGGGTGCTGAATGCTGCCCTGTGCCACGTGTAGCTGCCAATACAAGTAAATGGCTGTACCACACTACTGTGCAGGGGGTGTGTGCACTCCACAGTGCAGTTCTGAGAGGACATACCATTTTTTATATCTTGCTGGTGTTCAGCTTTACCTTCTTAGTAAGTATTTTTTTTAAATAATAATTGTGCCTTTATAACTCTTTATCAACACTAAGTTAACCCTAATCCCCCTAATTTATTTTATTTACCCTTACCTATTACCTGTTATTATTATTTTTTAACCATTCATATTTAAACCTTTTTCATTTTCACTTGTTTTGTTAATTTGTTTTTGTTGGAATTCATTGAAACCTATGCTTTCACCTGTCACTCATAATCCAGTGACAAGCATACGATTGGCAAATGGCATTACTAGTTGAATTTTTTAGTTTAGTATAGTATCCAAAACTTACTAAACAATATGAGGAATGACATCAATATAATTTTAGTATTATAATAGTCAATGGTTTTAGTTGCTGGAAGTTCTGCCTATGGATTTTTACTTACTTTGTAGCCCCCTGTTCCTAAAAATGGGGCTATAATGTAAATTTAGTTTTTAGCTGAGCTGTAACCAGCTCAGATTGATTGTACATAGTTTATTGGTTCTGTTCTAAGTTTGACTGTGTTGTGCATTTCCCAGTGTTGCCAGTAGGTGTCACCGGTACCACAGGACAGTGTGAGAATAACAACTAAGTTAAGATGTAATGAATATTTTTTCCAGAAACAGCCCAGTAGGAGGTTCCTGCTGCTGTGCATTCTGGGAAGGGGTATTTATTAGACAGATGCCATGTGATTTAGTCAGTTCTTACCTTGTGGCACTTCAGGCCTGAGGCTACGTTGTTGCAAGCTGTGCAAGTAGGCCCAGAAGCCTGTCTGGAGCCTACTACTTCTGAGGTGGTCCTTAGACTGTCTTGCCTGAATGGAAGAAACCGAGCCAAGCTGAGGAGATCCAGGGGAGGACCCTTGCTGGAGAGAGCCAGGATGAAGGCTGGTCTTTCAGAAGGGCTTGGTAACTTACTTGCAGGACACACCTACATCTAACCTACCCTCACAGTACCGCTGGGTCGGGTTAAAGGTTCTGGTACTTTGAAGCTGTTCTACAATCCAATCAAGGTAATACATTCCTGGCTGCTAAGTTTGTGAGAGAGACTTATCCAGGCATATACTGGCTGCTAAGTCTGTGAGAGAGGCTTATTCAGACATCTTACTGGTTGCTAGGTCTGTGTGAGAGACCTACCCGGGTATTCAAGATCTGCTAAAAGAAAGCTGTGTTTTGTCCTTTGATTCAAGGAGTCTGTAAGTGATCTGCTAAAAAGGTATCTGAAACCTCCCCTCAACCTCTTTTCTACAACCTTTCTCAAGTTATAATTAAAGCATTGAAAAATACCTAAAGTGACTGGCGCCCACATTTGTTCTAACTTCCCATTATAGCCATGGACTCTGGGGTGAATGTAAGTCTGCTCCCTGTATCTGGAGGTGCCCTTTTTGCTCCCAGTATACCCAGGGGGATGCTACAACTTTAATTTAATTTGATAGTTATTTCCTATAATTTTAATATATCCACCATTGACATGTAACCTATTTAACTCATACTGAAATTTTTGTATGCATAAGGCATCAAGAGGCTTTGCTCTAACCTTACAGTGCATAGAGACATTTGTTTATGCTTCATTTAACTGAGTTAATCTTCACATGAATTATCAAAAGCAGCTCAGCTCGTTTGACCATCAACATCTTCAGCAACATTCTCTGATGAGCGCTGTTCTAACTAAAACATTCCTAACTACAACACTCCTGTTTGTATTTCTTTTCAGTGCCTGTATATGACATACCATTTGGAATAGAGCTGATGAAACAATACGGGACTGTAGTTAGGAATTTCTTTCAAGTGTAGCTGATACAAACATGACTTCAAAATGTCTCTGGAAGCCTTGTTAGTGTTGCTTTTGGTTATACCCTATCCAGGTGAGCATTTATTTCTCATCCTTGACATATATTCTTCTATAAAAAAAAGACCACTATATTAGGAAAATACCTACTTTTCTCTTTTTTGTATTACTGTCATTATGCATGCCACATTAAGCTTAGATGCTGTATCCAGGAGTGTAGGATGGATGATGCTTGAGGAGAAGAGCATCTCTTTAGAGCAGCAAAATTCCTTGGAATTGCTCCTAATGCTACACAATAAACTAAAAGGATCTGTCAAACAAAAGTATAAAGATAATGCAGTTTATATACTAAAGTTGTAGAAACTGTTCACTTTGCCAGGAAAGATTCCATTACCTTTCACAAGCAGTTACAAGCAAAGAAAATTAAAAAATTTATTTTTATTTTCACATAATTGGATGATGAAAGTCAGCAGACCTTCACATCCATTAAGCTAAGAGAACTTTCCCTTGCAAAGTGAAAATTTATTTAGCTAAGTGAACAGCCTATTTGCTTTCAGTAGGTCAACCCCAATATATCACAAAAGATACACAGGTTCTATGTTTTGTTAAGCTTTGCTGTCTAGTTTATATTATGTACCACACATGTCAACTTCCTGGACACTACAGTATACATCAGGGATGACAAGCTTCACACGTCGATATACAGAAAACCTACCGACCGATGCAGCTATCTTCATAGTTCCAGTTTTCACCCTCAACACACTAAACGGGCCATCATACACAGCCAGGCCATCAGATACCACCGAATTTGTTCAGACCCAGAAGACAGAGATAAACATCTCAGAACAATGGCAGACTCCTTCCATAAGAAGGGTTACAAAGAAAAAACCATCAACCACAGCATAAACACAGCCTTAAAAACCCGAAGAGAAAATCCCCTCCAATACACAGAGAAAAAAACAAATAACCGAGTACCTCTAGTCACCACATACAACCCAGCACTTGAAGGGATCAAAAAGATAATCAAAGATTTACAACCCATTATAACAGAGGATGAAACTCTGAAAGGAATATTCCAACAACCCCCATTATTGGCTTTCAGACAACCACCCAACCTCAGACACAAACTAATCAGCAGGAAACTTCACTCTGATTATGAAGTCACAAATAATGGAAGCAAACCCTGCAATAAAAAACGCTGCAAACTATGCAACCAGATCAATCTATCCAAAAGTGTCACACACACAAATGGGACCTTCAATGTCATGGGATCTTACAGCTGTACCTCCAGTAACGTTGTGTACCTCATCCAATGCAAAAGGTGCAGCAAAGGATCTTATGTGGGTGAAACAGGACAGAAGTTACAAGTGAGGATGAATTTGCACAGACATACCATCAAAGAACATAAAGAAGACAGTTTCTGCACACCTGTGGGACATCATTTCTCATAGCCGGACCACACTATAGAAGACCTCAATGTTTTAGTTCTTAAAGGGAATTTCAGAACTATCCAGGAAAGGAAAACTTTTGAACTAAGAATGATACTTCTTTTTGACACGAAAAATAACGGCCTGAATTTAGATATTGGTTTCCTTACACATTATGCTAAAGTTTTACGACCCCTCTGTGACTAGAATCCCCCCTGCATTCTATAGCTCCCTCTCCCTCTGTCTTATCTCACTAACTCTGCTGCTATCTTCATTACCATTGATTTGTATGTGTTTGGCTTTCCCTTTTTTTTTTTTTTTCTTTAACATGCTTCTTAAAAATTTGTGAATCAGTACTGCTTGGACCTTGAAGAAGGGGACATACCCCGAAAGCTTGTCCTGAAAAATTGTATGTTAGTGCAAATAAAAAAAGTATCACGGACAGTACTCAATTTTCTCTATTATGTACCAGAAATCAAACTTTGTACAAGGTACATAAAATATACAAAAGACTTGATATATAAAAAATATATGAAAGAAGAACTTTTGTGTTTCCGTGGAAGAATCAAAAGCTGATTGTCATTTCAGTTTTGAGGCAATATTTACTTCAAACATACCTCTATATAAGAAATTATTATTCAATGGAATATACCTAGATAGAAATCGCATGGATAAAAATTTGCAGCATTAACAGCACTTAATGAAATATCTTAAGACATTCAGTGCAATATGATAGGATTCAGTGGGCTGAACATGCCAAACACAAATGAATGAGTGACATAAAAAGTCCATGCAAAAGTCCTTAAAAAAGTGTGCGGTGCCGTATCCCATCAGGGACTTAAAACATTCTTATCCTGAATACCATCACCGATCCATCACGTGAACACCTCTTTTGGTGATGCACTCACCACAATGAAGAGTTAACTGAGCCTGGTATCTCCACAGAGATATAAGGTCAAGTTGGACGCTCTCTCAAGGTAACCAAAACACTTTCCTGGGACAACTCAGCTCAGCGGGTGCAGCTTATAAAAACACAAGGGAATGCTCTGCATAGTGTAATACTGCCATTTATTAGAAACACAAAACCCTGCATACAAAATGTGCTTACAGGATGAATCAATAAAAACAGCATGTCAGATTTAGCTTGTGCAATACAGTGTAATGTCTTCTCACCGCCTGCTGGAACTCATAGAAATCACTAGCAACGATAAGACCCAGGATGACACACTCTGTGATTGACAAGGGAAAGCCACATGGTCACACTCAATGAGTTTTGTCATCATGTCTTATTCTGAGGGCGTCGCCACGAGGCGCGGCCAGTCCATTAAATACTATAGGAGGTGGGCAAACAACTCTGCATGTAACAAGGCGCATCACGAGCATCACTGCTGCCAGTCACGCCCAGATGGGAACACTTTGTGCACGATATCCCATATGCCTAGACTCGAGCGCAATCACCGTAACATGATCGCACGTTCCATCTGGCATACCGCACATCATGCAAAGCCCTAACTACAAATCAGTACTAAAGGACATACACAGCTATGCATAATATTATAAAAACTGTGAATAAAGCATGTCACAGAACTCCTATTCACATGCCATGATATGTGGATAAACAATATCAATATGAAATAAAAGAAAAGAAAATTCAAAAACTGCGAATGTAGCTATAATAAATATATGTGAGTACAGCAACTCCACAACAATAATATATAGTAAAGAAAAGATCATTACCAATAAAATGACTATATATGTATTAACCCTGATCAATAATCGAGCGCATTCAATGTGTATTAAAAAAACTTGAATAAACGTCAAAATTATATAAACATATAAATATGTACCAAGATCCTTATGAATAGCTAATACATAATATTGTAAATATATAAAAGGATCTTGCTATCAAAATGCATGCATCTGAATAGAGATTGAAAACCTAATTATAAAAAATTATATATATATAAAATTTGACTACACAGGACTGCACATCCTAAAGTCATAAAAAAGACAAAGCCCATGCATGAGAGAAGGGCTCTGCTGCAAAGAACCCGCTACCGCCATAAGGGTCTAATAATTACTAATAAAGCAGTTTAAATCAAGCTCGATATTCATTCCATTCAGACTGAGTGTATTGGTCAAAAAGATCCATTGAGTTGGATTCCTGTCATGTTTTTTTTTTTTTTAACATTCAACTTTTATTGATGGAAAATGTCCGATCGGAGCGTGTTGTCGGACATTCCGACCGTGTGTGTAAAAAATGGTTTAATACAGCACACTCTCTTCTTCTTTATAATGTGAGAAGAATTAAGTAGTTTTGCTGCTCATATTCACACAGACTTCTCACAAACTTCTTTCTTTATCGGGACTCCCTCAATATATTTGGATTTGTCTGACAAAATTATTTTTGGGATGTTTTCTTTTTTTTTTTTTTTTTAAAGGCTGTTTTTTGTTTTTTTTTAGGTTTGTATTTTTTTCAAGGCTAATCTTTGTTTTATTTTATTTTTAGTTTTACTCCATAATATTTTTGTGTGTGTTTTGTGTGTCAAATTACCACAACACCATTGATATCTTATATTATTTAATATCAAGGAGATTGTTTGGTATTGGTGTCCCTTGTTAATTTCACATTGTACTTTAGAAATGTACCTGAATCCTCACAAACAAACTGTCCTTTTTGAAGGAAAAAACACATAGGAGAGTATAATTGAAACAAAAAATCCTTTATTAAGGGCTCAGAACCAAACAAAGAGGGAGGCAACGCTGGAGAAACAGCAGAAATTGGCGAAGCCTTTGACCCCCAGGGCAGACATCAATTCTTTAACATCAAAATTGGTGGCCTGAGGAGTCCTTATCTAAGGGAGTGCAGTCTGGTCCAGAAGTCCCAGAGATCCGGAAAGCAGCAGATGACATCTGTGTCCCCAGGCTGTGGTACTACAAGAGGCTGCATCTTTTGCCAGACCAGACTGGACCCAGGGTCATCACTTTCTGGTCTTCTTTCCACGCTTCCTTCCTGGCTGTGGCTCTGGTGTTGGAGATGTAGCAGGAGGAAGAGTAGGACATGGAGGAGGAGGAGGACTAGTAGGACCTGGAGGAGGAGGAGGAGGAGGAGTAGTAGGACCTGGAGGAGGAGGAGGAGGAGTAGTAGGACCTGGAGGAGGAGGACCATGTGTGGTAGCAAATGTGGGTAGCAGATGTTATTTGGCCCCTCAACCCCTTATTGAGAGCTTCCAAAATTAAGGACTCACACAGGAGTTGTTGGCCCTCCTCCATCTGCAGCATTTTGCAGGCAGTTATGCAAGCAAAGTCCTCCTCCACAGTGTGGGGGGTTCTCAGGGCCTCTGTAGCCTTCCAAAAGAGGCCTATGGCAGCCTCCTCCAGGGTACTCCTCTTCCTGCCACTTTGTCTTTGCGGGCGTAGGGGAGGGACCTACATATCAGGCAGCCTGCTTGGCCCAGCCACCTCCTGGCTGAGACTTCCCTGTGTGTGAAAAAGGGACATGGTTTTAGTTTTTGCATCATCAATCACAATCAGAATTTAGTACTCCAAACTAACATCTAGTTAACATCATTAATTGGACAACCAGCAATATTTAGAAGAATGCTATACCTGGCTCAATCTGGGCTCCTCCACATGTTGCTGCCTGGAAGGCCCAGGTTGGGCGTCAGAAGCCTCAGCTGGGGGGGAAGGAAGCGTGGAAGGAAGAGTGGAGAGTGCTGGCCTGGGTTCAGTCTGACCTGCCAGAAAATGCAGCCTGTCATAGTACCACAGCCTGGGGACATAGATGTCATCTGCAGCTCTGGATCTCTAGGAATCCTGGACCTTCTTGTGCTCCCTTAGATAAGTGCTCCTCAGGCCATCAATTAGGATCTTCAAATGTCTGGTGTGGGAATCACCGTCTTCACAAATTCCAGCAATTGATCCAGTGCTGCCTTCCTCTTTGTTTGGTTCTTATAATGTGGGTGGTTTATCTGCCACAGACAAGGCAGCTCCCTGAACATATCAATGAAGATTGCCATAAAGTCGTTATCTTTCAAGATATCCATTTTCACTGCAAGACACAACACAAGACAAACCCTAATGTCAGGCAAAACTCTCCTAATCTTGTTACAATATAGGCCTCAATCTAGAAGCAGTATAGGCCCAAGTTTGGCTCTTACCTTCGTTATCACGATCGGCGCCTCCGATACTCCTTCCTCCGCTCACAGATCGTACGTACTACGCACGCGTGTTACGCTTTATACACACTGCACATGCGTGTAACTCCGCCCGCCCCTGACGTTCTTTCTAGTCTATTCCCGCCCCTTTTTGTTCGGCGCAGTGGGGGAAGAGCACATGGCGGAGACACAGCAGGTGCGTGCTAATTATAGCAACGAGGAGGAGGGGGAGGAAAGCCCGAAGCCGGAAATGTCTGGATCAAGAAGGAGAAGATTTAAGGCCTCAAATATGTCGTTTGGGGAGATGTTGGAGATGGTCGACATCCTGAAGAGGGCCGACTATGACCGTAAGTATGGACCTTACCCCAACCCCAATGTCCGAAAGGCCAAGATCATGGTGAAAGTGGTCAAGAGTCTGCACCGGAATTTCGGGGTACGACGATCGAAAGATCAGCTCAGGAAGTGGTGGTCGGACTTTAAATTAAGAGAAAATGAGCAGTACAGAAAGATCCAGAGAGTTCTGCAAAAAAGTAAGTAGTTGTGCTGTGTTCCTATTCTTTTTGTGTTTATTACGTATGTGCTGCTCCATGTGCTTTTAGGAACTGTTGTACAGTTTAAAATGGCAACTTTCATGTTCATGGGCACATTATTCGTTCGTATCAAACATTTTTATTTCGGCCTATAAAACACCATTGTTTTGGCCATGTGCATTTGACCACATTTTTTAGGGCCTACTTGTATGAAACTAGTTTGGTTGTGTAGATGTGTTTGTTACTAGAATGAAATGCAAACTACATTCTGTGTAAGGAGAGGACACTCAGCAGCTGTTTACACATCTGGATGCTGGAGCACTAGTGTGGGAAACAAGAACACCATTTTTATTAGGGGGCCCACACAGGTGCTCCAGTGTATACTATAGGGGGGTCTCCATCTGTGAAGCTTGTACAAGACAGGTAAGTATTCAAGCTTGAATAAGGACACTCAAAATTCTACATCTTGGAACTCTGCCAAAATCAACAATTGTACCCCACTTCCAAGCAATGTTTCATATTTATAGTTCTGACATTAAATATCTGTGTGCTAAGTATACCATTTTTTTTGTCACATAGGGGAGAAAAGACTCGGAGGACACCCCTCTTCCAAGGAGACCAGAGACCCCCCACCTCTGGAAGAAGGGGAAATACCCCAAACACAAGAAGAGCAGGAGGAGGAGGAAGATGTGGTGGAACTAGTCACCACAACAGGTGAGTGTCTGCGACCACAGGCTCAGGTAAGAGATGGATGCCGGCATATTTATAATACCTGTTTTTTTTTTTTGGGTTTCTCTCTGTTTAGGTGATCGTGATGCTGTGGATGCAGACCCTTTCACCTCAGAAAGTGCACAGATTCTGATTGGGGAGATCATGGGGTGTAATGTTGCATTGGAAAACATCACGAAAAACATCAATGATGTTATTAAAAAAATAAGAACATCATTGATGTTTTGGGGAGAGTTTAAAACCCCCCAAAGCCCTTTCTTTTATGGTGTGCTACAATGTTAAAATTTTTTCGACAATTGTAGAAAAGCCAATTTCCAGCCAAAGTAGCTGTGAGGAAGGGGTTGCTTCCCCAAAACACGTCCCTTGATCCCCCGTGATGGCAGCTAGCACATGTTGACATTCGTAAATTGGTGTGCATCTTCAAAATTTGGCTTTTCCTGGGGTGACTTCACCCCATCTGAACGCAATATCAAACACAGTTCCTAAATACTCATGTCTGATAATGCCTTCAAGTTCTACCAAATGTGAACTTTGTAAGTTCAAGATTTGTGTCTTTCTTGTTGGTTTGACACATGCCTGTTTTATCTTAAAAGGACATTTCTACTTTTTTTAATGCCACCCCAAAAATTGTTTACAACAAACATGTTGGTTTGCTTTAAAAACCTTGTCAAAATGCACATGTGATTGTGCAGGTATTAAAAAGATTGTTAATCAAGAATGTGTGGATAATTGTCTCAACGCTACAACACTTTTGTGGTGCTCTAATTGCTGCTTTCTGTGACAATGGGGTGTTATTTCATAAGGACAAATCCACTTTGCACTACAAGTGCAGTTTCAAGTGCACTTGTAGTGTAAAGTGTCTTTGCCTTTAGTTAATAACACCCAACAGTGCTTTGTAAGGTTACACAATCACGCCATTTAAGGACTCACCACATTTCTGTCAGGGTCAGCTAAAACAAACACAAGCAGTAAATGTCACCAAAGATTTGCTGATTTTTGTTTTTTTATTTGATAAAGGATTCACACATTGTCTGGCATATTGATAGCCCCCCTACCCGCAAAGAACTCAAGGTATCTTAGCCGGACATCACGGGCACTCAGGGAGGGCAAGCCAGGACGGCCACTTTCAAGCGCCGTCAGGGTTGGTTCATTTTGAATTCTGGCTTGTGGTCCAACTGAGCCAGCAAAGTTTGCAGAATGTTTCCGTAAAAAGTTGTGTAGAACACAGCACGCCAGGATAATGTGATTCAGTTTGTACTCCGCCATATCTATGGGTGTAAGAAATAGGCGGAACCGGCTGGCCATGATTCCAAACGTGTTCTCCACCACTCTTCTGGCTCTGGCCAGCCGGTAATTAAAAACCCTCTGGTCCGGGGTGAGGGTCCTCATAGGGAATGGCTGCATAAGATGGTAACCCAGTGCAAAAGCTTCATACGCAACTAAGACAAATGGGAGTCCTTCCACATTGTCTTCTGGAGGTGGCAAGTCCAAGCTGCCATTCTGGAGACGCCTGTAAAACTCCGTCTGGGCAATGACTCCACCATCGGACATCCGGCCATTCTTCCCCACGTCCACATACAGGAACTTGTAATTAGCCGACAACACCACCAACATCACAATACTATTGAACCCCTTATAATTATAATAGTACGACCCCGAGTTGGGTGGTGGGACGATATGGATGTGTTTCCCATCAATTGCCCCTCCGCAGTTAGGAAAGTCCCACCGCTGGGCAAAGTGGGAGGCCACAGTCTGGCATTCCTGTGGCGTGGAAGGAAACTGTTGAGGAAAACAAAAAAAAATTAGTCTTTTTGCACATTAAAACATGGGAAGCAGATTAGACACAAACATTCTTGGCCAACATCAAGATAACATTTATTAATGGGAATTTTTAAACACCAAAGTATAAGGTACACCTATCATATCCCCCCCCTCTCCTGGGCCCTTTCTAACATTATAGTGGGGGGGAGCTCTTGGACAGGTAACCCTCTCCACTTCATTGAGAGATGAATGCATAAATAATGGGTATTACTTTGAACAGCCCCTCCTTAGTTACACTATTGGCAGCCCACTGGACAGGTAAGAAGTGTCATAATACAAAGATATAAATACACATTGTACACATTTGAGCACATTTGGAAATTCTGCTATTACCTATCAAGATACTAATAGAATACAAAAACTTTAAACAGTACCATTTGAAAGTATTCAGGCAGGCCCTTGCACTACATGCTTTGGGGAATTCATCCATAAATCTGACCACAAAAGAGGTGGGTATAGTGTGTATGGGTTTGGCAAAGTCAGCAGATAGATGATTGAGGATAGATAGAGAATTGGTATCAGCTGACTTAGCAGTTGGGGGGAGGGAGGGTTCCAAATGATTTGGGGACCCCGAAAAAAAGCCTCTGGCACTCTGCCTGAATTTAAAGCACAAATCACATTTAAAAAGATTTTAGGGGTGTTTGGGGTAAAGCACTACTATGGAGCTGACAAAATACATTATTAAGTGACTACATGAGGTGAATATAGGGCCAGGAGAGCATGCTGGGGAGGTAAGTGAAGGCAAATATGTATGAAGGAGAAAAAAAAATTACATAAAAATCCAGCATGAATGAGGACAAAGAGGACATTCACAGCATATTACAATCATGGTAATTAGGGAATGAGGAAAGAAATACAATATATTAACAAACATTAAATATAATAAAATGTGATATTAAAGGATAAAAATCTTACCTTCATATACTCCTTCTGCAGGACCTGGATGATGGCAGAACAGGTCTCTGGGATAATGATCCCCAGAGCCTGGGGGGAGATGCCTGTCGAGAACTTGAGGTCCTGCAGGCTTCTCCCCATCGCCAAGTACCGCAGGGTGGCGACGAGTGTCTGCTCCGGAGTGATGGCTTGCCTCATGCAGGTATCCTGCCTGCTGATATAGGGGGTCAGCAAAGCCAACAAACGGTGAAAAACGGGGTCCGTCATCAAGAGAAAGTTCCTGAAATCATCAGGATTATTCTCACAGATCTCACGGATCAAAGGCATATGACAGAACTGGTCACGCTGGAGCAACCAATTCTTGGTCCATGAACTCCTCCCCACCCTGTTCATGGACTGGACTTGAGTCAAGGTAAGGACCCCAACACCAAGCCCCCACACAGCACGAACTCTATGAGGAGTACGTATACGCAACATGGCTAGAAAACGGTCGGCTGCTCAGAACGAAGTAACAGAACGCACTGAAGAACAGCAAGGCCTGTGAAGAGCGACCTGAAAAACAGTAATGAACGAACAAGAACACAATGACTAATCAAAGTCATGCGTAGCTTGCTTGCACGCACTGAAGAGCAGATACAAACCCACAAGCACAAACTGAACAGCAGAAAACGATCTGAAAACCACGAGTCTGAAAAAGCGCGAATCGTCTCTTACCAAACTTTTACTAACCCAAGATTAGCAAAAAGAGCCCAAAGGGTGCCGCACTTGGTTCTGAACTGGCCTTTTCTAGTCTTGTCCTACGTGGATGACGTCACCGCGTTCTTGGCGATCGGAAATTCCGACAACTTTGTGCGACCGTGTGTATGCAGAACAAGTTTGAGCCAACAATCCTAGGATTTTGTTGTCGGAATGTCCAATCGATGTCCGACCGTGTGTACAGGGCATAAGGCACTTTGGTATCCTTAATCTGGTTCAGTTTCTTGTCATTCTCTGCTATCACTATTATGCAGGTAGAAAAGTAAAGATGTAAGTAGCGTAATGTAGGTACGTTAGTAGCTCTTAGTTATATTCAATCAGTTTGGATCTCAGATACAGATAAAGTCAAGTATGATCTTGTTCTGTTAGGACATTATAAAGCTAGTTAGGACATGGCGTCCACGAAGGACTGGGAGTACTTAAATACAAACCAAGGCTGCCATGTTTTGTGGAATCTTTCTACAATTCCTGAGTCTTGTGCAAGTATATCTTCCATATCGCAGATGTCTTTGACCCTGTTTAGCCAATCTGGGATGGATGGATGCCGTGTTGTATTCCAGTTTAGAGGAATTAGTGATTTGGCCGCATTCAGAAGGTGTTTAGTAAAGAATGTTTGTATCTTTTAAATGAGAAGTTTATCACGTGTAATAAGCAGCAGGCCGCATTTAAATTTAGTTTGGTCTCTGTGACTTTCCCGATCAGTTCCTTAACTCCATCCCAGTAGGCTGAAATCAAGGGGCAACTCCATCAAACATGGGAAATTGTGCCTATTTCTTTCTGGCTTCTCCAGCAGGAGTCTGGTTTTTATGGGTCCCATTTACGTAGTTTGTCTGGAGTGTAGTACCATTGTTTTAGTAACTTGTAATTTGTTTCCTGCATTTTTGTGCTTATGGAACACCACTTATGTGCTAATATACAGGCATACCTCCATTGTTTGTCCACTTCCTCCTGTGTCCATCCACCTTGACCTGCAGCCATGAATAAGCAATTGAAGAGGCCCTCAAAAGTGGCATAGAGCCATGGCAAACCGACTCTAGTTCAGTTAGGGGTCTGTGAAAGTTCAGTGTATTCTCATTCCTGTCTAAGTGGTTTAAGTAAGTGGTGCTGCGCTAATCCTTAACACAAATGAAAGAAATTAAAATATATGAAGTATATTCTATTAAGTAGCGTATACTAAGGTGTAACAAAAAATTATTATTAAATGGAATGATTGCTCATTAACCCGTGAAGAGATAATCAATCACACAGCAAAAAAAACATAGTAAAAATACACTCATAAATTGTGGAGTAATTAATGGATATCAGTGACTCTACATAACAACAAATTCTTATAAAATGATAGCAGCAAATGTGGGAGTGCCAACTCCTAATAAAGTGCAAAAAAAACAGTAAATGGATGAATTGCAACGTGTGTCAAACATGCAACACATAAAGTGACTGTGTGCAACGGTGCAGCAAGAAGTGCAGCACAAAAAAAGTCCAAACAATCAAAGTGCTTCAGCATATAAAATCTTCCTTCATAAAGTGACAGCAGCGTCCTAACATGCATCAATTGCAGTGTAGTGGATGAAAACATAGTGCGCCTCTTTGTGTTCACACACACACAGGTAGATAATGGCCCCTTACCTTAAGGTAATAGGGTAAGCGCATATGACCAAAATTGCGGGTACCATCCTTAGGATTCCACAGCTATCCTCACGGTCCTAGTCCCAGGGCATAGTTCCCTCAGATGTTTAGGGGGGGCACGGAAATGACAAGAAGGAGGATCCCAAATAGTGTGATACAGTATGGCTAAAAACGGCTTTTATTGGTAAAAGTAAGGGTACTCACATAAAAAACAATGACACTGTGACTTATCTCCGATGAGCGGCAAGCTCGTAAGCCTCAATCAGCATAGATGCCTGTACCGTCCCTGCGCGTGACGTCACACCTCACGTGACTTCATCAGGGGATGCGTACAGGCAAAATCAATGTCTTTAAATAGCTGTATATTGGCCAGCAATGAGCGGCCATTTTGTTGTAGTCCCATATTATAACAATGTGGTGGCTATTTTCCTAAAGATGACAGGGCGCGGCCATTGAAGTGGTTAGCTGTGACGCGGCGCACAAGCCGACATCCAGCACCAGCTGATTCACAGGACCAATCAGCGGAGGCGAGCACCTCCATCCCCCCCAGCTGTCAGCAAAGGAGGACAAACACGGATTGCTCATCCCGAGTGTCATCTTGCGCCAAATTATAATGAACTAACAAACACCTGAGAGGAAAGGGAAAATTTAGGAGAACCATCCAACAATGTAAATAGGATACTCGGTGGGAGAAAAAATGGGGGGGGAATAGTTGGGAAATTTAGACCGATGGGAAGAGAAAGACAATCATGCTGATATAAAATCCATGGATGTATAAACCTAATATAAAAAATATATATAAAATTGTAGATAAAAAGCAAAACAATACAAGTAATGTATGGCAAACCACAAATATGTAGATATTATAGGAAGAAAACGTTTTTGAAAATCGACCAGAGGGCTAGTGATATATAAAAGATATATCGATGATATTTTTATACTATGGGATGGGGAAGCAAGTCAGTTAACGCAATTCCTCTAAAATCATTTTTTGTTACACCTTAGTATACGCTACTTAATAGAATATACTTCATATATTTTAATTTCTTTCACTTGTGTTAAGGATTAGCGCAGCACCACTTACTTAAACCACTTTTTCACCCACAGGGTCTGGTTCGTACCCTATCCGGTGCAGGCAGCTTTTCCCATTAGCTCCGTCTCTTACATACATGATAGCACGGGAATAATTACATATACACCCTTTCCTGTCTAGATAACTTCGTAGTTGGAGGTAGGACCAGTGGCGCATATGGGGCATGTTATTTTCTAGCCTAAGAGTGTTCCATTCTTTGATTTTACCTCCTGAGTAACAGTTGCCCGCCAGTAGTGGGTTGTCTTGTGTTGGTTGAAAGATTTTGTTCTGTGTACCTGGTGCGAAGTCAGGATTGCCCTTTAAAGGCATCAGTGGGCTAAGTGGCATAGTAATGGATGTCTGTTTGGCAATGGGGTGTAAGATTTCTAATGTGTTGCCTGTTATGGGGTGTCATCTTAGATCTACTGGGTAACTGGACCAAGGAATCCAGAGTGAGTTTTTTAGCGGTATCAGAATCATGTCTGCTTCTAGTGAGATCCAATCTTTCATGTGGCCATGGCAGTGCCAGTCTATTAACCTCGCCGGGTGTGTTGCTTTGTAGTAGTGTTTAAGGTCTGGAAGGCCTATTCCGCCTAGTTCCTTGGGTTTAGTTAGCCACTTAAATCGAATTCTAGATTTCTGCTGGTTCCATAAGAACTTTAATAAGATAGTGGTTGTGGCATTAAAGAAATTTTGTGGGATTCTGATAGGTAAAGAGCGCATCAGGTATAAGAACTTAGGTAAGATCGTCATTTTGATGATTGCTGCATGCCCGAACCAGGAGAAGTATCCTAGGTTCCAGTTTTTCAAATATTTTTCACAGTTCTTAAGCAGGTGGGGAAGTTCTGTTCGACGGTGTGCTGTAATTGTGGGGTTAGCCAGATCCCTAGATATTTGGGTGCCCGTGAGTCCCATCTGAAATTGGAGTAATGCCCCATACACACGAGCGGATTTTCCGTCAGAAAAAGCTTGGATGGTTTTTCTGATGGAATTCTTCTCAAGCTTGCCTTGCATACACGTGGTCACACAAAAGTTCTCTGAACTTTCGACCATCAAGAACGCGGTGATGTACAGCACTACGTTGAGCTGCGAAAAAAAGTTCAATGCTTCTGAGCATGCATCGAATTGTTTCCGAGCATGCGTAGGAATTTTGCGCGTCGGAATTTGTACAGACGATCACATTTTCGGCTAGGAACTTTTTTCGACTGAAAAATGGGAATCCTGCTCTCAGTCTTTTGCTGGCTGGAATTCCACCAGCAAAAGACCGATGGAGCATACACATGGTTGCATTTTCCGATCAAAAGCTCTCATCAGTCTTTTGCTGGCCGATTTTTCGATTGTGTGTATGCGGCATAAGATGTTTAGCGCTTCAGATTTTGTGTAATTTATCTTTTTTTTCCATTTGAGTAATCTTTATTCATATCTATATAAAATACATCACATTACAAAATGTACAAAAATCGGGGGTCGACATGCGCGGAGGCTCTGAGGATGGCAGTGTAGGACCAGAGCTCCGCACAGAGCCGGCCATACAGCAGAAATAAAAGGCAGGTAAAGGCTTTCAGGAGTTCCCAAAATAATGGGAACAGATTGAGGAGACCCCAGGGCACCTTTCTATATAGATAAGATAAGAAGAAAAAGCCGTGCATCTTATCTTAAAGTCCTTTGAAAAGCGAGTCATTCTCCACAAATGGCGGGAGTACCTCAGATAACAGTTCAGTCAGGAGCTGAGGTATCCACAGCAGGCAGGCAAATTGTTAACCCTGCGACTCTCTCATATGTTCCACAATTATCAGGATTAGTTCCTTCTCTTAATATGTCATCTCCTGAAACTGCAGTAACTTTGATAGAACGTTCTGTGGGAATTATGGAAATGCACTCGCTGGATGCTAACCCTATTTACCCTGACTCTATAACTGTACAAACAGTGCAGACTCCTGAGGTAACTTTTAATATGACTGAATTATTTGCTAGAATCTCTGAATTGCTAGACAAAGGACTAACCCAAAACGCTGACAGAATTACAGGGGAAATAAGGGCAGATTTCCAGTCCCTGGGAAAAAGAATTGAACATATAGAACACAAGCTAGATGTCACTATCTCCAAGACAACTCAGAATACTGACCATTTGCAGTTTATGCAAGAACAGCTTGACACTGCTCAGACTCGTATCGACGACCTTGAGAACCGATCGAGGAGGGATAATTTTCGGATCAGAGGAATACCAGAATCAATTTCTGATGTACAAACGGCAGTTCAAGATATTATCAAATCCTTGATCCCTTCAGTTCCAGCTCATAAATTAGAACTGGATAGGGCACACAGGTCCCTTGGCCCTCTGAGGAAGGATGGATCCCCAAGAGACATTGTAGTAAAACCGCATTATTATTCTATCAAAGAAGAAGTGATGAAGAGATCTCGTCAACAGGAACAGATTCAGTATCAAGGGTCAGATATCCAAATATTTGCAGATATTTCCCCCTATACCATGCAAAAGAGACGATCATTAAAACCCCTCTTGGCAGCACTCACCAAGAAAGACATAAAATATCGTTGGGCCTTTCCGTTTGCCCTGAAATTTACTTACAAAGGCAAACAACATGCATTTCATAGCTTTCCAGAGGGTGAACGTTTGCTGTTGGACTTGAAGCTCATTACACTTGAATCTGACATGGAAACAGCACCCACACAACAGGGTTCAGCTAAACGTCAATCCCCTACAAGCCCACCTCCTTCACGTTGGAATAAAGCTAAATACAGGAGAGTCAAGGATAACCTCCCACCCTGATGAGGAGTCTCATAACTATTCTGTGTGAAAATTTCTAATTTTTTTTTTCTCTTCTTTTTTGCCATGTTCCTCAGACCAGGAAAAGAAAAACATTTTTTTTTTTTTGTTGTTTTGTTTTTTCTTTCCCCCTTTTTTTTTTTTTGTGTTCATAAATATCGAACCTAGACTGACTTGGTTCTTGCTAAAAAAGACTATTACAGGAATATAGTTCAGTTGTTTTTGCATAGTTTATCTGAGTCAAAGACTTTACCACTTACACTGAAATCTAGTCAGTTTGGACTCATAGTTTTTTTTGTTTTTTTTTCCCTTCTCAATTTTTCCCCTAGCTAGATAGTTTGGACTGCTATCTCAAAAGGGGGTTCCTGTTAGCGGGTCCTGTACTTTGAATATTTTATAATTTTTTCATATGCTGTCACTGGCCGGTGCTGATGCATTGTGCCTGCGCCTACTACTCAAACCAGTTATTTGCTGCTTTGTGTGGTAGGTTTCTAGCCCTTTTTATGGGCTGTTTAAATATTTTTGTTCTGAATGAGGGGAGGGAGTCTTATTCCTCCCCACATTCTGGGCCTGGTTATGGCCTTTCGGTGCTTTATATATCCATGATGTCTCTTTATGCCTATTCTTTTTTTTTCTTTTCTTCTAACCTCTTTTTTCTTCTAGCCTGTCTGACGATTGGATTTCCTTATAAGGTGTATTTAGAAGGGTTAATCCCAATAATAGTAAACAATTTTTTCTTCTCTGCTTTTTCTACCGCATGGAATGGGGTAGATGACTGTGGATTGGTCAGCGTTATTTTCTTTTTGATCCATGGCTGGTAGTAATGCTACTAATCCCCCCCTACGTATTATCTCCCATAATACTCAGGGGTTGAATTCCCCAGTCAAGAGACGAAAGGCCTTTCAGGTCTACCGTGCTCGTCACATTGATGTAGTTCTCCTACAGGAGACTCATTTTCCACTGCGGTACACCCCCTCATTTTTACATGCACACTTCCCAGTATTTTATTTGGCTAATGCTGAAAACAAAACGAAGGGAGTAGCGATTATATTTTCTAAACAATGTAAATTTAATTTTAAAATGGAACACAAGGACACGGAAGGAAGGTTTTTATTGGTTAAAGGTACGATTGATGATAAGTTATATACTTTCATTTCTTACTATGCTCCTAATAAAGGACAAACACAGTTCTTCAGACAATTGTTTAAGACCCTTGGCCCACTTATGGAAGGTGTAATAATTATGGGAGGTGATTCTAATACAGCGGTTGATACTGGTCTGGATAAATCGAATCCACTTAAAACACAATCAGTTAGACCCAGCAGAGCTAGTTTACAAATAGCGCAAATGATTTTTCAATCAGGGTTAACTGACATTTGGAGGGAACTAAATCCAAACATGCGAGATTTTACTCACTACTCAAATCCACACCAGTCTTTTTCGCGTATAGATCACATCCTTGTCTCTATACATCATATTCCATTGGCCATTACATCCTCTATCTTAGACGTAGCTTGGTCAGACCATTCCATGGTTCTATTAACAGTAAGAAGAGATAATTATGGACAACAGGGTTCTCATTGGACTCTTAATCAATCTATGTTGCAGGACCCCATTATAGTGTCTGAAATACAGGAGGCTCTGCAGGAATACTTTTGCTTTAATGATGTGGGTGATATTTCTGCAGAAACTCTATGGGCGGCTCACAAGGTGAGCATTAGAGGTAAACTAATACAAATTTCAGCGAGACGAAAGAGAGAGAGAATGTCAGAAATAGAGAGATTGGGGAGTGATTTTATTAATTTAAGTAAACATCATAAAAGAGATCCCTCCAATGTTCCTATTTCCAAGCTAGTCGCGGCTCGGACGGCCCTGAATTTGGCTCTCACAACAAAAGGAGGATAAATCTATCAGATGGTCTGGGGCCAAGTTTTACCAGACCAAAGACAAAATAGGAACCATGCTAGCACATAAATTGTCTCCTAGGCTTCGTTCACACGCTCTTCCTAATATTAAACAGGCGGATGGTACCTTTAGAAATGGTGGGAAAAACTTGCGCTAATGAGCAAAACGTGATAAAAAATTAAATTCACAAAGATGCAGCTGCAAAAAAAACCTCCAAATATCCATGAAGTAATAAACATATAAATAAAAATTTGTGCGCTAGCAATAATATAATTGGGAGAATGCCTAGGAGACACAATTGATATATGAATCCCAGCAGAAATAATAATAACAGGTGCATGAAATCCTCTCTCAAAAGATCCAAGAAAATATTTATATATTCTGAAAATAAATTATAAATAATCACACATCCAAAAAACACCTATAATCAGTCCATGAATAGGTTAAGCAAAATAAAATGGGAAGAAAGAAAAAAGTCAGTTTGGTGTATCTCATCACAACATCAGGAAAGTAGTAAGCTGTAAAGAGTATTTCCAAATACACATTGATTGCAGAAAAGGAGTAATAGATGTACCCTTACCCCAATCGTTGGACCTCCTCTATGGCAAGGTCGTATGGGCTTGCAGATATAACCCTCTGCGGGGACAGGTGGAATATTGATGTCCGGGTCCTGTCAGCGTGCACCACCGACTCCAATCTGATCCGGCCGGTCCAACTGCTCCAACATCAGAGGGGAGACTCAGGAGTCTATTTGGAAATACTCTTTACAGCTTACTACTTTCCTGATGTTGTGATGAGATACACCAAACGGACTTTTTTCTTTCTTCCCATTTTATTTTGCTTAACCTATTCATGGACTGATTATAGGTGTTTTTTGGATGTGTGATTATTTATAATTTATTTTCAGAATATATAAATATTTTCTTGGATCTTTTGAGAGAGGATTTCATGCACCTGTTATTATTATTTCTGCTGGGATTCATATATCAATTGTGTCTCCTAGGCATTCTCCCAATTATATTATTGCTAGCGCACAAATTTTTATTTGGATGGTACCTTTACCCTAAATTCACAGCGCATAATGAAGGGATTCCAAGACTTTTATGCTGAGTTATATAAGGCAGAGACAAATTCTAACCCCACTAAAATAGACGAGTTCCTAGATAACTTACATCTTCCAAAACTAACAAGTACCCATAAAGCAGAAATGGATGCTCCCATATCCATTGAGGAGGTGTCAGAAGTTATAAAAGCCTTAAAGGGTGCTACAGCTCCAGGGCCTGATGGCTTCTCTACCCCTTATTATAAAACTTTTTCTGATCTTCTAACCCCCTACCTCACTAGATTCTTCAACTCCATGACTAAGGGCACTGGGATAGGTAATCAACTCAATATGGCATATATTTCTGTAATCCCAAAACCAGATAAAGACACCAGCCAAATAGAGAATTATAGACCTATCTCTCTAATTAATAATGATCTTAAAATATTGACCAAAATATTAGCTAACCGATTGGCTTCATTTATAGGACTATATATTGATAAAGATCAGGTGGGGTTCATCCCTGGTAGACAGGGTCCTGATCAAGTGCGAAGGACGGTTGATCTTATATCAATAATGCAATCAGAATGGGATGGAGGTCAAAAACAAGAAGGAATGCTATTATCGCTGGACCTCCAGAAGGCATTCGATTCAGTTTCATGGTCATATCTTTTTGCAGTCCTTAGAAGATGGGGATTTGGACCAAATATTTTAGGAATCTTGGAAGCCTTATATTCAACACCAGTAGCCAGAGTCAGACTTCAGGGAATTTTCTCTGACCCAATTAGGATTGGCAGGGGCACACGACAGGGCTGCCTCCTCTCACCCCTGATATTTGCTATAATGATTGAAACCTTGGCAATAGCCATTCGTAATAATCCAAATATCAGGGGGATTCAGTGTGGCCAAAACAATCATAAATGCGCCTTGTTCGCTGATGATCTTCTGCTATTTTTATCCTCCCCAATTTCCTCTTTACACGAGATATGTTCATTGCTCAATGAATCTGCGTCAATTTCAGGACTAAGAGTGAATATGTCTAAATCTCAGGCTCTCAATGTATCCCTCCCAAGCTCTATGGTCTCCCAATTACAGGAAACATATGAATTTAGCTGGAGTAATTCATCAATTAAATATTTGGGAATTAATATAACTCCCAAGATTGAGAATCTGTATCAAGCAAATTACCCCCCAATGTATCGAAAACTTGAGGCTGATCTCAAGACTTGGGAGTCACACAATATTGCCTGGATTGGTAGAATTAATTCGGTCAAGATGACCTTATTGCCTAGACTTTTGTATTTGTTTCGATCCCTTCCTATCCCGATTAGAAGGGACCATCTAAAAACATTTCAAGGTAAACTTAATAAATTTATTTGGAACAAGAAAGGTTCACGTCTATCAAACCGTAACTTATTTAATCTCCCTAAGCAAGGTGGATTGGGTTTTCCAAACCTCCTTTGGTACTATCAAGCAGCCCGATTAGCACAATTGTCCGTTATATATCTTAAAACTGAGCGACCAGACTGGATATTAATAGAAAGCCAAGCAGCTCCTACATTCTCCATGGAATATCTATTATGGTGTCCTCCCAGGAACAGGCCTCCAATACTGTCACCAACCCTTTCACAATCCCTTTCTTTGTGGGATTCCCTTAGGAAGCTTCCTTCCCTGGTTTCTGAAATACAACCATTAGCTCATCTGTTCCAAAACCCTCTATTCCAACATGGCATGGATGTTGAGGCCTTCAAGTGGTGGAGGGACAAGGGGGTGTACCGCATTGGTCAATTTTTTTCTTGCACAGGCCCACTACCCCTTAAACATTTTATAGATGAACTAGATCTTCCCTCTACAGAAAAGTCTAGATTTTACCAGATCTCAAGCTTTGTTCACTCTTTATGGAAAACTAAACCTAATCCTCCAAGATTTACGCCATATGAAGGTTGGTGTGCACAAGCCACGGAGCGGAAGGGAGGGATTTCTGTGATCTATGCTTCACTTGCTTCCAATTCTGTAAAATTACCATACATGTTGGCCTGGGAGAAAGACCTTCAGACTGATTGGGATCTGGAAGACTGGTATGAGAACTATTCTCATTCGATCAAAGGTTTATATAATATTTCACTCATCGAAGCTAATGTTAAAATATTCACGAGATGGTACTTGGTTCCCACAAGATTGGCAGCAATGTTCCCTTCCACTTCACCCTTATGCTTTAGAGGCTGTCAGGGAATAGGTTCTATGATTCACATATGGTGGGAATGTCCCAGAATCCGAGGATTTTGGAATAGGGTCTTCCACATCATACGAAAGGTTACAGGTTGTGCTATCTCTCAAACACCAGCGATTGCCTTGCTGAATGGATTCTTGCCGCATGTCTCTAAAATCACCCGTAAATTGATTCTGTTTATATTGACAGGAGCCAAATTGACTATTGCCAAAGCATGGAAGAAGTCTTCGGTATCTCTATTGCCCATGAAAAGGAAGATTTCATGGATAATGGAACAAGAAAAAATGGTTAGTTCCTTATTGGACAAGACCACACAATTTGAAGCCACTTGGGAACCCTGGGCTCGGTTTATGGGAATTTCCCTGATACCGGACATAGGTAGCAACACCAATCGCTGATTTTTGAGTTTCACATCGGAAAGACAGGCATTCTATACTCTTTTTCTGTACTATTTCTTTATCTTCTTTCTTCTCCCCTAGTCTCTTTCCTTTAAATATCTTCTTTTTATGTTTTAGAAACAGTATAATTTTTCCTTAAAGTTACATAGAAATTCTCAGATTTATATACTAATTTTTCTTACTAGGGTCAGAATGTCTATTTTTGATCTATTATAATGGGAACATTATATTGTACCCCTGATAAATTCCATAATAATCTTTGAGCTGGATATAATAGATTGTTAATAATATCTCCTCTCTTCTCTCAAATAAAAGTTTATAAGAGAAAAAAATGGTTAATGAGAGGGAGAATCCTCACCCCTCCTTGGACACAGTGTGATCCCCTTTGGGGTGTCGAAGGGGGAGTGAGGCTTCAACATATCTTACAATAAGCAGGTGTACAATTTGAAATTGAATGGATATAGTCAAAGTTAAGAGTTTACATTATATTACTTATACTTTATTTCTTTATATTGTTAGTGCTGTTTACCACAGTAATACGACAACCAATAGACTGTGATCACATATTTTGAATTCGCTGTGAAATATATTGTACTAATTTTTTGTTATGCTGATTATACTGTACTATTTTTTCAATGATGATAATAAAAAACTTGAATGAAAAAAAAAAAATGTACAAAAATCCAGCCAAGAAAAAAGGACATCATAAAACATTGCGAGACATATATATATACCCCGCAGAGGGTTCACTTCTAATTTTCTCCCATTTTTACCCACCCGATTTACCCTAGTACATAGGCCTAGAACCAAGCCCTCTCTTTATCATATTAATTGCACACACACCTTAACTCTTATCTTGAGGTCTTCACATTTCTATTTCCCCTTCTTATACCTTTCTCTACATGGGGTAATGTAATGTTTCACCAGCCAGGGCTTCCAGATTTTTTTAAACTCCTTTGTATTACCTCCCCTCACGTATACCACCTTTTCATTCCCTATTGTTTCTGACACTGTTCTGAACCAGTCGTCTACCCACGGGGGGTTTCTCGGCCTGCCATCTTTTTGCTATTACCTTTCTCGCCTGATAAAGGCATCTCCACACTGCTTTAATTTTGCCCCTCCCACTACCTAAATTCCCCCCAACCCCCAGAATACACAGTATCGGATCTACTTTAAGACTTAGGTTAAAGATCTTATTTATAGTCTCTATAAGTTCCGACCAATAGCGAAATAACTTGGGACATTTCCATAGCATATGCAACAAGTCCCCTGTGTTCTGACACCTGGGACAGTTAGCATCTGCCCTTCTCCAAAATTTAAACAGTCTTTTAGGGGTATAATACGCCCTATGTAGAAGCATTAGATGTGAAAATTTCTGGGCAGGTGAGACCGAGACCTGGTGTCCCCCCTCCAGTATCGCTTTCCATTGGTTATCTGATATTCTACCCAGGTCCCTTTCCCATCCCCTTCTACATTTAAGTTTATCTGACTCCTCCCTACTGTTTTTACAAATATATTGATAGAATTCTGTTCTAAGCCCCCTTGATCCCTCAATACTCTCTATTCTTTGAGGAATGGGAGAAAGGCACCAGCTCAGGCCTTGCTCCCCAAATTGGGCCTGCAGTGCGTGTCTAATTTGTAAGTAGTTAAAATATGACTGACTCGGGACATCATATTCCTCCTTTAGAGAGGCAAATGTTTTTAAGGTACTTCCATTATATAATTGAGCCAGTTTAACTATCCCCTTTGTTTCCCATATCTTAATTTTCCCTATTCGTGTCAGCCCTTGTAGATTCCTGTTATCCCAGAGAGGGATACACCTCGCTACCCCCTCCATACCCTTCAGGCCTTTAATGGAGTTCCAAGTTTTTCTCATTAATTTAACCGTGGGGGCCCTGTAGGCGAACGAGTTTGCCTTAAGTACCTCCAAAACTTGTTTATGAGGTGCTCCCGCAGTCACTATTCCCACATTATTGTTACCAGTAGGGCCAATACCCGACCTCAGGTGCTGCAGCTGAGCTGCCAAAAAATAGCACTGTGGGTGTGGGACCGCCATGCCCCCCTCACATGTTGCTAATTGTAAAGTTTGTAGGCTTATCCTGGAATGTCCCCCTTTCCATATGAGGCCTCTAAACAGCATATCTATTTTTTTAAACCATTTTCCATAGATCCATACTGGCGAATTGTGCAATATATATACAATAGCTGGGGCAACCACAGCATTTTGACTAGATTGCACCTTCCGGCAACTGACAAAGGAAGTCCCCTCCATATATCAGTCTTTTTTTTAAATTTCGCCACCAGAGGGGTAGATTATTGATTAGGAAATCATTTGGGTCTTTTGTTATGTAAGTGCCTAAATATTTTGTTTTCTCCACTATCTTTAATAGGGTTTCATCTAAGAAAGTAACTTTCTTGATAGGGTCTACTGGCAATAAAACAGATTTCTCCCAATTTATGGAGAGACCAGAGATCCTCTCAAAAACTGAGAACACATCCATCACCTGTCTAAGTGAACCCTCCGTGTCTCCCAGGAAAATGAGGACATCATCCGCGTATAACGCCATCCTCTCCTCTCTAGCCCCTCTCCGGTAGCCCTCCATACACTTATTTTGCCTCACTGCAGCGGCCACTGGTTCCATTGCCAAGGCAAAGATCAGAGGTGACAAAGGGCACCCCTGTCTCGTGCCTCTCTCAAGACGAATCTCACTAGAGAGCACATTATTGACTCTGATCTTTGCCTTGGGGTCATTGTATAGGATTTTAACCCATTTAATGAACAAAGGGCCAAAGCCCAAAACCTTCAGTACATGCCAAATAAATCCCCATTCGAGACTGTCAAATGCCTTCACCACATCTAACATCATAACAGCTCTAGAATCCGGATTTTCTATTGGGATTTGTAAATTTAGAAAGAGCCTCCTAATATTCTCACTTGTTGATCTTTGAGGAATAAAACCTGTTTGGTCTGGATGAACTAACTTATGAATTATTTTTTGCAGCCTGGTAGCAAGAATCTTTGCCAAGATTTTTGCATCTGAGCATAACAAAGAGATAGGTCTATAAGATCCAGGTTCTAAGGGGTCTTTCCCTTCCTTAAGCAGCATTATGATTGTGGCCTCGGTCATTGATTCAGGTAGTTTCCCCTCCTGATATGCCCATTCAAAGACCCTAAGAAGCTCTGGTATTAATATCTCCCCATAGTTTTTATAAGTCTCCGCAGGGAGGCCATCAAGTCCAGGGGATTTTCTGATTGGCCAGTTCCTTTACTGCTGTTTTAATATCCTCTAATGTAATTGGGGCCTCTAACGCCTCAAAATCCATCCCTGAGAGGGAGGGCAACTCTATATTCCTAAAGAAGCTATCCCTTTCCGCCCCCTCCACAGTTCCCCGAGATTTACACTACCGTTCAAAAGTTTGGGGTCACATTGAAATGTCCTTATTTTTGAAGGAAAAGCACTGTACTTTTAAATGAAGCTAACTTTAAACTAGTCCTAACTTTAAACAAATATACTCTATACATTGCTAATGTGGTAAATGACTATTCTAACTGCAAATGTCTAGTTTTTGGTGCAATATCTACATAGGTGTATAGAGGCCCATTTCCAGCAACTATCACTCCAGTGTTCTAATGGTACAATGTGTTTGCTCATTGGCTCAGAAGGCTAATTGATGATTAGCAAACCCTTGTGCAATCATGTTCACACATCTAAAAACAGTCTAGCTCCTTCCAGAAGCTACAAAAATGACCTTCCTGTGAGCAGATTGAGTTTCTGGAGCATCACATTTGTGGGGTCAATTAAACGCTCAAAATGGCCAGAAAAAGAGAACTTTCATCTGAAACTCGACAGTCTATTCTTGTTCTTAGAAATGAAGGCTATTCCATGCGAGAAATTGCAAAGAAATTAAAGATTTCCTACAACGGTGTGTACTACTCCCTTCAGAGGACAGCACAAACAGGCTCTAACCAGAGTAGAAAAAGAAGTGGGAGGCCGCGTTGCGCAACTAAGCAAGAAGATAAGCACATTAGAGTCTCTAGTTTGAGAAACAGACGCCTCACAGGTCCCCAACTGGCATCTTCATTAAATAGTACCCGCAAAACACCAGTGTCAACATCTACAGTGAAGAGGCGGCTGCGGGATTTTGGGCTTCAGGGCAGAGTGGCAAAGAAAAAGCCATATCTGAGACTGGCCAATAAAAGAAAAAGATTAAGATGGGCAAAAGAACACAGACATTGGACAGAGGAAGACTGGAAAAAAGTGTTGTGGACGGATGAATCCAAGTTTGAGGTGTTTGGATCACAAAGAAGAACGTTTGTGAGACGCAGAACAAATGAAAAGATGCTGGAAGAATGCCTGACGCCATCTGTTAAGCATGGTGGAGGTAATGTGATGGTCTGGGGTTGCTTTGGTGCTGGTAAGGTGGGAGCTTTGTACAGGGTAAAAGGGATTCTGAATAAGGAAGGCTATCACTCCATTTTGCAACGCCATGCCATACCCAGTGGACAGCGCTTGATTGGAGCCAATTTCATCCTACAACAGGACAATGACCCTAAACACACCTCCAAATTGTGCAAGAACTATTTACAGCAGAAGCAGGCAGCTGGTATTCTATCGGTAATGGAGTGGCCAGCACAGTCACCAGATCTGAACCCCATTGAGCTGTTGTGGGAGCAGCTTGACCATATGGTACGCCAGAAGTGCCCATCCAACCAATCCAACTTGTGGGAGCTGCTTCTAGAAGCGTGGGGTGCAATTTCTCCAGCTTACCTCAATAAATTAACAGCTAGAATGCCAAAGGTGTGCAATGCTTTAATTGCTGCAAAAGGAGGATTCTTTGATGAAAGCAACGTTTGATGTAAAAACAATGTTATTTCAAATACAAATCATTATTTCTAACCTTGTCAATGTCTTGACTCTATTTTCTATTCATTTCACAACGTATGGTGGTGAATAAGTGTGACTTTTCATGGAAAACACACAATTGTTTGGGTGACCCCAAACTTTTGAACGGTAGTGTATATAATTATTCATAATACTTTTTAAACGTTTCACTAACTTTATCTGATTGGAATGTAATCTCACCGTCCATAGATCTAATAGCGGGGATCATAGAGGGGGGGGGGGGATCAGATCTAACAATATGGGCCAACATCTTCCCCACTTTTTCCCCATCTCCGAATACTATTTGTTTTTGAAATATATGTTAGCTGTTTATTCTCCCATTTTTTATGATTTTCCGGGGATGGTTCTTTCACAAACTCCCTTTCTGCTGTTCTTAGCTCCTCCCTGGCCTTCGCTTCCCCAACCAAAGATGCTTTTTTTATTCTTGAAAGCTGCTGGATCAATAAGCCCCTCAAGTAAGCTTCCAAAGCATCCCATATTACCCCTCTTGTTGTAGAGGCCTCATTTAAGACTATGAACTCCCTCAGCCTGGTTATGATCTCATTTGGGTCCTCAAGTATCTCAAACCATATTGGGTTCAGCTTCCATACGCCACAGCATTTATTAAACCCAGTAGACATCATAGCTGTCACCAATGAATGGTCGTAAACCCCCCTGGGTTGGTAAGTTATATCTCTTACTATTTGAGCAGCAAGGTCATTACCCAGTATAAGGTCTATTCTTGAGAGTGAAAAGTGAGTACCAGAGTGGCACAAAAACTGTTGCGCCCCCGGGTTACTCATTCTCCAAAGATCCATCAACCTGGCCTCTTTAAGAAACTGGCCCATTCGATTTCCCTGCAAACCCTGTCCCTGTTTTCCTGGGGGGAATCTATTTCTTTATTTATTACCACATTAAAATCCCCAACCACAATGATCGGGATATTCGGTTTGTCAACTATAAACTCCAGTAAACAATATAAGACTTCTAATTTAAAAGGCGGAGGATTATAAATGTTTGCTAATATGTATTCCTGGTTCCCTATTATGCAGTGCAAGAAGATATACCGACCCCCAGCATCTATATTGCACTGTCTGCAGGTAAACACTAGACCTCTCCCAATTAGCACCATCACCCCCCTAGAATAAGAGGTGTGTACCGGATGGAACTGACACTCATATTTTTTATTTCTTATTTGAATTTTGGTGTCCCTGGTCAGGTGTATCTCCTGCAGACAGGCAATGTCCACTTTAAAAGTATCTAACATATCAAAAACCAATGCTCTTTTGGCGGGAGTGCCCATCCCCCTGACGTTCCATGAACCTATCTTTACTCCCATTAATTATTCTGTGGTGGAGCTATCACAGAAAGAAAGAAGAGCCCTGACGAGAGACCTGACATAGGCCCTTTGTACCTGTGAAGGAAAAATCCCCTCTAAACTTGATATTCTTGCAGGACTCCATACCATATTAAATACCAATATCCTTCCCCGTTTCTCCTTATACCACATTTTCCCAGGTGTAGGGATGCTCTTCCATATCCAAAAAAAAAAAAATACTCACACCAATTTAACACAAAAAAGCAACGGGAAAAAGAAAAGAGAGGGAGAAAAAAAAAAAAGGGAATTTCCTCTCTTCTCTTTTCCCCTTGCATTCGTGCCCCAATATTTAACCATCACACCAATTATCTCACTGCAAACATTAATATTATACCCATATTTTATCTGTGTCCTACGTATCATTGTAAAATCCAGCGTGCCATACATTATATTCTCCCTTTAGTGTGAGACTTAGTACCCTATGTTGTGTTCTACTTCTTCCATGTCCTTTACCCCCACCCCTCCTCACCAACCCACCCCAATTACCCCCCCTCCCCCCCATCCTTCCCATACCACTCTAGGTTACCCCTCAGGGCTTTTTTAATGACCGACCTATACCCACCTACCCATCCATAACACACCCCACCCCCACCCCATCCTCCCTCCCCCTGCCCCCCCCCCCTCCCTCCATATATTCAGAAAAAAACTTATTATAAACACACCCCATCTCAAATCTACTTCCATTTACCGTGTCACAACCCATCCCTGCTCCATTTAATAAACGTATATATTACTAAGATAAGTTAAAAATTGTGCCCCATTCATATATACTAATTTCAGAGAAATTCCCCCACTACTTCCTGGGTAATTGATCTTTCTTATCCTCTAACCATGCTAACGCACTGGCTGGAGACCCAAAAATCTGGCTTCCCCCCAGTGCGTTTAACCGTAACCTGGCCGGGTAGAGGAGAGCATACGTGACGTTGAATTTCTGGAGGCTACGTTTAACCCCCAGAAACTCAGCTCGGCGCTTCTGTAAATCCGGGGAGAAATCGGGGAAGATTGAAATCCTAACATCTTTATATAAGACCTTCCCCATTTCTCGGGCCCTACGTAGGAGTCTTACTTTGTCTTTATAATTTAAAAACTTCACTAGGAATGGTCTTGGGGGGCTTCCCGAGGGGGGGGGGGCTGAACGGAACTCTATGCGCTCTTTCTATTGAAAACTTCTGAGTGAAAGTCTCTTCCCCAAATACCCCTACCAACCAGTTCTCCAGAAATACGATTGGATCTGGGCCTTCACTCCCCTCAGGAACCCCCACCACCCTCACATTGTCCCTGCAAAGTCTATTTTCCAATTCATCAAATTTCCCCACAAGCTTATCGATTTTTTTTCTCTCCAGATCTTTGCTTCTTGTTTCATAGGGAGCAGATCATCTTCTATTAAGCTTATTCTGTTTTCCGCTTCCGTCACCCTTTCTGCTGTTTTCTTAAGGTCATGTCGTACTAGGGTCAACTCTTCTTTGATATCCTTCATTTGGTCTCCCAATACCCCCAAGGATTTGATTACATGCATTTATTGGCAAGAGAATGTCTTTTAAGGAGGGCTCTCCTTCTACCGCAGGGATAGGGGCAGTCGAGGCCTCCATTTCTTTACTCGTGACTCCTAACCCTTTTATAGAGGGATTCTTTGTATTAGAGGTACCTATGAGCAAGCCCGAGTGTCCTTGGCTTTTCCTATCCGTTGCTGACTTATTCTGGGCTTGCTGCCCCCCTTTATTTGGAGTATGCTCCGCTGCGAGGACCATTCTCTCTAGCTTAGTGGAAGCTGCAACCGCCGCCGCCGTTGCCCCCGCCACAGTGGAATGAAGGCCTTTTTCCTTCTCCTTATCCTTATCAGACCATAGGGATTGGGTTCCCGTATTTTCCTGGTTGGGATGTTCATCTCCCTTTCTTCTCCCTGACATATTGATTTTCACGATGCTTTACAGTGCTGAATTATTGTTAATACCACCTACACGGCTACATTCAAGATATACCCCATTGAACAGTCCCACCATCACCAACCGTTAGTAATTATTAAATATGGTTATTGAAAATCAAGCCAGAGGGAGGGAGTACAGGGATTATGGTGGTGCCAAGAGGAACACAGTATACTCAATTTTCAAGTTAAAATTATTTTTATTTAACAAAAATCGTTAAAACTGGACATGAAAATCACAAAGACATGGTGTGCATAATTAATAAAATCAATTCTGTAGCAAACTTGGCCTGAAAAGCGTAGCGGCCAGTTCAGTGGGTAGGTATTTTAGATGCTCGACATGTTTCGCCAGTGATGGCTTCCTCAGGGACAGATATTTGATACCTAAAGCGCTACAGTACACTCTATAGAGAGAAATATAGCAATCAATAGACATTCTAAGACATTTGATATATTAGATACAGAAAAAATATATATATACACATGTTTACGAGCTGTCAGGGTAGACCACCCCCCACCACCCAAGGTAAGCCCCAAGAACCTCCCCACACTGCAAGGTGCCAATAGGACCCCCAACCAGGCTATCTAGGGATGGTGAACATGTACCTGTAAATCACCAGGGATAGGTGCCACACGCCTCCGGAGCAGGGCCTCAAACAGAGATCACAATGGGTAGCTGCAGGGGGCAATGAGAGGGACCTGGCGGAGTATATATCTAAAAAATACAATTGTGTATAAATAAGTTCATTGTGATGGGTTCTGGAGAGGACTTGTAACCGCCCATCAATTAAAGAAAAGAGAAACATGATATAGGACTAACATAGTCTCTGATTTTTACTTACAAAAATACTATTTAAAGTGGATGACAGGACACCGAGAAGCAGCCAATGTTGAGGGTAGTTGAGGGTAGTTCATCAAAGAGTCAAGGATGGAGCAAGTATCTCTACAGATTAATGAAGGAGAGAAGGTTTGTATAACACCTGATACTATCCTAAAGACACTGCAATTACAAGTTGCAGACTGACTGTGTCAACAGATGACACAGACTGGATGTAAACAAGGTTAGTTTGAAACTCACCAAAAAGTGTAATGTGAGATGGAATAGTTGGCTGAGAAGAGACCTACAGCCGATTGGAGCGCCAGATGGAGCAAGCTAAAGGGCAAAAGACACTGTCAGCATAGTGTAAGCAGGTCGTTGGCAAAGAGAGGGGAAACACATATTCCAAGCACAAATGGTGAATGATAATGCCTACCAAACCGGGTTGCAGTTGATGCGACGGTGTCCTGTGGATCCCTGCCGTGTGTAGTGGCCTGGGATGCCAGCGTTCTTATGCCCCCCACACACGAGCGGCGTCTGACGTCACCGCACGTGAGCGGACGAGAAGGAGCCACTGCACATGCGCCGCTCGCAATTCCGTCCGGGGCCTACAAGGTCCAGAAGGCATTGCGGTGGTGTCTATGGTGACGTGTAAACACATCAGAGACAACCCGCAGTATTCAAACGCCGCAGCTAGCAGCGCGATACCTGGAGGATAGAACACTTTTCCAGTGTGCTGTGGCTGGGGCGGGCAGAGGAGTAACCAGTGCCCTTGGGTGTCCATACAGCTAAGGTGTATCTCATGTGAGAGGCTGAGAGCACCAGACCCGGTGTGCACCCACCACCATGAAGTACAGGGACCCGTGGGCAACTAAGGCCCAACGGGTGGTAAGAAAGCATGGAGGGGGGAGCACTTAGCATCCAGAGGTGCAGGGGTGCAATCGGGGCACAAAGGGAGGTGGAGGTGGGCGGGAACAAGCCAGGGATGCAAATAAGGCCCCAAAGAGGCGCCTGCACACAAGGCATGAACGAGGACTTAGTATAGTAAATACGGTTGTTGTTTTCTTATTGTTTCAGCTAGAGAAAGGAGAAGAGGAGAGAGCACAAAAAGCAAGACTGTTTAAGGGGGGGTATACCCCCTGCCACGCCACTCATCAGAGATCAAAGGCTGGCAGCGCTTCTCTTCAGCCACGAGCTTACGCTCAGATTTAAGTCTCTTATATATTGTAGCGTTCTGCTCACCCACTACACCAGAGCCTCACCCTCGGATTTCCTGGACTCCCTCCTAGATTTGCAGTCCAACTAGGGTCCTTTAGCAAACCCCACAGCAGTCTTTACCATTAACCAGGCAGGGGGGAGGCGGGAAAGGCTGGAAAGTATCAAGGTAAATCAGTACGGTACCTCCATTCCGCGATACAGGATATGCTTCGAGCCTGACCTCTTATCTGATGCTCAGATCTTGCAGTCCATTTTCTTTGCAGGTGGTCTCCACATAGCCAAAGCCATAGCCATAAGCAAGCCCCGGCTCTTTCCTCCACACCAGCCCGCTTTCCAAAGCACTGAGCAGAAAAATGCTCACACAGTAACCGCTCTGCACACTGATGGCTCCCCTTCTGGCAATCGGCAACCACTCCTCCCTCTACACCTGTCGGCAGCCGGATCTTCTCTCTCCATCTTGCAGGAGTACGCTTCCTCCACTAAGCTCCGAACCCTCACACTGCCCCGAGCGGCATCACACCAACATCACACCGCTCCGACAGCACGGCACAGGGAGCGTACGAGCCAGGGACAGCACCACAGGGGAATAAACGAGAGACTGCAAATGCTGAGGCCGAGTAGATGAGTTACCCACGGGGCTACATAATCCTTGAGCGGGACAGACACTCGCTCTCACTCCACTTCTCTCTCCTCCATCCGCTTCCGGTCACGCCCCTCCATGTAATTTATCTTTAAATTTGAGATGTACCCATAATGGGCGAATTCTTTTAGTAAATTGGGTAGTGTTATAGTTGGGTTTGTTAAAAAAAAACGGAGGTTATCTGCATATGCTGCGAGCTTGAATTCCCTGTCTTTAACCCGAAAGCCAGCTCAATTTAATTAGTATAATAAAGGGTTCCAGGGATAGGATGAATAGAAGGGGTGATAAAGGGCATCCCCGTCTAGTGCCATTCTTTGTGCACCTTTTCGGATAGTGTGCCATTCATTTTTAATTTTGCTGAGGGATTTTGATACAATGCGGAGATCCACGATAACATATGTGGACCTAGCCCCACATATCTGCACACTGCCATCATGTAATCCCAAGCAACACGATCTAAGGCTTTCTCCACATCCGTAGAAAGGAGAAAGCCCTCGATGCCCCGCGTCTTTGTTGCATGAATTAATAGTAAGTCTTTAGTCACATTATCTTATGCCTCTCTGCCAGGCATGAAGCCTACTTGTTCCAGCCCTATTAGCTCCGGGAGAAGTGGGCCTAGTCTTAGGGTGAGATTTTTTGCGAACAATTTAACGTCCAGGTTTAACAGGGATATGGGATGGTAACTGGAACATTCCGTGGGGTCTTTACCCAGCTTTGGTATCACTGTAATGTGAGCTGAAAGAAATTCTGGTGTTAAGTCTCTAGGCTTGGACATGGAATTCATAGCTGCAATTAGGGATGAGCTTCGAGTTCGAGTCAAACTCATGTTCAAATCGAACATCGGCTGTTCGCCAGTTCTCCGAACAGCGAACAATTTGGGGTGTTCGCGGCAAATTCGAAAGCCGCAGAACACCCTTTAAAAGTCTATGGGAGAAATCAAAAGTGCTAATATTAAAGGCTTATATGCATGGTATTGTCATAAAAAGTGTTTGGGGACCTAGGTCCTGCCCCAGGGGACATGGATCAATGCAAAAAAAAGTTTTAAAAACTGACGTTTTTTTGGGAGCAGTGATTTTAATAATGCTTAAAGTGAAACAATAAAAGTGTAATATTCCTTTAAATTTCGTACCCGGGGGGTGTCTATAGTATGCCTGTAAAGGGGCGCATGTTTCCAGTGTTTAGAACAGTCTGACAGCAAAATGACATTTCAACGGAAAAAAAGTCATTTAAAACTACTCGCGGCTATTAATGAATTGCCGGTCCGACAATACACATAAAAGTTCATTGATAAAAACGACATGGAAATTCCCCACAGGGGAACCCCGAACCAAAATAAAAAACAAGGGGACCCCCAGATCCTGGCCCCCACCCCTGTGTGAAATGGTAAGGGGGTACCCTACCATTTCACAAAAAAAGTATCAAAAATGTTAAAAATGACAAGAGACAGTTTTTGACAATTCCTTTATTTAAATGCTTCTTCTTTCTTCTATCTTCCTTCGGTTTCTTCCTCCATTTTCTTCTTCTTCTGGTTCTTCCTCTGGTGTTTAAGAACCATCAGAAGAGGAGAAGCGTCACACAGTGGGAGCCTCCCATCATGGTGGATGCGGATCGGCCCGAGAAGACGAAGGGAAGAAGGCGCCGTGGGGGAAGATGCCGGACAAGAACACCGGAGGAAGAACCAGAAGAAGAAGAAGATGGAGGAAGAAAATGAAGGAAGACAGAGAATAGAAGAAAGAAGATAGAGGATAGGAGATAGAAGAAAGAATAGGCATTTAAATAAAGGAATTGTCAAAAACTGTCTCTTGTAATTTTTAACATTTTTGACACTTTTTTGTGAAATGGTAGGGGTAATTTTTTCCCCTCCGTCCATTTCACACAGGGGGAAGGGCCAGGATCTGGGGCCCCCTTGTTAAAGGGGGCTTCCAGATTCCGATAAGCCCCCCGCCCGCAGACCCCCACAACCACCGGACAAGGGTTGTGGGGATGAGGCCCTTGTCCTCATCAACATGGGGACAAGGTGTTTTGGGGGGCTACCCCAAAGCACCCTCCCAATGTTGAGGGCATGTGGCCTGGTACGGTTCAGGAGGGGGGATGCTCTCTCGTCCCCCCTCTTTTCCTGCTGCCTGCCTAGTTGCGTGCTCGGATAAGGGTCTGGTATGGATATTTGGGGGGACCCCATGCCATTTTTTTAAAAAAATTTGGCATGGGGTTCCCCTTAAAAGCCATACCAGACCTGTGTGTCTGGTATAGATTTTTAGGGGGACCCCCACGCCATTTTTTAAAAAAATTTTGGCCGGGGTTCCCCTTAATATTGATACCAGACCTGAAGGGCCTGGTATGGAATTTAGGGGGACCCCCACGTCATTTTTTTTTAAATTTTGGTTCGGGGTTCCCCTGCCGTTTTTATCAATGAACTTTTATGTGTATTGTCGGACCGGCAATTCATTAACAGTCGTGAGTAGTTTTTTTCCTTTGAAATGTCATTTTGTTGTCAGACTGTTCTAAATATGGGAAACATGCGCCCCTTTACAGGCATACTATAGACACCCCCCCCAGGTACGAAATTTAAAGGAATATTACACTTTTATTGTTTCACTTTAAGCATTAATAAAATCACTGCTCCCGAAAAAACGGCCGTTTTTAAAACTTTTTTTGCATTGAACCATGTCCCCTGGGGCAGGACCCAGGTCCCCAAATACTTTTTATGACAATAACTTGCATATAAGCCTTTAAAATTAGCACTTTTGATTATTCATGTTCGTTTCCCATAGACTTTAATGGTGTTGGTGAACAGGGGGGTGTTCAGCTCATCCCTAGCTGCAATGAGAGGGTCCATGAGGATGTTTATGAAGGTTTTATAATAGATGGAGGAATATCCATCTGGACCTGGGCTCTTCCCCGATTTCAGCTGTTTGATGGCTTGTCTGAGTTCTGTGGATGAAATTAGTGTTTCTAGTAATGAGATGTCAGCATCTTGTAGGGTCGGAAGTCCACTTTTATTTAAGTAGTTTTGAATAATTTGTGTCCTATCTCACTCCATGTCTTGTTGTCTGTGTTGCGGTGGTAGGTTGTAGAGTTTTGAGTAATATTCATGAAAGTATGCCGCTATCGCCTCGGACGCTACATCAATTTTGCCATCCACCTCCCATACTATTAGTGGGTCCGCGCCTGGTGTGTTGTTATGTTTGAAAAATTCCATCAGGGGAGAAGTAATTGTGGGAAGGAGTGTTGGGTCCGTCAGCAGTGAAGTGTTAAGTCTCCAAGTCGGTTGCTTATGTGGGGGAGTCATTACGTCCAATGTTATGGAGGTGGGTGAGTGGTCCGAAAATGTTTGGATGCCTATGTGTGCTTCTGCCAGCACTGGGATATCTCTTTGTGTAAAAAACAGGTAGTCTAAGCATGCATATCTGGAGTGTGGAAAGGAAAAACGTGTAAAATCCTTATTCTCGGGGTGAAGGTAGCGCCATATGTCTACGAGTTGCAAATATTGCAACAGGGATTTGATTTTTTTTTAAATCCTATATGTGATACAGAACCTTCCCTTGGAAGTGTCAGTCGATGGGTTGAGCGATACATTGAAATCCCCTCCCATTATCAAGCAGCCTGAAGTGAACCCCTGTAGTTCCCTAACGACTTGCTGACAAAATGTTATATGAGCCCTTTTGGGAAAGTTGACATTTGCTAGAGTCACTGGCATACCCCCGAGTGTCCCCTTCAGGAACAGAAATCTCCCCCTCCGGGTCACTTAGTTGCTCTATCAGTTCAAATGGTGCCACTCTACTCACCAGTATTGAGACCCCCTTGGACTTGGAGTCATTGCTAGTGGCGTGGAAGGCGTTAGTGAAGTAAGAATTTGTAAGTCTCCGTATATGGTGCATCCTAAAGTGTGTTACCTGAAGGAAAACAAAGTGGAGCCTACCTTTTTTAAGCTCCCTCAAAAGAGTTGAGCGTCATTCAGGTATGTTTAGGCCTCTGGCGTTATGGGAAATCATGGAGGGGCTGCGCCCCAGGGAGGAATAGGCCATCTGGAGGACTCAGGGGGAAATGCTTTGTGGCGGTATTTGTTATCTGTAAAACCAAAGCTGATAAGCGTATATCAATAACTGTACCAATGTTAGAGATAAAACTCACAATATATTCTACTTTACACTGTAAAGTGGGAAAATAGAGATTGAGATAAAGAGGAAAAGGAAAGAAGGAGAGAAGAAAGAGTAGAGTTGCAAGAGTAGAGGTTATTAGTAATCCTCCTTCCGGGGTGGTAAACTTCTGCCCCCAAAGGAGATGATCACTTAGTTTGATTAGAATTCCCTGTATCCATATAGCGGAGTACTGGGCAACTCTGAGGGGAAGAAGGGAGGTGACAAATGATAGTATAGCAACTCGCCTCTGACTACAGTTAGAAGAAGACAATTAAACCTGAATGGGTATCCCAACTGTTGCACATACAGTCATAAGGGCTTCAACTGGTTATTTTTAACTGTCAGCCCGGGTTCACACCTATGCGAATTAGATGTGCGTTTCCGCACATCTAATTCGCATAGCAGGAGAATGTGACTGGCTCCCTATGGAGCCGGTTCACATATCTCCGGGGCGGCTGCGGTGCACACTGCACAAAAACGCTGTGCGTCTTTGGCTGCGTTTCAGGGCCGAATTCAGGCATAGAATCGGCCCTGATTTGTCCCTGAAACGGTGAACAGGGACGCACAGCGCTCCTGTGCGGTCCGCAGTGCATTATAGTGTGAACCCGGGCTTAAACACCCGACCATTGTCGGTAACATAAACTTGGGTATATGGGGTATGAGTCCAGCCTGCTAGGCAAGGGCACCGTTTAAGGCCTATATGGTGGCGTGTCCCCTGGGTCATTTGGCCATATGGTTTCATGTTGAGGCCCCAGGCCAAAGATAAGGAACAAAGCAACGAATGGACCGTAGGCCTTAAGTTCTCTGTAAATTCAGAGTCTCATGACTCCTCGTTGGGCTCGGGGTCATCCAGCCAGACGAGGGATTGCAGGCATATCGGGAACCAACATCTGGAGACATTCACATGGTTCTGAAGTCCTAACCTGAAAAAAACAAAGCAGGTCTGCAAGTTCAACCTCTGCAGGTTTAGTCTCTGCGGTATTGCATTGGCCCTATTAGTATGGTTCGGGGGGCATCGTTATTAGTCAGTGCTGACCCATTTTAAGATTTGGGGGAGAGCTGCACATGTATTGGTTATCGACCATTGGCAAAAAGGAGGTCAATATGATCATTGATTGCCAGGGATCTGGGTTAGGGGAGGGGGAGAAGATGGAGCGATGGGTGAGTGTGTCAGTCCTCTTGGTCTCCAAGTGCTTCGGCTTGCATCCTAGGCGTTCCTGCCTTAGACCCTCCACCGCAGCCATGTTTCAATCTTTTTGATTGCCTTTTATCTGGGGTGGTAAACAGCGATCTAGGGGGGTTCCTTTCTGGTAGTGTCAGAAGTGTCAGTAGAAAGTCAGAGTACCACACCAGGAGGTCCGTCTGACCCAGATTTAGAGCTGTACAGAAATCTGGCAGGTCAGCTGGGGTGAGTAGAATATGTTGTTTACCACTATGTAACAGAGGGCGAATGGAAATTGCCATGTGTATTTCAACTCCCTTTCCCTTAGCTTCTCCAGCAGGAGGCGCAAAGTGCGCCGGTTCTTGAGAGAAATTTGGGATAAATCTTGAAATATCATTATGGTTTACTCATTGAATATAATGTGATCATTCCTCTGTGCTTTATGCATAATTTCCTCCTTGAGGACAAAACTTTGCAAGCAGCATATTATGTCTCTGGTGTCATGTCAGGGCCCCTGGGTCGCAAGGCCCTGTGTGCTCTCACAAAGTCAATGTCCATATCCTCCTGTCTGTCTAGCAGGCTGTTAAAGACCCGCTGTAGTGCTGGGATAATCTGATCAGGTTCCACTGTTTCTGGGATCCCCCTCACTCTTATGTTGCATCTTCTGCCCCTATTATCCAAATCCTCAAGGTGCCTATTCATTTTTATGAAATGTTGAGATTGGGTGACAGAAATCTTCTCCAGTCTGTGTATGGCCTTGTCTCTACGTTTCCCTGCAGCCTCTGCAGAAGCTAGCTTCTCTGTCGGCACCATCAGGTTGGTTTTTAAATCAGTGATCGCTGCAGAGAAGGTAGACTTAATATCCGCAGCAATCAAAGACATATCAGAGTAGGTGAGAGGGTGTTCTACTCTGGTTTTGCCCCACCTGAGTCCTTTGGAGCTGACTGTGAATCTTTGCTGTACTCCTCCTCGTGGTGTACCGGCGTCATCCTGGGTCCGGACACGCTGCTACGGTCTGCAGGTTTATTTTTAAAAAGATCTGTGATGTTCCATGCTGGGCAAGTTGTTAACCCACATGGGCGAGAGTGCAGGGTAGAATAACAGTCTTTTTCCCGGCATCAGAGGGCTTTTGGTCGGGTGTTAGGCTGTGTGTGCGGAGGAGTTCCCTCAGTTTGCTGCCATCCTCGTTGCGCGCCAAGCCACACACCCTCCTGTCATGTTTACAGTATGTCTGAAATGCAAAGAGACACTATGATCCCTATATCCAATCAAAATGTTGTATATGTGTTCAGAGACCCTCTTGCCCAATGTCCTCTTGGTCCTGCCAATGTACATAAGGCCACAGGGGCACTCCAAAGCATACACCACATGAGTGGATACACAGGAAATAAATTCCTTGATTTGAAATTCAGCACTGTTAGCAGTATATCTAAAACTGCTAAGCCCCCTGATGTGGGTATCCACCTGTTGGCACGCCCTGTACTTCCTGCAGGCGTAAAAAGCAGCTCTATCCCAAAACATTTGAGGCCTGCTTGGAGGATCCAGAACCATTTTTACCACCTTATCACCAAAAGAAGCTGTTCTTCTATAAACAAAAGGAGGAGTTTCTGGAAGGGCTTTGCTCAAAATCCTATCCATTCTGAGGATGTCCCAATGTGTCCTAAAGATGGATTTGATATCCTTATATTGTTCATGAAAACTGCCTATGAAGCCACCATTCATGTTTCTTATCCTAATACTTTCCCTGGGTTGCAAACACGATTCCTGTGGGGCCAAACTTACTTCATGGATAACCTTATCCAAATCATGGACATTATATCCCTTTTTAGTAAAACGACACTTAATCTGTTGTGCTTGAGCAAAATAATCCTCATCACGAGAACAGTTCCTGCAGATGCGCATAAACTGGCCCTTTGGATTGTTGCGCAACCACAGTGGATGGTGGCCACTGTGAACAGGAATATAGCTTTTACGGTCTGTAGCTTTGAAAAAGGCCTTAGTGAGCAGGAGGTTTTCACATTTCATAACAGTGACATCCAAAAAAATGATCTGTTTATTATTCCAGCAGAACTCCAATTTAATGTTATTAGTATTGGTGTTCAACCAGTTAGAGAACTCGATCAATGAGGATTCATATCCCTGCCAAATAAAGAACAGGTCATCAATGTAATGCTGGTAAAAGATGATTTCCTTCCTCCTATTACCAAAAATCCACTTGTCCTCCCACTCACTCATGAATAAGTTAGCGAGGCTACGCCCCAAATTTTGCACCCATTGCCACGCCCCTTCTTTGATTGTAGAACTTGCTAGCATACCAAAAGTAATTGTGCGTTAAGCAGAAATCTAGAACCATCCTTAAAAACTTTTTTTGGATGAATGGTAAATCATCCCTTTTACAGAAAGCCCAGTTCAATGTTAATAATGCATCATCATGCTGGATAATTGTGTAAAGTGATGAAACATCAGCCGTTACCAAAAATATCTCAGCATTGTTCAGGAAGACGACCTTTTTTAACAGTAATAAATTAGTGGTGTCCTTAAGATAGGCCCTTGTGTTTACTACACTCCTCTGTAAAAAATTATCAAGGTATTGACCAATCCTAGATGTCACAGAATTGATCCCATTAACAGTGGGTCTTCCCAGTGGATTTGTTGCATCCTTATGGATTTTCAGTAAAGTGTATATCGTAGGTATGCGGCTGAAAGAAGGGCACAAATAAGCCTTTTCTTTTTTAGTGAGAACTCTCATATAAAAGCCACGATCAACTAAATTATAAAGATCTATCCTATAACTATTAGTCAGATCCTTATCCAACTGAAAATATGTGTTATCATCCAAAAGCATAGACACTAGTTGGGAATGATAAAAGTTTTTATACATTATCACTACCCTCCCTCCCTTATCAGTGGGGCCGACAATAACATCCTTTCTATTTTCTAGTGCTTTAATGCCCTCTTGGATATATTTAGGATGTAAACTCTTTTTGGGGGCTAATCCATCCAGATCTTTTAAGACCAGATGCTTAAAAACTTCAACTTGTTGATTTGAGGGTTGAAATGGGTTAAACAGGGATGTATTTTTTAAACCACTGTCAACACCAACTGTATCTATTCCTTTCTTATTCCTAAGGTTGAAATTATTCGATAAAACATCATTTTTTATATTCGGTTTTCTGACATAATTATGTATATCTATATATACACTAAACTTATTAACCACTTGACGACCGCCTCACGCCGATGTACGTCGGCAAGGCGGCACGGACAGGCAAAATCACGTACATGGTACGTGATTTGCCTTCCGCGGGTGGGGGGTCCGATCGGACCCCCCCCCGGTGCCCGAGGCGGTCCCGTTTTGTCCCCCGGCGATCGGAGACGAGGGGGAGGCCATCCGTTCGTGCCCCCCCCCCCTCGCGATCGCCGCCGGCCAATGGGAACACTCCTTTGCTGCTGTATGCTAAACAGCAGCAAAGGAAATGATGTCATCTCCCCTCGGGTCGGTAGTTTCCGTTCCGGCCCGAGGAGAGACGACAAGTGAGTGACTGCACCAACACACGCACACACACAGTAGAACATGCCAGGCACACATTACACCCCGATCCCCCCCCCGATCGCCCCCCGATCGCCCCCCGATCTCCCCCCAATCACCCCCCCCCCTCCTGTCACAAACTGACACCAGCAGTTTTTTTTTTATTTTTTTTTATTTTTTTTTCTGATTACTGCTAGGTGTCAGTTTGTGACAGTTACTGTGTTAGCACAGTTACTGTTACCCCCCTGTAGGTCTAGGGTACCCCCCTAACCCCCCCTAATAAAGTTTTAACCCCTTGATCACCCCCCGTCACCAGTGTCACTAAGCGATCATTTTTCTGATCGCTGTATTAGTGTCGCTGGTGACGCTAGTTAGTGAGGTAAATATTTGGGTTCGCCGTCAGCGTTTTATAGCGTCAGGGACCCCCATGTACTATCTAATAAATGTTTTAACCCCTTGATTGCCCCCTAGTTAACCCTTTCACCACTGATCACCGTATAAGTGTTACGGTTGACGCTGGTTAGTTTGTTTATTTTTTATAGTGTCAGGGCACCCACCGTTTATTACCGAATAAAGGTTTAGCCCCCTAATCGCCCGGCGGTGATATGCGTCGCCCCAGGCAGCGTCAGATTAGCGCCAGTACCGCTAACACCCACGCACGCAGCATACGCCTCCCTTAGTGGTATAGTATCTGAACGCATCAATATCTGATCCGATCAGATCTATACTAGCGTCCCCAGCAGTTTAGGGTTCCCAAAAACGCAGTGTTAGCGGGATCAGCCCAGATACCTGCTAGCACCTGCGTTTTGCGCCTCCGCCCGGACCAGCCCACCCAAGTGCAGTATCGATCGATCACTGACACTTACAAAACACTAAACGCATAACTGCAGCGTTCGCAGAGTCAGGCCTGATCCCTGCGATCGCTAACAGTTTTTTTGGTAGCATTTTGGTGAACTGGCAAGCACCAGCCCCAGGCAGCGTCAGGTTAGCGCCAGTACCGCTAACACCCACGCACGCACCGTACACCTCCCTTAGTGGTATAGTATCTGAACGGATCAATATCTGATCCGATCAGATCTATACTAGCGTCCCCAGCAGTTTAGGGTTCCCAAAAACGCAGTGTTAGCGGGATCAGCCCAGATACCTGCTAGCACCTGCGTTTTGCCCCTCCGCCCGGCCCAGCCCACCCAAGTGCAGTATCGATCGATCACTGTCACTTACAGAACACTAAACGCATAACTGCAATGTTCACAGAGTCAGGCCTGATCCCTGCGATCGCTAACAGTTTTTTTGGTAGCGTTTTGGTGAACTGGCAAGCACCAGCTCCAGGCAGCGTCAGGTTAGCGCCAGTACCGCTAACACCCACGCACGCAGCGTACACCTCCCTTAGTGGTATAGTATCTGAACGGATCAATATCTGATCCGATCAGATCTATACTAGCGTCCCCAGCAGTTTAGGGTTCCCACAAATGCAGTGTTAGCGGGATCAGCCCAGATACCTGCTAGCACCTGCGTTTTGCCCCTCCGCCCGGCCCGGCCCAGCCCACCCAAGTGCAGTATCGATCGATCACTGTCACTTACAAAACTCTAAACGCATAACTGCAGCGTTCGCAGAGTCAGGCCTGATCCCTGCGATCGCTAACAGTTTTTTTGGTAGCGTTTTGGGGAATTGGCAAGCGCCAGCGGCGTAGTACACCCCGGTCGTAATCAAACCAGCACTGCAGTAACACTTGGTGACGTGGCGAGTCCCATAAGTGCAGTTCAAGCTGGTGAGGTGGCAAGCACAAGTAGTGTCCCGCTGCCACCAAAAAGACAAACAGGCCCGTCGTGCCCATAGTGCCCTTCCTGCTGCATTCGCCAATCCTAATTGGGAACCCACCGCTTCTGCAGCGCCCGTACTTCCCCCATTCACATCCCCAACCAAATGCAGTCGGCTGCATGAGAGGCATTTTTATGTCCTCCCGAGTACCCCTACCCAGCGAACCCCCCAAAAAAGATGTTGTGTCTGCAGCAAGCGCGGATATAGGCATGACACCCGCTATTATTGTCCCTCCTGTCCTGACAATCCTGGTCTTTGCATTGGTGAATGTTTTGAACGCTACCATGCACTAGTTGAGTATTAGCGTAGGGTACAGCATTCCACAGACTAGGCACACTTTCACAAGGTCTCCCAAGATGCCATCGCATTTTGAGAGACCCAAACCTGGAACCGGTTACAGTTATAAAAGTTAGTTACAAAAAAAGTGTAAAAAAAAAAATATATATAAGATAAAAAAAAATAGTTGTCGTTTTATTGTTCTCTCTCTCTCTATTCTCTCTCTATTGTTCTGCTCTTTTTTTTACTGTATTCTATTCTGCAATGTTTTATTGTTATTGTTATTATGTTTTATCATGTTTGTTTTTCAGGTATGTAATTATTTATACTTTACTGTTTACTGTGCTTTATTGTTAACCATTGTTAACCATTTTTTTGTCTTCAGGTACGCCATGCACGACTTTGAGTGGTTATACCAGAATGATGCCTGCAGGTTTAGGTATCATCTTGGTATCATTCTTTTCAGCCAGCGGTCGGCTTTCATGTAAAAGCAATCCTAGCGGCTAATTAGCCTCTAGACTGCTTTTACAAGCCGTGGGAGGGAATGCCCCCCCCCCACCGTCTTCCGTGTTTTTCTCTGGCTCTCCTGTCTCAACAGGGAACCTGAGAATGCAGCCGGTGATTCAGCCTGCTGACCATAGAGCTGATCAGAGACCAGAGTGGCGCCAAACATCTCTATGGCCTAAGAAACCGGAAGCTACGAGCATTTCATGGCTTAGATTTCGCCGGATGTAAATAGCGCCATTGGGAAATTGGGGAAGCATTTTATCACACCGATCTTGGTGTGGTCAGATGCTTTGAGGGCAGAGGAGAGATCTAGGGTCTAATAGACCCCAATTTTTTCAAAAAAGAGTACCTGTCACTACCTATTGCTATCATAGGGGATATTTACATTCCCCGAGATAACAATAAAAATGATTAAAAAAAACAATATGAAAGGAACAGTTTAAAAGTAAGATTAAAAAAGCAAAAAAATAATTAAGAAAAAAAAAAAAAAAAAAAAAAAAAAAAGCACCCCTGTCGCCCCCTGCTCTCGCGCTAAGGCGAACGCAAGCGGCGGTCTGTCGTCAAACGTAAACAGCAATTGCACCATGCATGTGAGGTATCACCGCGAAGGCCAGATCGAGTGCAGTAATTTTTCCAGTAGACCTCCTCTGTAAATCTAAAGTGGTAACCTGTAAAGGCTTTTAAAGGCTTTTAAACATGTATTTCTTTTGTTGCCACTGCACGTTTGTGCGCAATTTTAAAGCATGTCATGTTTGGTATCCATGTACTCCGCCTAAGATCATCTTTTTTATTTCATCAAACATTTGGGCAATATAGTGTGTTTTAGTGCATTAAAATTTAAAAAAGTGTGTTTTTTCCCCAAAAAATGCGTTTGAAAAATCGCTGCGCAATTACTGTGTGAAAAAAAAAAATGAAACACCCACCATTTTAATCTGTAGGGCATTTGCTTTAAAAAAATATATAATGTTTGGGGGTTCAAAGTAATTTTTTTGCAAAAAAAAATAACTTTTTCATGTAAACAACAAGTGTCAGAAAGGGCTTTGTCTTCAAGTGGTTAGAAGAGTGGGTGATGTGTGACATAAGCTTCTAAATGTTGTGCATAAAATGCCAGGACAGTTCAAAACCCCCCTAAATGACCCCATTTTGGAAAGTAGACACCCCAAGCTATTTGCTGAGAGTCATGTCGAGTCCATGGAATATTTTATATTGCGACACAAGTTGCGGGAAAGAGACAAATTTTTTTTTTTTTTTTGCACAAAGTTGTCACTAAATGATATATTGCTCAAACATGCCATGGAAATATGTGAAATTACACCCCAAAATACATTCTGCTGCTTCTCCTGAGTACGGGGATACCACATGTGTGAGACTTTTTGGGAGCCTAGCCGCGTACGGGACCCCGAAAACCAAGCACCGCCTTCAGGCTTTCTAAGGGCGTGAATTTTTGATTTCACTCTTCACTGCCTATCACAGTTTCGGAGGCCATGGAATGCCCAGGTGGCACAAAACCCCCCCAAATGACCCCATTTTGGAAAGTAGACACCCCAAGCCATTTGCTGAGAGGTATAGTGAGTATTTTGCAGACCTCACTTTTTGTCACAAAGTTTTGAAAATTGAAAAAAGAAAAAAAAAAATGTTTTTTCTTGTCTTTCTTCATTTTCAAAAACAAATGAGAGCTGCAAAATACTCACCATGCCTCTCAGCAAATAGCTTGGGGTGTCTACTTTCCAAAATGGGGTCATTTGGGGGGGGTTTGTGCCACCTGGGCATTCCATGGCCTCCGAACCTGTGATAGGCAGTAAAGAGTGAAATCAAAAATTTTCACCCTTAGAAATCCTGAAGGCAGTGATTGGTTTTCGGGGTCCCGTACGCGGCTAGGCTCCCAAAAAGTCCCACACATGTGGTATCCCCATACTCAGGAGAAGCAGATAAATGTATTTTGGGGTGCAATTCCACATAGGCCCATGGCCTGTGTGAGCAATATATCATTTAGTGACAACTTTATGAAAAAAAAAAATAAATAAAAAAAAAGTGTCACTTTCCCGCAACTTGTGTCAAAATATAAAATATTCCATGGACTCAATATGCCTCTCAGCAAATAGCTTGGGGTGTCTACTTTCCAAAATGGGGTCATTTTGGGGGGTTTTGTGCCACCTGGGCATTCCATGGCCTCCGAAACTGTGATAGGCAGAGAAGAGTGAAATCATAAATTTACACTCTTAGAAATCCTGAAGGCGGTGATTGGATTTCGGGGCCCCGTACGCGGCTAGGCTCCCAAAAAGTCCCACACATGTGGTATCCCCATACTCAGGAGAAGCAGCTGAATGTATTTTGGGGTGCAATTCCACATAGGCCCATGGCCTGTGTGAGCAATATATCATTTAGTGACAACTTTTTGTAAATATTTTTTTTTTTTTTGTCATTTTTCAATCACTTGGGACAAAAAAAATAAATATTCAATGGGTTCAACATGCCTCTCAGCAATTTCCTTGGGGTGTCTACTTTCCAAAATGGGGTCATTTGGGGGGGTTTTGTACTGCCCTGCCATTTTAGCACCTCAAGAAATGACATAGGCAGTCATAAACTAAAAGCTGTGTAAATTACAGAAAATGTACCCTAGTTTGTAGACGCTATAACTTTTGCGCAAACCAATAAATATACGCTTATTGACATTTTTTTTACCAAAGACATGTGGCCGAATACATTTTGGCCTAAATGTATGACTAAAATTTAGTTTATTGGATTTTTTTTATAACAAAAAGTAGAAAATATCATTTTTTTTCAAAATTTTCAGTCTTTTTCCGTTTATAGCGCAAAAAATAAAAACCGCAGAGGTGATCAAATACCATCAAAAGAAAGCTCTATTTGTGGGAAGAAAAGGACGCAAATTTCGTTTGGGTACAGCATTGCATGACCGCGCAATTAGCAGTTAAAGCGACGCAGTGTCAAATTGGAAAAAGACCTCTGGTCCTTAGGCAGCATAATGGTCTGGGGCTCAAGTGGTTAATAGTTTTTTTGGATGTACATTTCAATCCTGCATTTAAAATATTGGTTTCTTTCTGGGTTAACTTAAGTTGGGTCAAATTATAAATGCCAATCAGTCTGTTTCCCTGCATCTTTTTTTGCTGGACTCTGCACCCTGCACTGCACCCCCTTTGTGCATTGTCCTTGGAAATCAGGAGGGGCTGAATGGTTTCTCCCACACTGGTGGGTTCCACCATTCCTGTGTGTTTAGTGGAAAGTAAGGTTGCATCAGCTGACCCCTCCAGGGATGGGTCCCTGCGTCCCCTGGGGTGGCCCCTCATGCCTCTCCCTAAAAAAAGGAGGTGGGCGTGGTGATTGGGTAGCATAATCACCCATATTTTCTAAAACTTCATAACGGTTCTGAGTACTAACCTGATGAAAATCCTTATATCCAGAATTATTCGAAAGGTTCCTAGTTTGAAAGGAGCCATTATTTTTCCCTTTGGGGTTTTGCTTGTTACCCCTTCCTCTATTATTCTGAACAGTCTGTGGTGCCCTAAAATCTCTTTTTGGGGCCTTCACTTGGGATACTGTAACATTTGGTCTATTGCCATTTTAGCTGTAATTGTTTGGATATTCATTAGGAGGTGGGTTATTCTCCACCATACTTTCAGAAGGAAGCGTATCCACATTCTGCCACAAATAAATATAATTTTTCCTGAAGTCATTAATATCCCTACGAAACTTTTTAAATTTTTTATTTTGAGAAATTATTATTATTGTTGCTATGTTTATTATTATTATTTTGTGGAGATACGAAAATAAAAAATCCAGTACAAACTAAACCATTTTTTTAATTTTCTAATGGCATGGCTGCCTCTAATAATAAAAGATTTTATCCTGGTTTATGAAACTGAGAGGACTACTGGTATGTAAATCAATTGATCTCTTAAGCCAGACAACATTACTGGTAGTCTGTGGGAGCAATGTCTGTACCATTGAAACTATGAACTGCTGAGCTGGAAAAGTGTCTCCTAATTATTATTATTTGTTAATGTTATTTATATTTTTAAGATGTGTATGAGTATACTACAGGCATAGGAGTGAAATCAACAGATCTTTTTTGTAGACAGGTATTGTTTTGCTAAGCTTGCATTAGGTTATGATATGAAGTCAGCTTAGAAACATACAGTGCTTAGCTAAAAACAGAATTTCAATAAATCCAATACATATCACCATACATAGAACTTTCTATTCAAAAGCTGAAATTCCAAAATTATTCTGGCGCACATGTGGTTAATACATAGCACAATATTCTATTTGTTCAAAGCACTAAGCTGAGTTTTCCCCATTGAGACAGCAGCTGGATAAATATATGGGACATGATATGCCCAGCTTCCTCCTGTTCTAATCTCTGACCATAGGGGGCTACTGAATACCATATCCGGATATACGAAGATCAAGTAACTCTTTCTCTCTTGCAGTGGCATTTAGTAGAATTGTCTAGCTCTGCAACAGCAAATATTGCTTTAGAGTATAATGTATGTCTAAAGGTCCACTGCTTTGCAGGTGCTCAACCTGCAAGAAGTACAGACCTACCTACTAATCTTTTATATAGATATATATTTGTTCTACCTATCTCCATTTAATTGCATAATTATATATAATAATAGTCCTGTAATGCTTTTTTTTTTATAGTAGAACAAATATCTACTAGGAGCTCTAGGTGTTCAGTGTGCACAGTTGGTTATATGCTTCTAATACCCCAAACTACGGTACGGGACATTTTCAATGGTATGTAATGATACCAATTAAGCCACTTCATTAAATGCCTGTTTTATGATCATGTTGTTTTTTATTTATTCAGTTTATATATTTAAAAAAAAAATCTGTATTTTACAGTAAATGAAAAAGAAACAAAATCATAAAAAAAAATAGTTTTGACTTTGCATCGTATGTGAATCTTTTTTGCACTTCTGACAGTAATGTAAAAATACTATTGTATCAATAGCTGGAGGGCTTACATACTTAGATGAGAAGGCTATTTCTTCAGGTTTCAATACTGACTCACTACTACCTTTCCCAGGCTGCCTTCCTCCAGGTTAGTGACTAAGAAAGCATACAGGAATAGCCAAGGGCTTCAGAGCAAAACACAACAAAGAGATAGGGACATAATGGACATAATTTTCTCAATAGATCCCTCAATCAGTGTCCCACCATACTGGCCTGTAAAAGTGGACATCTGCTTTCATAGGTAAAAGAAGCAGACATCAGGAGGAGACAAAATCAGCAGGCAAAACAATGTACGGCAGGTGCAAGGAGCCAGAAAAGTGGGAAGAACAAAAGGTACTATAATGGATAAAATATAACTATGCATGCCCTTATTAATTTCTCACATACCAGATAACAAAATATACTGTAGATTAAATGCATTTTTGCTTTATGTACAATTGTTACAGAATAACCAGACATCACAACAGGCCCAATTTGTCTGTGAAAAACACAAAAAATTACAAATACATGATTTTCTAATTTTAGCTTTCAGGCTTCTACATCTGATTGTTTAAACATTAGGGATGAGCTGAACACCCCCCTGTTCGGTTCGCACCAGAACATGCGAACAGGAAAAAAGTTCGTTCGAACACCGTTAAAGTCTATGGGACACGAACATGAATAATCAAAAGTGCCAATTTTAAAGGCTTATATGCAAGTTATTGTCATAAAAAGTGTTTGGGGACCTGGGTCCTGCCCCAGGGGACATGGATCAATGCAAAAAAAAGTTTTAAAAACGGCCGTTTTTTCAGGAGCAGTGATTTTAATAATGCTTAAAGTCAAGCAATAAAAGTGTAATATCCCTTTAAATTTCGTACCTGGGGGGTGTATATAGTATGCCTGTAAAGGGGCGCATGTTTCCCGTGTTTAGAACAGTCTGACAGCAAAATGACATTTCGAAGAAAAAACCCATTTAAAACTACTCGCGGCTATTGCATTGCCGACAATACACATAGAAGTTCATTGATAAAAACGGCATGGGAATTCCCCACAGGGCAACCCCGAACCAAAATTAAAAAAAAAAAAAAAATGACGTGGGAGTCCCCCTAAATTCCATACCAGGCCCTTCAGGTCTGGTATGGATATTAAGGGGAACCCCGGCCAAAATTTAAAAAAAAATGACGTGGGGTTCCCCCTAAATTCCATACCAGACCCTTCAGGTCTGGTATGGATTTTAAGGGGAACCCCGCGCCAAAAAAAAAACCGGCGTGGGGTCCCCCCAAAAATCCATACCAGACCCTTATCTGAGCACGCAACCTGGCAGGCTGCAGGAAAAGAGGGGGGGACGAGAGTGCCCCCCCTCCTGAACCGTACCAGGCCACATGCCCTCAACATTGGGAGGGTGCTTTGGGGTAGCCCCCAAAAACACCTTGTCCCCATGTTGATGAGGACAAGGGCCTCATCCCCACAACCCTGGCCGGCGGTTGTGGGGGGTCTGCGGGCGGGGGGCTTATTGGAATCTGGAAGCCCCCTTTAACAAGGGGACCCCCAGATCCCGGCCCCCCCCGTGTGAAATGGTAAGAAAATGAAGAAGAGAAGAAGAGAAGAAAAGAAGAAGAGAAGAAGATGAAGAAGATGAAGAGAAGAGCGGGAGCCTCCCCCCATGCTGTGGGTGCGGAGCGGCCCAAGGAGAAGAAGATAGAAGATGCCGCGGAGGAGATGCTGGACGAGAACGCCGGAGGAAGAACCAGAAGAGCCAGAAGAACCAGAAGAAGATGAAGGAAGAAAGAAGAAGCATTTAAATAAAGGAATTGTCAAAAACTGTCTCTTGTCATTTTTAACATTTTTGACAGTTTTTTAGTGAAATGGTAGGGGTAAGTACCCCCTTACCATTTCACACAGGGGGGGCCGGAATCTTTGGGTCCCCTTGTTAAAGGGGGCTTCCAGATTCCGATAAGCCCCCCGCCCGCAGACCCCCACAACCACTGGCCAGGGTTGTGGGGATGAGGCCCTTGTCCTCATCAACATGGGGACAAGGTGTTTTGGGGGGCTACCCCAAAGCACCCTCCCAATGTTGAGGGCATGTGGCCTGGTACGGTTCAGGAGGGGGGGCGCACTCTCGTCCCCCCCTCTTTTCCTGCAGCCTGCCAGGTTGCGTGCTCGGATAAGAGTCTGGTATGGATTTTTGGGGGGACCCCACGCCGGGTTTTTTTTTGGCGTGGGGTTCCCCTTAAAATCCATACCAGACCTGAGGGGTCTGGTATGGAATTTAGAGGGAACCCCACGTCATTTTTTTTTTAAATTTTGGCCGGGGTTCCCCTTAATATTCATACCAGACCTGAAGGGCCTGGTATGGAATTTAGGGGGACTCCCACGTCATTTTTTTTTAAATTTTGGTTCGGGGTTCCCCTGTGGGGAATTCCCATGCCGTTTTTATCAATGAACTGCTATGTGTATTGTCGGCAATGCAATAGCCGCGAGTAGTTTTAAATGGGTTTTTTGCTTCGAAATGTCATTTTGCTGTCAGACTGTTCTAAACACGGGAAACATGCGCCCCTTTACAGGCATACTATAGACACCCCCCAGCTACGAAATTTAAAGGGATATTACACTTTTATTGTTTGACTTGAAGCATTATTAAAATCACTGCTCCTGAAAAAACGTCAGTTTTTAAAACTTTTTTTTGCATTGATCCATGTCCCCTGGGGCAGGACCCAGGTCCCCAAACACTTTTTATAACAATAACTTGCATATAAGCCTTTAAAATTAGCACTTTTGATTTCTCCCATAGACTTTTAAAGGGTGTTCCGCGGCATTCGAATTTGCCGCGAACACCCCAAATTGTTCGCTGTTCGGCGACCTTGCAAACAGCCAATGTTCGAGTCGAACATGAGTTCGACTCGAACTCGAAGCTCATCCCTATTAAACATGTACTACAGTCGTTTTAGAGGTCATTCACCATTTAGATCCTAAACACCTTAGAGTGTTTTCATTCCTTTTGTTGCATTCTTTATAATATAAAATACATTAAAAATCTAAGAGGATAAGTCGAGATTCCCATAAAACTGGTATGACAGATTCTGACACTGGGACCCCAGCATTTTTCACAGGAAAGTTAGGCTCTGGTTCAAATATCTAGGCACAGGAGAGATGACTATTAATAAATAAGTAAAATAAAAACTAAGAGGTACAAGTAGTGTGGTGCTAAGAAAACAGTTATGCATTTGAAATCAAATATATTTTTACATAGATCCTCACAAAAAATAGTTTCCATACTACAGTTCCAGCTTTTGATTCTAGGTTTTAATGAATCTTGCTATGTTGGGAATTAATGATCCATGAGGGAGCAGTTTGTTTTGCTGTTCGGCTACTATGAACCTAGAAGTAAAGACATTGGCAGCAACATGATCTGTTGCCATTTTTAGTTCAATTGAACAGGGTCATGACACCTAAGAACAATTTTATCTCCTTTGTGTTACCTTCAAATCAAAACCAGCAACAGCAGGAGGTTTAGAGTTTTTACCTCTCAGTGCTTTGCCCTGGGGCTGGTCTTTCTACTAACGTTAAGGGATTTATGGTCCTGCCACACTTTGCTTTTATTGAGCTGTTTTTAGAAGAGGTGTGCAGACTTCTTCCTGCCTGTGGCTGACTGATGGGCTGCTTGTTAGACTTTGCTGGAGGGAATGAGCTGAATGTTTAACACCAATAAATAGATTATGGAGTTTGCAAACATTCTCCCCATCCTTACATTCTTTTAGTGTGGAAGGCTGTTTATCAAAGGTTTGTTACTTGTAGGCAATGTGGCTTTGGGATTTTAACACACATGCTCACATACAAGCACATACAAAGGGACTGACAGTAACATATAACTTTATAACTTAACTGAAATCATTTTATCTTCTTTTGCTGCTTACTTCTAAAATACAAATATTGAGGGGTGAATGTGCCACTACTTTTAACATAACAATAAGGATATTATGACAGTATTGAAAACAGAATAATTAAACAACTTAATTCAGTTCATATAGGTCAACCTGTTCTTATAAATTCCATGGATTTAGTAGACAAAAAGAAAAGAAGCAAAAATAAAAGCTCCCTTTATAAAGTTTGTAATGTTTAGTGAGACATAAATAAGGCTTTATACTTTGCAAGGGAATTTTCACTTTGCAGTGAACATTTTGCTTAGCTCAGTGAATGTGATAAAAAAAAAAAAATTTGCAAAAAATACCCAATCATGTGCAAGAATATTAAAAAAACAGTATTTTTTCTAGCACATGAGTGCATGATAGAATTCAGTAGAGCTTTACTACAAAATTCCTTTGCAATGTGAACAGCCATTTACCTTTTTCATTGCTCCAAACTATCCCTCATTTTGCACCAAATCCCTTTGCACCTTTGCCTCCTTGTTTCCACCTATTTTTGGTTTAATTTGTAGAAGTCAATTAATAAATATAACTACCAGAAATGTTATACCTTTCATCTAACTTCTAAATTATTGCATATGGCATTTTCAAAACCAGTGTAAAGTAGTGGCTAAAAAAAAAAAACTTGAGGATTTACCAATACTTTTTTTGCATATTATTTATGCATTAGTTATTTCAGACCTCCATAACTAGAGGCCTGGCAGGGGGTTTGGTTGCAGAAAGTTGGGAGCTATGGTGAGAGAAATCACTTAAATATAAGCAAAAAGAAAGCACCAGTGTTATGGGAACCAGCAGGATACCACTTTGAAGGTAATACAGGTACTACTCACTTAACGACCAGGTTACGTTCCAAAGTCCAGGTCGTTAAACGAATTGTTTTTTAAACAAAGGCTCACAAGAAATCAATATTTTAAGCATTCTTACCTACTGTACTGTACTGTATTGTGAAAAAAAGGTCTAACACACAACTCCAGCTCAATAACGTTGTATTAATTTGTATAAGCACAGAACACAAATTAAAATTCTGTACTGTACTGTACAATACAATGATATACAGCACGTCGTTCAGGTGGGGAGAGCTGGTCGTAAGTCCGAGCAGTCATTAAACAGGTAAGTCATTAAATGAGGAGTATCTGTAACAGACACAAAAATGTGGGCCACATTCCTTTTATGTCACTGTTTCATTATTATGACAAAGGGTCATCTGCCGAATTATCGTTGGGGTCAAGAAAAATTCTTGCTTGACCATTGTCAGTATCAATCAGATACTAATCAGATATAATAGGTAATATATTTAATAATAATAATAATAATAATAGTTAAAATGGCTTAGGGTTTCAAAAATGATAGCATATAAGGCTAAGAAGGTAAAAAGTACTAAGTGAAATCTATGTGAATCATTGAATTTTGTGACACATATTTTGTGGGAGACTTTAGTGCTGATAGCTTGGCACATTTTAGGTGAATGCCAAAGCTGGTATTGCTTGATATTTTCAACTGGTATTGGCATCAGAGTGGTCAACAAAAAGATCCAAAGAATGGATCATTGAAAGAGGAGGCAATGAATATTTACCTCTCCAGCTGGCAGTGAGTCTCAACTCTACTCTATTCAAGTAGCGTCAAAGGTTCCAGCTTGAGTCCCTTGCTGTGTGCTGTGGTTCCTCCAGCTGACCTCTAGTGACATATAGGCCAGCAGGGGAGAAACCCCAACAGCACACATTTTATGGTTTTAGCAAAAAATAAAATCAATATGCAGTCTTACAAGGAAATATAGAATATTAAGGTTGTTTGTAAAAAAGTGAAGAAAAAGAAACTTGTGTGTGCAAGACCTTATCTTCCTGTCTCTTATCCTTGCCCCTTATCTGTTTCATTATACCTCAGTAAGAAAATTAGCACTAATTATAAAAAAAATACAAACTGATTATTCCTATTTGTTGCAAAATAATTTAAGAATCAATAAGTAAAAACAAACTATTATTGCAAATAAGGCCCCGATCAGTGTGTTTCGGGAACGAGCGTTCTTATTTGCGATTCTGAAAGCGTAATTTATATGCATTTCTTTGTGTCATGCATAGAGTGGCCCATTCACTTCAATGGGCTGCCCTATGCACATTTGTCACCCAAAAGAAGCTCCTGCTTCTTTTTGGATAACAAGCTTAGCATGGTTTATAAATGCAAATTTTGCCATGATTGCCTTGTGATTCTGTACTGCGACAATCACGGCAAAATCGCACCATGTGTGGGGTGCCATTGTGTTGCCACAGTTTGGAATTGTGTGCAGAATCATGGCGATTCTACCGTAATTCCAATTTGCATAATGTGAGCGGGGCCTTAAAGCGTTAGATCAATGTATTAATGACAAATGTACAGGAACTTATGCAACACCACAGTTTTTTTTTTTTTTTTACTAAGCCTTGGAAAATGCAAAGAAGAGGAGAAGAGGTAAGTGTCAGGAGCTGACTTAAGTGAAGAAGACATATGGATCATGTACAGGATGGTAGTTAGGCTTGAGTTGCTATTTAAAAAAGTATTAAGAAAAAAATCAGCAAGGACATTTATAGCAGTGTCAGACTGGAGAGATATGTTAATCTGAGCTGATAGAGTTTGAAATGTGAATAGTATTCTCTGTGTATTTGGCAGACAGGGAATATAATGAAAGAGAGACGTGCACAGCAGAGTTCAAAATAAATTGGATTGGTCCCAGTCTTTCAGATGGTAGGCCACAGGGAAGGTTGTTGCACTAGAAAATGTAGCATATGATGAGAGCATGCTTTATAAGTCCTCGTATAAAGCAAGGAGACTCTCTTTACGTTTAGAGAAAAAGAGATTTAACCTACACATTTAGAAAGCCTCCTTCATAGTAAGATCTGTGAAAATGTGGAAAAGACTCCCTCAAGAACAAATTCTGGCCAGCTCAGTGGATTGTTTTTAAAAAAGCTGAATGCATTCCTAAATGCACAAATGCAGAGGCAGCTGGCAAATACTACTTACTACAAAAAACTGGATTATGATCCGACCCAGGATTTTACTAAGCGATTAAAAGGTCTCATTGCGACAATACCAAGCCACCTACATTCAGAACTCATCAATGCGATTCCGCATAATCCAGAAATTGGAGACTTCTACATGCTGCTCAAGATTCACAAGCCAGGAAATCCAGGCAGACCCATTATAACAGGTATGAATACACTTAGCGAACATATCTCAGGCCTTGTAGAAAACATGTTAAAACCTTTAGTCATTAACACTGCGAGATTCCTGCAAGACACCACTGATTTTCTGAACAAGCTTAACAATATACAACAATTACCACCAAATACACTTCTAGTAACTATGGATGTAGAATCTCTGTACAGTAACATCCCTCACAAGGATGGGTTGGCAGCATGTCACAGATTCTTATCATCCTCACCAAACCACAAATACACTGCTGAGGATGTGACACAGCTCATCGAATTCATTCTTACACCCAACTACTTCACTTTCAATAATGACATCTATGGCACCCCAATATGCAAACTTATTTATGGCTGACCTGGAGGACACATTCCTGAACTAGCATACAACAAAAGCCATACAGATATTATCGCTATATTGATGATATCTTCATGATATGGACTGAAGGTGAAGAAAATCTAAACCAATTGTTCTCATTGATCAACACTTTTCACCCATCTATCAAACTAAAAATGGACTATTCTAACACACATGTCAACTTCCTGGACACTACAGTATACATCAGGGATGACAAGCTTCACACGTTGATATACAGAAAACCGACTGACCGATGCAGCTATCTTCATAGTTCCAGTTTTCACCCCCAACACACTAAACGGGCCAACATACACAGCCAGGCCATCAGATACCACCAAATTTGTTCAGACCCAGAAGACAAAGATAAACATCTCAGAACACTGGCAGACTCCTTCCATAAGAAAGGTTACAAAGACAAAACCATCAACAACAGCATAAACACAGCCTTGAAAACCCGAAGAGAAAATCTCCTCCAATACACAGAGAAAAAACAAATAACCGAGTACCTCCAGTCACCACATACAACCCAGCACTTGAAGGGATCAAAAAGATAATCAAAGATTTACAACCCATTATAACAGAGGATGAAACTCTGAAAGGAATATTCCAACAACCCCCATTATTGGCTTTCAGACAACCACCCAACCTCAGACACAAACTAATCAGCAGGAAACTTCACTCTGATTATGAAGTCACAAATAATGGGAGCAAACCCTGCAATAAAAAATGCTGCAAACTATGCAACCAGATCAATCTATCCAAAAGTGTTACACACACAAATGGGACCTTCAATTTCATGGGATCTTACAACTGTACCTCCAGTAATGTTGTGTACCTCATCCAATGCAAAAGGTGCAGCAAAGGATCTTATGTTGGTGAAACAGGACAGAAGTTGCAAGCGAGGATGAATTTGCACAGAAATATCATCAAAGAATATAAAGAAGACAGTTTATGCACACCTGTGGGACATCATTTCTCACAACCGGACCACATATAGAAGACCTCAATGTTTTAGTTCTTAAAGGGAATTTCAGAACTATCCAGGAAAGGAAAACGTTTGAACTAAGAATGATACTTCTTTTTGACACGAAAAATAATGGCCTGAATTTAGATATTGGTTTCCTTACACATTATGCTAAATTTTACGACCCCCTCTGTGACCAGTATCCCCCCCCCCCCCCTCCATTCTATAGCTTTCCTTCTGTCTTATCTCACTAACTTTGCTGCTATCTTTATTACCATTGATTTGTATGTGTTTGTTTTTCTCTTTTTTTTTTTTCTTAAACGTTCTGCTTAAAAATTTGTGAATCAGTATTGCTTGGACCTTGAAGAAGGGGACATACCCCGAAAGCTTGTCCCGAAAAATTGTATGTTAGTGCAAATAAAAAAAGTATCACGGACAGTACTCAATTTTCTCTGTCACAAAATATAACTAATTGTTAACATTTATAGGTAATAACACCAGAGATTTTTGATCCATAGGAAAGAGTATATGAAGGTTAGGATAGGATAGAGTATATGAAATTTTCTATTTTTATTTTTTTTTCCTCTGTTGGTTGACCTAGATGAAATAGACCAGGATTAAAGGAAGAATGTACATCTCTTGTATTTAGACATTTAATTTCTTATTTTTCTTATCCTGGAGTTCAGCTTTAAATGATATAGGGTCTGGGATTAAAAGTACCATTTTAGTCTTTGCAGATGACACCAAGCTATGCAGTGGAATAACGTCCTTACAGGATGCCTCCAACTTTCAAGCCAATCTCAATGCGTTTAATTGGGCAACTACAGTGCCTTGAAAAAGTATTCATACCCCATTACAATTTTCCACATTTTGTCACGTTACAACCAAAAACATAAATGGATTTTATTACGATTGTATGTGATAGACCAACACAAAGTGGCATATAATTGTGAAGTGGAAGGAAAATGCTAAATGGTTGTAATTTTTTTTTACAAATCAATTCTGAAAAGTGTGGCATGCATTTGTATTCAGCCCCCTTTACTCTGATACCCCTAACTAAAATCTAGTGGAACCAATTGCCTTTAGAAATCACCTAATTAGTAAATAGAGTCCACCTGTGTGTAATTTAATCTCAGTATAAATACAGCTATTCTGTGAAGCCCTCAGAGGTTTGTTAGAGAACCTTAATGAACAAACAGCATCATGAAGGCCAAGGAACACACCAGACAGGTCAGTGATAAAGTTGTGGAGATGTTTAAAGCAGAGTTAGGTTATAAAAAAATATCCCAAGCTTTAAACATCTCACAGAGCACTGTTCAATCTATCATCTAAAAATGGAAAGAGTATGGCATAACTGCAAACCTAGCAAGACATGGCCTCCACCTAACCTGACAGGCCGGGCAAGGAGAGCATTAATCACAGAAGCAGCCATGGTAACTCTAGGGGAGATGCAGAGATCCACAGCTCAGGTGGGAGAATCTGTCCACAGGATAACTATTAGTCGTGCACTCCAAGAAATCTGTTCTTTATAGAAGGATGGCAAGAAGAAAGCCATTGTTGAAAGAAAGCCATAAGAAGTTCAGTTTGCAGTTTGTGAGAAGCCATGTGGAGGACACAGCAAACGTGGGAGAATGTGCTCTGGTCAGATGAGACCAAGTTTTAACTTTTTAGCCATAAAGCAAAATGCTACATGTGGCGGAAAACTAACACTGCACATTACCCTGAACACACAAGCAGCATCATGTTGTGGGGATGCTTTTTTTCAGCAGAGACAGGGAAGCTGGTCAGAGTTGATGAGAGGATGGATGGAGCCAAATACAGGACAATCTTAGAAGAAAACCTGTTAAAGTCTGCAAAAGACTTGGGACTAGGGATGGGCTTTAAGTTCGGGTCGAACATGAGTTCGACTCGAACATTGGCTGAACGCCCTTTAAAAGTCTATCGGAGAAATCAAAAGTGCTAATTTTAAAGGATAATATGCAAGTTATTGTCATAAAAAGTGTATGAGGACCTGGGTCCTGCCCCAGGGGACATGTATCAAGGCAAAAAAAAGTTTTAAAAATGGCCCTTTTTTCGGGAGCAGTGATTTTAATAATGCTTAAAGTGAAACAATAAAAGTATAATATTCCTTCAAATTTTGCACCTGGGGGGTGTCTATAGTATGCCTGTAAAGTGGCGCATGTTTCCCATGTTTAGAACAGTCTGACAGCAAAATGACATTTCTAAAGGAAAAAAAGTCATTTAAAACTACTCGCGGCTATAAAGAATTGTTGGTTCGACAATACACATAAAAGTTCATTGATAAAAATGGCAAGGGATTCCCCCACAGGGGAACCCCGAACCAAAATTTAAAAAAAAATGGCGTGTAGGTCCCCCCCAAAATCCATACCAGACCCTTATCTGAGCACACAACCTGGCAGGCCGCAGGAAAAAAGGGGGGACGAGAGAGCGCCCCCCTCCTGAACTGTACCAGGCCACATGCCCTCAACATTGGGAGGCTGCTTTGGGGTAACCCCCCAAAGCACCTTGTCCCCATGTTGATGGGAAAAGGGCCTCATCCCCACAACCCTTGCTTGGTGGTTGTGGGGGTCTGCGGGTGGGGGGCTTATCGGAATCTGGAAGCCCCCTTTAACAAGGGGACCCCCAGATCCCGCCCCCCCTGTGTGAATTGGTAATGGGGTACAAATGTTCCCCTACCATTTCACAAAAAAAGTGTCAAAAATGTTAAAAAAAGACAATAGACGTTTTTTGACAATTCCTTTATTAATGTCTTCTTTCCCCGACTAGCTTGATCCTTGGCCTTCGGTCCTCCAGTTCATCCGGTGTGGAACCTCTGCCACAGTGTGTCTTCCTGGCAGGGTAGGGAGGCACAAGGGCCCTGTGCTTCCCTATGCACCTACTACTAGGTGGCAGCACCACCTGGGGTGTAATCATTCCCTGCCAGCGGCATCCTGGATTATTTCCGAATGACGTGTCGATGCCCGCGTGTGCGTGTGACATCATGATGTTACGCAATTGCGGCGGAAATTACGGCAGAGCCGGGACTCCCTTCTTCCGGAACGCCGGGGTAACCATACATGGAGTGCCACCAAGCGACACTATCCCTACCAGGGAGGGTAATTATGGAGGGTGGATCCGAAGCACCCGCACATCATTGAGGTAATTTAGAATCTGGGGTTCTTACTACAATCCCTAATGTTCCACTTGGACGTCCACACACTTGTTGTGCTGAGGACTGGTAAGATTACCTCCACACGTGTATCAGATCCCATGGTGTGTGCTCTACGCCATGGATGTCTTTTCACATCTCAACACTATGGATGATTCAATTGACTCACTGATATAATTTTTGACATTGTAGATTCTCCTATACTGTGTATATATCCAGTTGGAATATGTACAGTGTGACTTTTTCTTCCCTTGCTGGAACCACTTTTCCTGCAATACACAAGGTAATAAACTCACTCTAGTTCACATTGGCTTTTACTCACCCCTATCTCTCACAGCACTTCCATTTTCTTTGTGTTTTTGGTGTGTTTTGTCATGGTTTGGTTGTCCCATTTTCTTCTTTATTATTTGTAACATTACACATTCCATCACATGGTACTTCTACACACACACACTGTTTTCATACTTACTAATCTACACCCAGCACTATTTTCCATGCCATTTTTCAATCCTTTGTATCTGGATCCCTTTTGGTCTTTTCCTTTTTTCCTCTCCCCTTTTCCCTTCCCTTCCTTTCCCCCTTCCCTTTTTTTTTCTTTTTCTCCCCCTCCTCCTATCCCCTTCCCTCCTTCCTCACCAGTCTTACCGCACCGTGTATTTCCCTCCCCTTCTCTCCTCCCTCCCTCCAACTATTCACAGATACATTTGGCTGAAATAACAGATAATATAGTACACATAGAGTATAGATATGTTAACAATATATATATACACATACATATAAACTTTTCAACCATCCTCTCTAGCCGTCCATTCACTACTTTTACTATTCTCAATACTGAGTAATATAAGCATATAATATCTCTACTGCAGGCACCGCCTATCCCCCTCCGCTACTCCCCTAGGCTTTTGGGATTGCCTTTAGTGTGACTCCTCGCAAGACACGTATGAACAGTTGGCTCCCTCCCGTGATTGTGCGTACCGTTCGGGGACTCTTGGATCAAGCAAGGGGGTTCCCCCTTAGAGGCTACCAAACATGGCTTAACACAATGTGATTGGTAACTATATATGAAAATGTCCATTACTGTTTTTTCTTTTTATTTTCTAATTATGAACTGCAACACATGTTAATATTTCTACAGCTCACAAAAATCCTCTGAAGAAGACCCGGTGGGGTCGAATCGCGTCAGCATTCATATGCACGATTCATGTACCATTTGTATCTACAATATTTGAATACTGTATATTATTGTGTACTGTCATGTCAGTGATGCCGTTTTTATCTTCTGCACCACAGCTCATGTTTTGACTAATTATGTCTAAAGCTTTTTTTGATACTTTTTTATAATTAAAAATCCCATTTATGCAACTTCATGTAGTACCTTTTTACCTTTTTTGCTGCCAAGAAAACCCCTCACGGGGGACAATCCCTTCTTTCATATGAGTGTCTTTCCATTTCAATACCATGCATATAAGCCTTTAAAATTAGCACTTTTGATTGTTCATGTTCGTGTCCCATAGACTTTAATGGTGTTCACGTGTTCGAACAAATTTTTTGCCTGTTCGCATGTTCTGGTGCGAACCGAACGGGGGGTGTTCGGCCCATCCCTACTTGGGACTGGGACGGAGGTTCACCTTTCAGCAGGACAATGACCCTAAACATACAGTCAGACCTGCAATGGAATAGTTTAGATCAGTGGTTTCCAAACTGCGGCCCCGGGGCCAAATGTGGCCCTTTGCTTGCCTTTATCTGGCCTTTGGGGCACTATTCCTCCCACTGACACTATCAATGGGGCACTATTACTCTCACTGACAGCAACAATGGGGCACTTTTCTTCTCACTGACACCAACGATGGGGCACTATTCCTCCTACTGACACCAATGATGGGGCACTAATAATTACCATAATACCAAAAATAGGACATTGTTCTCTCCCACTGGCCATGGTCCGTCCCCCCTAAAGTCTGAAGGACAATAAACTGGCACTTTGTTTAGAAAGTTTGGAAACCCCTGGTTTGGATCAAAGCATATTCATGTGTTAGAATTGCCCAGTCAAAGTCCAGACCTAAATCCAGTTGATAATCTATGGCAAGACTTGAAAATTGCTGTTCACAGATGCTCTCCATCCAATGGGACAGAGCTTGAGCTATTTTGCAAAGAAGAAAGGGCAAAAATGTCACTCGCTAAGCAAAACTGGTAGAGACATCCCCAAAAAAGACTTGCAGCTCTAATTTCAGCGAAAGGTTGTCCTACAAAGTATTTACTCAGAGGGGCTGAACACAAATGCACGTTACACTTTTCACATATTTAATTGTAAAAAATTGGGAAAACAATTAATCATGTTCCTTCCATTTTGCAAATATGTGGGCACCAGTTCACAAAAAGGATATTAGGGAACTGGACAAAGTACTGAAAAGGGCAACCAAACTGACAAGAGGCATGGAGGAGCTCAGCTATGAGGAAAGATTAGTGAAAAAGAAGGGGGAGATGAAGGGGAGATATGATCAACATGTATAGATACATAAGTGGTCCATATAGTAAACGTGGTTGTGTGTTATTCACTTTAAGGTCATCACAGATGACAATGGGGCACTCCTTATGTCTGGAGGAAAAGAGATTTAATCTCCAAATACAAAAAGGTTTCTTCACAGTAAGAGCTGTGTAAATGTGGAAGACTTCCTCAACAGCTGGTTCTGTTCAGCTAAGTATATTGCGTTAAAAAAGGTGTCACTTACCTGGTTGAGGCCAAGCTGACGGGAGCTGTTTCTCCTGAAGGTGGTGAAAGGATATAACAAGGCACGAAGTGGCACAGGTGGCCAAGCAGCGGGCAGGTTGGTGGACTGACTGATGCGGATACACGCCAACAGGTGCAGAACAGCAGGCAGACTGGTCGACTAGCAGATGCAGGTACACAGGGGCAGGTGCAGGACAGCAGACAGCAGCCAAGCTGGAGAGCATGCGAATGCAGGGTTTCGGGTGGTGGTCAGGCAGGCAGGCAGAAGTCGGTAATGGCCAAGCAGCAGAGGTACAGAATCGGATCCAGAGAGGAGGAGGGCAGGCCAGGGTCGGTATCAAGTGAGCAGAGAAGGTACCGGAACAGTAGGCAGAAGGCAATGTCGGGTCACAAACCGGGTCAGCAATCAGGTATCAGGAACCAGGAACGAGCAGAGTCAAACAGGCCTGGTATACACAGGACCAAGCACAGGATCAGGTCACAGACGGTAGAAGCTGACCTCCACTCAGCAATCTTCTGGTCTATGGAGCCAGTTTAAATAGGCAAGAGGGAGCCAAGTACTCACGCACGTTCATGCTAATGCGCATGTGTATGTGCGCAGAATATGTTAGCGAGTCAGGGATGTCTAGTTGTCACTCGCAAATTCCAATGCGCATGCGTGCGAGTTACAGAACCTCTAGCTGTCAAGCGAGAATTCCTATTAGCGAGTACACATCTTCTTGCACGTCTTTGTGTACGATTATGCACACAATTTCCCTGACAAAAGACCTGGATTCTTTTCCAAATGTACATAATATAACTGAATACTAACAGTTATAGGTAAAGTTGATCCAGGGAACATCTGATTGCCCCTTGGGTGACCAGGAAGGATTTTTTCCACTGCTGGAGCAAATTGGATCATGCTTTGCTGTTTTTTTTTTTGCCTTCCTCTGGATCAACTGTGGGTATGGGCAGGGCCGGGTACAAGGCAGGGGTGGAAGGGGCAGATGCCCTTGGTGGTACAATTTGCGGGAGGGAGGGGGCGCAGGTGAAGTGCCGGCAGTGTGCTTCACAGTACACACTATCCGGCGCCGCTAGCTGTACTATAGTTGTATGTACCTTACTGCTGTAATGTGCCGAGTGCGCTCCTGCACCCGGCACAAGCCTACACAGTCCGCACCAGCTATACCTGTCAGCGCTTCCCCCTCACTCCCCCTATGAAGGTGCTTTGTAGTCCTGTCCCGGCAGCCTGACGTCGCTCCGGCCGGAGGCGGTATAGGAGGAGAGTAGAGAGCAGCTGCCGAAGCTGCGGGAGGAGCCCCCGAGGAGGAACCAGCAGAAGTTCAGCAACAAAGTGTGTATTGCTAGAGCTTTTTTTCAGCCGAAACTGCGTTCCGGAAACCTCTGGGAGCCCTCTCCTCTCCGACCTGTCATATAACACATAGCCAGTAGAGGAAGTTTTCTGCACAGCTCAACTGGCTTTTCTGTGTTAGCTCTGGGCACTCACGGCTGGTGCCCTCGAGCACTTGTGCAGGCTTTGGCCCCTGGCACTGTAAGCCACAGCTGTAGTGATTCCAGAGGCAGCTTGTTCCCACTTGCTGCTGCTACCGAGATATGGTAGCATGGAGCCAAGGAGCTCTGAAACTCCTCCTCGGCTCTGTGCTACAGCAGGCGGAGCTCTCTGTACTCTGAATAAAAAAAAAAGCCTGCGCATACCATATAGACCGGTGGCTGTCGGAAGAGTTGAGGGTCTGTCAAAGCCTGAAGTTGTGCAGAGAGCAGTGCACTGTAAAGGTGTGCGGGATGGGGGAATATGTGCTGATAGAAGAGTGGGTATCAATTTGTGCAGAGAGAACAGTGAAAGGGGGGGCTGGCAGAGAGGAGAGCTGGGAGGATGTGTGCAGAGAGGAGATCTGGGGGGAATTTGTACAGAAAGGAGAGCTGGGGGGATGTGTGCAGAGAGGAGATCTGGGGGATTTGTACATGGAGGAGAGCTATGGGATATGTGCAGAGAGGAGATCTGGGGGGATCTGTACATGAGGAGAGCTGGGGTGGATTTGTACGGAAAGGAGAGCTGGTGGGATGTGTGCAGAGAGGGCATCTGGGGTGGATTTGTACAGAAAGGAGAGCTGGGGGGAATGTGTGCAGAGAGGGGATCTGGGGGGGGATTTGTACATGAAGGAGAGCTGTGGGTATGTGTGCAGAGAAGGGATCTGGGGGGATTTGTACATGGGGGAGAGCTGGGGGGATGTGTGCATAGAGGAGAACTGGGAAAGTGTGGATGGGGGGTTGGATATGTGCAGAGAGGGGGAGGAGAACTGGGAAGGGGGTGCTCTGTGCAGAGGGGAGAGCTACAGAAGGCAGGCTGTGCAAAGTGAGAGCTGTGGAGGGTGGGGCAGGTTGTGCAGAGGCGGGAGCCATGGGGGAAGCTTGGGGTGCAGAAGTGAAACATGGGAGGTGGCAAAGATGAGAGCTGTGGATTAGGGGGTGCAGAGATAACGTGGATAGGGGTGCAGAGGTGAGTTGTGGACTGGGGGTGTAAGCTCTGGATGTAGGGGTGCAGAAGTGAGATGTTGATGGGAAGGCGGAGCAAAGGTGAGCTGTGGAAGAGGGGACACAGAGGTAGGTTACTTGAGGGAAGGGGGATTTTTGCTTGGGGGAAGACCAGGGATGGGGGACAGTAAAGCATACAGAGTTCAGTGAGCAAGAGTATGTAATGCATTTCTGTATGTTACATATTAAAGGCCTTGGGATGGTACTACTGCATGCTGTATTCTGTACAATGGGTTTTGCGCTACATAGTCCTGGGCCCTGCATTCTGTATGCTGGTCTGCATATTACATACGCTTTACCACTGCACTCTATGTGATACCCACTGTTTCATATTCCTGACCCCTGCACTCTGTACACAGGGCTATATGCTGCATATACCTGAGCACAAGGGGTGATTTGCATTGAATGTAAGTACTGTCCTTTTTGCTGATTTTTTTTTTCTGTGCCTTGCATGATAGGCACTTCTCACCACTGCACCGTACACATTCCTGAACCATGTGCCTTGTGTGATTTGCAGTTCTAATCTTATCTTATTACAGTTATTTGGTGCTGCAGTTCCTGCACCTATTCTCTGAGAAAACAAAGCCCTGTGTATCACACAAGTAAGCAAGCACTAAGCTGATAATGAATGATTGCCTTTGCCAAATGCCATGCAGGATGCGGGCATCTGCAGATTCATAACTGTCTGGATGTGATTGGGGGAGGGGAGGGGGCTGAGGGGACATTAATTACAAATGTTACCTATTTTTAATTTCTGTAATATACAGCAAGAGGGGTTAATGTACTGCCACTGGTCATCGATGCATTAGTGACTGACAAGTGGCAGTTAATAACCCCTTTGTGCTGCATTAGTGCATTAATTAACCCTGACATTGGTGGCACTAATGCAGCACAAAGGGATTAATTTACTGCTACTGGTCAGTCACTAATGCATCAGTGACCAGTGGCACTCAGCATAGATAAAGTGACAGAGGAGTCAAACAAGTTAATACATGGCAGGTAGTCATGCATGACATCTCCAACCCCATCCATAAGACATATGGAAAGAGTTAGACATGTCTTCGGGGAAGGACAGGGGGAATAAGGAGGGCATTCTCATAAAAGGTCATAGGAAAAGCCACAGGGAAGCAAGGAGGACTGGCTGCCAGGCTTCTAGGGTACTTTGTTTAAAAGTAGTGTAAGAAAAAGAGGTCCCCCCCCCAAGTAAAATACAAGGGGCAAAAAGCATACAGTAACTACCACTGTTAGGGGTAGCAGGAGACAAAATGTTCCATTCTTGCAAAGGCTCTTTATAAGGAAGGAGTACCTTTTAGCAAAAAGAAAGGGTTCTGAGTGGGCAAGAATACCTGCGGAAATCCCCAGAGAGGCACAGATAGTCTGAACGATGACAATAATTGGTGGGGGGGGGGAGGCACAGTTTGCCATCTTCGCCCTGGGCACCAAATGACCTTGTCCTGGCACTGGGTATGGGATTGCACATATAGGATTGTAAACATTTTTTTCCCCTTTTATTGGTTAAACTAGATGAACTTTTTTCAACCAGACTAATGCTGGCCATACACTATACGAAAAATCGGCCGAAAAATCGTTCATATAGACACTTCGTTCGTTTTTTGGCAAGTTAATGGGCACAAATCGATAATCGTTTGTGACGTTTTTGTGGAAAAAAAACGAACGGCAAGTTTGGAAAATTTCTGCTGAACGTACGATAAATTGCAAGGTTAATGTGTTTCCCGTCCGAACTGTCTGCACTAGGTATATGTAAAAAAACGAACAAAAAATTATTTATTTATGTTCACTGAACGATTTATCGGCCATTACATGATGGCACTATCGTTTGCGGTCATGGTCGAACGTTCGTTTTTCGAAAATGTGTTCGGCCGATTTTTCGTATAGTGTATGGCCAGCATAACTATGTAAAAAAAGAGCTGAATACAACATAACTCCTAAGCAATTAATTTTAGGATCTGAGGTTATGATAGTGTTATCAACAGAAAATGTTATTTTAAGTATTAGGGCCAGTTCACACCAGATACAGTCCAATGCATTTTTTTCTGCATCAAAAACGCATAGAAAGTAGGTTATATGGTTTTCAATGGCATAGTTTACACCAGTGCTTGCAGTTCCAGTGCGTTCCAGTTCCAGAAAAAAATTTAGAACATGCTGCATTTTTCCTGCACTGGACTATACTGGAACACTGTAAAAAGCATGAAAAACTCATGGGAACGCACCAAAAAAGCACGGGAACACCCATGCTTTTATTTAAGGTTAAGGGAAAAAAGGGGGGGAAATGCACTGAACTGCATCAAAAATGCACCAAAAACGCATCAAAAACACACTGGAGCGCATCAAAAACGTGCATGCAAAAAAGCATCTGGAGCGCATCCGGACTGCGTTTTTATGGTGTGAACTGGCCCTTAAGGCAGATTAGCATGATTAAAAATAATAACTTCTGTTTTTTCACATTAGTTTTAGAGAAGCAATGAAAGATGGAGCATTGATGTTGATTTAATAAAGGCAAATAGGCTGTTCATGTTGCAAGAGAATTTTCCCTTAGATTTGTGAATGTGGTAAAAATTCACTTTGCAATTAATGCAAGGCAAATAAAAAAAAACAATGTTTTTGCACATGATTGGATGATTGAAGTCAGCAGATCTTCACCTACTTGACTAACCTAATGCCGCGTACACACGATCAGAATTTTGGTCGGAAAAAGGTATGATGGCTTTTCCGACGGGATTCTGCTCAAGCTTGTCTTGTCTCAAGCATACACACGGTCACACCAAATTCCGACCGTCAAGAACGCATTGACGTACAACACGTACGACGGAACTAGAAAAAGGAAGTTCAATAGCCAGTGCGCCACCCTTTGGGCTCCTTCTGATAATCTCGTGTAAGTAGAAGTTTGGTGATAGACGATTCGCGCTTTTCAGCTTTCGTGCTTTTCAGTCCATTACTGCTGTTCAGTTTGTGCTTGTGTGTTTGTATCTGTTTTCCAGTGCGTTCTTGTCCGCTCGTTTCTGATTTCCAGCTCGCTCTTCACAGGCCTTGCTGTTTTTCAGTGCGTTCTGTTAGTTTGTTCTGACCAGCCGACCGTTTTGAAGCCATGTTGCGGGTACGTGCTTGTCGTAGAGTTCGTGCTATGCGGGGGGCTTTGTGTTGGGGTTCTTGCTTTGACCCAAGTCCAGTCCATAAACAGGGTGGGGAGGAGTTTATGGACCAAGAATTGGTTACTCCTGCGTGACCAATTCTCTCATATGCCTTTGCTGCGGGAGATCCAGGAGAACAATCCTGATGATTTCAGGAATTTTCTCAGTATGACGGACCCCGTTTTTCACCATCTGTTGGCTTTGCTGTCTCCTTATATTACAAAGAAGGACACCTGCATGCGGCAAGCCATTACTCCGGAGCAGAGGCTAGTCGCCACGTTGCAGTACTTGGCGACGCGGAGAAGTCTACAGGTCCTCAAGTTCTCTACAGGCATCTCCCCCCAGCCTCTGGGAATCATTATTCCAGAGACCTGTTCTGCCATCATACAGGTCCTGCAGAAGGACTATAACATCACATTCTATGTATTTAATGTATGCTAATGTATTGTATTTATTTCATCATTCCCTACTTACCATGATTGTAATATGCTGTGAATGTCCCCTTTGTCCTCATGCATTCTGGAAGCTTTTAATGCTCTTTTTTGTCCTTCATGCATATTTGCCTTCACTAACCTCCCCGGCATGCTATACTGGACCCATACACACCTAGCCTAGTCACTTAACAATGTATTTTGTCAGCTCCATTGTAGTGCTTTTCCCTAAACACCCCCTAAAATGTGTCCAAATGTTATTTGCGTCCTTAAATTCAGGCAGTACAAGAGGCTTTTTTTTTGGCTCCCAAACTCATTTAGAACCCCCCTAAACTTTTTCCAATGGGCCATCAGAGGGGGTGAGGAATCTGATAACTGGACCTTATGTTTTTGTCTTTAAATACACTTTAAAATAAATGTTATACTGATGTTGGCCAAGAATGTTTGTGTCTAATCTGCTTGCAATGTTATGTGCAAAAGTACTAATTTCTTTTTTTCTGGTTTGACTCCACAGTTTCCTTCAACGCCACAGGAATGGCAGACTGTGGTCTGCCATTTGCCACTAATGTTGGCACTTTCCCAACTGTGGTGGGGCAATCGATGGGAAGCACGTCCACATCGTCCCACCATCTCACTCGGGGTCATACTATTTTAATTATAAGAGTTTCAATAGTATCGTGTTGATGGCCGTGGTGTCGGCGACATATGAGTTTTTATATGTGGACGTGGGGAAGAATGGCCAGATGTCGGATGGTGGAGTCTTTGCCCAGATGGAGCTGGGATTGTCACCTGCGGAAGAGAAAGTCGAAGGACTCCCATTTGTTTTTATGGCTGATGAAGCATTTGGTCTGGGTGATCACATGATGAGGCCATTCCCCCAGAGAACCCTCACCCCGGAGAAGAGGGTTTTTAATTTCTGGCTGGCCAGAGCCAAAAGAGTTGTAGAGAATACCTTTGGGATAATGGCCAGCCGGTTCCGCCAATTTCTAATGGCAATAAACATGGCGGAATACAAACGTAACCACATCATGTTATGCTGCATACTGCACAACTTTTTAAAGAGAAATGCTCCTAATTATGTATTCTCAGATGGGCCTGAGGCCAGACTTCATGAACACTGATGGCCCTGGAAGCTGGCCGTCCAACTCAGGAAATTACAAAGTTCAACATTGAAAAACTGAAGGCAATATCAGACATTATAGTGTTAAAAATGTGTTGATATTGCCTTCATCAGATGGGGTGATGTCACCCCTGTAAAAGCCAAATTTAGAAGATGCACAGAAATTGGGAGTCAAAATGGGGATTTCCCTCCTGATCCCATGCCTAATGTCAACATGTGCTATCCCCCATTATGGGGGATCAATTGATGTGTTTTTGGGGGTGCAACCCTTTCCTCTCACCTACTAGAGTTGATACATTGATATTCCCTGATGGCAGTTAGCACATGTTGACACACTGTGTGCATCTTCCAAATTTGGCTTTTAAACTGTATTAAAACATTACATTTTCTTCAAAAAAATAAAAAAGGTGTAATTTTATGGATTTAGATTCTCCCTAATACATCAATCATGTTCTTCATTCTTTGTTCAATCTAGTTGTTTTTTTCCTTTATGAAGTCTAAATCCCGAATACAAAACATGATGTCCTGGATTAGCCTTTGTGCACTGTCAGTGGTGAAATGAGTAGATTGTTCTTTCACAACATGCACATCACCTAAAAGAAAAATACACACCATGTATTATAAATATGCGGACATACATCTATTACCTGAATCTGTGGTGTCAGACACTCACCTGTTGTGGTTACTATTTCAACCACCTGTCCTTCCTCCACATCCTCTGGTTGTGTGCTGAGTTCCCCTTCTTTAGTAGGTGGGGGGTCCCTGGTGTCCTCAGACGTCCTGAGTCTTTTCTCCCCTATGAAAATGAAACAAAAGGTATACTTAGCACACCGATATTTGTGGCCAGAAATATGAATGTGAAACATTGCTTGGAAGTGGGGTACAATTGTCTGTTTTGGCAGTGTTCCAAGTAGGGATGAGCTTCGAGTTCGAGTCGAACTCATGTTCAACTCGAACATGGGCTGTTCGCAAGTTCGCTGAACAGCGAACAATTTGGGGTGTTCGCGGCAAATTTGAATGCCGCGGAACACACTTTAAAAGTCTATGGGAGAAATCAAAAGTGCTAATTTTAAAGGCTTATATGCATGGTATTGTCATAAAAAGTGTTTGGGGACCTGGGTCCTGCCCCAGGGGACATGTATCAATGCAAAAAAAAGTTTTAAAAACGGCTGTTTTTTCGGGACCAGTGATTTTAATAATGATTAAAGTGAAACAATAAAAGTGTAATATCCCTTTAAATTTCGTAGCTGGGGGGTGTCTATAGTATGCCTGTAAAGGGGCGCATGTTTCCCGTGGTTAGAACAGTCTGACAGCAAAATGACATTTCAAAGGAAAAAAAGTCATTTAAACTACTCGCGGCTATTAATGAATTGCCGGTCCGACAATACACATAAAAGTTCATTGATAAAAATGGTATGGGAATTCCCCACAGGGGAACCCCGAACCAAAATTTTTAAAAAAATGACGTGGTGGGTCCCCCTAAATTCCATACCAGACTCCTCAGGTCTGGTATGGATTTTAAGGGAAACCCCACGCCAAAATTTAAAAAAAATGGCGTGGGGTCCCCCTAAAAATCCATACCAGACCCTTATCCGAGCACGCAACCTGGCAGGCCACAGGAAAAGAGGGGGGAGCGAAAGAGCGCCCCCCCCTGAACCGTACCAGGCCAAATGCCCTCAACATTGGGAGGGTGCTTTGGGGTAGCCCCCCCAAAACACCTTGTCCCCATGTTGATGAGGACAAGGGCCTCATCCCCACAACCCTGGCCGGTGGTTGTGGGGGTCTGCGGGCGGGGGGCTTATCAGAATCTGGAAGCCCCCTTTAACAAGGGGACCCCCAGATCCCAGGCCCCCCCCTGCGTGAAATGTTAAGGAGGTACTTGTACCCCTACCATTTCACAAAAAAAGTGTCAAAAATGTTAAAAAAAGAGACAGTTTTTGACAATTCCTTTATTTAAATGCTTCTTCTTTCTCCTATCTTCCTTCGGTTTCTTCCTCCATCTTCTTCTGGTTCTTCTGATTCTTTCTCCGGTGTTCTCATCCGGCATCTTCCACCGCGGCGTCTTCTTCCCTTCTTCTCCTCGGGCCGCTCCGCATCCATGATGGCATTGAGGGAGAGGCTCCCACTGTGTGACACTTCTCCTCTTCATCTTCTTCTCTTCATCTTCCCCATCACGAGGAATGCCACAGGGAAGTCACGTCAAGTCCCCGTGCGTCAGAGGGGGGCGGGGTCACCAGGTGCCCCCCCCCGTTATTTAAGAACCGTCAGAAGAGGAGAAGCGTCACACAGCGGGAGCCTCCCTCCATGCCATCATGGATGCGGAGCGGCCCGAAAAGAAGATGAAGACAAGAAGATGAAGAGAAGAAGATGAAGAGAAGATGAAGAGAAGATGATGAAGAGAAGAAGATGAAGAGAGAAGCGTCACACAGCGGGAGTCTCCCTCCATGCCATCATGGATGCGGAGCGGCCCGGGGGAGAAGGCGGGAAGAAGACACTGACGCCGCGGAGGAAGATGCCGGACGAGAACACCGGAGGAAGAACCAGAAGAACCAGAAGAAGAAGAAGATGGAGGAAGAAACCGAAGGAAGATAAAAGATAGAAGAAAGAAGAAAGAAGAAAGAAGAAGCATTTAAATAAAGGAATTGTCAAAAACTGTCTCTTGTCATTTTTAACATTTTTGACAGTTTTTTTGTTTAATGGTAGGGGTACTTTTGTACCCCCTTACCATTTCACACAGGGGGGAGGGCCGGGATCTGGGGGTCCCCTTGTTAAAGGAGGCTTCCAGATTTCGATAAGCCCCCTGCCCACAGACCCCCACAACCACCGGGCAAGGGTTGTGGGGATGAAGCCCTTGTCCCCATCAACATGGGGACAAGGTGTTTTGGGGGGCTACCCCAAAGCACCCTCCCAATGTTGAGGGCATGTGGTCTGGTACGGTTCAGGAGGGGGGTGTTCTCTCGCTCCCCCCTCTTTTCCTGCGGCCTGCCAGGTTGCGTGCTCGGATAAGGGTCTGGTATGGATTTTTGGGGGGACCCCACGCCATTTTTTTTTAATCTTGGCGTGGGGTTCCCCTTAAAATCCATACCAGACCTGAAGGGTCTGGTATATATTTTGAGGGGGACCCCACACCATTTTTTTAAATTTTGGCCGGGGTTCCCCTTAATATCCATACCAGACCTGAAGGGCCTGGTATGGAATTTAGGGGGACCCCCACATCATTTTTTTAAAAATTTTGGTTCAGGGTTCCCCTGTAGGGAATTCCCATGCCGTTTTTATCATAGAACTTTTATGTGTATTGTCAGACCGGCAATTCGTTAATAGCCGCAAGTAGTTTTGAATTAATTTTTTTCCTTTGAAATGTGATTTTCCTGTCAGACTGTTCTAAACACGGGAAACATGCGCCCCTTTACAGGCATACTATAGACACACCCCAGGTACGAAATTTAAAGGAATATTACACTTTTATTGTTTCACTTTAAGCATTAAATCACATTAATCACTGCTCCCGAAAAAACGGCCATTTTTAAAACTTTTTTTTGCATTGATCCATGTCCCCTGGGGCAGGACCCAGGTCCCCAAACACTTTTTATGACAATAACTTGCATATAAGCCTTTAAAATTAGCACTTTTGATTATTCATGTTCGTGTCCCATAGACTTTAACGGTGTTCGTGTGTTCAAACAAATCTTTTGCCTGTTTGCATGTTCTGGTGCAAACCGAACAGGGGGGGTGTTCGGCTCATCCCTACTGCCTTTGTTTCTGCTCCTATGTTGGCACATCCTGATCCTACGTTACCTTTTAACCTTGAGGTTGATGCTTTTGAGACTGGAGTTGGCGCCCTTCTGTCTCAACGTCCTACCTCTGAGAGCGCTATGCATCCTTGTGGCTACTTAGAGCTGTTAGCGATCATTTTAGCCCTGAAAGAATGGAGACATCTCCTCGAAGGTACCACTGTGCCGGTTCTCATTATTACTAACCATAAGAATCTCACATTCTGGATCTGAGGCTAAACGCCTCTCTCCCAGAAGGGTGCGATGGGCTATTTTCTTGTCTAGTTTCAATTACATTGTCTCATTCTTACCCAGTACTAAGAATGTAAGGGCTGATGCTTTGTCACGACAATTTTCCTCCACTTCCAAGATAGAATCGGTTTCAGTTCCTGTGATTCCTCCTGATCATATTCTGGCTACGGTTTGCACCAATCTCACTTCTTCTTTGGGTGACAAAATTCTTGCTGCTCAGGTCCATGCTCCTCCTAAACTGCTTTATGACCGCTGCTTTGTCCCAGAGAGTCTCCGTACTGCCGTGCTCCAGACTTACCATTCTCCCAAGGCTGCTGGCCACCCTGGGAAGAATCAACTCTTTTGGGCCATTTCCCAACAATTCTGGTTTCCTAGTCTATGTGCTGATGTAACTGCCTTCATAGCTGCCTGTTCCATGTGTGCTCAGAGTAAGACTCCATGACACCTTCCAGTGGGCCTCCTACAACCCATACCCAATGGAGAGAGGCCCTGGATCCACCTGTTTATGGATTTCATTGTGGAGTTACCCAACTCCCAGGGCAACACAGTTGTCCTTATGGTGGTTGACCGGTTCTCGAAAATGTCTCTCAAATGTATTTCATGTCGCCTTATTAAACCCTTTGGTCTGCAACCGCTCTACCACCTCGGTGCCCCGTCCTCACCCTGTGCAGGTTGAGAACCATGAGGAGTATGAAGTACAGTCCATTGTTGACTCCCATAGGTTCCGTGGACGCATACAGTACCTGGTGCATTGGTCTGGAGGAACACTCTTGGGTCTCATCCCTGTCCTCCTCTGTGATTTCCATAGACGTTTTCCCCTCAAGCAAGGGGTACTGTCAGGGCTGGGCTCAGCCCTTCCTTCTTTGAGCTGGCCGCTCAGCTGTCGGCTAATTGCCAGCTCCTATCTCTCCACAGTGACTCACCTGTTGATGATATCCGGCTCGTCAGTCCTGCCTACTTAAGCCGTCCAGCCCAGATGATCTCTGCCTTCGCCTTGGTCACATCTCTGAAGACGCTCTCCTGTGTTGGTGTTAAAGACTTGCTTGGCTGACATTCCTTCTGGCTCCAGATCCTGCTTGTGTTCTACTACTAGGCTCATCTCTGGCTGCCTGACATTTTGGCTTGTCTAACTATCTGTTTTGGTTCCTGAACTCTGGCTATGTTTTGACTACATTTACTCTGTTTACCTTTTTTTAAATATTATTAAACAAGTAAGATTTAACTGTACTTCTGTCTCAGTTTGATTCCTAGTTTCTGTCACCTAAGCCCTGAATTTCACACGCCGGAGACACGCTCTTCCTCTGCCCAGGGTTCTAGGCTCTTGTTTGGATAGATTGATAGCAGCGCAGCCATTGGCTCCTGCTGCTGTCCTGTCAATCAAATCCAATGACACGGGCACCGGGGGGTGGGGTTGAGTCCGGCATTCGTGTTTATGGATGCAAATGCTTGACTCGGGAGCGTGCCCTTAAGGTAACCCCCCCAGGAGAGTGCTTCTCCTATGGGGTTGTCTGATGTGGGGAGGAGCTGCGAGAGCCACCGAGGGACCCAAGAAGAGGATGTTCGGGGCCACTTTGTGCAAAACGAGCTGCACAGTGGAGGTAAGTATGATATGTTTGTTATTTTAAAAAAATAAAATAAAAACCTTTACAATCACTTTAACTGTCAAAGTGGTAAGGATGTGGAATTCTTTTTCACAAGCAGTGGTATCAGCAGGGAGCTTCGATAGTTTAAAAAAAAAACAATTAGATGGGCATCTTAATGATCACAATATATAGAGATAGGTGATTTACTTTCGACATAAACACATACACCACGGGCTGAACTAGATGGACTGGTATCTTTATTCAACCTTAATAATGTAACTATATATGGCCAGCTTTAGAATAGAACTCAATCAATTAGTTTGGATTAGTACCCTCTAATTTTCATTCAGAAGATCATTAGGGAGGCATTTAGAAAAAATATTTGGTTCATCTAGCTCAATAACTGGGTTCTGTGGTATTATGTTTCATATTAGGACAGCTATTGTAATTCTCCATGCTATTTTTTTTCTGAAACTGTGTTTTATACCTTGGATTCTTGCCTGATATCATCATTCTAGAGCAATTATGCCTAATACATTTAATTTGAAAAAATGTTTGCCAGCTACGAAATGCGTGCTTTAGTCAAGTTTTTTTTTTTTTTTTACGTCTACAGATGTGAAACGTGTTCCATTCCTTAACAGTGCCATTAGTACTTGTTTTCATATACTGTATGAGAAAGTTTCATAAATAAAAACTTTATTTGTAGCGGATGGGGTTGAAAAGAGAAGGCCTTAGTGCTTGGTGATTATACTGTATATGTAAAGTGATTTTAGAAGGATCGTGTAAAGTGCTTTGACATATAACTAAACTATTTATTTGGGTACATTGATTATTTTTTAAAACTCTTCCTACAAAAACTGGAGAAGTTGGGAGAAAAGTTTGTCTACATTGTGGTCCTACAGATCTGTAAATATACCTGGTTAAGAGAAACCAGCTTATTCAGTCCATTAGAAAGTCTTGACTTATGTAACGTTTATCTATTCACAGTAAGGAATTTAAAGTGACTCTAAAGGTATTGAGATAAAAAAACACGCTAGACTAAGAAAATAGATCAAAGCAGCAAGTTAATAGTGGGATAACACAAATAAATAAATAGATAAAAAGGAGCTGCGCTCAAAACACAAATATGAATAATAAAAAATATATGTGAAAAATAAATAGTGAAATCAGTCTGTAAATACTAAATCAACAGTCCATAAATTGATCAGGTAACCACCACAGTGACTTCACACCAATCAGAAAGTGCCCGACCACCATACGGATTGCCTGCTTACCAAATGGCAGGAGGCAAGAAGCAATCGACTGTAACCCAGCCACGGCCTTTAACTTCCAAGGACAGCTGCTGGACTGCCCCTAGTCATAAGTCTGATGATAACAACCCCCTAGGCGTCCCACTGGATTGAAGCTGTACTGGACTGTACTTCGGGGAAGCTCAAAGAAGGGAGAAACTGGATGATGACTTGCAGGGGCTGCCTCTCCCCACTCTCGGTGTGGGTCACTCCTTCTGTGTCATATAAAGCTGTGTAACAGACAACCTGCGGGTCTCTGAACTTCTCCTCCACCAAAGTTTATAGTCGTTGCATTCAGCGCTCCAGGCTTCAGTACCACCTCGATCTTGTACTTGGCCCCGGTCAGTAATTTGATGGTCCGTTTCTAAAGGTATTAGTTAACTACTTCCAGTCTGGGCCTTTTCTGGCACTTTTTGTTCACATGTAACAATCAGTAATTTTTTCTAGCTACATGCCCCCAACATCATATACAGTATCTCACAAAAGTGAGTACACCCCTCAAATTTTTGTAAATATTTTATTATATCTTTTCATGTGACAACACTGAAGAAATTACACTTTGCTACAGTGGCGGCTGGTGCTCAAATTTTTTTTTGGGGGAGCGCAAACAAACTAAAGAATTCTGAAAAAAACCCCATCAATTGCAGCCTCACTGTACCATCAATCGCAGCCACTGTGCCCATCAAACACAGCCACTGTGCCATCAAACGCAGCCACTGTGCCCATCAAACGTGGCCACTGTGCCCATCAAATGCAGCCACTGTGCCCATCAATTGCCGCCACTGTGCCATCAAACACAGCCACCGTGCCATCAAACGCAGCCACTGTACCCATCAATTGCTGCCAATGTGCCATCAAACGCAGCCACTGTGCCCATCAAATGCAGCCACTGTGCCCATCAAATGCAGCCACTGTGCCATATCAGATGCTGCCACTGTGACCCATCAAATACAGCTACTGTACCCATCTTATGCAGCCACTGTGCTCATCAAATGCAGCCTCACTGTGCCCATCAAATGCAGCCTCACTGTGCCCCATCAAATGCAGCCTCACTGTGCCCATCAAATGCAGCCTCACTGTGCTCATCAAATGCAGCCTCACTGTGTCCCATCAAATGAAGCCCCACTGTGCCCCATCAAATGCAGCCTCACTGTGCCCCATCAAATGCTCCCACTGTGCCACATCAAACGCAGCCACTGTGCCATATCAAATGCTGCCAGTGTGCCCCCTGCCCACCGTTTGTACTTACCCTGTCTCGGTGGCGGTGGGACAGCTCCTCGATGTCTTCTCCCGTCCTCTCTTCCCATCCTCTATGATTGGACGCCTGATATGCGAGCAGTGATTTTAATGATGCTTAAAGTAAAAAAAAAAAGTCAAATATTCCTTTAAATATCGTACCTGGGGGGTGTCTATAGTATGCCTGTAAAGTGGTGCGTGTTTCCCGTGCTTAGAACAGTTCCTGCACAAAATGTCATTTTTAAAGGAAAAAAGTCATTTAAAACTGTTTGCGGCTTTAATGTAATGTCGGTTCCTGGCAATATGGATGAAAATCAGTGAGACAAACGGCATGGGTACAACTTTAAAAAGTGCAGCTCTGGACTAACTGATATGAATAAATAGTGATAAATTCTGTTAGACTAACTGATATGAATAAATGGTGATAAATTCTGTTAATCAATATAACAAAACATAGTGACAAAATCGCAATCATTCGTGATTAAACAATGTATAAGGTGCTCCAAAGTATTAGCTTTAAAGGCACATAAACACACACAACTATAAAAAAGTGAATAAAATCATAAAAGTCCAAAAGAGTGTGTTTGTTGTATAAATATTCTATGCACGTTCAGGGATGAATCTCCATCATTCAGTGTTTTCCCACCACCGGATAGATAAATTGAAGGCTTACCAAAAAGCCTGTGACCGCCCTTATTCAGGGGGGTCAAAACAAGCTTAGTAGATGTAAGTGGACAACCGCAGGGATACTTCAAAGGACACCGCTGAGCCAATACATCGGATTCCTTCCTGGGCAGCCAGCCGACAGCAGCTATGGATGCCTCCCACGATCCTATCCCGGGATATCCTCTCATAGGGCAAATCGTGATAACTCCCACGGATCCAACACAAAAATGGTATTTAGGTGCCAAAAAAGAAACAAAGGGAGAAGCTCCACTGGTGCAAATAACTTTTGGCTTGGTTTATTCAAGGTATTTGGCAAAATAGGATACAAAACATAAAACTTGGTAAAAAAGATAAAAAAACGACACTGCCGCCGTTTAAATTGAAAGCGCGCATGCGCGGTGCGTTCGATGTTGTGACCCTACGGCCGTTTCGTCACAACTGATGTCATCAGGGGCACGGCATGGGTACCCCCAAGTCCATTACCAGGCCCTTTGGGTCTTGTATGGATATTAAGGGGAACCCAGCACCCAAATTAAAAAAGGAAAGGTGGGGGCCCCCAGGCCCTATAATACTCTGAACAGCAGTATACAGGCGGTGCAAACAAGACAGGGACTGTAGGTTTGTTAAGTAGAATCTGTTTGTAATTTTGAACTGGTACATTTTTAACATGTTTAGCTCCAGCCAAAAAATCTATTTTAAGTTTTTTGGAAAACCTAGGAAAGGGTTATCACCCCTGTGACATTTGTTTTGCTGTCTGTGCTCCTCTTCAGAAGATTTCACCTCACTTTTTGTCCCAATGACAAATGTTTTTTGAAAATTTGGGTTTTTTTGTGAAACAAGGATTGGTGATAAAGCATCAGTGGAAAGGAGAAAAGTTTTTCCCATATTAACTCTTACAGGAGAGAATTTCCCTTCCTAGGGGTAGATTTCACCTCACTTCCTGTTGTCTCCTTCCGTTTGCAAGTAGGAGTCGTTTGTAAGTTGGATGTTTGAAAGTAGGGGCCTGCCCTATATACTCAGCAGAAATTTGGGCCTTAGGTGTTGTTGTGGCCACAACACTGTAAGCCCTCTCAGGGCCCTGCTGTGAAATATTAGATCAAGAATTAAAATTACATGTCCTTGTTGAACAGGGGCTGAAAAATTGGGCCTTAGGCACTGGTGCTGGTGCCACAACACTGGAACCCCTCACAGATACTGTAGCTGGAGTGCAGGAACTAGCCCTGCTGCAAAGAATCGCATCAAAAATTGTAATTACAAGCCCCTGTTAAACAGGGGCTGAAAAATTGGGCCTTAGGCACTGGTGATGGTGCCACAACACTGCAACCCCTCACAGATACTCTAGCTGGAGCGCAGGAACTAGCCCTGCTGCAAAGAATTGCATCAAAAATTGTAATTACACGCCCCTGTTAATCAGGGGCTGAAAAATTGGGCCTTAGGCACTGGTGATGGTGCCACAACACTGCAACCTCTCACAGATACTCTAGTTGGAGTGCAGGAACTAGCCCTGCTGCAAAGAATTGCATCAAAAATTGTAATTACACGCCCCTGTTAAACAGGGGCTGAAAAATTGGGCCTTAGGCACTGGTGGCGGGACTGGCGGCGCCCAGAACCAAAAATGTTCTTACAAGCTATCAGCATGATCATTGAGGAGGAAGAGGATAATTACTCAGCATAACAGGATAGTCACTCAGCATCAGCATAGGCAGTCTTTGAAGGGATCTGACATTTCAAAAAAATTTATTCGGTTACATCAGCATCAGGTGCTTGGTAGCTGGTGGTGATCCACGATTGATTCATTCTTATGAAGGTCAGTCGATCACCCGAGTTGGTGGACAGACGCACCCTGTGATCGGTTACAAAGCCTCCAGCAGCACTGAATGTGCGTTCCAAAAGAACGCTGGATGCAGGACAGGCCAGTAGCTCAATTGCATACTGTGCAAGCTCTGGTCAGTGATCCATCCTCAAGACCCAGTAACCCAGAGGATTTTCGATGGGAAAGGTGTCCAAGTCAGATCTTGCCCCTAGGTATTCCCGCATCATGTAACACGGACGCTGACGAGGGTTGCTGGAACAGATCATACCTTGGGGCTGCGGACTAAAAAATTGTCTGAATGCATCGGTCAGACGGCCACCTTCTTCACCGCTCCTTCTTTGACTGACCGAAGCCTCAGCAACACGTTGTGCAGAAACAGGAGTTTGTAACCTCCCAGTCTCTGGGAACGCATTGCACAGACCTTTCTGCAAGGCCTCCCGAAGATGTTTCATCCTCTGCTCCCTCTGCGACGGCAAGATAAGGTCCGCAACCTTACCCTTTTAACGTGGATCAAGGAGGGTTGCCAGCCAGTATTGTTCCTTCTCCTTGATACCACAAATACGAGGATCCTTCCGCAGGCTTTGCAGGATCAGGGAGGCCATGCAGCGTAGGTTTGCTGAGGCATTCGGTCCGGAGTCCTCTGGGTCACTAAGGACGACATGATCCGCAGCCACCTCCTCCCAGTCACGTACAAGTCCATGTGTTTCTTGGGACTGTAAAGGATCCCTTAAAGACCGCTTTTGATGCTGAGTGCCAGGCTCCACCTCCATACTGACACAATCCTCCTCCTCTTCCTGTGTGATTGGCGGGCACGCAGGAACACTGTCTGGATAAAGGGGGCCTTGAGAGCTAAGGAAGTCCTCCTCTTCCTGCCTCTGTTCTGCCTCAAGTGCCCTGTCCATTATTCCACGCAGCGTGTGCTCCAACAGGTGGACAAGGGGGACAGTGTTACTAATGCATGCACTGTCACAGCTCATCATCCTTGTGGCCTCCTCAAATGGTGACAGGATAGTGCATGCATCCCTGATCATGGCCCACTGGCGTGGGGAAAAAAAAACAAGCTCCCCTGACCCTGTCCTGGTGCCTTAGTCGCACAGGTATTTATTGATGGCCCTCTGCTGCGTGTGCAGCTGCTGCAGCATGGCCAACGTTGAGTTCCACCTGGTGGGCATGTCACAGATTAGGCGGTTCTTGGGCAGGTTAAATTCCTTTTGGAGGTCTGCCAGCCGAGCACTGGCATTATATGACCGACGGAAATGCACACAGACTTTCCTGGCCTGCCTCAGGACATCCTGTAAGCCCGGGTACCTGCCCAAGAACCGCTGGACCACCAAGTTAAGGACATGAGCCAAACAGGGCACATGGGTCATTTGTCCCTGTTGGAGGGCAGAGAGGAGGTTGGTGCCATTGTCGCAAACCACCATTCCTGCCTTAAGTTGGCGTGGCGTCAACCACCTCTGAACCTGCCCCTGCAGAGCAGACAGAACCTCTGCCCCAGTGTGGCTCCTGTCCCCCAAGCACACCAGCTCAAGCACCGCATGGCATCATTTGGCCTGCATACTTGCGTAGCCCCTTGAACGCCTACGGAGCACCGCTGGTTCCGAGGACAAAGCACAGGAAGAGGCCATGGAGGAAGAAGAAGAGGAGGGGGTGGAACAGAGAGGTGTGTCAGAATCATTAGTAGTGGCATTTTGGAGGCGTGGTTGGGGAACAACCTCCAACACTACTGCACCTTGTCCTGCATCCTTCCCAGCTGCCAGCAGAGTCACCCAATGCGCTGTGAAACTTAGGTAACGTCCCTAATGGACATTGCCTTCCACATGCCGGTAGAGATCCGGAATCGCCTTCCATGAGAAAAAGTGGCATTTGTGTACCTGCCACTGAGGAACCGCACATTCCACAAACTCACGGAAGGGGGCAGAGTCTACCAACTGAAAAGGTAGCAGTTGAAGTGCTAGCAATTTTTCCAAGCTAGCATTTAACCCCTTGGCTGGGAGCGAACTTCTTTCGGCGGTGCAGCAGCTGGGGCAGGGAAATTTGCCTGATACAATCTGATGTCAATGTATCGTAAGCAGATTGCCCACAAGTACTTGGTTGTGACACACCTAATTCTACACCTTCATTCCTCTCAGTGCAGGTCTCAGAGAGGACTGAAGGTATAGTGGGGTTGGAGATCTCAGCTGATGAGGAGCAAGGAGAGGTCCTCTTTGTTCTTTGGTGTGGGTCTTTTAGGTACGCTTGCCAACGAACTGCATGGCAGGTCAACATATGTCTGGTCAAGCATGTGGTGCCCAAGCGGGAGATGTTTTTGCCACGCGAGATACGCTTGAGACATATGTTGCAAATAGCAGCGGTGCGATCTGATGCACTCGTCTCAAAAAAGGCCCACACCAAAGAACTTTTGGAATAACGCGCAGAGACAGCAGCGCCCTGTACATGCGGAGCTTTGCGGTGTGATGCAGTCAGTGTGCTGCCCTTAGGCTGGCCCCTGGAGGGCATCCTGCCTCGTTGGTGATGTGCCTCCTCCTCCTTCTCCTCCTCTCTCCTATCAGGCACCCACGTTGAGTCAGTGACCTCATCATCCCTTCCCTCCTCATCACTGGAGCAAACCTGGCAGTATGCTGCAGCAGGGGGAGCATGACTGCCAGATTGCTGTTCTTCTTGGGCACCCCCTCTGTCCGTGCTCACGTTACTGCCTTCATCTAGCTCAGTATCATAATCAGAGCCTTCTAAACGCTGGGCATCCTTCTGGAGCATGTACCCAACACTGTGGTCAAACAGTTCGAGGGACTCCTCAGGAGGACATGGTGGGGCTAGGGAAGGAGTCACAGATGCCATTGAGCCGAGGGAAGAGACCGCGTTGGCAGCTGCTTTGCCAGACAAAGTACCCTGAGCATGGGTGTGAGAGGATGAGGAGGATGAGGACAGCTTGGTCATCCACTCGAGCAAGTCTTCCGCATGTTGCAGCTCAACACGGCCAGCTGCCGAAAAAAAGGCCAAGCGTGTCCCACGGCCACGTGCTGATGAGGATGCACCGTGTCCACGACCAGCACTGTTGCCTCTAGACACAGAGCCTGCTTGCCCTCTTTTATTGGCTTGTGACTGTCTGCCTCTCCTTGTTGGCCCTCCAGACATACTAATGGCCTGCAGTGAGATGGAACTATAAGTAAACATAGCAGATATTATCAATAAGAATTTGATGCTGCTCGTGTTTTTCACTTCCAGAGTCCTGGTGAAGCGAGATTGGAGAGGTCTCTGGAACATGGATGACAGATGTTCATCTGGTTGGCAGTTTTTCTGTGCCATACCACACCGCAAATTTGTTCTGATAAACATCAGGAGAGAAGGGACAAACAAAAAGATTCAGTTTAATACTTGGTTTTGCTTATGGACAATTTAGGGCTAATGCTGGATCTGAAGGACTGTGCCTATCAATAAGACTTGTGAATCTCTCCTGATGAATGCAAACATGCTATTAATACATGTGCAATGGGTTGGAGGTTGGGGAAGGAATATGTACATCCAATCCGTCAGAACCTGAAATGTAAAATATGTGTTTTTTTTTGTTGGAGGGAGGAATTGAAAGAAGAAAAGTTTTTTAATGTATGACATGTATTGACGTAACGGAAGTAATATGGTGCAGATACCCAGGAGACTGCCATTTATACATAATAAGGCGTCGGTTGGCCAGACTAGAGGTTGGCCAAGTGACACATCAATGGGTTGAAAATTTCCTTGTATGGGGGGATACACCTGGTTGATGTCTCACCGGAGAGGTTGAAACCCTGCACAGGTAATGCCAGTGAATACACACAGGAGCATGCTCCGTTAGATAAAGGGAACAAAACGCTGGCTACCAGGGTACAGTATGCCTTCACCACATGGCACTGCAACATCTCACAGTGGTTGATAGAAACCTATTACCCTATATGTGCTGAGTATACACTGAATCAAGTGCAATCATTGTACCAGTGACTTGCTCCCAGAGATGTGTGGACACAGAATGAGGTTCATGCAGGGGGCATATGTCTGAGGAGAAACCGGAAGAGGAGGGATGTATTCAGCACTATATTGGGGGAATAGGAGCTGGGATGGGTGTGTTAATGGAGTTAATGGAGTGGACATCGGTATCCTGAGGAACAAACTCTTCGCCATAACTTAAGCAGGGCTTTGGTACTCAGAGAGATTGGTGGCATCCTTGATAACATTCAACAAAGTCACATAAATACCCAGGGTAAAGTGGCTCCAGATTTTCTCAACCGTGTTGAGAGATTGGTAGAGAGTGTGATGGTACAGGACAGAAATCTGTCATTGGCTCTGGCGTGCACGCAGCAGCAGGTGGAATTATCAACCAGCATTAAGCTGATTGTACAGTCTCTGTATGAGGGGCAGTGGCCTGATGAGTTAGCATCACCGCTCAGTAAGACTTTGCCAAAACACGTTGCTTACACTAATCCAAAGTGGTGGACGGATGCCTGGATGGGCTGTACTAGTTTAGATTGTGAAAGGTGTTATGCGGTATGATCCCATATACAGAAGTGCAGACTCGGTCTGTATATTTGGTGCCATCAATGGGCTTACTGACTGGGGATTCTATCTTGTTGCATTTGAGGCTAAGTGACCCACATGTGATCAGAGAATGGAAACTGGAGGCAGGTTGATACTTCCCTCGGTCGAAAGCATGACCATGATGTCCTTTGTATGCCAGGTCAATATATGGTGGTGAACGAAAAATGTTGGGAAGATATTTCATTCTGTATTCGGGATGGAGAGATCATTGCTGGGAAGGAAGCACCTGGGTATTATTTGGGACATAGACGAGTTTGTTTCTTTGTCCTAAAGAATACCAATGTAACGTTAGTCATGGAACTAGAGGGTTCCTTGAAACTAACCATAGGTAGAGGTGCATGGTATACCCTGGGAATGGTCTCTGAAATCCAGGCACAGGGATTGGAATTGTGTGGGTTTTGTCATTGTTGCAGATTTATATGTGTTGTTAGACTTGATATTTATATAGAAGGGTCGCACAGTTATCTATGCAAGCTGCGGGACGAAGTGACGGTAGGGTCTGTGCGTACAAGTTAGAGACTTTGCTGCCAAGTCAGAGCCCTGCAATACCGCTGACATGCCAGAATTGCGGTAGGAAAGGCCATTGTAAGCGAACCTGCCTAATCCCGGCCCGTATCTACACAGGAGTTATAGCAGGTTGGGAGCGGGATGAGTAATCTGATGGGTCATAGGTATATATGTATATATTATGGTAATGGGTTGATTTCATGTTATGGTATAATGTGATAAAGGTGTATTTTAGGCTTGTAACATGGACAAAAGGCCCTCCTCGAGACCCTATATCTGAAAGCTGGTTAAGATGCTGCTCTGGGTGTGTGCTGGTGAATGGTGAGTGTATGGACACCCCTTGCCTGTATTATACCCCTTCATGAAGATGTTAGAAAGAAGAAGATACAGAAGATACAGAATGGTGACATGGAAGCTGTCATGGAAGAATGATGCTGGTGGTGTGTCACTCAGTGGCAAAGCGGCACGTGTTGGGAAGTACAACGCGTTAAGACCATTATGGACTGTTCCATAGGAACTGTTTCTGCACATGTTGAGAAATAGGGATGAGCTTCGAGTTCGAGTCGAACTCATGTTCGACTCGAACATTGGCTGTTCGCAAGTTCGCCGAACAGCGAACAATTTGGGGTGTTCGCGGCAAATTCGAATGCCCCGGAACACCCTTTAAAAGTCTATGGGAGAAATCAAAAGTGCTAATTTTAAAGGCTAATATGCAAGTTATTGTCATAAAAAGTGTTTGGGGACCTGGGTCCTGCCCCAGGGGACATGGATCAATGCAAAAAAAAGTTTTAAAAAGGGCCGTTTTTTCAGGAGCAGTGATTTTAATAATGCTTAAAGTCAAACAATAAAAGTGTAATATCCCTTTAAATTTCGTACCTGGGGGGTGTCTATAGTATGCCTGTAAAGGGGCGCATGTTTCCTGTGTTTAGAACAGTCTGACAGCAAAATGACATTTTGAAGGAAAAAACTCATTTAAAACTATACCCGCGGCTATTGCATTGCCGACAATACACATAGAAGTTCATTGATAAAAACGGCATGGGAATTCCCCAAAGGGGAACCCCGAACCAAAAGAAAAAAAAAAATGACGTGGGAGTCCTCCTAAATTCCATACCAGGCCCTTCAGGTCAGGTATGGATATTAAGGGGAACCCCGGCCAAAATGTTAAAAAAAATGACGTAGGGTTCCCCCTAAATTCCATACCAGACCCTTCAGGTCTGGTATGGATTTTAAGGGGAACCCCGCGCCAAAAAAAAAAAAAAACGGCGTGGGGTCCCCCCAAAAATCCATACCAGACCCTTATCCGAGCACGCAACCTGGCAGGCCGCAGGAAAAGAGGGTGGGATGAGAGTGCGGCCCCCCCCCTCCTGAACCATACCAGGCCACATGCCCTCAACATTGGGAGGGTGCTTTGGGGTAGCCCCCCAAAACACCTTGTCCCCATGTTGATGAGGACAAGGGCCTCATCCCCACAACCCTGGCCGGTGGTTGTGGGGGTCTGCGGGCGGGGGGCTTATCGGAATCTGGAAGCCCCCTTTAACAAGGGGACCCCTAGATCCCGCCCCCCCCTGTGTGAAATGGTAAGGGGGTACTTACCCCTACCATTTCACTAAAAAACTGTCAAAAATGTTAAAAATGACAAGAGACAGTTTTTGACAATTCCTTTATTTAAATGCTTCTTCTTTCTTCTATCTTCCTTCATCTACTGGTTCTTCTGGTTCTTCTGGTTCTTCTGGCTCTTCTGGTTCTTCCTCCGGCGTTCTCGTCCAGCATCTCCTGCGCGGCGTCTTCTATCTTCTTCTCCTCGGGCCGCTCCGCACCCATGGCATGGGGGGGAGGCTCCCGCTCTTCTCTTCTTCTTTTCTTCTCTTCTTCTCTTCCTCTCTTCTTCTCTTCCTCTCTTCTTCTCTTCTTCATTTACTTCTCCGGGCCGCTCCGCAACCCATGCTGGCATGAAGGGAGGCTCCCGCTGTGTGACGGTGCTCCTCGTCTGACAGTTCTTAAATAACGGGGGGCGGGGCCACCCGGTGACCCCGCCCCCCTCTGACGCACGGGACATGACGGGACTTCCCTGTGGCATTCCCCGTGATGTCACAGGGAAGTCCCGTCAAGTCACCGTGCGTCAGAGAGGGGCGGGGTCACCGGGTGGCCCCGCCCCGTTATTTAAGAACTGTCAGACGAGGAGCGCTGTCACACAGCGGGAGCCTCCCTCCATGCCAGCATGGATTGCGGAGCGGCCCGAAGAAGAAAATGAAGAAGAGAAGAAGAGAAGAGCGGGAGCCTCCCCCCCATGCCATGGGTGCGGAGCGGCCCGAGGAGAAGAAGATAGAAGACGCCGCGGAGGAGATGCTGGACGAGAACGCCGGAGGAAGAACCAGAAGAGCCAGAAGAACCAGAAGATGAAGGAAGATAGAAGAAAGAAGAAGCATTTAAATAAAGGAATTGTCAAAAACTGTCTCTTGTCATTTTTAACATTTTTGACAGTTTTTTAGTGAAATGGTAGGGGTAAGTACCCCCTTACCATTTCACACAGGGGGGGGGGGCCGGGATCTGGGGGTCCCCTTGTTAAAAGGGGGCTTCCAGATTCCCAGATTCCGATAAGCCCCCCGCCCGCAGACCCCCACAACCACCGGCCAGGGTTGTGGGGATGAGGCCCTTGTCCTCATCAACATGGGGACAAGGTGTTTTGGGGGGCTGTGGAGGGCATGTGGCCTGGTACGGTTCAGGAGAGGGGGGGCCGCACTCTCGTCCCCCCTCTTTTCCTGCGGCCTGCCAGGTTGCGTGCTCAGATAAGGGTCTGGTATGGATTTTTGGGGGGACCCCACGCCGTTTTTTTTTTTTTTTTGGCGCGGGTTTCCCCTTAAAATCCATACCAGACCTGAAGGGTCTGGTATGGAATTTAGGAGGAACCCCACGTCATTTTTTTTAAAATTTTGGCCGGGGTTCCCCTTAATATCCATACCAGACCTGAAGGGCCTGGTATGGAATTTAGGAGGACTCCCACGTCATTTTTTTTTTTTTAATTTTGGTTCGGGGTTCCCCTTTGGGGAATTCCCATGCCGTTTTTATCAATGAACTTCTATGTGTATTGTCGGCAATGCAATAGCCGCGGGTAGTTTTAAATGAGTTTTTTCCTTCAAAATGTAATTTTGCTGTCAGACTGTTCTAAACACAGGAAACATGCGCCCCTTTACAGGCATACTATAGACACCCCCCAGGTACGAAATTTAAAGGGATATTACACTTTTATTGTTTGACTTTAAGCATTATTAAAATCACTGCTCCTGAAAAAACGGCCCTTTTTAAAACTTTTTTTTGCATTGATCCATGTCCCCTGGGGCAGGACCCAGGTCCCCAAACACTTTTCATGACAATAACTTGCATATTAGCCTTTAAATTAGCACTTTTGATTATTCATGTTCGTGTCCCATAGACTTTAACGGTGTTCGCGTGTTCTAACGAACTTTTTTCCTGTTCGCATGTTCTGATGCGAACCGAACAGAGGGGTGTTCGGCTCATCCCTATTGAGAAGCACAACACGGTGAGACCATTATGGACTGTTCCATAGGAGCTGTTTCTGCACATGTTGAAAGCCACAACACGTTAAGACAGTTAAGGACTGTTCTATAGGTACTGGTTCGGAAACATATGTTGGTGAGAAAACAGTTATGGACTGTTCAATAGGAGCCATGTCTGAAGAAGGGTGGTATGCGCCCTTTAGGCGCAAAGCGGCGTATGTTGGAATTTAACGTGAATTAATATCACATTTCTGGATTGTCTACATATATTTCCTGATGCCAAGCTCAGCCAGGTAAACTCAGTTGGAATGAAACACATCAAAGCTTTTAATCAGCTTAATCAGAACAATGGTTTGGCTCAAGCCCACCTGGTGTGACGTGTGTGATTACAGGCTTCAAAAAGAATAAGAGCTAGCTGAGAAGGCACAGGGCTAAGGGAGCTGCCCCTAGTGGACAATATAGCATGCTTCCTGGAGAATGGGCAGACATTTTAAGGAATACCTCTTGGCAATGTCTATTGGATAAAAGGCAAATGGGGGTGGCTACGAGTGGGCATGTATGTTTGAATGAAAGGGACACACAGGCTTTTACTCTGTCTCTTTGTTGCTCAAAGCCTGCCATGAGGGTGTCCCTCTACCATCTTGGGACTTTGATCTGACTGAGGGCTTGGGCCTAAATTCCATGTGGCCCAGACCCCTTTTATCATCCAGAACCAGCAGATGAAACCATGTGTGATAAGTATCTTTGATATTTCATTGTTATATGTTGTAGAGATATGCTGTTTAGTATAGTGTGTTCTGATGGTAAGCTATGTAACACTGCAATTTCTTGTAATACCTTTATGTCAGTTTTTTCCTAATTCTGCTGTTTTAGTACATTCCTATTTTATTTGGAAATAAATGTAACTTGTTTACTAAGCAGAGGTGTTTGTTATATCATTGTGCTTATCAGACTCTTACAGATTAGCAACTATAGGGATTATACAAATTAATACACAGATATAATATTAATTATTATATCGATTACTTCACTGGGATATATATATATATATATATATATATATATACACACACACACACAGTCAGGTCCATAAATATTGGGACATCGACACAATTCTAATCTTTTTGGCTCTATACACCACCACAATGGATTTTAAATGAAACAAACAAGATGTGCTTTAACTGCAGACTTTCAGCTTTAAATTTTAATTTGAGGGCATTTACATCCAAATCAGGTGAACGGTGTAGGAATTACAACACTTTGTATATGTGCCTCCCACTTTTTAAGGGACCAAAAGTAATGGGACGGATTAACAATCATCCATCAAACTTTCACTTTTTAATACTTGGTTGCAAATCCTTTGCAGTCAATTACAGCCTGAAGTAAGGAACACATAGACATCACCAGACGCTGGGTTTCATCCCTGGTGATGCTCTGCCAGGCCTCTACTGCAACTGTCTTCTGTTCCTGCTTGTTCTTGGGGCATTTTCCCTTCAGTTTTGTCTTCAGCAAGTGAAATGGATGCTCAATCGGATTCAGGTCAGTTAATTGACTTGGCCATTACATAACATTCCACTTCCTTCCCTTAAAAAACTCTTTGGTTGCTTTCGCAGTGTGCTTCGGGTCATTGTCCATCTCCACTGTGAAGCGTCGTCCAATGAGTTCTGAAGCATTTTGCTGAATATGAGCAGATAATATTGCCCGAAACACTTCAGAATTCATCCTGCTGCTTTTGTCAGCAGTCACATCATCAATAAATACAAGAGAACCACTTCCATTGGCAGCCATACATGCCCACGCCATGACGCTATGACCACCATGCTTCACTGATGAGGTGGTATGCTTTGGATCATGAGCAGTTCCTTACCTTCTCCATACTCTTCTCTTCCCATCACTCTGGTACAAGTTGATCTTGGTCTCATCTGTCCATAGCATGTTGTTCCAGAACTGTGAAGGCTTTTTTAGATGTTGTTTGGTAAACTCTAATCTGGCCTTCCTTTTTTTGAGGCTCACCAATGGTTATCATCTTGTGGTGAACCCTCTGTATTCACTCTGGTGAAGTCTTCTCTTGATTGTTGACTTTGACACACATACACCTACCTTCTGGAGAGTGTTCTTGATCTGGCCAACTGTTGAGAAGGGTGTTTTATTCACCAGGGAAAGAATTCTTCGGTCATCCACCACAGTTGTTTTCCGTGGTTTTCTGGGTCTTTTGGTGTTGCTGAGCTCACTGGTGCGTTCTTTCTTTTTAAGGATGTTCCAAACAGTTGATTTGGCCACACCTAATGTTTTTTCTATCTCTTCGATGGGTTTGTTTTGTTTTTTCAGCCTAAAGATGGCTTGCTTCACTGATAGTTACAGCTCTTTGGATCTCATATTGAGAGTTGACAGCAACGGATTCCAAATGCAAATAGCACACTTGAAATGAACTCTGGACCTTTTTTCTGCTCCTTGTAAATGGGATAATGAGGGAATAACACACACCTGGCCATGGAACAGCTGAGCAGCCAATTGTCCCATTACGTTTGGTCCCTTAAAAAGTGGGAGGCACATATAATCTCCCATGATTGGCTGGCAAACATTCAAGGGTATACCCTATACCGCAAGGATAGAGAGGGTAAAAAAGGGGGAGGGGTATGCCTATATATCAAGAATAATGTACAAGTGAATGTGAGAGATGACATCACTGAGGGGGCTAGGGAGGAGGTGGAATCTTTATGGGTAGAGCTCCAAAGGGATGAAGCTAAGGGGAAAATAATACTGGGAGTATGCTATAGGCCCCCTAACCTGAGGGAGGAAGTGGAGACGGATCTCCTATCACAAATTGGATTAGCAGCAAGGATGGGAAGTGTTATCATAATGGGGAATTTTTATTATCCAGACATAGACTGGGCGGAGGGAACCGCACATTCATTTAAGGCTCGCCAGTTCCTTAATGTCTTGCAGGACAATTTTATGGGTCAGATGGTAGACGCACCAACTAGAAATAAAACATTACTAGATCTACTGATTACCAACAATACAGACCTGATAACAGATGTGGAAATACGGGGCAATTTAGGTAACAGCGATCACAGGTCAATTAGTTTCAGTATAAATCACACAAATAGGAGACATGAAGGGAACACAAAGACACTGAATTTCAAAAGAGCCAACTTCCCTAAACTACAAACCTTGCTAAAAGGCATAAATTGGGATAAAATATTAGGAACAAAGAATACAGAGGAGAGATGGGTTTGCTTTAAGAGCATATTAAATAAGGGCATTAGCCAATGTATCCCATTGGGTAATAAATTTAAAAGAGCGAACAAACATCCTGGATGGCTTAACTCCAATGTAAAAATGCATATAAAAGCAAAGGAGAAGGCCTTAAAAAAATACAAGGTTCAGGGATCATCCTCAGCATTCAGAATTTATAAAGAATGCAATAAGAAATGTAAGGGTGCAATTAGGATGGCTAAGATAGAACATGAAAGACACATAGCGGAGGAGAGCAAAAAAAATCCCAAGAAATTCTTTAAGTATGTAAACAGTAAAAAAGGGAGGACAGACCATATTGGCGCCATAAAGAATGAGGAAGGACATCTGGTTACAAAGGATGGGGAGATGGCAGAGGTATTGAATTTATTCTTCTCCTCAGTATTCACGAGTGAATCGGGGGGCTTCAGTAACCAAAACTGCAGTGTTTATCTTCATGACACAACACAGGAAGCACCTACATGGTTAACAGAGGACGGAATTAAAATTAGACTTGAGAAACTTAACATTAACCACTTGCCGACCGCCGCACACAGATGTACGTCGACAAAGCGGCACGGGCAGGCATAAGGGCTTACCTGTACGTCCCTGCCTGCCCGCGGGTGGGGGGTCCGATCGGACCCCCCCCCGGTGCCTGCGGCGGTCGACAAATGTCCCCCGGCGATCGGTGGTGAGGGGGAGGCCATCCATTCGTGGCCCCCCCCTCGCGATCGCTCCCAGCCAATGGGATCATTTCCCTGCCTCTGTATTGTACACAGAGGCAGAGGAAATGATGTTATCTCTCCTCGGCTCGGTATTTTCCGTTCCGGGCCGAGGAGAGAAGACTGTAATGTGAGTGCACAACACACACACACACAGTAGAACATGCCAGGCACACATTACGCCCCGATCCCCCCCCCCGATCGCCCCCCGATCCCCCCCAATCACCCCCCCCCCTGTCACAAACTGACACAAAGCAGGTTTTTTTTTTTTTTTTTTCTGATTACTGTATTGGTGTCAGTTTGTGACAGTTAGTGTGTTAGGGCAGTGAATGTTAGGCCCCCTTTAGGTCTAGGGTACCCCCCTACCCCCCCTAATAAAGTTTTAACCCCTTGATCACCCCCCGTCACCAGTGTTGCTAAGCGATCATTTTTCTGATCGCTGTATTAGTGTCGCTGGTGACGCTAGTCAGGGAGGTAAATATTTAGGTTCGCCGTCAGCGTTTTATAGCGACAGGGACCCACATATACTACCTAATAAATGTTTTAACCCCTTGATTGCCCCCTAGTTAACCCTTTCACCACTGATCACCGTATAACTGTTACGGGTGACGCTGGTTAGTTCGTTTATTTTTTATAGTGTCAGGGCACCCGCCGTTTATTACCAAATAAAGGTTTAGCCCCCTGATCGCCCGGCGGTGATATGCGTCGCCCCAGGCAGCGTCAGATTAGCGCCAGTACCGCTAACACCCACGCACGCAGCATGCGCCTCCCTTAGTGGTATAGTATCTGTACGGATCAATATCTGATCCAATCAGATCTATACTAGCGTCCCCAGCAGTTTAGGGTTCCCGAAAACGCAGTGTTAGCGGGATCAGCCCAGATACCTGCTAGCACCTGCGTTTTGCCCCTCCGCCCGGCCCACCCAAGTGCAGTATCGATCGATCACTGTCACTTACAAAACACTAAACGCATAACTGCAGCGTTCGCATAGTCAGGCCTGATCCCTGCGATCGCTAACAGTTTTTTTGGTAGCGTTTTGGTGAACTGGCAAGCACCAGCCCCAGGCAGCGTCAGGTTAGCGCCAGTAGCGCTAACACCCACGCACGCACCGTACACCTCCCTTAGTGGTATAGTATCTGAACGGATCAATATCTGATTCGATCAGATCTATACTAGCGTCCCCAGCAGTTTAGGGTTCCCAAACACGCAGTGTTAGCGGGATCAGCCCAGATACCTGCTAGCACCTGCGTTTTGCCCCTCCGCCCGGCCCAGCCCACCCAAGTGCAGTATCGATCGATCACTGTCACTTACAAAACACTAAACGCATAACTGCAGCGTTCGCAGAGTCAGGCCTGATCCCTGCGATCGCTAACAGTTTTTTTGGTAGCGTTTTGGTGAACTGGCAAGCACCAGCCCCAGGCAGCGTCAGATTAGCGCCAGTACCGCTAACACCCACGCACGCAGCATACGCCTCCCTTAGTGGTATAGTATCTGAACGGATCAATATCTGATCCGATCAGATCTATACTAGCATCCCAAGCAGTTTAGGGTTCCCAAAAACGCAGTGTTAGCGGGATCAGCCCAGATACCTGCTAGCACCTGCGTTTTGCCCCTCCGCCCGGCCCGGCCCAGCCCACCCAAGTGCAGTATCGATCGATCACTGTCACTTACAGAACACTAAACGCATAACTGCAGCGTTCGCAGAGTCAGGCCTGATCCCTGCGATCGCTAACAGTTTTTTTGGTAGCGTTTTGGTGAACTGGCAAGCGCCAGCGGCCTAGTACACCCCGGTCGTAGTCAAACCAGCACTGCAGTAACACTTGGTGACGTGGCGAGTCCCATAAGTGCAGTTCAAGCTGGTGAGGTGGCAAGCACAAGTAGTGTCCCGCTGCCACCAAAAAGACAAACACAGGCCCGTCGTGCCCATAGTGCCCTTCCTGCTGCATTCGCCGATCCTAATTGGGAACCCACCGCTTCTGCAGCGCCCGTACTTCCCCCATTCACATCCCCAACCAAATGCAGTCGGCTGCATGAGAGGCATTTTCTTTATGTCCTCCCGAGTACCCCTACCCAGCGAACCCCCCCAAAAAAGATGTTGTGTCTGCAGCAAGCGCGGATATAGACGTGACACCCGCTATTATTGTCCCTCCTGTCCTGACAATCCTGGTCTTTGCATTGGTGAATATTTTGAACGCTACCATGCACTAGTTGAGTATTAGCGTAGGGTACAGCACTGCACAGACTAGGCCCACTTTCACAGGGTCTCCCAAGATGCCATCGCATTTTGAGAGACCCGAACCTGGAACCAGTTACAGTTATAAAAGTTAGTTACAAAAAAAAAAAAAAACACATACAAAAATATAAAAAAAAAAAAAAAATAGTTGTCGTTTTATTGTTCTTTCTCTCTCTATTCTCTCTCTCTATTGTTCTGCTCTTTTTTACTGTATTCTATTCTGCAATGTTTTATTGTTATTATGTTTTATCATGTTTGCTTTTCAGGTATGCAATTTTTTATACTTTACCGTTTACTGTGCTTTATTGTTAACCATTTTTTTGTCTTCAGGTACGCCATTCACGACTTTGAGTGGTTATACCAGAATGATGCCTGCAGGTTTAGGTATCATCTTGGTATCATTCTTTTCAGCCAGCGGTCAGCTTTCATGTAAAAGCAATCCTAGCAGCTAATTAGCCTCAATACTGCTTTTACAAGCAGTGGGAGGGAATGCCCCCCCCCCAACGTCTTCCGTGTTTTTCTCTGGCTCTCCTGTCTCAACAGGGAACCTGAAAATGCAGCCGGTGATTCAGCCAGCTGACCATAGAGCTGATCAGAGACCAGAGTGGCTCCAAACATCTCTATGGCCTAAGAAACCGGAAGCTACGAGCATTTTATGACTTAGATTTCGCCGGATGTAAATAGCGCCATTGGGAAATTGGGGAAGCATTTTATCACACCAATCTTGGTGTGGTCAGATGCTTTGAGGGCAGAGGAGAAATCTAGGGTCTAATAGACCCCAATTTTTGCAAAAAAGAGTACCTGTCACTACCTATTGCTATGATAGGGGATATTTACATTCCCTGAGATAGCAATAAAAATGATTTAAAAAAAAAAATGAAAGGAACAGTTTAAAAATAAGATAAAAAAATAATAATAATAAAGAAAAAAAAAAAAAAAAAAAAAAAAGCACCCCTGTCCCCCCTGCTCTCGCGCTAAGGCGAACGCAAGCGTCGGTCTGGCGTCAAATGTAAACAGCAATTGCACCATGCATGTGAGGTATCGCCGCGAAGGTCAGATCGAGGGCAGTAAGTTTAGCAGTAGACCTCCTCTGTAAATCTAAAGTGGTAACCTGTAAAGGCTTTTAAAGGCTTTTAAAAATGTATTTAGTTTGTCGCCACTGCACGTTTGTGCGCAATTTTAAAGCATGTCATGTTTGGTATCCATGTACTCGGCCTAAGATCATCTTTTTTATTTCATCAAACATTTGGGCAATATAGTGTGTTTTAGTGCATTAAAATGTAAAAAAGTGTGTTTTTTCCCCAAAAAATGCGTTTGAAAAATCGCTGCGCAAATACTGTGTGAAAAAAAAAAAATGAAACACCCACCATTTTAATCTGTAGGGCATTTGCTTTAAAAAAAATATATAATGTTTGGGGGTTCAAAGTAATTTTCTTGCAAAAAAAATTTATTTTTTTATGTAAACAATAAGTGTCAGAAAGGGCTTTGTCTTCAAGTGGTTAGAAGAGTGGGTGATGTGTGACATAAGCTTCTAGATGTTGTGCATAAAATGCCAGGACAGTTCAAAACCCCCCCAAATGACCCCATTTTGGAAAGTAGACACCCCAAGCTATTTGCTGAGAGTCATGTTGAGTCCATGGAATAATTTATATTGTGACACAAGTTGCGGGAAAGAGACAATTTTTTATTTTTTTTATTTTTTTTTGCGCAAAGTTGTCACTAAATGATATATTGCTCAAACATGCCATGGGAATATGTGAAATTACACCCCAAAATACATTCTGCTGCTTCTCCTGAGTACGGGGATACCACATGTGTGAGACTTTTTGGGAGCCTAGCCGCGTACGGGACCCCGAAAACCAAGCACCGCCTTCAGGCTTTCTAAGGCCGTAAATTTTTGATTTCACTCTTCACTGCCTATCACAGTTTCGGAGGCCATGGAATGCCCAGGTGGCAAAAAAAACCCCCAAATGACCCCATTTTGGAAAGTAGACACCCCAAGCTATTTGATGAGAGGTATAGTGAGTATTTTGCAGACCTCACTTTTTGTCACAAAGTTTTGAAAATTGAAAAAAGAAAAAAAAAATGTTTTTTTCTCGTCTTTCTTTATTTTCAAAAACAAATGAGAGCTGCAAAATACTCACCATGCCTCTCAGCAAATAGCTTGGGGTGTCTACTTTCCAAAATGGGGTCATTTGGGGGGGGGTTTGTGCCACCTGGGCATTCCATGGCCTCTGAAACTGTGATAGGCAGTGAGGAGTAAAATCAAAAATGTACGCCCTTAGAAATCCTGAAGGCAGTGATTGGTTTTCGGGGTCCCGTACGCGGCTAGGCTCCGAAAAAGTCCCACACATGTGGTATCCCCATACTCAGGAGAAGCAGCTAAATGTATTTTGGGGTGCAATTCCACATATGCCCATGGCCTGTGTGAGCAATATATCATTTAGTGACAACTTTGTGCAAAAAAAAAAAAAAAAAAAAAAATTTGTCACTTTCCCGCAACTTGTGTCAAAATATAAAACATTCCATGGACTCAACATGCCTCAAAGCAAATAGCTTGGGGTGTCTACTTTCCAAAATGGGGTCATTTGGGGGGGGTTATGTCATCTGGGCATTTTATGGCCTTCAAAACTGTGATAGGTAGTGAGGAGTAAAATCAAAAATGTACGCCCTTAGAAATCCTGAAGGCAGTGATTGGTTTTCGGGGCCCCGTACGCGGCTAGGCTCCCAAAAAGTCCCACACATGTGGTATCCCCGTACTCAGGAGAAGCAGCTAAATGTATTTTGGGGTGCAATTCCACATATGCCCATGGCCTGTGTGAGCAATATATCATTTAGTGACAACTTTTTGTAATTTTTTTTTTTTTTTTGTCATTATTCAATCACTTGGGACAAAAAAAATGAATATTCAATGGGCTCAACATGCCTCTCAGCAAATTCCTTGGGGTGTCTACTTTCCAAAATGGGGTCATTTGTGGGGGTTTTGTACTGCCCTGCCATTTTAGCACCTCAAGAAACGACATAGGCAGTCATAAATTAAAGGCTGTGTAAATTCCAGAAAATGTACCCTAGTTTGTAGACGCTATAACTTTTGCGCAAACCAATAAATATACACTTATTGACATTTTTTTTTACCAAAGACATGTGGCCGAATACATTTTGGCCTAAATGTATGACTAAAATTGAGTTTATTGGATTTTTTTTTAGAACAAAAAGTAGAAAATATCATTTTTTTTCAAAATTTTCGGTCTTTTTCCGTGTATAGCGCAAAAAATAATTGTGGGAAGAAAAGGACGCAAATTCCGTTTGGGTACACCATTGCATGACCGCGCAATTAGCAGTTAAAGCGACGCAGTCCCGAATTGTAAAAAGTGCTCTGGTCAGGAAGGGGGTAAATCCTTCCGGGGCTGAAGTGGTTAATAAATCACCGGGACCAGATGGCTTGCATCCGAGGGTACTTAGGGAACTCAGTCAGGTGATTGCCAGACCGTTGTTCCTAATTTTTACAGACAGTCTATTGACTGGAATGGTACCAGCTGATTGGAGAAAAGCCAATGTAGCACCAATATTTAAAAAGGGCCCAAAAACCATCCCTGGGAATTACAGACCAGTTAGCCTAACATCAATAGTATGTAAACTCTTGGAGGGGATGATAAGGGACTATATACAAGATTTTAGTAATAAGAATGATATCATTAGCAGTAATCAGCATGGATTCATGAAGAATCGTTCTTGCCAAACCAATCTATTAACCTTCTATGAGGAGGTGAGTTGCCATCTAGATAAAGGAAGGCCCGTAGACGTGGTGTATCTGGATTTTGCAAAAGCATTTGACACAGTTCCCCATAAACGTTTACTGTACAAAATAAGGTGCGTTGGCATGGACCATAGGGTGAGTACATGGATTGAAAACTGGCTACAAGGGCGTGTTCAGAGGGTGGTGATAAATGGGGAGTACTCAGAATGGTCAGGGGTGGGTAGTGGGGTCCCCCAGGGTTCTGTGCTGGGACCAATCCTATTTAATTTGTTCATAAATGACCTGGAGGATGGGATAAACAGTTCCATCTCTGTATTTGCAGACGATACTAAGCTAAGCAGGGCAATAACTTCTCCGCAGGATGTGGAAATCTTGCAAAAAGACCTGAACAAATTAATGGGGTGGGCGACTACATGGCAAATGAGGTTCAATGTAGAAAAATGTAAAATAATGCATTTGGGTGTCAAAAATATGAATGCAATCTATACACTGGGGGGAGAACCTCTGGGGGAATCTAGGATGGAAAAGGACTTGGGGGTCCTAGTGGATGATAGGCTCAGCAACGGCATGCAATGCCAAGCTGCTGCTAATAAAGCAAACAGAATATTGGCATGCATTAAAAGGGGGATCAACTGCAGAGATAAAACGATAATTCTCCCGCTCTACAAGACTCTGGTCCGCCCGCACCTGGAGTATGCTGTCCAGTTCTGGGCACCAGTCCTCAGGAGGGACGTACTGGAAATGGAGCGAGTACAAAGAAGGGCAACAAAGCTAATAAAGGGTCTGGAGGATCTTAGTTATGAGGAAAGGTTGCGAGCACTGAACTTATTCTCTCTGGAGAAGAGACGCTTGAGAGGGGATATGATTTCAATTTACAAATACTGTACTGGTGACCCCACAATAGGGATAAAACTTTTTCGCAGAAGAGAGTTTAATAAGACTCGTGGCCACTCATTACAATTAGAAGAAAAGAGGTTTAACCTTAAACTACGTAGAGGGTTCTTTACTGTAAGAGCGGCAAGGATGTGGAATTCCCTTCCACAGGCGGTGGTCTCAGCGGGGAGCATTGATAGCTTCAAGAAACTATTAGATAATCACCTGAATGACCGCAATATACAGGGATATGTAATGTAATACTGACACATAATCACACACATAGGTTGGACTTGATGGACTTGTGTCTTTTTTCAACCTCACCTACTATGTAACTATGTACTATGTAACTATATACAAACTGTTGTAATTCCTACACTGTTCACCTGATTTGGACGTAAATACCCTCAAATTAAAGCTGAAAGTCTGCAGTTAAAGGACATCTTGTTAATTTAATTTCAAATCTATTGTGGTGGTGTATAGAGCCAAAAAGATTACAATTGTGTTGATGTCCCAATATTTATGGACCTGACTGTATATATATATATATATATATATATATATATATATATATATATGTATATATATATATATATACTGTATATGTATATGTATATGTATATATATATATATATATATATATATATATATATATATATATATATATATATATATATATATATATATATATATATATATATATATATATATATATATATATATATATATATATATATATATATATATATGTATATATATATATATATATATATATATATATATATATATGTATATATATATATATATATGTATATATATATATATATGTATATATATATATATATATGTATATATATATATATATATATGTATATATATATATATATATATATATATATGTATATATATATATATATATATATGTATATATATATATATACTGATACTGCAGCTAGCAAAATCAACTGCCTGTGCAGAGGTCGCACTACCCCAACGTTAAAATAATGTAGCTGCCTGCGGTAGTGATAGGATCAGGAAAACACCACCAACCTTCTACAGGTAGCTTTAGCTGAACACTGTTTTGAGGTCGCACTACACTAACGTGTAAATAATGTAGCTGCCTGCGGTAGTGATGGGATCAGGAAAACACCACCAACCTTCTACAGGTAGCTTTAACTGAACACTGTGCAGAGGTCGCACTACACTAACGTGTAAATAATGTAGCTGCCTGCGGTAGTGATAGGATCAGGAAAACACCACCAACCTTCTACAGGTAGCTTTAGCTGAACACTGTGCAGAGGTCGCAGTACACTAACGTGTAAATAATGTAGCTGCCAGCGGTAGTGATAGGATCAGGAAAACACCACCAACCTTCTACAGGTAGCTTTAGCCGAACACTGTTTTGAGGACGCACTACACTAACGTGTAAACAATGTAGCTGCCTGCGTTAGTGATAGAATCAGGAAAACACCACCAACCTTCTACAGGTAGCTTTAGCCGAACACTGTTTTGAGGACGCACTACACTAACGTGTAAACAATGTAGCTGCCTGCGTTAGTGATAGAATCAGGAAAACACCACCAACCTTCTACAGGTAGCTGTAACTGAACACTGTGCAGAGGTCGCACTACACTAACGTGTAAATAATGTAGCTGCTTGCGGTAGTGATAGGATCAGGAAAACACCACCAACCTTCTACAGGTAGCTTTAGCTGAACACTGTGCAGAGGTTGCACTACACTAACGTGTAAATAATGTAGCTGCCTGCGGTAGTCATAGGATCAGGAAAACACCACCAACCTTCTACAGGTAGCTTTAGCTGAACACTGTGCAGAGGTCGCACTACACTAACGTGTAAATAATGTAGCTGCCAGCGGTAGTGATAGGATCAGGAAAACACCACCAACCTTCTACAGGTAGCTTTAGCCGAACACTGTTTTGAGGACGCACTACACTAACGTGTAAACAATGTAGCTGCCTGCGTTAGTGATAGAATCAGGAAAACACCACCAACCTTCTACAGGTAGCTGTAACTGAACACTGTGCAGAGGTCGCACTACACTAACGTGTAAATAATGTAGCTGCTTGCGGTAGTGATAGGATCAGGAAAACACCACCAACCTTCTACAGGTAGCTTTAGCTGAACACTGTGCAGAGGTTGCACTACACTAACGTGTAAATAATGTAGCTGCTTGCGGTAGTCATAGGATCAGGAAAGCACCACCAACCTTCTACAGGTAGCTTTAGGCCCCTTTCACACTTATACGACCTCAAAGTTGCGCGATTTTACCGCGATTTGCCGCGATTTTACCGCGATTTGGGAGCAGTACTACTTTGTACAACTTTGCCACGTTTTTGGCATTAACAAATGAAAACATACAGTAGTTGGTATGAATCATAAGGGGGAACTCCACGCCAAGTTTTAAATAAAAAAACTGGCGTGGGTTACCCCCCAGGGGCATACCAGGCCCTTAGGTCTGGTATGGATTGTAAGGGGAACCCCCTACACCGAAAAATCGGCTCGGGGGTCCCCCCAAAATCCATACCATACCCTTATCCGAGCACGCAGCCCGGCCGGACAGGAATGGGGGTGGGGACGAGCTAGCGCCCCCCCTCCTGGACCGTACCAGGCCGCATGCCCTCAACATGGGAGGTGGGTGCTTTGGGGCATGGGGGGCGCCCTGCGGCCCCCCATGGCGGTGACCCCGCCCCCTTATGCCGTCACAGTCCCTGGGCATGCTGGGACTGTGACGTTTTAGGAGGCGTGGTCACCGGGTGATGACCACGCCCCCTTATGACGGCACAGTCCCAGCATGCCCCGGGACAGTGACCTCATAAGGGGGCGGGGTCACCACCTATATAAGTCCGTTGCGGAGCGTTCAGAGACCATTCCAGCTGGAGAGAGCGTCGTGTCAACATCTCTGGAAGAAAAGAAGAAGGCAGAAGGCAGAAGTCCGGACCACCGCTAGCAATTGAGCTGCAGAAGATAGCGGAGGAGCCGGCAGAAGATCAGGACACCGGGAGGAGACGCCGGAGAGACCCCCGAAGTCGGAAGAGGACCCCCGAAGTCGGAAGAAGATCCCGGAGCTGCCTAATAAATTATTTTAAAAACCTGTGTACTGTGTTTTTTATTGACGCTTTTTTCCCTAGGTGAATGGGTAGGGGTACCATGTACCCCATACTCATTCACATAGGGTGGGGGGCTGGGATCTGGGGGCTCCCTTATTAAAGGGGGCTCTCAGATTCCGATAAGCCCCCCACCCGCAGACCCCGACAACCAACGGCCAGGGTTGTCGGGAAAAGGCCCTTGTCCTCATCAACATGGGGACAAGGAGCTTTGGGGTGGGGGGGGCCCCGCAGGGTGCCCCCCATGCCCTAAAGCACCCACCCCCCCCATGTTGAGGGCATGCGGCCTGGTACGGTCCAGGAGGGGGGGGGGGGCGCTCGCTCGTCCCCACCCCCATTCCTGACCGGCCGGGCTGCGTGCTCGGATAAGGGTCTGGTATGGATTTTGGGGGGGACCCCACGCCGATTTTTCAGCGTAGGGGGTTCCCCTTAGATCCATACGAGACCTAAGGGCCTGGTATGCCCCTGGGGGGGAACCCACGCTGGTTTTTTCATTTAAAACTTGGCTCGGCGTTCCCCCTCTGGATTCATACCAGACAGCTGTCAGCACTGCCTGTCGCTCATCGGGAAAGGAAAAAAAAGTTTTCCTTTCCCGATCAGCGAGCCAGGCTTGTGCTTACAAAGTCGTACTGAAGTCGTGTCTATATTATTCAGGCACGATTTGCATGCTACTTCAGGGTTTAACATTGAGGTCTATGGAGTACAACTCGCATAGAAGTTGGACCAAAGTAGTGCAGGGACTACTTTCAAGTCGGCACGACTTAAAGTCGTGCCAATATGAATGGTAGTCATTGAAAATCATGGAGAATGACTTGTCATACGATTTTGCAGTACAAAATCGTGGGACGAGTCGTATAAGTGTGAAAGGGGCCTTAGCTGAACACTGTGCAGAGGTCGCACTACACTAACGTGTAAATAATGTAGCTGCCTGCGGTAGTGATAGTATCAGGAAAACACCACCAACCTTCTACAGGTAGCTTTAGCTAAACACTGTGCAGAGGTCGCACTACACTAACTTGTAGCTTTAGCTGAACACTGTGCACTATACTAACTTGTAGCTTTAGCTGAACACTGTTCAGAGGACGCACTACACTAACTTGTAGCTTTAGCTGAACACTGTGCAGAGGTCGCACTACACTAACTTGTAGCTTTAGCTAAACACTGTGCACTACATTAACTTGTAGCTTTAGCTGAACACTGTGCAGAGGTCGCACTACACTAACTTGTAGCTTTAGCTGAACACTGTGCACTACACTAACTTGTAGCTTTAGCTGAACACTGTGCACTACACTAACTTGTAGCTTTAGCTGAACACTGTGAAGAGGTCACACTACACTAACTTGTAGCTTTAGCTGAACACTGTGAGGAGGACGCACTACACTAACTTGTAGCTTTAGCCAAACACTGTGCAGAGGTCGCACTACACTAACTTGTAGCTTTAGCTGAATACTGTGCACTACACTAACTTGTAGCTTTAGCTGAACACTGTTCAGAGGACGCACTACACTAACTTGTAGCTTTAGCTGAACACTGTGCACTACACTAACTTGTAGCTTTAGCTGAATACTGTGCACTACACTAACTTGTAGCTTTAGCTGAACACTGTTCAGAGGACGCACTACACTAACTTGTAGCTTTAGCTGAACACTGTGCACTACACTAACTTGTAGCTTTAGCTGAACACTGTGCAGAGGTCACACTACTCTAACTTGTAGGTTTAGCTAAACACTGTGCACTACACCAACTTGTAGCTTTAGCTGAACACTGTGAGGAGGACGCACTACACTAACTGTAAATAGTGTAGCTGCCTGACTGTGGTACTAATAGGATCAGAAGAACACCAGCAATTTTCTTCAGGTAGCTGTACTGTAACAACACCGGCCTGCCTGTCAGTAGGAAGATAATAACAGGAACGGATCTAGCTAAACTGAATACAGTGTATATATATATATATATATATATATATACACATATATACAACACCTGGGATGCATATATATACACAATACACTGTAAGTGCAGCTTACTGACTGACTGTCCTGCCTAATCTATCTAACTTAAATCAAATGACACTGCCTCTCTGTCTCTCAACACCGGAACACACTACACAGGGCCCCCTGAGCCATAATTGGCCAAAGTCAGCCTGGCTTTGGCCAATTGCAGCTCTCTCTACAGACGACTCTGTGATTGGCCAAGCATGCGGGTCATAGTGCATGCTTGGCCAATCATCAGCCAGCAATGCACTGCGATGCCACAGTGAATTATGGGCCGTGACGCACCACACGAATTTGGCGCGAATGGCCCATATCGTTCGCAATTCGGCGAACGGGCAAACAGACGATGTTCAAGTCAAACATGGGTTCAACGTGAACACAAAGCTCATCCCTAATGTCCATAATGCTGGAATCAAAACATAGTGGAGTGTGGCTATACTGTACTTACCCTCAATAGGAGCTCCGCAAAATAATGGTCAGCCAGCAATCCTAATGGCCCTGTATGAAAGTGGCTGCTGGATGGATGCTTATAAGGCGAAGGAGAACAATGAAAACGTCTCCTCCACAGGTGAAACCTTAAGCATCATCAATGTCCGGGCCCCAGCAACCAGCAGGGTCCGCCGCATGATGGGAAACATCATGGCGGAGTGGCGCGCAACGTAGCCCCGCCCCTAAGGGCGGGATGATGTCACGAGCTTGACCACTGCAGATGTCACAATGCCGCATCAGTATGCCACCATCAAAGTGAGGGCTGGAAGATATCCAAGCCTCGCTATGGCATAAAGCCAGGATGGATCCACCCATGGAAGATATGGCCGAAACAGCCACAGGGATCACTGGAGACAATGCTGCAGTGGGCTGAATGTGAAGCCTAGATGTAAATGAATAGGCATCCATAAGTGAGCTGAAAGGCTACACCGATCATGTCGGTGGTCTAGGTGCACTGGGCAGGATGATGTCCAAAAAACACAGGGGGGGGGAGGGAGAGCTAAGTGCTCCATTGGTATAAGAAAAGGCCAAGCGACATGAATATATGCATGCATATATAAGGAACCGTTCACATATTTAGGTAGTAAAGGAAAATAAGGTCAATAAGTCAACAAGGGGGCGTGGCTTGCCACGCAGCGGAGATGGCAGCACAGTGAAGGAGCTCTGCAGCCTTCTACCTGTCTCTCTGCACATTGCACCTGGGATAATGAGTAAGAAGTGTTATCATACGCCAAACACTAGATCTCGCCTCTCTTCGGCTGCGCACAGTGGGAGAAATATATCAGATCTCTTTAAGAGCCAGGCGCCTTCATGGAACAGCATGCCTGGAAGCAAGATGGCGCCGCCACACGTGGAGGCTGCCTTCAGCGAGGACTCGCAATCTACTACAGAGGATAACGGTAGGGGAATCCCCCACCCTGACCTCCCCCTAACATATGCAGACATGTCTGGCTTTGCTGCAGACATTAAATCCACTTTCTCAGCGCCCATCTTGGATCTTATAACCAACCTGCTAGTTCTTACAGAAAAGATGGCCTCTGTTGTGGCAGCTAGGAAGCTAAGGGAGAAAGCCATAGATAGACTAGAGAAGGTAACAACCTCACACTCCCTTTATTTCATAGAAATGAACAGACACCTTGAGGATCTAGGTAACAGGGGGAGATGGAACAATATCAGAGTCAGGGGGATCCCAGAATCTGTGGAAGCGGAGAAAATTGTACTGGCCCTACAGAGGGTATTTAATAGCCTGCTGGACAGACCTGAAGATACAAAAATTGAATTTGTAAGGGCTCCCAGAGCACTCAGGGCCAGAGGCCCAGACACCATACTGCCCCGGGATATCATTTGCTGCTTACAAAACTTCTCAATAAAATAAGACATCATGCGTAAGGCCTGCAGGAATGAACAATTTATCTTCAATGGACAGACAATTATGCTTTTTCACTACCTTTCCCAGATAACTCTGAAAAACTGCAGGGCTCTCGCCCCCTCCTGGATAAACTATGAGAGAAAGACTTAAGGTATCCCTGGCATTTTCCATTTGCTCTGCTGGTAACTCATAACGGTCAGCAGCACTCCCTACGCTCGCCAAAGGACCTTCTGGAATTCTGCTACTCGCTTTAACTTGGCACGATCGATCTCCCAGAATGGTACCAAGAATTCCACCTGCCACCCATAGAAAGCCCTCCTAGATCCCCTTTTACATCGCCAGAGAAACGTCAGTCTAAAAAGATGAAATCCACCCGCCAGGGAGGCTCCCAAGCAGGAACTCCAAACAACAGGGCCCACTCTTGCAGAACATTCGACCGATGTGGAAGACATCCGACCAGCAGTTAACTACCTTTGCCAGTCGTTGGTATGCTGCCTCCACCACAGGCTTCAGCTTTTCGAGCTCATAAGTAATCCACACCTTTAGGTTCTTTAATAACTGACCAACGAACAATCTGACTGTTACTACCACCATCCCTCAGTCCCTTAATAGCTGAAGAACTCCACTTACACCACACGGAGCAGATGGCATGGTTCAGTTTTCTGATACATCCTTGTCTGAGGTACAAGGCTAGTCTCTTCAGTCGCTTCAACCTAAGTGCCTATATCATTCTCAAGCTATGACATTGGGATGGCTTTTACAGCATCTACATGTTTTTTGTTCACATACATCAGACTTGCTGGATGAGTAAAACTCCTCAAGTTTGCTTTTGAAATACCTTGGGTTAAACTCTAGGTGGTATAATGCAGGTTTGCTCTGGCACCGCAGGAAGAAAGGCAGAGGGAGATTAGGGAAGTAAACAAGTGGCTGAAGTGCTGGTGTAGTAAGGAGGGTTTTGGGTTCCTGGAGGACTGGGCCGACTTCTCAGTCGGTAACCGGTACTATAGAAGGGACGGACTGCACCTAAATGAGGAGGGTGCAGATCTGCTGGGAATGAAGATGGCCAAAAAGTTAGAGGGGTTTTTAAACTAGGCGATGGGGGGAGGGTCCAGAGACAGTGATAGCCAGCGCGGAAGATATTCCAGAGGGTAGTATTGGGGGCATTAGTGGTAGGTTAACCAAAGCACAAAAACACAAGGTGAGTATAGTAGCAAGTCCTAGTTGCAATCTTGAAACACCCAATACGAGGACAATATGCGACCGGTCTAAACTATGTGGCATGTTCACCAATGCCAGGAGCATGGCGGACAAGATGGGTGAACTAGAGATACTGTTGTACAAGGAGGATTTGGATTTTGTGGGAATTTCAGAGACCTGGTTCAACAGCTCTCATGATTGGCTGGCAAACATTCAAGGGTATACCCTATACCTCAAGGATAGAGAGGGTAAAAAAGGGGGAGGGGTATGCCTATATATCAAGAATAATGTACAAGTGAATGTGAGAGATGACATCACTGAGGGGGCTAGGGAGGAGGTGGAATCTTTATGGGTAGAGCTCCAAAGGGATGAAGCTAAGGGGAAAATAATACTGAGAGTATGCTATAGGCCCCCTAACCTGAGGGAGAGACGGATCTCCTATCACAAATGGATTAGCAGCAACGATGGGAAGTGTTATCATAATCGGGGATTTTAATTATCCAGACATAGACTGGGCGGAGGGAACCGCGCATTCATTTAAGGCTCGCCAGTTCCTTAGTGTCTTGCAGGACAATTTTATGGGTCAGATGGTAGGCGCACCAACTAGAAATAAAACATTACTAGATCTACTGATTACCAACAATACAGACCTGATAACAGATGTGGAAATACGGGGCAATTTAGGTAACAGCGATCACAGGTCAATTAGTTTCAGTATAAATCACACAAATAGGAAACATGAAGGGAACACAAAGACACTGAATTTCAAAAGAGCCAACTTCCCTAAACTACAAACCTTGCTAAAAGGCATAAATTGGGATAAAATATTAGGAACAAAGAATACGGAGGAGAGATGGGTTTGCTTTAAGAGCATATTAAATAAGGGCATTAGCCAATGTATCCCATTGGGTAATAAATTTAAAAGAGCGAACAAACATCCTGGATGGCTTAACTCCAATGTAAAAATGCATATAAAAGCAAAGGAGAAGGCCTTAAAAAAATACAAGGTTGAGGGATCATCCTCAGCATTCATAATTTATAAAGAATGCAATAAGAAATGTAAGGGTGCAATTAGGATGGCTAAGATAGAACATGAAAGACACATAGCGGAGGAGAGCAAAAAAAATCCCAAGAAATTCTTTAAGTATGTAAACAGTAAAAAAGGGAGGGCAGACCATATTGGCCCCATAAAGAATGAGGAAGGACATCTGGTTACTAAGGATGGGGAGATGGCAAAGGTATTGAATTTATTCTTCTCCTCAGTCTTCACGAGTGAATCGGGGGGCTTCAGTAACCAAAACTGCAGTGTTTATCCTCATGACACAACACAGGAAGCACCTAAATGGTTAACAGAGGACGGAATTAAAATTAGACTTGAGAAACTTAACATTAATAAATCAGCGGGACCAGATGGCTTGCATCGGAGGGTACTTAGGGAACTCAGTCAGGTGATTGCCAGATCGTTGTTCCTAATTTTTACAGACAGTCTATTGACTGGAATGGTACCAGCTGATTGGAGAAAAGCCAATGTAGCACCAATATTTAAAAAGGGCCCAAAAACCATCCCTGGGAATTACAGACCAGTTAGCCTAACATCAATAGTATGTAAACTTTTGGAGGGGATGATAAGGGACTATATACAAGATTTTAGTAATAAGAATGATATCATTAGCAGTAATCAGCATGGATTCATGAAGAATCGTTCTTGCCAAACCAATCTATTAACCTTCTATGAGGAGGTGAGTTGCCATCTAGATAAAGGAAGGCCCGTAGACGTGGTGTATCTGGATTTTGCAAAAGCATTTGACACAGTTCCCCATAAACTTTTACTGTACAAAGGTGCGTTGGCATGGACTATAGGGTGAGTACATGGATTGAAAACTGGCTACAAGGGCGTGTTCAGAGGGTGGTGATAAATGGGGAGTACTCAGAATGGTCAGGGGTGGGTAGTGGGGTTCCCCAGGGTTCTGTGCTGGGACCAATCCTATTTAATTTGTTCATAAACGACCTGGAGAATGGGATAAACAGTTCAATCTCTGTATTTGCAGACGATACTAAGCTAAGCAGGGCAATAACTTCTCCGCAGGATGTGGAAATCTTGCAAAAAGACCTGAACAAATTAATGGGGTGGGCGACTACATGGCAAATGAGGTTCAATGTAGAAAAATGTAAAATAATGCATTTGGGTGGCAAAAATATGAATGCAATCTATACACTGGGGGGAGAACCTCTGGGGGAATCTAGGATGGAAAAGGACCTGGGGGTCCTAGTAGATGATAGGCTCAGCAATGGCATGCAATGCCAAGCTGCTGCTAATAAAGCAAACAGAATATTGGCATGCATTAAAAGGGGGATCAACTGCAGAGATAAAACGATAATTCTCCCGCTCTACAAGACTCTGGTCCGGCCGCACCTGGAGTATGCTGTCCAGTTCTGGGCACCAGTCCTCAGGAGGGACGTACTGGAAATGGAGCGAGTACAAAGAAGGGCAACAAAGCTAATAAAGGGTCTGGAGGATCTTAGTTATGAGGAAAGGTTGCGAGCACTGAACTTATTCTCTCTGGAGAAGAGACGCTTGAGAGGGGATATGATTTCAATTTACAAATACTGTACTGGTGACTAGGGATGAGCCGAACACCCCCCTGTTCGGTTCGCACCAGAACATGCGAACAGGAAAAAAATTTGTTCGAACACGCGAACACCGTTAAAGTCTATGGGACACGAACATGAATAATCAAAAGTGCTAATTTTAAAGGCTAATATGCAAGTTATTGTCAATAAAAGTGTTTGGGGACCTGGGTCCTGCCCCAGGGGACATGAATCAATGCAAAAAAAAGTTTTAAAAACGGCCGTTTTTTCAGGAGCAGTGATTTTAATAATGCTTAAAGTCAAACAATAAAAGTGTAATATCCCTATAAATTTCGTACCTGGGGGGTGTCTATAGTATGCCTGTAAAGGGGCGCATGTTTCCTGTGTTTAGAACAGTCTGACAGCAAAATTACATTTTGAAGGAAAAAACTCATTTAAAACTACCCGCGGCTATTGCATTGCCGACAATACACATAGAAGTTCATTGATAAAAATGGCATGGGAATTCCCCACAGGGCAACCCCGAACCAAAATTAAAAAAAAAAAATGATGTGGGAGTCCCCCTAAATTCCATACAAGGCCCTTCAGGTCTGGTATGGATATTAAGGGGAACCCCAGCCAAAATTTAAAAAAAAAATTGACGTGGGGTTCCCCCTAAATTCCATACCAGACCCTTCAGGTCTGGTATGGATTTTAAGGGGAACCCCGCGCCAAAAAAAAAAAAAAAAACGGCGTGGGGTCTCCCTAAAAATCCATACCAGACCCTTATCCGAGCACGCAACCTGGCAGGCCGCAGGAAAAGAGGGGGGGACGAGAGTGCGGCCCCCCCCCCTCCTGAACCGTACCAGGCCACATGCCCTCAACATTGGGAGGGTGCTTTGGGGTAGCCCCCCAAAACACCTTGTCCCCATGTTGATGAAGACAAGGGCCTCATCCCCACAACCCTGGCCGGTGGTTGTGGGGGTCTGCGGGCGGGGGGCTTATCGGAATCTGGAAGCCCCCTTTAACAAGGGGACCCCCAGATCCCGCCCCCCCCCTGTGTGAAATGGTAAGGGGGTACTTACCCCTACCATTTCACTAAAAAACTGTCAAAAATGTTAAAAATGACAAGAGACAGTTTTTGACAATTCCTTTATTTAAATGCTTCTTCTTTCTTCCTTCATCTTCTTCTTCTTCTGGTTCTTCTGGCTCTTCTGGTTCTTCCTCCGGCGTTCTCGTCCAGCATCTCCTCCGCGGCGTCTTCTATCTTCTTCTCCTCGGGCCGCTCCGCACCCATGGCATGAGGGGAGGCTCCCGCTCTTCTCTTCATCTTCTTCTCTTCTTCATCTTCTTCTTCATCTTCTTCTTCTTCTTCTCTTCTTCCTTCTTCTCTTCTTCATTTCTTCTCCGGGCCGCTCCGCAGCCATGCTGGCATGGTGGGAGGCTCCCGCTGTGTGACGGCGTCTCTTCGTCTGACGGTTCTTAAATAATGGGGGGCGGGGCCACCCGGTGACCCCGCCCCCCCTCTGACGCACGGGACATGACGGGACTTCCCTGTGGCATTCCCCGTGACGTCACAGGGAAGTCCCGTCAAGTCACCGTGCGTCAGAGGGGGGCGGGGTCACCGGGTGGCCCCGCCCCCCGTTATTTAAGAACCGTCAGACGAAGAGACGTCGTCACACAGCGGGAGCCTCCCACCATGCCAGCATGGGTGCGGAGCGGCCCGGAGAAGAAATGAAGAAGAGAAGAAGGAAGAAGAGAAGAAGAAGAAGAAGAAGAAGAAGATGAAGAAGAAGATAAAGAAGAGAAGAAGATGAAGAGAAGAGCGGGAGCCTCCCCCCCCATGCCATGGGTGCGGAGCGGCCCGAGGAGAAGAAGATAGAAGACGCCGCGGAGGAGATGCTGGACGAGAACGCCGGAGGAAGAACCAAAAGAGCCAGAAGAACCAGAAGAAGATGAAGGAGAAAGAAGAAGCATTTAAATAAAGGAATTGTCAAAAACTGTCTCTTGTCATTTTTAACATTTTTGACAGTTTTTTAGTGAAATGGTAGGGGTAAGTACCCCCTTACCATTTCACACAGGGGGGGGGGCGGGATCTGGGGGTCCCCTTGTTAAAGGGGGCTTCCAGATTCCGATAAGCCCCCCGCCCGCAGACCCCCACAACCACCGGCCAGGGTTGTGGGGATGAGGCCCTTGTCTTCATCAACATGGGGACAAGGTGTTTTGGGGGGCTACCCCAAAGCACCCTCCCAATGTTGAGGGCATGTGGCCTGGTACGGTTCAGGAGGGGGGGGGGCGCACTCTCGTCCCCCCCTCTTTTCCTGCGGCCTGCCAGGTTGCGTGCTCGGATAAGGGTCTGGTATGGATTTTTAGGGGGACCCCACGCCGTTTTTTTTTTTTTTTTGGCGCGGGGTTCCCCTTAAAATCCATACCAGACCTGAAGGGCCTTGTATGGAATTTAGGGGGACCCCCACATCATTTTTTTTTTTTTTTTTTTTGGTTCGGGGTTGCCCTGTGGGGAATTCCCATGCCGTTTTTATCAATGAACTTCTATGTGTATTGTCGGCAATGCAATAGCCGCGGGTAGTTTTAAATGAGTTTTTTCCTTCCAAATGTCATTTTGCTGTCAGACTGTTCTAAACACAGGAAACATGCGCCCCTTTACAGGCATACTATAGACATCCCCCAGCTACGAAATTTAAAGGGATATTACACTTTTATTGTTTGACTTTAAGCATTAATAAAATCACTGTTCCTGAAAAAACGTCCGTTTTTAAAACTTTTTTTTGCATTGATACATGTCCCCTGGGGCAGGACCCGGGTCCCCAAACACTTTTTATGACAATAACTTGCATATAAGCCTTTAAAATTAGCACTTTTGATTTCTCCCATAGACTTTTAAAGGGTGTTCCGCGGCATTCGAATTTGCCGCGAACACCCCAAATTGTTCGCTGTTCGGCGAACTTGCGAACAGCCAATGTTCGAGTAGAACATGAGTTCGACTCGAACTCGAAGCTCATCCCTACTGGTGACCCCACAATAGGGATAAAACTTTTTCGCAGAAGAGAGTTTAATAAGACTCGTGGCCACTCATTACAATTAGAAGAAAAGAGGTTTAACCTTAAACTACGTAGAGGGTTCTTTACTGTAAGAGCGGCAAGGATGTGGAATTCCCTTCCACAGGCGGTGGTCTCAGCGGGGAGCATTGATAGCTTCAAGAAACTATTAGATAATCACCTGAATGACCGCAATATACAGGGATATGTAATGTAATACTGACACATAATCACACACATAGGTTGGACTTGATGGACTTGTGTCTTTTTTCAACCTCACCTACTATGTAACTATGTAACTAATGTGCTAAGAAACATGAGTGTGATTATAATTTTTTCTGTGGTTGAGGCCCATTCAACTTTTTTTTTCCTTTTTTTCCCTTTTTTTTCTTTTTCTGGCTTAAACATTTTATTCATTACCTGTTATGATCTACGCTTACACTGATCTTAGACTGTTTACCGCAATTAGTATTAATCTATATATGACAACTGAGTGGGACTGAGGGATCATAATTATATTATATTCGTTCCTCTGTTCCATATAACATTTAGTTATATAATATAAGACACACCATGTACCCAGGCTCACTGACTCCTTTTTCACTGAGGTGTACCACGCCACTAATGATCTAAGGGTGTATCCATTATAGTCAGCAAGGATGCCTCCTTTGAACTTACGGACAGACTGACAGACCAAGAAGGACAGTACCTCTTCCTCAAGGGGAAATGTTGCGGAATTCCCATTACGCTAGCAAATGTTTATTTCCTGAACACATCCCATCTAGCTTTTTGCCAGCGCATGCTTAAGGATTTTGAGGGCTTTACTTCCAGATGTCTAATTTTGTGAGGGGATTTCAACATCCCTCTAAAGCCCCTGGCAGATACCTCTTCAGGCAAAATTTATTTTACATACAAAATCCCAAAAAGGATTAAATTGCTACTCAATTCCATGCATCTAATTCATTCTTGGTGCTTTCTTCACCCAGAAGATAGAGACTTTACCTTCTACTCTATACCACAGGACTGCTACTCACAGATCGATTACATCTTCACTTCACAGAGGGATCTTACTATGATTTCAGAGGCCAACATAGGGATCCAATCCATTTCGGATCATGCCCCTAATTCTCTGACCTTGACCTTCTCTAAACCCCAAACCCAATACGTGGAGACTGAACCCCTCGTTATTAACAGACCCAGCACTGTTACCTACTGGGGTGTTCGTGTAGATATCATTCTTGTAATGTACTGTCAATTGATAGTTGTACTGTGTAATAATTGGCAGCTGTAATGGAACATGATTGTACACACCTGTAGCCAGAACTCATAGTTTAAATCCTATTCCCATTCTGGTACTAATTTTGTCCAATAAAGATTTTGCAGCCCTTTAGACTCTCGGATATGCATTTTTCTATTTCAGCGCTGTTACCCAAGATCTCCTTACGCTTACAAGAATTTTTTTAACACAATAGTACCCCAGGGGCCGACCCAATGATGGTGTGGGAGGAGCATAAATGCTCCATTAGAAGGGAAGTAATCAAGCTAGGAGACCAACGCAAAAGGGAAAAAGAGAAGGAAACCAAACAATTAACCAAAACAATCCAAATCCTTGAAACCCTTTACAAATAGTGTCTGAGAGCTAAATCAGCCCTAGCCTTACTAGAAGCTAGGAAGTCACTTCAGCACATTTTGGAGGCTAAAGCTAAAGGCTTTCTATTTTGCTGAAAAAAAATCTATTATGAATATGGGGACAAGACGGGCAAATTTCTAGCGAGGGCCCTGAAAGGCCCCAATGCCAATCAGAACATCTTAGGCATCCGGAATAAAGCAGGGAAAATTTACGTTAGTACTGATGAAATAGCCCGCCACTTCCATGACTTTTATGCTGATCTTTATAATCTCCCAAGTCAACATAAACCCGTTAATATACAAGACAGCAGACTACAAAGCATTCAAACGTACCTTAAAGACTCCAATATACCCACAATAACATCTGAAGACATTGACCACTTAGAGAGACCTATTGAAGCTTGGGAACTAGGACAGGTCACTAAAGACCTGAAAGCTGGGAAAAGCCCGGGCCCTGACGGCTCCACATGCATTTATTACAAGACTTTCATCACCACTCTCATAAAACCATTGTTGGAAGCACTGAATTCCCTATCATCCCTTATGGAGGTTCTTTCATAATGATCATACCCAAGCCAAATAAAAACCCGGCTACAGGCCAAGCTAAAATCTTAGCTAAAATCATGGCCAACAGACTTAAGCCATTGCTACATGGCATGTTTTCATGCCAGGCAGAGAAACTAAAGACAACGTGACTAAAGCACGCAATCTGATTTATGCGTATATATATATATATATATATATATATATATATATATATATATATATATATATATTTTTTTTTTTTTTTTTTTCTATTTAGATCTATGACTTCAACCCTGCTGCATTTTTTCTACTTCATACAATCCCTGTTTTCTGACTGCATTCGAGGGATGATCTGTTCGAGTTGGCCTTTGGTCATACCAGGTGTGGTGTCAGAGTATATTAGACCTTGTCCTATTTGATATAGCATGTCTGTAACCATTCGCTTTTAATGCATTGTTTATGTAATATGTTGTTTTATATTTATGTATTTATGTAATAAACTTTCGATAATTTTATACTACCTTCATTGATTTTTCTATATCAGTGCCACCATAGTCCCACCCTTTGAGGGAATTTCTCTTCCACAATTATCTAGGGATGATGGCACTTCATCCAATAAAGCCTTATTCCATGTTTGCTGGAAGTTCAGCATGGCACCACCTGGCAAAGAACTCTGCGGGGATCTGAAAAAAAAGAATTGTTGCTCTACATAAAGATGGCCTAGGCTTTAAGAATATTGCCAAAGACCCTAAAACTGAGCTGCAGCACGATGGCCAAGACCATGCAGTGGTTTAACAGAACAGGTTCCCATCAGAACAGGCCTCGCCATGATCGACCAAAGAAGTTGAGTGCACGTGCTTAGCGTCATATCCAGAAATTGTCTTTGGGAAATAGATATATGAGTGCTGCCAGCATTGCTGCAGAGATTGAAGGGGTGGGGGGTCAGCCTGTCAGTGCTCAGACCATATGCCGCACACTGCATCAAATTGGCCTGCATGGCTGTCATCCCAGAAGGAAGCCTCTTCTAAAGATGATGCACAAGAAAGCCCACAAACAGTTTGCTGAAGACAAGAACTTATTTGGGTTCAGATGGTGTCAAGCATGTGTGGTGGCAACCAGGTGAGGAGTAGGGATGGGTTCGAACCCCCCCCCGGTTTGGTTCGCACCAGAACATACCAAACAGGCAAAAAATTTGGCAGGACACATGAACACCGTTAAAGTCTATGGGACACAAACATGAATAATCAAAAGTGCTCATTTTAAAGGCTTATATGCCAGTTATTGTCATAAAAAGTGTTTCCGATAAGCCCCCCGCCCACAGACCCCCACAACCACCGGGCAAGGGTTGTGGCCCTTGTCCCCATCAACATGGGGACAAGGTGCTTTGGGGGGCTACCCCAAACCACCCTCCCCATGTTGAGGACATGTGGCCTGGTACGGTTCAGGAGGGGGGCGCTCTCTCGTTCTCCCCTCTTTTCCTGCAGCCTGCCAGGTTACGTGCTCGGATAAGGGTCTGGTATGGACTTTGAGGGGGACCCCCATGCCATTTTTTTTTATTTGGCGCGGGGTTCCCTTTAATATCCATACCAGACCTGAAGGGCTTGGTATGGAATTTGGGGGGACCCCCACGCATTTTTTTAAAAAAAAATTGGTTCGGGGTTTCCCTTAATATTCATATCAGACCCAAAAGGCCTGGTAATGGACTGGGGGAATCCCATGCCATTTTTTTCAATGACTTTTATCTGTATTGCCGGGATCGACAATTCATTATAGCCGCAAGTACTTTTAAATGACTTTTTTTCCTTTGGAAATGTCATTTTGTGCAGGGATTGTTCTAAACATGGGAAAAATGTGCCACTTTACAGGCATACTATAGACACCCCCCAGGTACGAAATTCAAAGGAATATTTCACTTTTATTGTTTCACTTTAAGCATTATTAAAATCACTGCTCCCGAAAAAAGGACCGTTTTTGAAACTTTTCTTGCATTGATACATGTCTCCTGGGGAAGGACCCGGGTCCCCAAACACTTTTTATGACAATAACTTGCATATAAGCCTTTAAAATGAACACTTTTGATTTTTCATGTTAATGTCCCATAGACTTTAACGGTGTTCTGGCGGCTTTCGAATTTACCCCGAACACTGCATATTGTTCGGTGTTCTGCAGAACACCCAAACAACCAAAGTTCGGCCCGAACTAATGTTCGGGCCGAACTGTTCGGCCATCCCTAGTGAGGAGTACAAAGGCAAGTGTGTCTTGTGTGGTGGGAGTGTCATGGTCTGTGACTGCATGAGTGCTGCCGGCACTGGGGAGCTACAACTCATTGAGGGAACCATGAATGCCAATATGTACTGTGACATACTGAAGCAGAGCACGATCCCCTCCCTTCGGAGACTGGGTCACAGAGCAGTATTCCAACATGATAATGACCTCAAATACACCTCCAAGATGACCATTGCCTTTACAGAGGGGGTCTGGTGCTAGAAGCACTGCCCATGATCTGACGTTTGCGGTGCTACCTCACATGTGTGGGATGATCGTTGTTTGCGTGCATGTAGAACCAAACCACGAGTCCGCCTTTGCGTACAAGCAAAGGAGGATGGGGCACTTTACATTTTTTTTTATTTATGACCTTATTTTATTATTTAAATTTTTACACTGTTACTTTAAAAAAATGTTGTTATTACTTTTATTGCTGTCACAAGGAATGTAAACATCTTTGTGACAGCAATAGGCATGTGACAGGTCCTCTTTATGGAGAGATCGGGGTCTATAAGATCCCAAATCCCTCCTCTGTACTTAAAGGCATTCAAAACACCAAGATCTGTATTTATGAATGCTTTCAATTTTTTTTAAATTGTGCCAATGGTTTCCGGGTAAACAGGAAGTAAAGTCATGTCATAGTTTCTGGGTAACTATTATGAACAGCCGATCCTGGCTTTGCTTGGCTGCCTGAACTGCCGGCAGATGCGCTGGCTGGTCGCCCGGGTCTTCCCGTGGGACTGAAGGGCCCGAGAGAGCTGCAGAAGGTGACACACTTTTGTTTCTGTTGTTTGCATGGAGTCCCTCTTACAACCCGTAAACACTGCCAGTTTAAATTGCCGGAAAAGAAAAATGCATTGCCGGCTTAAAAAATGTAAAGCCAGCACAGACCCCTCCAAAGCTCCAAAGCTCCAAAGATAACAGACCCTTGTACTATTATTGACACCTACTTGCATATTAGCCCAGACAATGGGTGTTTTTAATGGATCTTAATGGGGTTCTGATTTAGGATTCACTGCTGAACAGAACCCGGGGCAGCTTGGCTCTACAATAGTTGTACTCGGAGTCAACCTGTGAATAGTGTAGGAAAGGAACAAAGAGCAACAGAGAACATAGACCTGAAGTGTGCCTGGGTCACGTGGTCAGTATGCCTAAAAGGGGGCATACACAAGTATTATATGAAATAAAATGAAAAAGAAAAAAGGGAATGGGTGGGTGGGACACGAGATCCTATGACCACAAGGAAGGAGGCAAAGGAGGGCAAGCTTTATGCAGCCTGACTCCTCCTACAAATACAGGCTGACCTGCGGTCAGCCTTACACTTGTACTCGGAGTCAGCCTGTGGATAGTGTAGGAAAGGAACAAAGACCAACAGAGAACATAGACCTGAAGTGTGCCTGGGTCACATGGTCAGTATGCCTAAAAGGGGGCAAAAATAACCCAGTAGGATGAAAGCTTAACAACCAGATTTATCCACACTGAAACAACGTACAATCTGCCAGATTGGCAACCGCTTGTGGCATCTCAAAAGTGGCTGTGGGACATACCCAGAGAAACAAGACAACCTCCAACTACCCAAATACCAAATAAGGGCCGGGGCCCCCTGGCGCAAAGTCACAGAAGCTGCTCCTACCTTGAATAAAAGCCAAAGTATGCCTTAGGGTCCAGACCCTGATTGGCCAAAAAGGGGGCGGCAATGAAGTATGCATTGAGCTAAGGAGAGGGGAGTGCTAGGAAAAGGCAACAGAGGACCATCCCTGGGTTTATCAGATGTAGCACTGCCGAGCTGGTTTAAACCAACACCGGCACCACGCCTTGCCAAGCTCCAAGAACCTGACGACAGTGCCGCCTCCCGATTGCTGCGTCTTGCGAGCATGCCAATGTAACAAAAGGCCAGGGTGCAAAACCAATTGATTGGCCAAAAGTAAGTGAGACCCTGGGCCAAAAGAGCAACTCCCCTGGCCTCAGGACCCTCAAAAGGCCAGCTATAGCGCTGCCTTGAGCACCAAGTTGATAACTAACGCAAAAGGAGACCTTGAGAGCATGATAGATACGTCACGAAAAATATGACCCATGATGGGAAGTCTGCTGAGCACAGCAGGAGGGCTACTCTACAGGATCCCTGAGGATGGCTTAAATAGAGTGCACAGTGAATAAAGAAAGGCCTGTCGGGGTCTTCCAACAACATGAAATGCTAAGTCCCAGCCAGATACGACATGATAGTGCTGTAGGCTGATATGATTTGGAAGAGGTAAAACACAGAAAACAAATAGGAACTGGATGTTACCGTCAGGACTAGGAAACCTTGACCGGAAAGCTTGGAAAACATCCCAAGCAGTGTCATGAGCCTTCCTGGTATTAAAAATAAAGACTTAACGATCAAAGCTGCTGCGTCAGCCAAATAGAAACCCGATTCCATCACAAAATGCCGGAAACCGAAAAGAAGGTTCCGGAATCCACTAAAGCCCCTGAGCCAATAGAATCTGCTGAAGCTGCCATAGGCTGACTTATCATTAGTTCCATACTATTACCACTCCTGGCTGGACGTAGCTAGGAAATTAAAGGTAGTGTGCATTTGGGACAGGGAAGAAACCGCAGTCAGCTGGGTAACCTGCTCCGCACTCGCGCTTGATGAGCAAGGGATCAGTAACTTAAAAAGCTGAGCTTTCTGTGCCGAAGCCGGGAAAGCAATCCACTGCGTTGAAATACTGCCATCGGGTCAAGAGTTGAAGCTAGCTAAAGTGTGAAAAATGAAGCCTTGGGATGGAGCAGGTTCTGTGAGAGGGTGAGCTACTGTGCTCCTGCATAACCGGAACTTGCAACCTGAAAACGTGACCGGGTGCTGAAGTGAAACGTCAGATGTAAATTTATGAAACAGAACCGAGATATAAGAATGTAACCTGGATGAGAAGAATTGCAGCTGCCCATGACAATTAAAACCAACCAACTCAACCGTGAAGACAAAACATTTGAACGGTACCCCACAAAATGATGAAAATAGTAACCATGAACTGAGTGGAAATGAAACACCACTGGGTCAGCAACATAACCTGCGAGAGAAATGTGAGCAGACTGAGAAACCTGTGACCGGAACGTAAGCTGCGTGAAGGAAACGAAACACATGCATGGCGCGAGCTGATGAAAACGTGAGCAGCATGAGAACCGAGGCTGCAAGAAAAACGCAAACTGCATAAGAAACGCCGGATGCACGAGAACGTGAATTGATGAAAAAACGTGAGAAACAAGAGTAACCATTGGGAAAACATGAGAAACCTGGAAAAACGAGAGAAACATGAAAATGTGAGTTGGCATAGAAACAACAAATTGCATGAGAAACGTAAATTGCATGAGAAATGTGAGTTTGAATGAAATATGTAAGCAACGTAAGAACAGATGAGGAGACTTGCCACCGAACAAGCCAATTAAAAACGATCACCTCAATCTGATAAACCCATAGACGTGATGGGTAACCTGCAGTGGAAGAACATGAACAACCCAGCTGTGTAAAAAGCGAGCAGAGAACATTACAGACAACCAGCCCATGACAAAACAACACCCCTACTACCTGACAAGAATGAGGATGTGGGTGCAGAAATGACAAGACGAACAGGGCATGAATGTGAACCTAATGACAACACCACCCTACTGTATGCAGTAAGCAAGCCCGAGCTAACTAACGAAAATCCAGCGAACGTAAGACAATGACATGAAATGTGAGAAACATGTGAAACGTAAGAAACATGGGAAACGTAAGAAACATGGGAAACGTGAGACACGTGGGAAACGTGAGACACGTGGGAAACGTGAGACACATGGGAAACGTGAGAAACATGGGAAACGTGAGAAACATGGGAAATGTAAGGCACATGGGAAACATAAGGCACATGGGAAACATAAGGCACATGGGAAACGTAAGTCACATGAGAAACGTGAGAAACATGGGAAATGTGAGAAACATGGGAAACGTAAGGCACATGGGAAACCAAAGAAACATGGGAAACGTGAGAAACATGGGAAACGTGAGAAACATGGGAAACGTGAGAAACATGGGAAAAACGTGAATTTGCATGAGAACCGTAACTTGCATGAGAACCGTAAATTACATGAGAACCGTAAATTGCATGAGAAAACCGTAAATTGCATGAAAAAAAACATAAAATGCATGAAAAACCGTAAACTTACCTGAAAAAAACGTAAATTATATGAGAAAACCGTAAATTACATGAGAAAATCGTAAAATTGCATAAAAAAAAAACATAAATTGCATGAGAAAACTGTAAATCGCATGAGAAAACCGTAAATCGCATGAGAAAAGCGAAAATTGCATAAGAAAGCGTAAATAGCATGAGAAATCGTAAATAGCATGAGAAAACCGTAAATCACATGAGAAAAACTTAAAATGCATGAGAAACCATAAACTTACCTGAAAAAAAACTAAATTACATGAGAAAACTGTAAATTACATGAGAAAATCGTAAGATTGTATGAAAAAATTGTAAATTGCAGGAGAAAAACGTAAATCGCATGAGAAAACTGTAAATCGCACGAGAAAAGCGAAAATTGCATGAGAAACCGTAAACTTACCTGAGGAAACCGTAAATTGCATGAGAAAATCGTAAATTGCATGAGAACGTAAATTACAAGAGAACGTAATTTGGATGAGAAAGCGTAAATTGCATAAGAAGGTAAATTGCATAAGAACGTAAATTGCATGAGAACGTAAATTGCATGAGAACGTAAATTGCATGAGAAACCGTAAATTATATGAGAAATTGTAAATTGCATGAGATCGTAAATTGCATGAGAAACCGTAAAAATTGCATGAGGAATCGTAATTTGCATGAGGAATCGTAAAATGCATGTTTATTTATTTATTTATTTATTTATTTATTTTTGTCAGAACCTTGACTATGAAGTCATGCAGATACTTCACGACAGGCATGCCCTGGAATTGTAGCAAGGCTAGCACGGGAGCCAGAATTGCAAAGACCACCAGGTGGCTCTGATCACAGTTATTTAACAGGTGTCAGAGGATGTTACCTGTACTGCCATTTATAAATGTACAGCAACAAATGTTTATGACATCGCTGGATGAAACTTCCAGAGTCACTGCACTGTAAAAAAGCTGAGCATAAGAGGGAGCGATTGGGGCAGTAAAAAACATGAGGAAACCTCGAGTACGGCCCCCCTGAGCCAACATTCCCCCGTGATCAGGCTGAACCCCCCCCCAGCCCGGGCCGGCTCATGAGTGGCATCCGATGCGGGTCCTCCGTTGATGCCACCCGCCCACACCTACCGGAACCGCGACCACCGGGAGATACTTGCAGCCGACCGTGCTGCTACTCTGCTAGCTGGAACCGGAAGTGACGTGAACTGCCCTGAACCCGGAAATGACGTGTCGGCTCACACGAGATCCTACGACCACAAGGAAGGAGGCAAAGGAGGGCAGGCTTTATGTAGCCTGACTCCTCCTACAAATACAGGCTGACCTGCGGTCAGCCTTACACTTGTCCTTATTATTTTAATGATATGAATGACTAATTTATTATAATACTAAACAATGTCTATTGCCACTATAAAAAATGTGGTTCTAACTACCATATATTTGTACTGTCATTTATAAGAGAAATAAGAAACTAATTTGCTAAAAATAAAAACACCTCTAGTTATTCAGATTGTGGTGTCACTCCACTCAGTGTCACCTACTAAAATGTCTCTGTCTCTCTGACCTTAGATTACATTTTCATACACAAATCATTTCTCTTATTAGAGAAGACACAATGTTATATTGAGGGAATTACACCTAATCCCACACTGCTCAGGCACAGACTCTGAATGTGGTTTCAATATTTCATATTTTAAGTGTCCCAAATGCTTTGCAAGTTATGCATCCCATTTCTCAGCATATCCAGTTCAAAGCAACACAATGAAAAGGCAAATAAAGAGCTTAGATATTTTACATACTTAAAATTTTAAATAAATGAGCAAATATTCATCAAATAAACAAAATGTTTCATTGTGTTTTTGTTATGCTGTAATGACAATAGAACATATAATAATAAGAACAATAGAACATATAATAATATAATATATAATAGAACATATAATGAACATATCACGTTTGCCTTTTAGTACACAAAATACTGTTTCATAACTATCCATAGGCTTAATGCACCCCTTTTGCCCTAACAAGATTTAAACATATTGTTAATGCAACTGTAATAAAAACATTTAACTGTGGTACTGGAAAATTCTATATGCTGTATATTTAGACTGTGCTGATTTAACAAATTTCAGTCAACCTCCCCATTTTTTTCAACCTTGGCCCCCTAAAGGTTCCCCTCATAAAAACCCCTACGTCCCTTGGCTTGTCAGTAACACCCTAGGGTGAGCTGTCAAAGTGTCCAATAAATTCCACCCACTGACGATCCCCAGAATTTTCAAGCCATAAAGTAAGTTAACAATTTAATGCCTGAAAAGCATATATAACTTTCACTAAAAATGTCTACAACAAAGCTGTGTCTTGAGGTTGAAAAGGTACGATGTAATTTTCCACTTAAACTCGGTTTTGTTAAAATCCTATTTGAAATGAGTTGACCAACTTGTATTACAGTGCCTTGAAAAAGTATTCATACCCCTTGAAATTTTCCACATTTTGTCATGTTGCAATCAAAAATGTTTATATGTAAATGTATTCTATTGAGATTTTAGGTGATAGTTCAACACAAAGTGTCACATAATTGTGAAGTGGAAGGAAAATGGTAGATGGTTTAAAACATTTTTTACAAATAAATATGTGAAAATTGTGGCGTGCATTTGTATTCAGCCCCCTTTACTCCAATACCCCCAACTAAAATATAGTGGAACCAATTGCATTCAGAAGTCATCTAATTAGTAAATAGAGTCCACCTGTGTGTAATTTAATCTATGTATAAATACAGCTGTTCTGTGAAGCTCTCAAAGGTTTGTTAGAGAACCTTAGTGAACAAACAGCATCATGAAAGCCAAGGAACACACCAGACAGGTCAGGGATAAAGTTATGGAGTAGTTTAAAGCAGGGTTAGGTTATAAAAAAATATCCCAAGCTTTAAACATCTCACGGAGCACTGTTTAATCTATTATCCAAAAATGGAAAGAGTACAGCACAACTGCAAACCTACCAAGACATGGCCCTTCACCTAAACTGACAGGCCAGGCAAGGAGAGCATTCATCAGAGAAGCAGCCAAAAGGCCCATGGTAACTCTGGAGAAGCTGCAGAGATCCACAGCTCAGGTGGGAGAATCTGTCCACAGGACAACTATTAGTTGTGCACTCCAAAAATCTGGCCTTTATGGGAGAGTGGCAAGAAGAAAGCCATAAGAAGTCCCATTTGCAGTTTGCGAGAAGTAATGTGGGGACACATCAAACATGTGCAAGAAGATGCTCTAGTCAGATGAGAACAAAATTTAACTTTTTGGCCTAAAAGCAAAATGCTATGTGTGGCAGAAAACTAACACTAGACAATACCCTGAACACACCATCCCCACTGTAAAAAATGGTGGTGACAGCATCATGTTGTGGGGATGTTTTTCTTCAGCAGGGACAGGGAAGCTGCTCAGAGTTGATGTGGACAATGAATGGAGCCAAATACAGAGCAACCTTAGAAGAAAACATGTTAGAGTCTGTAAAAGACTTGAGACTGGGGCGGAGGTTCACCTTCCAGCAGAACAACGACCCTACACATACAGCCAGAGCTACAATGGAATGGTTTGGATCAAAGCATATTCATGTGTTAGAATGGCCCTATCACGTTCCCACGTACCTGGTAGATGGGCCATTTTTGACTTTTGTCTATCCACCACCATGAAGATTGTAGTAAAGCGCTCTGCCGGGGGAAGTTCCGCAATAAAATCCATTGAGATCATCCTCCAAGGTCTCTCTGGAACAGGCAACAGCTTCAGCAAACCCCAGGCCTTGACTTTTTTATTCTTACTTCGAGTACAAGTGGTGCAGGATTCCACATACTTTTTACAGTCACCTACTACCTGGGGCCACCACAATGTGCGTTGCACAAGTTCAGCAGTCTTCAAGGCGCCAAAGTGTCTGGCCAGCTTGTGATCATGGCAGAGTTCCAATACCGCAACCCTTAAGTCCCTAGGTACAAAGATTTTGTCTTTGTGCCATAGTAGGCCATCGTTTGCCTTTAAGCTGGTTTCTGGGGAAGAGGCAGATTCAGAAGAGGCTTGTTTGATCCGTGACAGTAAATTTTCCTGTAACACAAGAAAGTTTCCTGAGGGCAAGATAGTGTCTGGAGGTGTGATCTTTTCAGAGTCATTGAACATACTTGAGCCACTTTTCCAGTGCAGCCTTGATAGCCAGGAGCTCACGGTCCCCCATATCGTAGTTCCTTTCTGCTGTCTTACAGAAAAAGAATGCAACTGGATAGAGTAAAGCTTTGGACCCTTGCCATTGTAAAAGTACCGCTCCGACCACTATTTCAGATGCATCGACTTCAAGAACTAATGACAGAGCAGGGTCAGGATGCTTCAAGATGGATGCAGAAGTGAACAACTTTTTAAGGGTTTCAAAGGCAGCCTGAGCTTCAGAAGACCAGAGAGATCAGATGCCCTGCCTGATACATTCTATGATGGGGGCAGTGAATTTCTGGCAGAAATTGGTAAATCCGATGAAACGTTGGACTTCTTTTTTTTTCTGCAGGTACTGGCCAGTCTAGGATAATCTTCCTCTCTGATGCGAATCAAGGTGTATGCTCCCCGGAGATCCAGCTTAATGAAGATGATCGCAGCTCCCAGCCTTTAAAACAATTTGGGCACCAGGGGTAGTGGATAGCGATTTTTGATAGTAATCTTGTTTAACTCCCGATAATCTATGCAGGGGCGTAAGGGGTGATTTTTTTTTTCAACAAAGAAAATGCCTGTGCCTGCCGGAGAGGTGGATGGGCGAATAAACCATTTACCCAGATTATCATCAATGTATTCTCTCAGTGTGCCCAGTTCAAGTTCAGTTAAGGGAAAGATCCTCCTGAAGGGAACGTCGACTCCTGGTAGGGTCTCAATAGGACAGTCATAGGATCTGTGGGGAGGAAGGGTCTCTGCACCCTTCTTACTAAATACTTCTAGGAAATTGTGATACACCACTAGAACTGATTGGCATAACTCAGAGTCAGAGTCCAGACAAAGCAAGGGTGAGGGGTCTCCTGTGGCCTTTTGTAGAGTATTGCAGTATTGCTGGCAATACATTGAAGGGAATTTAATTTCCCCAGTGGCACAGTCTATATGAGGGTTGTGGGCCTGCAGCAAGGGCATGCCTAGGATGATGGGGAATAAAGGTGAAGAAATGGCATCCAGGTAAAGTAAGTCTTGGTGGTAAGAGGCAATGATAGCCAACAAGGGAACAGTTTCTTGTGTGAGCGGACTTGATTAGATTGATGGACCCATCGGCCAGATGTACAGATAGTCCCCAGGTCTTTGTTTGAAGTGGAATCAGGTGTCTAGCTGCAAAAGACAAGTCCATGAAGCAGCTGTAGGCTCCGGAGTCAATTATGGTGGACACCTGGATACTCCTTCCTGGGAGCTGTAACAGAATGGGAAGAGCGAGATGAGAAGATTGGTTGGGTAAAGCAGGAACATGAGTAGAAGAGATTGATAGGCACTTACACTTTTTCGCTGGACAGAATCTCACATAATGCCCAGGTTCTTCACAATACATGCACAGATTGTTCAGTCGTCGGCACTAGCGTTCTTCTGTGGTGAGAGAAGGGCGGAGCAAGCCCAATTGCATGGGCTCAGACGTATAGGGAGCAGGAGCTTCTGGAGCTGGAGGTGCCTGACTGGGGAAGCTGAGAACATTGGGTAACATCCAAGTTAGACAATATTGTCCTGAAGATCTCTTGGATCGATGTTCTCTTAGACATCGGTCGATCTTATCGATAAGTTGATAACGGCGTCCAAAGATTGAGGTACCCCTACCTGTGCCAGTTCCTCTTTCAGAGGATCTGATCAGAATTGGATCGGAGGGCCACATCATTCCAATTTGTGTCAGAACTCCAGCGTCTGAATTCAGCCACACAGTCCTCAGCTGCCCTGCGGCCTTGCTGAAGGGAATATAATGCTGCCTCAGCAGTGGCAGTCTGCTGGGGGTCCTCATAGAGTTGTAACATGGCGTCAACGAAGGTAGTGCGGTTTGTTAAGGATGCGGCTTTCGGTTCCAAAAGATGGTGGGCCCTGGCTTGAGGCTCACCCATCAACAGTGAGGTGACGAAGCCCACCTTGGTTGCTTTCAGGGGGAAGGTACGTGGCTGTAGGGCAAAATAGAGTTCATAGGCATGGCAGAACACTTTGTATTTGCTGCGTTCCCCAGAGAACCTTTCAGGCGTAGGTACCCTTGGTTGTGGTGGTAGCATCACCACTGCAGGTGCGGACGATGTATCGGTTGAAGTAGCAGAGGGATGAGCAGTGCCTTGAAGATTGGCAGGAGATGACAGAGCTTAGACCCGTTCCTGCAGTCGGGTGTACCCCTCTTGCAAGTTTTTATGGCTTGCGTTAGACCCGCCAGGTGTTGGCACAGTTCATCCATGAGGGAGGTTCCTCGCTCAGGCTCAGACATGGCTGTCTGATACTGTCATGTTCCCACGTACCTGGTAGATGAGCCTGATAATGCAGAGGAAGGCCTCCCTTACATAACTAACTCACGGCCCCTGATAGAGCAGACAGGTGGCTCGAGAGTGCAGAGTGGTATGAGTGCCTGGCGGGTCAGCTGTCAAAAGAGCCACTCCAGGGTTCCTGATGCCACAGGGATTAATACCAGCAAGGTGAGAGATCCGGGCAGCCGGTAGGCTGGAAACTGGATCGACCTACATCCGGACACCACACACCGGAATGCAGGGACTGGCAGACAGCAGATCGGCCCAGAGGCATATGGAGCACAGGCAAAGGCAGGCCGGGTCATACACAGACAGGAGATACTGGAACAGATGCAGTAGCCAACGCAGGTCGTGTCACAGGCCGGGTTGGTAACAGGCTGGCAGCGTGGTACTTAAAGGAGCAGGCAGAATCAAGGTCAAAGACAAGCCGGGGTCAGGTGCAGGCAGAAGGCATGGAGAGTCTAAAGGCGAGCCGGGTAACACAGGAATAGATCACAGACACAGACACAGACACAGACAGGAAGCTGCAGATCAGACAGCACTGGTCCCATTCAGCGCCAAGAATTGCATGTCCGCAGGCGCACCAGCACATGCAGACATGCACCAGCTCGGCCAGCAGCATTTTTTCTTCCATAGGGTATTACCTGACAGGCCCAGTCAAAGTCCAGACCTAAATCCAATTGAGAATCTGTGGCAAGACTTGAAAATTGCTGTTCACAGATACTCTCCATCCAATCTGACAGAGCTTGACCTATTTTGCAAAGAGGAATGGGCAAAAAGGTCACTCTCTAGATGTGTAAAGCTGGTAGAGACCTACCCAAAAAGACTTGCAGCTGTAATTGCAGCGGAAGGTGATTCTACAAAGTATTGACTAAAACCATTTATCATTTTCTTTCCACTTCACAATTATATGCCAGTTTGTGTTGGTCTATCACATAAAATCCCAATATAATACATTTACATGTTTGGTTGTAACATGACAAAATGTGGAAAACTTCAAGGGGTATGAATACTTTTTCAAGGCACTGTATATAAATGTCAATATGGCACAATGTGCTATGACTAGCATTTTTCCAGAAGTTTGTTAATTACCTTAAAAATATATATTTTTTTTAATATATATATATATATATATATATATATATATATATATATATATATATATATATATATATATATATATATATATATATATATATATCACACATACACAGTATCTCACAAAAGTGAGTACACCCCTCACATTTTTGTAAATATTTTATTATATCTTTTAATGTGACAACACTGAAGAAAGTACACTTTGATGCAATGTAAAGTAGTGAGTGTACAGCTTGTATAGCAGTGTAAATTTGCTGTCCCTTCAAAATAACTCAACACAAAGCCATTAATGTCTAAACCGCTGGCAACAAAAGTGAGTACACCCCTAAGTAAAAATATCCAAATTGAGCCCAGAATATTTTGTGCGGCCACTATTATTTTCCATCACTGGCTTAACTCTCTTGGGCATGGAGTTCACCGGAGCTTCACAGGTTGCCACTGGAGTCCTCTTCCACTCCTCCATGAAGACATCACGGAGCTGGTGGATGTTAGAGACCTTCGCTTCTTTGCCTTCCATTTGAGGATGCCCCACAGATGCTCAATAGGGTTTAGGTCTGGAGATATGCTTGGCCAGTCCATCACCTTTATCCTCAGCATCTTTACCAAGGCAGTGGTCATGTTGGAGGTGTGTTTAGGGTCGTTATCATGTTGGAATACTGCCCTGCGGTCCAGTCTCCAAAGGGAGGGGATCATGCTCAGCTTCAGTATGTCACAGTACATGTTGGCATTCATGGTTCCCTCAATGAACTGTAGCTCCCCAGTGCCAGCAGCACTCATGCAGCCCCAGACCATGATATTCCCACCACCAGGCTTGACTTTAGGCAAGACACACTTGTCTTTGTACTCCTCACCTGGTTGCCGCCACACACACTTGACACCATCTGAACCAAATAAGTTTATCTTGGTCTCATCAGACCACAGGACAGGTTCCAGTAATCCATGTCCTTAGTCTGCTTGTCTTCAGCAAACCGCGGGCTTTCTTGTGCATCATCTTTATAAAAGTTTTCCTTCTGGGACTAGAGCCATGCAGACCAATTTGATGCAGTGTGCTGCATCTGGTCTGAGCACTGACAAGCTGACCCCCCTACCCCTTCAACCTCTGTAGCAATGCTGGCAGCCCTCATACGTCTATTTCCCAAAGACAACCTCTGGATAGGATGCTGAACACATGCACTCAATTTCTTTGGCCGACCATGGCGAGGGCTGTTTTGAGTGTAACCTGTCCTGTTAAACCGCTGTATGGTCTTGGCCACCATGCTGCAGCTCAGTTTCAGGGTCTTGGCAATCTTCTTATAGCCTAGGCCATCTTTATGTAGAGCAACAAATCTTTTTTTCAGATCCTCAGAGAGCTCTTTGCCATGTTGAACTTCCAGTGATCAGTATGAGAGAGTGAAAGCGATAACACCGAATTGAACACACCTTCTCCCCATTCACGCCTGAGACCTTGTAACACTAACGAGTCGCATGACACCGGGGAGGGAAAATGGCTAATTGGGCCCAATTTGGACTTTTTCACTTAGGGGTGTACTCACTTTTGTTGCCAGCGGTTTAGACATTAAGGGCTGTGTGTTGAGTTATTTTGAGGAGACAGCAAATTTACACTGTTATACAAGCTGTACACTCACTACTTTACATTGTAGCAAAGTGTCAGTTCTTCAGTGTTTTCACATGAAAAGATATAATAAAATATTTACAAAAATGTGAAGGGTGTACTCACTTTTGTGAGATACTGTGTATATATATATATATATATATATATATATATATATACACACACACACACTAACACACACACACACACACACACACACACACACATACACACTGAGAAAAATTGTAAATGTAACACTTTTGTGTTTACCCCTAGTTATCATGAGCTGAACTTAAAGATCTATGACTTTTTCTATGTACACAAAAGGCCTATTTCTCTCAAATATTGTTCACAAATCTTTCTAAATCTGTGTTAGTGAGCACTTCTCCTTTGCCGAGATAATCCATCCACCATCTTAGGGAAGCTCATCTGCATGTTCGTTGTCCATATCGGGGTCTCGACCTGACTGCAGTTTGTCGTCGTAACCGACTTGAGTGATGCTCACATTCGATGGCGTCTGGCACTTTGGACAGGTGTTCTCTTCACGGATAGATCCCGTTTTTCACTGTACAGAGCAGATGGCAGACAGTGTGTATGACGTTGTGTGGGTGAGCGGTTTGCTGATGTCAACGTTGTGGATCGAGTGGCCCATGGTGGCGGTGGAGTTATGGTATGGGCAGGCGTATGCTATGGACAATGAACAGAGGTGCATTTTATTGATGGCATTTTGAATGCACAGAGATAGAGCTGGCCACAATAAAAGGCCACTCTAAAATGTGCAGTTTTAATGCATTGGGGGGGGGGGGGTCGGGGGTCCAAAAAACAGTCAGTATCTGGTGTGACCACCATTTGCCTCACACAGTGCAGCACATCTCCTTTGAATAGAGTTGATTAGGTTGTTGATTGTGGCCTGTGAAATGTTGGTCCATTCCTTTTCAATGGCTGTGCAAAGTTGATGGATATTGGTAGGAACTGGAACACAACACGCTGCCGTATACGCCGATCCAGAGCATCCCAAACATGCTCAATGGGTGACATATCTGGTGAGTATGAAGGCTATGCAAGAACTGGGATGTTTTTAGCTTCCAGGAATTGGGTACAGCTCCTTGCAACATGGGGTCGTGCATTATCATGCTGCAACATGAGGTGATGTTCGTGGATGAATGGCACAACAATGGGCCTCAGGATCTCATCACGATATTCAAAATGCTATCAATAAAATGCACCTGTGTTCGTTGTCCATAGCATACACCTGTCCATACCATAACCCCATCGTCACCATGGGACACTCAATTGACAATGGTGACATAAGCAAACCGCTCACCCACACAACGCCATAGACGCTGTCTGCCATCTGCCCTGTTCAGTGAAAATTGGGATTCATCTGTGAAGAGAACACCTCTCCAAAGTACCAGATACCATCGAATGTGAGCATTTGTCCACTCAATTCAGTTACGACGACGCTTTGCAGTCAGGTCCAGACCCTGGTGAGGACACCGAGCATGCAGATGAGCTTCCCTGAGATGGTGGATGGATTATCTCGGTAAAGGAGAAGTGCTCACTAACACAGATTTAGACAGATTTGTGAACAATATTTGAGAGAAATAGGCCTTTTGTGTACATAGAAAAAGTCATAGATCTTTAAGTTCAGCTCATGATAAATAGGGGCAAACAAAAAAGTGCTGTGTTTATAATTTTGCTCAGTGTATATGTAGCGATACCCCGGAAGGAGCTGCTTTAGTATGTTAAGTCTGTTACTCTGCCTCTGAACACTAATAACGTCAGCCCCCTCTGGCACACCCGTAAATAGTGTAAGTGCAATGACCGATGAGAAACACACACATTATGATAAAACACAGAAATTGTCTTTACTGCAATATTTCTGTGGAAGGGTAACAGGCAGTAACAATATATATTCAAATAATCAACTGGAAAACAAAATCTGACATTAGGAGCAATATAGCTCCCAATCCTATATTCGAGCTGCTTTCAGGGGATTCCAAACCTGAGAATGTGCCCAAGAGCAGAGGCACACTTATATAGTAAATAAAGCACAATATGACACTTTAAATTGGATTGGTTACCTCTATTTAGGTTGGCTCTATGAGTCCAGGCAGGAGGAGAGCAGACAAAATATAGCAGTGCAGCTCTTAATAAAACATGTAGACCATAAACACATAAAATATAAACACATATGAGGCAAAGTCCCAAATTATACCCCAATCCGAGGAGATGGAAGACTGCCCACTTGCAGAAAATAAATTCTTCGGATGGTAAAAAGGGTGCAGTGATAGGATAAACGTATCATTCGTGTATCAACACCACTGTGTTCCACCACCAGGAGTCTAGGCCGCTCACCTTATCGAGTGGACCTTCTGCGCTAACAGAAAGGTCATTCATGCATTCCCTTCCACAGGGTTATTATAAAGATGAAGGTCCACTTGCAGTGCCCAAGAGTCAATAAGGATAGCACTGATTCCCAGTGCAGGAGTATAAAACATATAAAAGTAGAACCAGATGGGTGGCTGTACTGATGTCACGGAGCCCCTCGGAAGGAGGGGAGCAGAGGAATGACTCCCTTTGTGTCAGGCCTCTCTCTGTCAGGCCTCTCTCTACTGTCCCCTGACACCACAGGCCCAGCTTTACACACTTATAGGGCGTACACACAGTCGGACTTTGTTCGGACATTCCGACAACAAAATCCTAGGATTTTTTCCGACGGATGTTGGCTCAAACTTGTTTTGTCTACACACGGTCGCACAAAGTTGTCGGAATTTCCGATCGCCAACCACGCGGTCACATACACCACGTACGACGAGACTAGAAAAGGCCGGTTCAGAACCAAGCGCGGCAGCCTTTGGGCTCCTTTTGCTAATCTCGTGTTAGTAAAAGTTTGGTGAGAGACGATTCGCGCTTTTTCAGAGTCGTGGTTTTCAGATCATTTTCTGCCGTTCAGTTTGTGCTTGTGGGTTTGTATCTGCTCTTCAGTGCGTGCAAGCAAGTTCCGTGTGACTTAGTCATTGTATTCTTGTTCGTTCGTTGCTGTTTTTCAGGTCGCTCTTCACAGGCCTTGCTGTTCTTCAGTGCGTTCTGTTACTTCGTTCTGAGCAGCCGACCGTTTTCTGCCATGTTGCGTATGCGTACTCCTCGTAGAGTTCGTGCTGTGCGGGGGCTTGGTGTTGGGGTCCTGACCTTGACACAAGTCCAGTCCATGAACAGGGTGGGGAGGAGTTCATGGACCAAGAATTGGTTGCTTCAGCGTGACCAGTTCTCTCATATGCCTTTGCTCCGTGAGATCCGTGAGAATAATCCTGATGATTTCAGGAGCTTTCTCAGGATGACGGACCCCGTGTTTCACCGTCTGTTGGCTTCGCTGACCCCTTATATTAGCAGGCAGGATACCTGCATGAGGCAAGCCATCACTCCGGAGCAGAGGTTGGTCACTACCCTGTGGTACTTGGCGACAGGGAGAAGCCTGCAGGACCTCAAGTTCTCGACAGGCATCTCCCCCCAGGCTCTGGGGATCATTATCCCAGAGACCTGTTCTGCCATCATACAGGTCCTGCAGAAGGAGTATATGAAGGTAAGATTTTTATCCTTTTATATCACATTTTATTGTATTGAATGTTTGATAATATCTTGTATTTCTTTCCTCATTCCCTAATTACCATGATTGTAATATGCTGTGAAAGTCCCCTTTGTTCTCATGCATGCTGGATTTTTATGGAATTATTATTTTAGGTCCTTCATACATATTTGCCCTTCAATAACCTCCCCAGCATGGTGTCTCCTGGCCCTATATTCACCTCAGGTAGTCACTTAACAATGTATTGTATCAGCTCCATAGTAGTGCTTTACCCCAAACACCCCCTAAAATGTTTAGAAATGTTATTTTTGCTTTAAATTCAGGCAGAGTGCCAGAGGCTTTTTTTTGGTGGTGTCCCCAAATCATTTTTAGTAACCCTCCCAACCCCCAACTGCTAAGTCAGCTGATCCCAATTCTCTATCCTCAATCATCTATCTGCTGACTTTGCCAAACCCATACACACTATACCCACCTCTTTACTGGTCAGATTTATGGATGAATTCCCCAAAGCATGTAGTGCAAGGGCCTGCCTGTATACTTTCCAATGGTACTGTTTAAAGTTTTTGTATCCTATTATTATCTTGACAGGTAATAGCAGAATGTTCAAATGTGCTCAAATGTGTACAATGTGTATTTATATCTTTGTATTATAACACTTCTTACCTGTCCAGTGGGCTGCCAATAGTGTAACTAAGGAGGGGCTGTTCCAAGTAATACCCATTATTTAGGCATTCATCTCTCAATGAAGTGAAGAGGTTTACCTGTCCAAGATTTCCACACACCCCCTATAATGTTAGAAATGGCCCATGAGAGGGGGGGGAATATGATAGGTGTACCTTATACTTTGGCGTTGTTAAATTCCCCTTAATATCTGGAGGTTGCCCCATAATGTTTGTGTCTAATATGCTTGCCATGTTTCTGATCAAAAATAGTAGTGTTTATTGTTTTTTCCTCAACAGTTTGCTTCCACGCCACAGGAATGGCAGACTGTGGCCTCCCACTTTGCCGAGCGGTGGGACTTTCCTAACTGCGGAGGGGCAATTGATGGGAAACACGTCCACATCGTCCCACCACCCAACTCGGGGTCATACTATTTCAACTATAAGGGGTTCAATAGTATAGTGATGTTGGCGGTGGTGTCGGATAATTACGACTTCCTGTATGTGGACGTGGGGAAGAATGGCCGGATGTCCGATGGTGGAGTCATCGCCCAGACTAAGTTTTACAGGCGTCTCCAGAATGGCAGCTTGGACTTGCCAGCTCCAGAGGACAATGTTGAAGGACTCCCATTTGTGTTCGTTGCTGATGAAGCGTTTGCGCTGGGGGACCACCTGATGCTGCCATTCCCAATGAGGACCCTCACCCCGGAACAGAGGGTTAATTACCGGCTGGCCAGAGCCTGAAGAGTGGTGGAGAACACATTTGGAATCCTGGCCAGCCGGTTCCGCCTATTTATGACACCCATCCATATGGCGGAGTATAAACTGAACCATATTATACTTGCGTGCTGTGTTCTCCATAACTTTTTAAGGAAACATTCGGCCAACTATGCTGGCTCAGTTGGGCCTGAGGCCGGAATGATACATCAAACCACACTGACAGCGCTTGAAAGCGGCCGTCCTGGCTTGCCCTCCCTGAGTGCCCGTGATGTCCGCTTACGCTACCTGGAGTTCTTTGCGAGTAGGGGGGCTATCAATATGCCAGCAAATCTGTGAAGCCTTTTTATAATAAAACAAAAAAAAGAAATTCTTTGTGGACATTTACTGCTTGTGTTTGTTTTAGCTGACCCTGACAGAAATGTGTTGAGTCCAGAAAATGTCGTGATTCTGTAACCTTATTATACAAAGCACTGTTGGCTGTTATTTACTAAAATGCAAAAACACATTTCACTACAAGTGCAGTTGCAACTGCACTGAAACTGCACTTGTAGTGCCAAGAGGATTTGCCCCCATATAACCCCCATTTTCTCAGAAAACAACAATGACATCACCCCAAAAGTGTTGTAGCGTTGAGACAATAATCCACACATTCTTGATTAACAATCTTTTTAATACCTGCACAATCACATGTGCATTTACCAAAGGGTTTTCAGACAAACCAACATGTTTGTTGTATACGAATTTTTGGGGTAGCATTATCAAAACTCAAAATGTCCATTTTAGATAAAACAGGCATGTGTAAAACCAACAAGAAAGACACAAATCTTGAACTTACAAATGTCACATTTGGTAGAACTTGAAGGCAATATCAGACATGAGTATTTAGGAACTGTGTTTGATATTGCGTTCAGATGGGGTGAAGTCACCCCAGGAAAAGCCAAATTTGGAAGATGCACACCAATTTAACAATGTCAACATGTGCGACCTGCCATCACGGGGGATCAAGGGACGTGTTTTGGGGGAGCAAGCCCTTCCTCTCAGCTACTTTATTATTGAGGAAGGGGTTGCACCCCCAAAACGCGTCCGTTGATCTCCCGTGATGGCAGATAGCACATGTTGACACACTGTGTGCATCCTCCAAATTTGGCTTTGGGAAAAATCACAAAAACATTTTGCACATTGTAGCACACAAAAGAAGAAAGTGATTTGGAGGGCTTTAAACTCGCCCCAAAACATCAATGATGTTTTTATTTTTTGGAATAACATCATTGATGTTTTTCTTGATGATTTCCAATTGTAAATTACACCCCATGATCTCCCCGATCAGGATCTGGGCACTTTCGGATGTGAAAGGATCTGGATCCACAACCTCACGATCACCTAAAAAGAGAGGAACCCCAAAATAAAATAGGTCTAAAAAAAATGCTGCCATCCATCTCTTATCTGAGCCTGTGGTCGCAGACACTCACCTGTTGCGGTGACAATTTCCACCACGTCTTCTTCCTCCTGCTCAGATTGTGTTGGGGGGATTTCCCCCTCTTCCAGGGGGGGGGGGCTCTGGTCTCCTCGGATGAGGGATGTCCTCCAAGTCTTTTCTCCCCTATGTCAAACAAAAATGCTACAATTAGCACACAGATATTTGATGGCAGAACTAGAAATAGGAAACATTGCTTGGAAGTGGGGTACAATTGTCAATTTTAGCCGAGTTCCAAGATGTAGCTTTTTTAGTGTCCTTTGTCAACCTGCAATACTTTACCTGTTTAGTACAAGCTTCACAGATGTAGCCCCCCCTATAGTATACACTGGAGCACCTGTGTGCCCCCCCTAATAAAAATGGTGTTCTTGTGTCCCACACTAGTGCTCCAGTGTCCAGATGTGAAAACAGCTGCTCAGTGTCCTCTCCTTACACAGAATCTAGTTTGCATTTCATTCTAGTAACAAAGCCATCTACACAACCCAATTCTTTTAAGACAAGTATAGGGCATCAAAATGGTGGCCAAATGCATATGGCCTAAACAATGGTATTTTATAGTCCGAAAGAAAAATGTTGGATCCGAACGAATAATGGGCCCATGAACATGAAAGTTGCCATTTTAAACTGTACAACAGTTCCTAAAAGCACATGGAGCAGCACGAATGTAATAAACATAAAGAATAGGAACACAGCACAACTACTTACTTTTTTGCAGCACTCTCCGGATATTTCTGTACTGCTCATGTTCTCGCAATTTGAGGTCCGACCACCGCTTCCTGAGCTGATCTTTCAATCGTCGTACCCCGAAATTCAGGTACAGACTCCTGACCACTTTCGCCATAATCTTGGCCTTTCTGACATTGGGGTTGGGATAAGGCCCATACTTTCCATCATAGTCGGCCTTCTTCAGGATGTCCACCATCTCCAACATCTCCCCAAAGGACATATTTGAGTCCTTAAATCTCCTTCTGAATCGGGACGTGTCCAGATCCGGCCTTTCCTCCTCCTCCTCCTCCTCCTCGTTGCTACAATTAGCACGATCCTGCTGTGTCTCCGCCATGTGCTCTTCCCCCACTGCGCCGAACGAAAGTGGGTGGGGAATAGACTAGAAAGAACGTCAGGGGCAGGCGGGGTTACACGCATGCGCAGTGTATATAAAGCGTAACACACGTGCGTATTACGTACGATCTGTGAGTGGAGGAAGGAGCATCGGAGGCGCCGATCATGATAACGAAGGTAGGATCTAAACTTGGGCCTATACTGCTTCGAAATGGAAGCCTATATTGTAACAAGATTAGGGGAGTTTGGCCTGACATTAGGGTTTGTTTTGTGTTGTGTCTTGCAGAGAAAATGGATGGGTTCAACGACCACAATTTCCTCCCCCTGTTCATTGACAAATACAGGGAGCTGCCCTGTCTGTGGCAGGTCAGACACCCCCAATATAACCATAAACAGAAGAGGCAGGCAGCGCTGGAGAAACTGCTGGAGTTGGTGAAACCTTGGACCCCCAGGGCAGACATCAACTATTTTTAAGCAAAATTGGTGGCCTGAGGAGTCCATATCTAAGGGAGGGCAGTCTGGTCCAGAAGTCCCAGAGATCCGGAAAGCAGCAGATGACATCTGTGTCCCCAGGCTGTGGTCATACGAGAGACTGCATCTTCTGTCAGACCAGACTGAACCCAGGGTCATCACTCTCTTGTCTTCCTTCCATGCTTCCTTCCACGCGGTGGCTGTGGTGGTGGAGTTGTGGCAGCAGGAGGAGGAGTTTAGTTGTGAGCCCTTAATAAAAAATTTTTGGGGAAATTCTACTCTCCTGTGTGTGTTTTCATCCAAAAATTACAGTTTGTTGGTGAGGATTCAGGTACATTTCTAACATAAAATGTGAAATTAACAAGGGACAACAACACCAAACAATCTCCTACAGATTAAATAGAACAACATATCAATGGTGTTGTGGGAACTTGTCACAAAAAACACACACAAACATTTTCGGGAATACAAATCAAAATCCCCCAAAAAAAAAAAAAAAACCCTTCAAAAAAATACAAACACAAAAAAATAATCTACATTAAAGCCAAAAAAAAAAAAAAATATGTTGTCAGTTGTGAGCAATCAAAATATATTGAGGGAATCCAGATAAATAGTAACAAAATAAGTTTGTGAGAAGTCTGTGTGAATATGAGCAGCAAAACTACTATATTCTTGTCACATTATAAAGAAGAAGAGATTGCGCTGTATTAAACCATTTTTAACATTGAAGCGTGATGAAAGTGCTGTATCCATTGTGAACGGTAAGTTTACCAGAACGAGCTGTTCCGTGCCGGAATTTCTTCTAAGCATGCGTGGCACTTTGTGCGTCGGAACAGGCCACACACAGTCGGAATTGACGCGATCGGATTTTGTTATCGGAAAATTTTATCTCCTGCTCTCCAACTTTGTGTGTCGGAAAATCCGATGGAAAATGTCCGATGGAGTCCACACACGGTCGGAATTTCTGACAACACGCTCCGATCGGACATTTTCCATCGGAAAATCCGACCGTGTGTACGGGACATTATTCAAATCAACAAGTAATGGCTTAACTTTATAGATAAACTGTCCCACACACCCAATGCATATGCAGAGCCCTGAATATGTGTGTGTGGATCCGTATGGCACTAGTAGCTTCAGTCCTTTTGAAGAAAAGATAGGATTTGGTGTCTTCAGCTAGCCACTTTCGTTGGTGCACTTTAACTCCTGTATAGCAGGGCCAAACAACACAACTGGCCCAGATTATCAAGTGAGACAGGCAGGGTTTTGTTCAACAAGGTGAGAGGACAATGATATCTTTATACAGTGTCCCAGAAGTGGATAGTCTTATCCTTTATCCCTGTGGTACTACAAGTGTCAGCAAGATGACTACCAGCAATGATGTCTGTATACAGCATTCAAATAACTCCTTCTGTAGTGCAGTGTCTCTGTTCCCTGCAGATGGGCAAAAATGCCCTCTCACCACATCCCGTGACCAAGGCCCAAACGAACATCCTGGAATAGGCAGGTTTTCATGGCGACTGGACCGGTCACCCTACACTGGAACGATTCACCGTTGGTGCAGGTCACCTGGATATGCACCTGGGATCCCCCTCTCTCAGGCTGGATGTCCCGACTGGCAGCAGAGGCCTGAATCACACAGGAAGATCATCTGAGAGACAGTATCTCTCCTCCAGGTCTGGTCTCTCTCACTGCCTCATGGCTGACTGAAGAAATACCCTCAGGAAAGAAAATGGAGTCTTTTACTTTCCTGTCAGCAGAGCATCATGGGCTTTTTAGTTCCTTCCAGTATACCAGGCTATAGAGCTGTTTTGTGAGGGAACTGCATGTCCCAAAATCCATTGAAGCTCTTTCTGCAGCTCAGTACAGTCTCTCCGATTGGCTACTGTAAATGTGCCTTTAATTTCTTCTGCCTGCCAATAGGGGCACAGGGGAGGGTTACAGAGTGAACAGTTCTGTGTGCGAGGAAGAGAGGAAGGGGGGGTGATCACCCGCTGGAGCTGGTAGGCAACTTCTCCCTGTGTGGAAAGCCTGTGTAAATCGATCCGGCCAGCTTGGCGGGATCGCGGGAAAAACGAAACACCCACTACACACTGCCCCCACCAAAGAACCTTTGGTCCCCAAAGGAAGTAACAGTCCTTGACCTGGTACATGATTTTAGAATACATGCGGAGAAAAACAGGTTACTGTACACAGGAAAACAAACAGTTTGCATTTGCATAAGGACCTGTCAGAGGAACCTCCCACCAATGAGCATAGGAAGGAAGGTTATTCTGCCTACAGGCCACCTTAATTGGAATGGCCCAGCTAAATGTGCTAGGGGTGAGTTAAGATTGCCTTTTCCCAAATCTGTGGTCAGAAGGTAAGGCTCTGCAAGAGACCCTTGAGGGGAGAGGATAACTTCTTCAGTACTCTCACTCAACACATCACAGGTCGCTCTCTTGAGAGGATGCTTAACTCTTCGCTTTCTCTGTTCCACTAGCTCGAGCACGGTAGGCTCACTAGCCTCCTCTTTCTGTTCAGCTACTTCTGCCTCCTGCAGATTGGTTTCTTCCACTTCTGCTATGGATCCTTCTTCATCATCTGTGGAAGAGGGAGACACTTATGACCCTTCTTCTGGCAGTGAGGGTAAGGGATCACATCTGGGGACAACGGGGGCTAACAGCCCCTTCACCAGAACTGTGTTGGCTACTACGATTAGCAGACTTCCTGTGGAGCCTGGAAACCAAGGACACACAATAGCCAGTGTGTCAAAGTCCTGAGGCTTCCCAGCCCTCAATGGATCACACGACAACTTGATCCGCAGATATCCATCACAAGGGTTATCCTCCGTTTGAACACCCTGGATCTCTATATCATCCAACTTTCGCAGGGGTATGTACGACAAACACCTCTTGTAAAAGTCACTGGTCAGCAAAGTCACATGAGCACCTGAATCAAGAAGGGTTCTTGTGTAAATTCCTTCCACCAAGACAGGCACTACAGACAAAGGGCCTTCTAACTGGGCAGGAAGCCTGTTAGAAGCATCTGGAACAGTAGGCGGGCGTGATTGGACTGGTGCGAAAATGGGGAGAAGTTGGGACTTTGAGTGAGGCAGAGACATGGTAGGGTCTCATGCCTCTATCCCTGTCAATATGAAAAAGGGCAAAAAGGCGGGACTTTGAATGAAGCGCGCAGTCAGCAGTGAGGGGTCAGGAAATTGTATATTTATTGTACAACAGGATAAAAGATTCCATACAAGTTGGTACATAGGTCACAATAATTCATCTATATTACATATATCTGTATTACATCGGTATTACACATTGCATATACAGAGGATCTACGCGTTTCGTGGAGTATTTGTATCTACTCTTCAGAAGCAACAATGTGTATATCTGAAATAAAACATATTATGTTTCAAGGTCAATGCTTTAGAAGAGAAATAGGAAAATGTAACTGGGGATAAGCCCTGGTTATAAAAATACTCATAGCTACCATGCAATGGAAGTGCAACAATGAGAGCTGGAAGCCCCCCAAGGGGCATCTTTTCCGGGAGCTGTGGCAGCATCCGGCGCTCGCGGGACCCCCACATGACAACACCGGGGGCAGACAAAATTCCAAAGGGTAGTGGTCCCTGCGAATGGTAGTGTACGTGAGTGAAAGCGTCTTGGGGGGTTGTTGGAAAAAATGTGAAGGTGAGTGAAATGATATGAAAAAAATATATATTTATATACATAAATTATGAAAATGAGAGTGTACTCAAATAAGGCAGGGAGTTGAACCTGTGACAGTGCTAATGTCAGTGAAAAGCAAAACCATAAGTAAAAAATGGGGAAAACATGTGTACTAACCAAATCCAAAAGAAAAAAGTGAAATGTAATGCAATAAATGTGAGTGTATGCATTGTCCTAAGTGCCTTACCTGGTGCTAAAAGATGTGGAACAATGGAATAGGGTGCTATGTGCGGGCAGTGTGAAGAGGGAAGATCAACCTGTGGGGAAGACCGACCCTCAATGGGACATATGAGGGCGCGCACGCCAATCACCTCCAAACGTCACGCTAGCATACAAGGTGAGGGGGAGGCGCCGGTAGCCGAGAGACCAAGTCTCTCTGCGTTTTGGGCCAAAACCACCCCCCGTATGCGCTGATGGAAGACACTGGCAGTGTGATGGCGCTCAGAGGATGCTGCACGCATAGTGTAAGGGGCGTGACGTTGATGCACAGCGCAGCAGTATCCCAACCCTCCCAGGGGAACAAGGGGAAGGGAGGAGACCCCGCGGTGTGCATCGCAGCTCCCGGACATGACAATTGCAGTTGGTTGTAACATGCCATCCAGTTCCATTAGTCTGTTTTATTTGTTTCACCAATTTTTAACTTTGCCAAGGAATTATTTATTTCATAGGCTGGTCTATGCTTGTCTCATTAAATCAATCCAATATTTAGTTATCTCCACACCTGCAAGGTTGGTGCCCCTTGATCTGGATCCTTAAGCCTACGGCTCACCTCATGTCCGGGAGCTGCGATGCACACCGCGGGGTCTCCTCCCCTCCCCTTGTTCCCCTGGGAGGGTTGGGATACCGCCGTGCTGTGCATCGACATCACGCCCCTTACACTATGCGTGCAGCATCCTCTGAGTGCCGTCACGCTGCCAGTGTCTTCCATCAGCGGCATACGGGGGGTGGTTTTGGCGCCAAATGCCGAGAGACTTGGTCTCTCGGCTACCGGCACCCCCCCTCACCTTTTATGCCAGCGTGACGTTTGGAGGTGATTGGCGTGCGCTCCCTCATATGTCCCATTCAGGGTCGGTCTTCCCCACAGGTTGATCTTCCATCTTCACACTGCCAGTACATAGCACCCTATTCCATTGTTCCACATCTTTTTGTACCGGGTAAGGCACTTAGGACAATGCATTCACTCACATTTATTGCATTACATTTCACTTTTTTCTTTTGGATTTGGTTAGTACACATGTTTTCCCCATTTTTGGCTTATGGTTTTGTTTTTCAATGACATTAGAACTGTCACAGGTTCAACTCCCTGCCTTATTTGAGTAAACTCTCATTTTAATATTTTATATATATATAAATATATATATATATATATATATATATATATATATATATATATATATATATATATATATATATATATATATATATATTTTTTACATATCATTTCACTCACCTTCACATTTTTTCTAGCAACCCCCCAAGATGTTTTCACTCACGTACACTACCATTCCCAGGGACCACCACCCTTTGGAGTTTTGTCTGCCCCCCCGGTTTTGTCATGTGGGGGTCCTGCGCTTGCCGGATGCCGCCACAGCTCCCAGAAAAGATGCCCCTTGGGGAGCATCTAGCTCTCATTGTTGCACTTCCATTGCATGGTAGCTGTGAGTATTTTCATAACCAGGGCTTATCCCCAGTCACATTTTCCTATTTCTCTTCTAAAGCATTGACCTTGAAACATAATATGTTTTATTTCAGATATACACATTGTTGCTCCTGAAGAATAGATACAAATACTCCACGAAACGCGTAGAGCCTCTGTATATGCAATGTGTAATACCGATGTAATACAGATATATGTAATATAGATGAATTATTGTGACCTATGTACCAACTTGTATGGCATCTTCTATCCTGTTATACAATAAATATATAATTGCGCTTTATTCAAAGTCCCGCCTTTTTCCCCTTTTACTTTTTGATCGGACTGGTGCTTCCTTTCGTTTCTGGCGTTGGGAATGCCATTTCTTGCATCATTTTGAAGACTGATAGGCATTCCTCACTGAAACGGCATAAATTACAGGTGTTCTCCATTGTTCTCTTGCAGAATCAGTGAAAGTTCTTCTTGAACACCCAGATCTTCTCTCCATCCTTGGGTCACTTCTCTGAGGTCCACGCCAGTTTTCTGTCTTCTTTAGTGGACTAGCACATGCTCACTGGTAGTGACCTACACCTCCAAAGTTTAAACAATGTCTTGATTTGTTGGCCTCTGGCCGGGCGCAGCAGGCAAGACCATGGGTACATTCTGCCCCGTAGCACCATCGTCGGACAGCTCAGTACGTTTTGCTGTCAGCCAGTTCATCACTAGCATCATCTTGGATACCTGCATCTTCAGCACGGCTCAGACTTGACATCCAATGACCCGGTCATCATCTCCAATAGCTGTGACTTATAAGTCTTCAGAACCCCGATCTCTGGATTACTATTAGCTGAACTGGCCTTTCTGACTCCGACAACAGATCCCGACCCCTGGCTCTTTCCTTTGTTCTCCAGCATGGCTTCTTCCTCTCTCACTAATTTAATGAGCTTAGGATACTTCATGGACATGGCATTGGCTGAAGTCTGCAGCCAAATCCAAACTGGATCAGAGCGAGAAGCACCTCTCAGGATCTGCTGCATTATGGCTTGATCTATGGCAGAAGGTAGCATCCCCTCCTTTAATACGATCTGATGCAACATCCTATTCAATCATCTGAGGTATTCAGGCAGGCGTTCACCTTGGCGTTGGAGAGTATGCTCAAATCGGTAAACTGATGCCGCATACACACGGTCGGACTTTCCGGCATACTTGGTCCGGCGGACCAGAGTGTGCCGGGCAATCCGCCCGTGTGTAGGCGCCGGCGAACTTTTCCGGTGGACTTTTTTCCAAAAGCCCGCCGGACCTAGATTTGAAACATGTTTTAAATCTTTCCGTCGGACTCAGTTTCGGGCGGAAAGTCCGCTCGTCTGTGTGCTGGTCTGATGGAAAGCCCGCTCGTGTGTATGCTGGTCCAACGGACCAGATACGACGCGAGGGCAGGGTATTGCATTTTGCGCTCGCTGCAATAGGAAAAACAAATTTTCCTATTGCAGCGAGTGCGGGGCATACCAGGCCCTTAGGTCTGGTATGGATTATAAAGGGAACCCCCCTACGCCGAAAAACGGCATGGGGTCCCCCCCTAAAATCCATACCAGACCCCGATCCGAGCACGCAGCCTGGCCAGTCAGGAAAGGGGGTGGGGACGAGCGAGCGCCCCCCTCCCCTCCTGAACCGTACCAGGCCGCATGCCCTCAACATGGGGGGTGGGTGCTTTGGGGAGGGGGGCGCCCTGCGGGGCCCCCCTACCCCAAAGCACCTTGTCCCCATGTTGATGAGGACAAGGGCCTCTTCCCGACAACCCTGGCCGCTGGTTGTCGGGGTCTGCGGGCGGGGGGCTTATCGGAATCCGGGAGCCCCCTATAATAAGAGGGCCCCCAGATCCTGGCCCCCCCACCCTATGTGAATGAGTATGGGGTACATGGTACCCCTACCCATTCACCCAGGGAAAAAGTGTAAATAATAAAACACTACACAGGTTTTTAAAATATTTTATGAAACAGCTCCGGGGGGGATCTTCCTCCGGCTTCGGGGGTCTTCTTCCGGCTTCGGGGGTCCCTCCGGTTCATCTTCTCCTCTCCCGGCGTCCGGTTGGTTCTTCTCCGCTCTCTTCTCCCCCGCAGGGTGCCCACCTCCCCCAAAGCACTCACCCCCCATGTTGAGGGTATGCGGCCTGGTACGGTTCAGGAGGGGGGGGGGCGCTCACTCGTCCCCACCCCCTTTCCTGACCGGCCAGGCTGCGTGCTCGGATCGGGGTCTGGTATGGATTTTAGGGGGGACCCCACGCCGTTTTTTCTTATAATCCATACCAGACCTAAGGGCCTGGTATGCCCCGTGACGGGGCTCACAAGGTGTCACGTTCAAAATGAACGGACTAGACCGTGTGTGGGCAAGTCCGTTCATTCTGAAAGTCCGGCGAAAGTCCGTCGGAAAGACGGGCGGACTTAGCCCGCCGCAATAGTCCGGGCGTGTGTGGGCAAGTCTGTCCGCTTTAAAGTCCGGCGCACCTGGCGGACAAAGTCCGGCAAAACGTGTGCCGGACCAAGCAGGACAGAAAGTCCGACCGTGTGTATGCGGCATGAGTCTGCTGCTGTCTCCATTGGGTGAAAATCGCTATTTTAGGCAGTGCAAATGGTATTTATAAGCACTAACCTGTATTGGCTTCATTAATATGTAACTCCTCCTGCAGAATATTCAGGTAGTCTTGAGCCACGCAATCTTTTTTACTGAACTTCAGATTGAGGATAGCTTCTGAGGGGGGCCCCTTAGACTCTCTGTAATCCTCTGCTTCTTAAGAGTCTCAGGGATGTCCCATTATACCAAGGATTGTGTGGCCTCATCAAGCTATTCTTCAAAGTTGTCTTCCCCTGTAGACACTGGATGTCTTCCAGAAAAGGCCCGGAGTTTCTGGTACCCACTTCCTGAGCACAGTGGAGTATCCCTCTGGCACTTTGACATGAAATCTCTCATAGCATTGAAAAATTCTGGCCCAACCATGGCTGAGGGTGAGGTGGATGGGACTTCTTCTTTCATGGCCTCAGCTTGGCTAGAACTTGCTGGAGACATGTCTGATATGCTTAGCTAAATTATACGAGACTCAGTTTTGTCAGCCAACTGCACACTGGTTCTTTGGAAACTATCAGGGATCCATAGCTTCCATTCTAGTAGTGCATAGGTAGGTGTGAGAGGTCTCTTGGTCTGGTCTGACATCAATCAACCACACCTTCTGGTCTGGAATCAATATCTTTACCTCCTGGTTGATCTGTTCTGGGAGCTCAACCACTACGCTTGACTCTGGCCGGGTGCCTTCTTCATGACACCACTGTGTCACAGCAGCAGGGTCCATCTTGACACTTGTAGGGGTGCGGTCTTGAGGAGTTGATTGCAGAGTAGCAATATAATATCCTGGACGAGCCCCCATGTGTAGTGATACACCCAAAGGAGCTGCTTTAGTATGTTCAGTCTGTTACGCTGCCTCTCAACCCTAATACCAGCCTCAGCCCCCTCTTGCACAACTGGCAATAGTGTAAGTGCAATGACCAATGAGAAACACACACATTATGATAAAGCACAGACATTGTCTTTACTGCAATATTTCTGTGGAAGGATAACAGACACTAACAATATATATTCAAATAATCAACTGGGGAGCAATAACTGAGATTAGGAGCAATATAGCTCCCAATCCTATATTTAGGCTGTTTTCAGGGGATTCCAAAGCTGAGAATGTCCCCAAGAGCAGAGGCACACTTATATAGTAAATAAAGCACAATATGACACTTTAAATTGGGTTACCTCTACTCAGGTTGGTTATATGAGGCCAGGCAGAAGGAGAGCAGAGGGATGACTTCCCTTGTGTCAGGCCTCTCTCTACTGTCCCCTGACACCACAGGCCCAGCTTTACACACTTATTGCAATCAACAAGTAATGGCTTAACTTTATAGATCAACTGTCCCATACACCCAATGCATATGCAGAGCCCTGAATATGTGTGTGTGGATCCGTATGGCACTAGTAGCTTCAGTCCTTTTGAAGAAAAGATAGGATTTGGTGTCTTCAGCTAGCCACTTTCGTTGGTGCACTTTAACTCCTGTATAGTATCGCCAAACAACAGAACTGGCCCAGATTATTAAGTGAGACAGGCAGGGTTTTGTTCAACAAGGTGAGAGGACAATCATATCTGTATACAGTGTCCCAGAAGTGGATAGTCTTATCCTTTATCTCTGTGGTACTACAAGTGTCAGCAAGATGACTACCAGCAATGATGTCTGTATACAGCATTCAAATAACTCCTTGTGTAGTGCAATGTCTCTGTTCCCTGCAGATGAAGGCCCAAGCGAACGTCATGGAACAGGCAGATTTTCATGGCGACCGGACCGGTCACCTCACACTGGAACGATTTACTGTTGGTGCAGGTGCACCTCGATATGCACCTGGGATCCCCCTCTCTCAGGCTGGATGTCCCGACTGATGGCGGAGGCCTGAATCACGCAGGAAGATCATCTGAAAGACAGCATCTCTCCTCCAGGTCTGGTCTCTCTTACTGCCTCATGGCTGACTGAAAAAATCCCCTCAGGAAACAAAATGGAGTCTTACTTTCCTGTCAGCAGAGCATCATGGGCTTTTTAGTTTCTTCCTGTAAACCAGGCTATAGAGCCATTTTCTGAGGGAACTGCATGTCCCAGAATCCATTGCAGCTCTTCCTGCAGCTCAGTATAATCTCTCTGATTGGCTACTGTAACAGCTCTGTGTGTGTGTGAGAAGAGAGGAAGAGGGGGGTGATCACCCGCAGGAGTTGGCAGGCAACTTCTCCCTGTGTGGAAAGCCTGTGTAAATCGCTCCGCCAGCTTGGTAAGATCGCAAGAGAAACGAGATACCTGCTACATATATAGATATATATAAGAGAGAAGCGGCTGAGTGAGATGGAGGACAGATTATGTCAAAGAGGATATCCAGGTGATATAGTTCAGCAAGAACGTATCAACTTGAATCAAAATAGGGAGAAAAATGTAACCCACAGACTGCCCTTCATCTCACAATTCCATCCATTCTCTAATAAAATTAATAATATAATTAGAAAACACTGGTCAATATTATATAAAAATTACCCCACCATTCCTGAATTTTACCACCCCCCTTACCATCATATCTTAGGGGTAGAACGTTACGTGATAGACTGGTCAAATCAGACCAATACAGCACTCCCATTGCTCGCACTACATTCTTGGGTCCCCCCAATTATGGGTCTTACCCTTGTCTATCATGTACCCAATGTACCAGTATAATAAAGGGGAAGAGTTTTTGTCACCCACATAAAGGCTATAACATTAACATTAAAGATTATTTCACATGCCAGTCATCTTATGTTATATACATTATCAAATGCCCATGTGGTTTAATTTATGTGGGAGAAACAACTCAGAAAGTAAAAGATAGAATCGCTAGGCATAAGTACTCGATTTGGGACAAACTGGATAAACTTCCGTTATCCAGACATTTTACAGAACAAAAACACACAGTGTCCCAATTAATATGGTCATTGACGGTATACCCATGAATAGACGAGGGGGAGATAGAGAGCTTGCCTTGAAAAAACGTGACGTTTATTGGATTAACCGTTTGGACACGGTACAGCCTAAAGGGTTAAATGCTGATTTTGATTTGTTCTTATTTATTTAGATACTATTGTAAAAAGGTGATACTCCATGTTCTTTGTTACATCTCATCATCATTATTATCATTTTGTTGTTTTTTATAGATACTGTGAAGGGAAAGCTTTTTCCAGGAGTAGTGACTTTTTTATGGAAAAGGTTTTTGTTGTTTTTTTATTTTATGTTTTTGGTCTCTTTTTTGTTCTTGTTTTGGTGAAGAAGCAGTAGTACCTGTTGACATTTGATTCTTCCAACCACGTGAAATGAGGAGAAATGATTAGTTAAAAAACCTGTTACTAGATGTGGGTTAATTTATTCCAGCTTAATCAAATATAATTAATAAATTTGTGTGCATATATACCATGTGATGTATGTAACCAGTTGCAGACATACGATTGTGAGAAAGGGCGTTATCTGTTAAAGCCCAAAACATCGCAGCCAGCTGCATCTCGTATCGGTTCGATGTCTTTGATATTCATGTAAGCTTTTATAGAAATAAATTTCTTGTGCAGCAATCCTGACTTATCGTTTCTACATATCGGTCTGTGGGAGGGACCAGATTGCTAGCACAGCCAAGATCGTTTAGTGCACCTCACCCTGCATATGGTGATTTTATATATATATATATATATATATATATATATATATATATACCTGTGCTCAGCATAAATAAGTACACCCCAACAGATTTGTCAGAAAACCTTTACTTTCCTTTCAGAATCAACATTTTCTATGGGACACTATACTAGAAAATACTCTCACAAATGTAGGCCATTGATTGCAACCAAAACATTTGTTAATTTACACACACGCAATAGTATTTTTCCTAACAAATTCAATAAAGACCACGTTTCAAAATGAACATACCCCAATAAACGTCTCAGAGCTCTTTCAGAGCTCTTCCACACGGGCAGTCCGCCCGACGGACTCCGCTTTGCTCAGCGGAGGATCGATCCGTTAATCCCCGCTGAGCAGGCGGATGACAGGTCCATCTCACTGTGCTGAGACGGACCTGTCAGAGGCCCGCTCTCCTCTATGGGAAGATTGAATGAAAACAGACCGCCTGTCCGTTTTCATCCAATCCAATCCTCCAGACCAGGGATTTCCAAACTACGGCCCTCCAGCTGTTTCGGATCTACACGTCCCGAGAGGCATTGTAAAACTCTGACATTCACAGACATGACGAGGCATGATGGGAATTGTAGTTCCTGAACAACTGGAGGGCCATAGTTTGGAGACCCCTGCTCCAGACGAATGGACAATAGGGTCGCCATCCGTCTGACATCCACCACTCCATAGAGGTGAATGGAGTGTCCGATCAGGTCCGACTGAAAATTTGACAGGCGGCCCTTATTGGAAAGCCTGTGTGAAAAGTGGCTTAGGAGCAAAGATACATGGACAAAAAAAGTCAAAACTCAACTACAGGTGAGTCAAATTATTCATTAAACACGTGTCCAGCAGACAGTTGATTATAAAAGGGCGTTGCTTAACAAAGAAAACCCCTTCTCATTTCATGCTGTCAGCAATGGCACCACATAAAAGAGAAATGTCACAAGGCGTGAGAAAGAAAATTATTTCTTTACACAAGAAAGGTAAAGTCTACAAGAAGATCAGCAAAGCTTTTCTTATCAGTCTTCTGACTGTAGAAAAAGTGATACAACAATTTCACAAAGATGGAAATGCAACCATCTCACAGAGACGTCCAGGCCGTCCACCAGAGATGGCCCATCCATTAAGGGCGCATGGGTATCGCCCCCTCTATCCATGCCACCTCCTATATGGTTAATGGATAGATTCATGCATAGCATGAATCTATCCACGGCTGCCGCGACCACCCCCTATTTATGCGTCCAGGCCCTTTCAGGATGCCGGGCACATGAATTACAGCGGCGGGGGTGTTTTTTTGAAGCACCTTATTAGAGCCATATGCTCTAATAGGCTTCAAAATAGGGTTGACTCGGAGCACAGAGCATTGCGCTCAGAGCCCACCCAGGTGTGTTAGAAAAGCAAATGAATATGTCATGTACCTGGGTGTCTTCAAACAGGGATATTCCTGGTCCCACGGCTGCAGTCTTACCTGTTGTGCCATGGAAAAGCTCTTGAGTTATTGAAATTGTAGCCAAGGGTTTGCTACTATAGTTATCACAGTTGTTATTATTTCAAATGAGTTTGGCTCCCTCTAGTGTCTTATTAATGCTGTTAGGATTTTCTTTTAATTCCTGAGAAGGAACACAGTAAAGCATTGTGGGAGATGTAGTTTGGAGGAGAAAGTGACTCTGTTAGCTGGATCAGCCCTGAACTACAATACAGACAGTGCAAAGCGTGCAGCACTGCATGCTGGGAGCAGTAATAAAAGGACCACACCACAGCCTGATCCTTTGCACGATGTGCCCGCCGATGTGTGCCTGCCGATGTGTGCCCTCCAATGATGTGTGCCCGCCGATCCTTGAAGTACTGGTGGACTGGCAGACAGCGTGGGGGGGGGGTTGAGGTGCCACGGGGGCAAAAAAACACCAGCTTCCACTGCCATTCAGGGCAGTTTACACCTCAACAAAAGCATCTTTTGATAAGAAGAGTTGAAGAAAATCGCCATGCAAGTTCACTGCAGTTAGCTAAAGAAGTAGAAAGCCAAACTGGGGTGGTTGTTTCCCATGACACAATATGGCAAACACTGCAGAGGAATGGCAAGCATGGTTGGCGTCTGCCTAGAATTTGCCAGGGCCCATGTTGAAAAAGAAGAAGACTACTGGGACTCTGTCTGGAGTGATGAGACCAAGATAAATGTTTTTGGAACTGATTGCTTCAAAACTGTATGGCGTCGCAAAGGTGAGGAGTACAAAGAAAAATGTATGGTGCCTACAGTGAAACATGGTGGTAGCAGTGTCCTTCTGTGGCTCTGGGTGAGTGCTGCTGGTGTCGGGGAACTGCATTTTATTGATGATATCATGAATTCACAGATCTACTGCTCTATTTTGAAAGAGAAGATGCTACTATCACTCCATTCGATTGGCTGTCGTGCACTTTTCCAACATGATGATTCAAAACACAAATCTAAGGCCACTGTTGCATTTCTGAAGAAGAACAGGGTGAAACTGATTCAGTGGCTAAGTACGTCTCCTGATCTGAACCGAATCGAACACCTATGGGGAATTCTGAAGAGACAAGTTGAGTATCACTCTCCATCCAGCATCCAGGCTCTAAAAGAGGTCGTTCTTGAAGAATGGAAAAAGATAGATGTTGCAATATGTCGCCAAGTTGTTCATTCCATGCCTATAAGACTTGGTGCTGTCCTTTCAAATCCTGGAGGTCACACAAAATACTAGATGTAGTAGTTTTTGTTTTTGTGAGGTGTATTCATTTTTGCATCAACTAATTTGGGTATTTTTTAATCTAAGTTATATTATTAACCTTACTTTCTCCTCTTATCTTCCAGGTCAACCACTGAGACATAGAGCTTCTCTCTTCGAGACAGGAAACACATTCACCCACTTTCTTAAAAGGTGGTCTTCCAGGCCTCCTCCTTCAGTTTTTGTGTTTCCTGCCAGACGAGAAGGAAACATGTTTTAGGAACCTGCCTTTTGGGAGCTACATTTCTCAGGGCTGTCCTGGGTGGTAGCTCCCTGGGTGTACCTTCTCCTGCCAGCATGATCCCTCCAGTCTGTAGGAGTGGGGCTGTGCCTTCTACTGCTGCCTGTGCTCAGAGAGAAAGAGGACCTCTGAAGGGGTGGCAGAGCCTGCCATGCAGCTGCCCCTAGTACTATCCCCGTGAGGCGGAAAGGAGAGTGCGGCACTCTGCTTCCAGGGGTGGGGTCGTCTGCGCTCCAGGCTGGTTCCGGAAGCTGTGGGGGCAGACTTCTGGCAGAATAACCTCATCAGAGGGTGCTTGAGATGGTGGTTCCAGTCCCGCGTAAGACGGTAGGACGCTGAGGCATCCGTCGCCAAGTGTAGACCCAGCAGAGGCTGTGGCGGATCACTACAGGACACCATGAAGGGCACTGCGGCTACTCAGGTGATGGACACTGGGTCTTTGGGTACTGGCCCCTCTCAGGTAAGCATGGGGTGGGTCCCACTCACTAATCCGTGGGGGTCTTTTTACTTCCCTGTGGGGTCTTTTAGGAGCCACAGGTGATGGAGTGGGCTCCTTTTCCTTTCTTACCCAGCACAGAGGTGTATGGTATACAGGAGCCTGATACTAAAGGGGTCTGTTTTTTTTCTGTTTGGAAGAAGCCTCTTTACCCAGGGTGTTGCAAACTTCTTTCTTCAGTTAAAAATGAGATTGCATCTACCTTCCAGTCATTTAAGAGCTTGATGGATAGGATGCAAGGTCCCCCTGCAGCCCTAACGAGAGCCGCCAGTTTGCCAGCCTTGTCTGAATCCAGCCAGGAAGGGGATGGCAGGGACAGGGAAGAGGACCCTAGGTCACATACCTTTTTGCAGCCGGACTCGGGTTAGAGGAAGAAGAGGACTTCATGCTGGATGAGGTGGGCGACCTTCTAAAGGCTATCTATGACACCCTAGAACTTGAGGAGGAGAAGGTACAGTTATCCAAGCATGACCAGTGCCAGTGGTAAAACGCTAAAAAATCCAGGGCCTTCCCTGTACATAGTTCCCTGGTGGAGAACCCTGAAAGAAAACCTTTTTTCTCTGGCAGGTTTTTTTAAAGCTCTCTCCAAGACTAAACCAGCAAGGGTACAGGCCTATCCATCCTGGGACTTGTCTTTGGTTCTTGGGGCTCTAGTTCTCAGTACGTTTAAACCCCTGGATAAGTCTTCCATTAAATGGATAACTTTAAAAACAGTTTTTAAAGAGTCCCCTCTGCAAGAAGGGTGAGTGAATTGCAAGTGCTCTCCATTCAAAAGCCTTTTTTGGTAATTCTTAAAGACCGGGTGGTGCTTAAAACAGACGCAGGTTTTCTTCTTCTGTTTTTCATAAAGGGCAGGATATCGTCCTTTTGACTTTTTGTTCCTCCCCAACTAATGATAGGGAGAGTAAATTTAGTTTGTTAGATGTTAGAAGAAGCCTTCCAGCTTACCTTAGGGTTACCAAGGAATTCAGGAAGTCTGATTCCTTCTTTTGCAGGAGCACGTAAGGGTTACAGTGTGTCCAAGTCAACAATCGTTAGGTGGATCAGACTAGCAATTTCAGAAGCCTATAATTTAGCAGGGGTTTCAGCACCCCTGGTCAATGCACACTCTACCAGAGCTTTGGCAGCTTCCTGGGTTGAGAGGATCGGTGCCACTCCAGAAGACATTTGCAAGGCGGCCACGTGATCCAGCTATTCCACATTTGTGAAACCTTATCGCCTGGACCTGCTTTCGTCTAAAGAGCAGGCATTTGGATGGAAGATCCTCCATGCAGTGATCCCGCCCTAGCAGGGTAAGTACTTGCTCATCGTCTCAGTGGCCGTCATGGAAGACGAGAGGAGAAAACCGTAGTTAAGCTTACCTGTAACTCATTTTCTAGGAGTCTTTCAAGACAGTCAGATTTCCCACCCTGGTGTTTTTTCTCCAAATTATTGGTTGTAGCATTATATGTTGTGTCTTCTAGTGCTTTTGGCGGTTCTTGGGGATATTGAAAGATAGGACCTGGAGGACCACCTTTTAAGGAAGTGGGTGAATGTGTTTCCTGTCCCAGAGTTAGGAGCTCTATGTCTCAGTGACTGTCCTGGAAGACTCCTAGAAAATTAGTTACCCATACAGTAAATTCAAGATTAACCAGTTCCCATCCGCAGTATAGCCGAATGACGGCTACAGCGCGGACCTACATTGCTGGGAGGGCATCAATAGATGTCCCCCCCTTTCCTCCCCCCCCCTCACGCTCTCGCGAGTGCGCATCAGGGAAAAGCTGTGCTGGCCGTGTCCCTTGGACACAGCCAGTCACAGATCGCTGTAAATGGCCAATTACAGCGGCCGCTTACTATGCGATTGGCATAGCCAATAAGAGATGATCTCAAATGTAAACATATGAGATCATCTCTCATTGCCGGCTCTCTCTCCTCACACAGAGATTGCATGTGAGGAGAGAGAGGATCTAACAGTGATCTGTGAGTGAACACAGTAATTACAGTGAACATAATTAACCCCCTGTGCCCAAACAGTGCCCAAACAGTGCCCAATCAGTACCACAGTGCCAATTATAGTCTGTGCCAGTCTTCCAGTCTGTGCCATCAATAATTGGTGCCCATCTGTGCCATCAGTGCCCATCTGTGGCATCAGTGATCAGTGCCATCAGTGATCAGTGCCTATCTGTGCCACCTCATCAGTGCACATCTGTGCAATCAGTGCCCATCTGTTCCACCTCATCAGTGCCCATCTGTGCCGTCTCATCAGTGCCCATCTTTGCAACCGATCAGTGCACATCTGTGCCCCCTCATCAGTGCACATCTGTGCCGCCTCATCAGTACCCATCTGTGCCGCCTCATCAGTGCCCATCTGTGCCACCTCCTCAGTGCCCATCTGTGCCACCTCAACAGTGCCCATCTGTGCCGCCTCATTAGTGCACATACAGTGCCTTGCAAAAGTATTCACCCCCTTGGCATTTTTCGTGTTTTGTTGCCTCACAACCTGGAATTAACATGGATTGTTTGAGGATTTGCATCATTTAATTTACAGAACATGCCCACAAATTTGAAGATGTTTTTTTTTTTATTGTAAGGCAAACGACAAATAGGACAAAATATAACAGAAAAAGTCAATGTGCATAACTATTCACCCCCCTAAAGTCAATACTTTGTAGAGCCACCTTTTGCGGCTATCACAGCTCCAAGTCGCTTTGGATAAGTCTCTATGAGCTTGCCACATCTTACCACTGGGATTTTTGCCCATTCCTCCATGCAAAACTGCTCCAGCTCCCTCAAGTTGGATGGTTTGTGCTTGTGAAAAGCAATATTTAAGTCTGACCACAGATTTTCTATTGGACTGAGGTCTGGGCTTTAAACCACTCAAGTATTGCTTTAGCAGTGTGTTTGGGGTCATTGTCCTGCTGGAAGGTGAACCTCCTTCCTAGCCTCAAATCACACACAGAGTGGTGCAGGTTTTGCTCAAGAATATCTCTGTAATTATCACCATCCATCTTTCCCTCAACTCTGACCAGTTTCCCAGTCCTGACTGCTGAAAAACACCCCCACAGCATGATGCTGCCACCACCATGTTTCACTGTGGGGATGGTGTTCTTTGGGTGATGTGTTGTGTTTGCGCCAGACATAGCGTTTTCTTTGATGGCCAGAAAGGTACATTTTAGTTTTATCAGACCAGAGCACCTTCCTCCATACATTTTAGGAGTCTCCCACATGCCTTTTCACAAACTCAAAACGGGCCATTTTGTTTTTTGCTGAAAAGTAATGTCTTTCTTCTGGCCACGCTGCCATAAAGCCCAACTCTATGAAGCGTACGGCTTATTGCCGTCCTATGTACAGATACTCCAGTCTCTGCTGTGGAACTCTGCAGCCCCTCCAGGGTTACCTTAGGTCTCTGTGTTGCCTCTCTGATTAATGCCCTCCTTGCCCGGTCCATGAGTTTTGGTGTGCGGCCGTCTCTTAGTAGGTTTGCTGTTGTGCCATGTTCTTTCCATTTGGTTATGATAGATTTAATGGTGCTCCTAGAGATCATCAAAGATTTGGATATTTTTTTATAACCTAACCTTGACTTGTACTTCTCAACAACATTGTCCCTTACTTGTTAGGAGGGTTCCTTGGTCTTCATGGCAGTGTTTGGTTAGTGGTGCCTCTTGCTTAGGTGTTGCAGCCTCTGGGGCCTTTCAAAAAGGCATGTATATGTAATGACAGATCATGTGACACTTAGATTGCACACAGGTGGACATCATTTCAGTAATTATGTGACTTCTGAAGGTAATTGGTTGCACAAGAGCTTTTTATGGGCTTCATTACAAAGAGGGTGAATACATACGCACATGCCAATTATCATTTTTTTATTTCTGAAAAATTGTTTTATGTATATATGCCGCCTCATCAGTGTACATCTGTGCCAACTCATTAGTACCCATCTGTGCCAACTCATCTGTGCCAACTCATCAGTGCCCATCTGTGCCACCTCAGTGCCCATCTGTGCCATCAATCAGTGCACATCGGTGCCGCCTCATCAGTGCACATCTGTGCTCAACAGTGCCGCCTCATCAGTGCAGGCTTAGCACACATCTGTGCCACCTCATCAGTGCAGGCTTATTAGTGCCACCTCATAAGATGCCCATCAGTGCACGCTTGGCACACACCTGTGCAGTCTCCTCACCACCAGCAACCATGTCCAAAAGATGCTTTTCCGTCGAGGAGGCGTACCAAATTCTTTCCACGGCTGACGAGAGCAACGGGGAGCTCCCTTTTTCGGATTTCCTTTCCAATTCGGATTCTGAGTCTGACGTAAATTATGAGCCAGTCCTCAGTAGTGGAACACTGTCAGACTCAGAGGAGGAAGATATTCTGCCCGCCAAACGAAGGTGTTCTGGTGAGGAGGCAGTGGCATCCACCAGCACCGCATTGGCATCCATCAGCACCGCTGCGCCATCCACTGGCAACGCAGTGCCATCCACCAGCACCGCAGTACCTCGGCAAGAAAGGCCAAGTACCAGTGGGGTGTCACCTCAGCCCCAAAGGGTTAGGACCCATACCGGTCTTCCCTATGCCCTTCAGAACCCCTTGTGGCTTCCTCCTAATTCAGGAGAAACTAACATTCCCCCTTTCACTGCCCAGCCAGGAGTCCAGGTGGACATGGAGAATTTTTCCCCAATTTTTTAAATTAATTTTTATGGAGGACATGTTAGCGTCAATTGTGGCGCAGAGCAACCTGTATGCACAACAATTTATTTTGGATAATCTACCATCCTATTATGCTCGCCCCTATGAGTGGAGAGACCTAACAGTGGCGGAGTTGAAGGTTTTTTTGGGCCTCACATTTACTATGGGAAAAAACAAATTGTGATCCTATTGGTCAACCCACCCCATCCACCACATGCCGATCTTCTCCGCGGTAATGCCAAGAACCAGAAATCTTATGATCATGAGGTTCCTACATTTTAACGATAACACCAAGTGCCCTCCCCGAAATGACCCAAATTATGACAGGCTTTTCAAAATTCGGCCACTATTAATTATTTTTGAGAAATATTCCCCCAGTTGTTTACCCCGAACCAACACATATGGTGTGGATGAGTCCCTTGTTAAATTTAGCGGCAGGCTTAATATCAAACAATTTATCCCCAGCAAAAGGGCCCGCTATGGGGTGAAGGTGTACAAATTATGTCACGAGCCACAGGGTACACATATGCCTTCATAGTGTACGAAGAGAAGGACACCCAGCTGTACCCCCTAATTGCCCAGACTACTTGGGATCAAAGTTGTTTGGGACCTCATATACCCCCTACCCCCCCCAAAGTTGTTTGGGACCTCATATACGCCCTACTCAATAAAGGATACCACTTGTATGTACACAACTTCTACACAAGTCTGCCCCTGTTCCACAATCTTCACCGGAAGAAGACGCCAGCATGTGGCACAGGTAAGAAAGAACTGGAAGGGCTTTCCTCAAAGACTTGTCAATATGAAGTTGAGAAGAGGAGAGACGGCAAGTCTGCGAAACAAGGAGGTTCTGGCAGTGAAGTGGAAGGACAGAAGGGATGTCTACTTGTTGTCTTCGATCCACAATAACACCTTTGTGGAAATCCCCAGAAGGAATGGCCCCATCCAAAAGCCAACATGCATTCATGAATACAACATGGGGGAGTCGACTTCAATGACCAAATGCTCGGACCATACCTTGCCACAAGACGAACATACCATTGGTATAAAAAAGTACCAATTTATTTTTTTAATTGGCCATATACAACTCCTATATCATTTACCGCAACTCTACCCAAAACCCCCAACCCTTCCTTGGCTACCAGGAGGAAATTTTTACTGCCCTTATTTTTCCTAACGGTCCACCAGAAAACATCCGATCAGATGTGCTTAGTCAACTCTCCGAACGCCACTTTCCTGATAAAATTCCTCCCAAAAACAGGCCAAATACGTCAAAAAAAATGTAAGGTGTGTACCAGTGGAGCAGTCAGAAGAGACACATCTTATTATTGTCCCCGTTGTCCTTCCCAACCAGGCCTCTGCATAGGTGAATGTTTTTGCCGTTACCATACTTCAGTAAATTATTACTGAAGTATGGTAAACGTGATCCTCAGTTACTGCCTTCACACACCTTCACACCCCTTATGCCACTGCATGCTCTGTAACTGACCCTGGCTTGTTATTCGACCACGCTTCTGCCTGCCGATTCTGTACATACCTTTGCCTGATCTGGAACTGACCCTGAACTTTTATTCGACCATGCTTCTGCCTAACGATTCTGTACAAACCTCTGCCTGATCTGGAACTGACCTTGGACTGTTTGACCATGTTTTTTGCCTGCCTCATGGACTGATCTTGTACCCTGCTAGTGGACTAGTGGGATTCAACTCAGGGGTCTCACATATGTGAGGGCTCTAGAATAGTTTTTCTGGATGAAGAAAACAATCTTTTTGTTTGTTTTCTCATTCCTAGATTAGAGTCCGGAGACTTGGAGGCTTCAAAGAGATTTGGGAGGAAGAAGCCTCTACCCCTGTCCCCATTCTGTCCTGAAAGAGGCCCTACTTCTGCCTGCTGCCTGTAGGACTTACTGCCATCATGTCTCTGCTTGTCGCATTGACCACACCACATGTTCCTGCCTACTACCAGGACCAATAATTTTGGCACTGCTGACAATATCTCTGCCTGCACTGACCCTGGACTGTATATGGACAGTATGCCTGCCTGCTGCCTGGACAATTGTGTTCGCCGTTGCTGACCAAGTCCCTGCCTGCTCCCTGGACCAGTGCTATCCTCCTGTGGAAAACTGTGCTACTAAAACCACATGTAATCTTTTGTTTACCCTTTGCTCAGCATAATGTATTTTGGGGTGTAATTCTTGGTATGTGCATGCTATGTGTTCCTGGAACACCTGACGGTGTTCCTTGGATGTTGGATCTTTGTATGTGGCCAGGCTATGTAGAAGTCTCACACATTTGGTATCGCCATACTCAGAAGAAGTGGCAGAATGTATTTTGGGGTATAATTTTTGCTATGTAAATGTTATGTGTTGGAGATTTCTTATAAACAGACAACTTTGTGTAAAAAAAAATGCGTTTTCATTTTTTTTCACACTTTCCAAAAAACGTTAGCTTTCCAAAATGGGGTCATTTTGTGGGCATTTCCATTGTCCTGGTGCTCCAGGGCCTTCCAAAGTGTATCAGGTGGTTGAGAAATGAGATGTGTATTTTATGCTCCTAGAACGCCTGAAGGTGCTACTTCAATGTTGGGCCTCTGTATGTGGCCAGGCTGTGTAAAAGTTTCACACATGTGGTATCGTTCTACTCAGGAGAAGCAGAATGTATTTTGGGGTGTCATTTTTGCTATGTAAATGCTATGTGTTGGAAATATCTTATAAACGGAAAACTTTGTGTAAAAAAAATGTGTTTTCATTTTTTTCCACATATTCCAAAAACTTCTGGAAAAAAATGAACCATTCAAAAGACTCATTGTGCCTCATAGATTATACGTTGGGGTGTTAGCTTTCCAAAATGGGGTCATTTTGTGGGAGTTTCCATTGTCCTGGTGCTCCAGGGCCTTCAAAAGTGTATTAGGTGGTTGAGAAATGAGATGTGTATTTTATACTTCTAGAACGCATGAAGGTGTTACTTCAATGTCGGGCCTCTGTATGTGGCCAGGCTGTGTAAAAGTCTCACAAATGTGGTATCGTTATACTCAGGAGGAGTAGCAGAATGTATTTTGGGGTATCATTTTTGCTATGTAAATGCTATGTGTTGGAAATATCTTATAAACCGTCAACTTTGTGTAAAAAAAATGCGTTTTCTGTCTAAAAGTCTCACACATGTGGTATCGTTATACTCAGGAGGAGTAGCAGAATGTATTTTGGGGTGTCATTTTTGCTATGTAAATGCTATGTGATGGAAATATCTTATAAACTGACAACTTTGTGTAAAAAAAATGCGTTTTCATTTTTTTTCATACTTTCCAAAAACTTCTGGAAAAAAATGAACCGTTCAAAAGGTTCATTATGCCTCATAGATTATATGTTGGGGTGTTAGCTTTCCAAAATGGGATCATTTTGTGGGCATTTTCATTGTCCTGGTGCTGCAGGGCCTTCAAAAGTGTAATAGGTAGTCAACAAGTTAGACGTGTAATTTATGCTCCTTGAACACCTGATGGTGCTACCTGCATGTTGGTCCCTGTATGTGGCCAGGCAGTGAAAAAGTCCCACATATGTGGTATCGTAATACTCAGGAGAAGTAGCAGAATGTTTTTTGGGGTGTCATTTGTAGTATGCAAAAGCCATGTGAGAGAAATAAGCTATTAGAATGACAATTTTGTGAAAAAAAAATCAATCTTAATTTTGCAAAGAATTGTGGGAAAAAATGACAACTTCAAATAACTCACCATGCTCTTTACTAAATACCTTGGAATGTCTACTTTCCAAAAAATAAAAACCCAGAGGTGATCAAATACCACCAAAAGAAAGCTCTATGAGTCAATACTTTGTAGAATCACTCGCTGCAATTACAGCTGCAAGTCTTTTTGGGTATGTCTCTACCAGCTTTGCACATCTAGAGAGTGACATTTTTGCCCATTCTTCTTTGCGAAATAGCTCAATCTCTGTCAGATTGGATGGAGAGCGTGAACAGCAATTTTCAAGTCTTGCCACAGATTCTCAATTGGATTTAGGTCTGGACTGGGCCTGTCTAACACATGAATATGCTTTGATCTGATCCATTCCATTGTAACTCTGGCTGTATGTTTGAGGTCGTTGTCCTGCTGGAAGGTGAACCTCCATCCCAGTCTCAAGTCTTTTACAGACTCTAACAGGTATCTTCTAAAATTTCCATTTGACTCCATCCATCTTCCTATCAACTTTGACCAGCTTCCCTGTCCTTGCTGAAGAAAAAGCATCCTGTCAGAAACCATGAATCAGACTGAGAAAGAAGTGCAGTTAAAATAATAATAATAATAGTAAAAGGTAAACAGAGTAACGTAGTCAAATCATAGCCAGAGTTCGGTAACTGGAATGGATAGTCAGACAAGCCAGGACGTTAGGGAGCCAGAGATCAGCATACTTCAGGACAGCTGGAGAATCAGCGTAGTGGAACAGCAAGCAGGATCAGGAACCAGAAGGGACATCAGCCAAGCGAGTCTTCAACAGGTACACAGGATAGAGTCTCTGGATGCGTTGACAAAGGCGAAGGCAGAAATCATCTGAACTGAACAGCTTAAGTAACCAGCAGGACTGACGAACAGGATATCATCAACAGGTGAGTCACTGTGACAATATTTAGGCAATTAACCGACAGCTGAGTGGCCTGCTCTGAGAAGGAAGGACTGAGCCCAGCCCTGACAGTACCTCCTCCTCAATGACCCCTCCCCCGCGGAGGACCACCAGGTTTGAGGGGGAAATGTCTATGGAAAGCACAGAGGAGGACAGGGGCATGTATGTCCAAAGATGAGACCCATGAGCGTTCCTCTGGACCGTACCCTTTCCAATGCACCAGGTACTATATGCGCCCATTAAACCTACAGGAGTCAACAATGAACTGTACTTCATACTCCTCATGGTTCTCAACCTGTACTGGGTGAGGACGTGGCACCGAGGTGGTGAAGCGGTTGTAGACCAAAGGTTTTAATAAGGAGACATGGATTATATTTGAAATACTCATATTGGAAGGAAGGTCTAAAGCCTAAGCCACTGGGTTAATCCTGTGGAGAATACGGAAAGGCCCAATAAACAGAGGAGCCAACTTCGGTGAGGGAACACGGAGTCAGAGGTTGTGAGGTGACAGTCAGACCCTGTCCCCAACCTGGTAGGAAGGTGCAGGCAGGTGTCTGCAGTCAGCATGGAGTCTGTACCTATCATTGGCATTTCAGAAGGCCTCCTGGATTTGTACACAAGTGGCTCCTCTAATGCAGGAATGCTCTGCGGAACAAATGAGTGAGGCAGCAAGAATGTTTGGAAACCATAGTTCGGCATAAACAGGGACAATCGGGAAGCAGAATTCAAGGCACTATTGTGAGCAAACTCCGCCCAAGGTAAGAAGTGTGACCAGTTGTTATGATGGTCAGAAATATAGCAATGTAGAAACTGCTCCAAGGACTCGTTGGCTTGTTCTGCATCCCCATTAGACTGTGGGTGATACGCAGAAGAGAAAGAAAGCTGAATTCCCAACTGTGCACAAAAGGCTTGCCAGAACCGGGACACAAACTGACTACCCCTGTCCGAGACAATCACCTGGGGTAGCCCATGTAAGCGAAAGATCTCCCGAGCAAAAATGGAAGCCAGTTCCCTAAATGTGGGCAACTTCTTAAGTAGAATATAATGACACATCTTCGAGAACCGATCAACCACCATAAGGATAACTGTGTTGCATGAGAGTCAGGTAATTCCACAATAAAATCCATGGACAGGTAGGTCCAAGGCCTCTCTCCACTGGGTATGGGTTGTAGGAGGCCCACTGGAAGGTGTCGTGGTGTCTTACTCTGAGCACACATGGAACAAGCAGCTACGAAGGCGGCTACATCAGCACGTAGACTAGGCAACCAGAATTGTTGGAAAATGGCCCAAAAGAGTTAATTTTTCCCAGGGTGGCCAGCAGCCTTGGGAGAATGGTAAGTCTGGAGCATGGCAGTACGGAGATTCTTAGGGACAAAGCAGTGGTTACAAGGTTTCTCAGGAGGAGCATGGACCCAAGTAGCAAGAATTTTGTCACCCAAAGGAGAAGTGAGACTGGTGCGAACCGTAGCCAGAATACGATCAGGAGGAATCACAGGAACAGGAACCGATTCCATCTTGGAAGTGGAGGAAAATTGTCGCGTCAAAGCGTCACCCCTTACATTCTTAGTACCGGGTAAGAATGAGACAATGTAATTGAAACTTGACAAGAAAAGAGCCCATTGCGCCCTTCTGGGAGAGAGGCATCTAGCCTCAGACTAGAATGTGAGATTCTTATGGTCAGTAAGAATGAGAACCAGCACAGTGGTACTTTCGAGGAGATGCCTCCATTCTTTAAGGGTTAAAATGATAGCTAACAACTCTCTGTCCCCGATCTCATAATTGCATTCCGCAGGTGACAATTTCTTGGAAAAGTAGCCACAGGGATGCATAGCGTTCTCAGAGGTAGGACGTTGAGACAGGAGGGCGCCAACTCCAGTCTCAGAAGCATCAACCTCAAGGATAAAGGGTAACATAGGATCAGGATGTGCCAACACAGGATCAGAAACAAAGGCAACCTTGAGACTCTCAAAGGCCTTAATGGACTCCTGAGACCAACTCTATGGGTTACCTTCATATCAGTCAGGGGCTTGACCAAAGACGAGAAGTTACAAATAAACTTTCAATAATAATTGGCAAAGCCAAGAAAACGTTGCAGAGGATGTAAACCCACGGGTCGGGGCCACTGTAGGACTGCTCAAAGTTTCTCTGGGTCCATCGAAAAACTGGCAGTGGAAATGACATAAACTAGGAATTTAACCTGTTCACGATTAAACTCGCACTTCTCCAATTTATGATAGAGATTGTTCTTTCTCTGCTCCTGAAGCACACAACAGAAATCTGTGTGGTGGCTCTCTAGGGACTTGGAAAAAATTAGGATATCATCGAGATAAACCCCACACATAGCTCGGAGGACATTGTTGATAAATTCCTGGAAAACTGCCGGATTGTGGCAAAGGCCAAATGGCATTGTGAGGTACTCATAATGGCCTGTTCTGGTATTAAACTCAGTTTTCCATTCGTTGCCCTCCTTGATCCTCATGAGATTGTATGCTCCTCTCAAATCAAGCTTTGTGAAAAATGTTGCTCCCTTGAGGCGGTCAAATAACTCTGTAATCAACGGAATTAGAAAAGCATTCTTAATTGTGAGACGATTGAGACCCCTATAATCAATACAAGGTCTAAGTTCACCACTCTTCTTCTTCACAAAGAAGAAACCAGCACCAGCAGGGGACGAGGAAATAACTTGGAAATAACTTGGAATTGGATTATCTCACTGTGAAGAGCCCTCTATGGCCATGGACAACAGAGCAGTCTCATGAGTCACATGGGTAGGCTGTAGAGGTCTCCCGTCATGAGCCTCAATGGCAAGTGGAGTGGCACGCAGCTGCATTGGAATCGAGTCCTTAGATACAAAGGCTGGCCTGCAGCCCCAGAGTCAATTAGAGCCTGTATCTTAACGGATGACTCAGACCAAGAAAGGGCAAGTGGAACCAGGGGCTTATCCTTCTGAATAACTGGGGACGCCACCTAAGGTCTGTCTGTTACAGGACCTCAAGGTTCGGACATTCCCTGGACGGATAGGACAAGACTTCAAAAAGTGGCCTGCCTGGCCATGATAAAGGCACAATCTCTCTCCCTCCTAAGGACCCTCTCATCCGCAGAGAGACGTGTGAAGCCCCACTGCATGGGTTCACCTTCACTGACCGTCTCGGTACCAGGAGGAGTTGGGGGGTGAGGGAGGCAAGTTTGGGACTGCAAACTTCAGAGACAAACGTTCAGGAGGCTTCCGCAAGCGCTCCTTAAAAGAGTCTTTCTCTGAGTCTGGAGTCAATCAGGATGGCAAAAGTGATCAACTTCTCCAGCTCAGTGGGTATATCTCGGGCTCCTATCTCATCTTTGATGGTATCCGAGAGACCATGAGAAAAAGCAGCTTAGAGGTCCTTATTGTTCTACGCAACCTCTGCTGCCAGAGTACAGAATTTAATGGCGTAATCGGCAACAGTTCTCGTACTCTGATGGACATGAGGCACTTGGCAGCAGAAGCGGAGCATGCGGGAACATCAAATACCCTTTTAAAGGAAGCCACAGACTCTGGATAACTCAGGACAATGGGTTTTTGCGTCTCCCAAAAAGCAAAGAAATCACAAAACCTACTTTGCTTCTGTCCATGGGAAACGCCTGGGGCAGCATCTCGAAGTATATCTCAACCTTATTGAGAAACCCTCTGCATTGAACTGGATCGCTTCCCAAATCGCTGGGGATGCGGAGCTGAACCAGACATACCTCTTCTAGAGGTAATACTCGAGGCGGGTGCCTGCACAGAGACTGGAGCAGCAGCAGGGACAGCCTGCAACACAGGTTGTACAGGAGCAGCCACAGTGGGAGATTCCAGGTGAGCCGTGCGATTCAGGAGGGTTAGTAATGCTATGGCAATCTGATCCATACGGTTACCAACAAGTGGATTGACTGCATGTTCTGAATTCATGGCCTTTGTCTTCTGTCCGAAACCATGAATCAGACCGAGACAGAAGTGCAGTTAAAATCACACTTGTTTAATAATAATAATATTAATAATAGTAAAAGGTAAACAGAGCAATGTAGTCAAATCATAGCCAGAGTTCGGTAACCAGAAAGGATAGTCAGACAAGCCAGGACGTCAGGGAGCCAGAGATCAGTGTACTTCAGGACAGGCCAGGCCAGGAAATCAGGAAACCAGAGAATCGGCATAGTGGAACAGCAAGCAGGATCAGGAACCAGAAGGGACGTCAGCCAAGTGAGTCTTCAACAGGTACACAGGAGAGAGTCTCTGGATGTGTTAACCAAGGCAGAGATGATCTGAACTGAACGGCTTAAGTAGCCAGCAGGACTGACGGACAGGATATCATCAACAGGTGAGTCACTGTGGAAAGGAACAAAAAAGAACTATGCACTATAAGTGCATCGAGGTCGCCCTTAAAGGATTTTTATACTGGCCAAAAGTAAATGTATAATCTCAAAAAATTATTTTGTATAAAAAATGCACTAGAGTGCCAACTTTATTAAACATGTAAAAAATATATATGTATAAAAGATAACAATAGAAAATACAATTATACAGGGTGCAAATACAAACACAATATATACATCCAATTGTATACAGAAGATATGACACCCCTGTGCCTACAGCCCGCAGCCTAGAAGTGGAAGGTCAGCGGATGAAGTATACAGCACGTGACCCGACATGTTTCGTAAATAGGTATGTATTATGGAGCGTACACACGGTCGGACTTTTCAGCTACAAAAGTCCGTCAGCCTGTCCGACAGACTTTCGACGGACTTTTGGCGGACTTTCGACAGACTTTCTAACGAACAGACTTGCCTACACACGATCACACAAAAGTCCGTCGAATTCTTACGTGATGACGTACACCGGACTAAAATAAGGAAGTTCCTAGCCAGTAGCCAATAGCTGCCCTAGCGTGGGTTTTTGTCCGTCGGACTAGCATACAGACGAGCGGATTTTTCGACCGGACTCGAGTCCGTCGGAAAGATTTGAAGCATGTTTCAAATCTAAAGTACGTCGGATTTGAGGCTAAAAAAGTCAGTTGAAAGTCCGGAGAAGCCCACACACGATCGGATTACCAGCCAGCTTTAGTCCGTCAGCGTCCGTTGGACTTTTGTAGACGAAAAGTCCGACCGTGTGTACGCGGCATTACTCCTTCATCAAGGGATTTACAATTGGGTAATCAAATCTCTATCTGTAATGTAAATTTCAAAAATAGTAAAATAATATCGTCATAAATTATATGCGACTACAATTTTGCGATATATGCGATTTTATAATTGTAAAGAATAGTACAAAAAGGTTTCCAAACAATCTGAAAAAACTAGTCATACTTACATCAATCTGATTCATGAGAACAAACAGGTGATAACAAAACGAAAATTGAACACCAGAGGTGAAGCAGGCTTGCTTAGAAAGTCCACAAAACATGAGATGGGCGGCCAGAGATGCAGGGCTTAGCCCTACAACATGTTCACAAGGGATGCCTGATTGGGATCTGTGTATTTAAAATATAATATCATAAGTATACAGGGCGCATAATTGAGCCCATATTTGGCTGAGAGAAACAGCAGTCACTCAGCCATAGTAGAAAAGCATATGGGGTGAAATTCTCCCAGTTCACTGTGGAAAGGTTTAGAGCGGCAGCTGAGCGGCCTGCTCTGAGAAGGAAGGGCTGAGCCCAACCCTGACACATCCCCACAACATGATGCTGCCACCACCATGTTTCACGGTGGGGATGGTGTATTCAGGGTGATGTGCAGTGTTAGTTTTCCACCACACATAGCATTTTGCTTTTATGACAAAAAGTTCAATTTTGTTCTCATCTGACCAGAGAACCTTCTTCTACATGTTGGCTGTGTCCCCCCATATGGCTTCTCGCAAATTGCAAACAAGACTTTCTTTTAACAATGACTTTCTTCTTGCTACACTTCCATAAAGGTCAGATTTGTAGAGTGCACAACTAATAGTTGTCCTGTGGACAGATTCTCCCACCTGAGCTGTAGATCCCTGGAGCTCCTCCAGAGTTACCATATGCCTCTTGGCTGCTTCTCTGATTAATGATCTTCTTGCCCAACCTGTCAGTTTAGGTGGCCGGACATGTCTTGGTATGAGAAGCAATCTCCATACCTTTCGTTCTTCTTATGAGCTTGGTATTATAGCCTGTATTATGTATTTCTGTGGTGATGTTCGCACCAATATCTTTTTAATACTTTAAAAAACTCTATTCAATGTTTTAAATACAAAATGTTTATCTTAGTCTGCCCATAAAGTCCCACAGTACCGGGGGATACTTTTTGTTGTATACATTAATTTAAGGGATGTTGGCAACACATATTGGAGACGTAGTCTCTCCACGGTGGTTTATCTTTTCTAGACATGTCTTGGTAGGTTTGCAGTTGCGCCATACTCTTTCCATTTTTGAATGATCGATTGAACGGTGCTCCGTGAGATGTTCAAATCTTGGGATATTTTTTATAACCTAACCCTGCATTCAACTTTTCCACAACTTTATCCGTGACCTGTCTGGTGTGTTCCCTGGCCTTCGTGATTCTATTCAATGCTGGGACAAGATCATCTGGTGCCCAGGGTGAAGATGGCAAACTGCGCCCCCCACCCCCGGTTGTAAAGAAGGAGCGACTTATAGTGGGACCCAGTGACACTAAGGCTCAGTTCACATCTAGGTGTTCTGGATTGCCGGCGGATTTGCTGTGATTTTGCTCGCAATTCCCAAATTGACGCACAGACACTCTTGCGATCCCATTACTTTCAATGGCACCCCAATCGCGGTGCGATTTTGTGGCAATTGTCCCTCAACAAATTGCGACAAAATTGCGGGATGCCTGTTGCCCAAAAGAAGCTCTAGAATGCCTAGGTCATGAATGTAGCTTTATACACTGATCAGTGCTAATAATATGCACGGACACTGTACTAATGACAACGGCTGAGAAGGGGTTAATATCTAGGGGCATCCAAGGGGTTAATTGTGTGCCCAACAATGTTTAATGTGTGTACTGATTTTTACCATAGACTGGTTTGTTTATTTTTCCTGCTTTGCAAGCGATCATTTCCTTTGTATAGAGCCCTGTGTTGATTGTCAACACAGGCCTCTGGGCTGATTTGACACAGCCAGTCAATAGGTTCCGGCCATGAATCACTGGTTGGGATCTGCTGACATACTCCCGCTGTGTCAAATCACAGGGGAGTAGGCGGGCAGGGGCATGCACCCGAAACCCTAAGCCTAGGTTCACACTGTAGCAATGCGAGAACCAGTGCGATTCCAGCGCCGGTTCCCACATCACATCTCTCCCGCAGGCAGTTCACGCTGCCCTCTGCGAACCGCTGCGGGTGTCAATAGAATGTTAATGACACCCCCAGATCGGTTTGCAGATTGCAGTGCGAACTGTGGATTCGGACAGGAATCGGATCGCATGGGTGAGAACACGCGAACATGCGATCTGATTCTAGTGCGGGAAAAAAAAAGTCCCTGCATCTTTTTTGTGCAAATCCAATGCGAGTTCAGCCATACAACTGGTGACATATATATATATATATATATATATATATATATATATATATATATATATATATAGTGGTTGTAAACTCAGAAAAAAAAAAAAAAACCTGCAAGACAAAGGCATAATGGCATAATGAGCTAATATGCATAGCATACTAGCTCATTAGGAAATACTTACCTTAGGTCAAAGCTGTTGCAGTGGTCCCCGCACACCGCTGTGACCGGTGACATGTCTCCCGGCATTATTTCCAGGTTCGCGGCTCTGGCGCTGTGATTGGCCGGAGCCACAATGACGTCACTCCCGCGCCGGTCACGGCACGGCTACTGAAGAAATGCCACGAGTGGTCTGTCTCTTCAGTGCGCATGTGCTGATGATGTCAGCACATGCAGATACAGTAAATATCTCCTAAACTGCGCAAGTTTAGGGGATATTCAAGGTACCTACAGGTAAGCCTTATTATAGGGTTACCTGTAGGTAAAAGTGGTGTAACAGGGTTTACAACCACTTTAAACTGAAGTTTTGCCTACAGAAATCCCCTGTGTACAGATGCCCCGACCTCTTCATGCTTCTGAATTTCCAGCACTGTAATGGTTAATAGCAATGAGTTTTCTGTGAAGCTGCAGTGAACAAGCATCTGATGGAAAACCACTCTCGCCACTCTCCTCTACAACTGAGAAAGGTTGTTTCCTGTCGCATCATGGCAGCATACACTTTGGGTTGTGACTCCGCCCCCACAACCTGATAGGACCACATAGCTATAAATTGATGAGAAGGCACCCGCCCCAGTATTCTCTTATTTTTCCTCACCTGTCAGGACCGCACGGATCAGTACCCCCTTACCGCTTCGCCCCAGCCAGGTTCTAGCCTCTCCTGGGTGGAAGTCCTTTCCTGTACAGCCTCTAAACGAGCTAGATGGAAGGAGCCCCACTCTGGTGATCTCAGGGGCCCTTTTTTATTGTCTCTGCTGGCCATAATATAAGCCTTAAACAGGCTTGATGTGTCAGCAACCCAAATATAAGCCTTAAACAGGCTTGCCGGTGGAATAGCCTCAGAAGTTTCACTCTGGCCTTATAGATATAAGCCTTAAATAGGCTTAGTTGTGCGCAGCGGTCTCCCCCCACTTTCTCCCACCTACTTGGTGTTCCTGGGCTCTCTTGTTCCCCTGTAGGCTTCCCTGTGTGCCCACGAGCGTTCTTGGCGCTCTCGCGCATGCGCAGTGGGCAGTAACAGGGCATTCTCTGCCTATGCCAGGTTCCAAGATGGTGCTGGGTGCCGTGCAGCGCTACTGCGCATGCGCGAGCGCTCAGCATTCATGGCAGCAGTTTTAAAAAGCCCCAATGTCAGTTTTCACTGCCTTTGCTGTGTTGCTGACTTGAGACTGATTTATAGCCATTTAAAACGCTCTACAAAAGGTAAGTACCTGTGCTATCTGACTACCTATCTTCTGCCTTAATTTCTTTTTGCATGTCTTAAATCTTGCTGTATCTGCAGGCTTCACCACTCCTTCACTATGGAGACCGCTGCCCCAGCAGATCACCGCCAGCCTAATAGGTAAGGGGGGGGGGAGACGCGGTAAGTAGTGAAGATTGAAAAAGAGAGCACTACTAATGCTACCTAAATTGGTCAGCCCTATCAGGTCCTCAGGAACGTCTGCTTCAAGACATAGAGAGACCTCGCACAGAAGAAGTCGCTCCAGACACAGACTGAGCCGGTCATACCACAGGAGAAGCCACTCAGGCCACAGAGGGAGTCACAGAAGGAGCCGGTCTAGATCATACTCAAGACACAGTCGCTCCCACCATAGAAGATCCTCTTCGCGCAGACCCCAGTCTCCAGCGCGCCACTCCCGTCCCTCCGGGAACGCCTGCTGGATATGCGGTGCAGGTTGCCCTCTCAGATAAACTGGCCTGTCAAAAGTGCCTCGAGGAGGCCACCAAAGAAAGAGTCTCAGATACCGGAGAATCCGCTGGAATTTCAGCTCCGCAGGCCTTGATTCCGGAAACAGAGTTTTCTATCCACAGTGCCTCCCCCGCTCCGGTCAGTACATCAAGAGAGCAAGACTCTCTTTCTGATAATGAGGGACTGGAGGTATCGGCTGGCTTTGACTTTTCTTTAATAGAGCCTTTTGTCAAGTTGGTTAAGGAGGCAATAAACTGGGAGGAACCCCAGGAGGTCCAACAGAAACAAAGGAAGTATTTCCCTCACCTTAAGAAGGATCCAGAAGCTTTCCCATTTATTGAGGAGCTGGACGACCTAATCAAGGAGGAATGGCAAAGACCCGAAAAAAAATCCAGTCTAAATAATAGACTTCTCAAACTGTATCCGCTCAAGGAGCCTAAAGTAACCCCTCTGGTTTCTCCTCCTGTGGTGGACGCATCTTTGATGCGCCTAGCCAGGCATGTTACACTCCCTATAGAGGAAGCGGTAACATTCAGGGACGTGCTCATTAGGAAAATCGACACGGACCTTAAGATGGCCTACCTGTCGGCAGGAGGCGCCTGCAGGCCAGCGGTAGCGCTCGCAGCAGTGGGTAGAGCCATTTCCAGCTGGTCCGCAAACACTGAGAAGCTCGTATTGGAGGGTGCAGACCAAGAGAAAATAGTAAAAGCTTTGCAAGAACAAAGCCTAGCGGGCGACTTTGTGGCAGAGGCCTCTGTCGATACAATCAGGTCTACATCTAAGTCTATGTTGGCCTCGGTAATGGCCAGAAGAGCGCTATGGCTGAAGCCCTGGATGGTGGACCCCGCCTCCAAGTCCAATTGGTGTCGCATCCCGTTTGACAGGGAGAACCTTTTTGGGGCGAAGTTGGACTGGCGGCAAGTCCAGACTTATCCATTCGGATAGAAGGCCAAAACAACAGAGACCTCCTCCCTTTAAATGAAACCTTCCAGAGAGGTATAGGGACTCAAAAGCGTACAGGCCTGGGAAGGAGTACCGAAGGAGCTGGAAAAATCCTCAGTCATCCTTCATGAAATTTCAGAAGCCCAAGACTCCCGCTTGCAGTGACCAGAAGTCCTTTTGAAGGTGCGTCCTTCCAGCCAGCAGTAGTGGGAGCCAGACTCTCCAGATTCAGGCTGGTCTGGGCGGAAATTATAAAGGATCCCTGGACTCTGGCCACCATCAGATTCGGCCACAGGTGGTCCTTCAAAAGTCGACCCCCAAAGGATCAATTTTGCCTAACCCATCTTCCTCCATCTCAGGAAAAAAGGATGTCACTGATGAATTATGTTCAGGACCTTCTCCGAAAACAGGCGATAGTAGAAGTTCTGCCAGCACAGAGAGGCAAGGGATTTTATTCCCCGCTGTTCCTCGTCAAAAAGAAATCGGGGGATCTGCGCCCGGTTCTAGATCTAAAGAATCTCAACAGGTCCATCCGGGTGGAGTCATTCAAGATGGAAAGCTTACAGTCTATCCTCCAGGCCATAAATCTGGGAGACTGGATGCTTTCCATAGACTTCCAGGACGCCTACCTGCATATCCCGATTCATGCTGCATTCCAAAGATTCCTGCGATTCTCAGTGGATCACGGGCACTTTCAATTTCAGAGTCTTCCCTTCGGAATCTCGACAGCCCCCAGAACATTCACGAAGGTCTTACTACCGGTGATAGCCTCCTTGAGAGAAAAAGGTCTAAGGGTCCACCACTACCTGGACGACATCCTCCTCCTCTCAAACAGCCAGGAATCCCTCGTGCAACACCAGGAAATCCTAGTTTCCACACTAAAGAGTTTGGGATGGATAATAAATTGGAGAAAGAGCAACATCCAGCCCACCCAAAGGATGGTCTTTCTAGGGGCCGAACTGGATACCCAAGCAAATACAGTGGAGCTGCCACTGGAGAAAATACCTCCATTAATTCAGAGAGTAAGAAAATCAATCTCGGCACCATCCTTACCAGCCAGAGCATGCCTCAGTCTCCTAGGCTCTCTGTCAGCAAAGATCCCAATGGTCCGGTGGGCGCAATGGAATTCGAGACCCCTTCAAACCTCTTTCCTGCGCCAGTGGGATGGTTTGTCCATGTCCCAACCGATTTACATCTCGGAGGAGGCCAGTCTATCACTGCAATGGTGGACGCGTCCTTGCAACCTCAGGAGATGCAAACAGATAGTCACCCCCCCATCAGGAAGTAGTGACTTCAGGTGCCAGCCTGGAAGGTTGGGGGGCGCACTATCTACATTACGCGGCGCAGGGCCGCTGGCATTTCAGAACCCAGGACTCTGTCTCGAACGTACTGGAGATTAAGGCAGCCTTTCACGCCCTCTTGGCCTTCAGCACCTTTCTGAAAGGGAAACAAGTTATCCTAAAGATGGACAACAAAGTGGCAGTAGCCTAAATCAACAGGTGAAGGGGCACCAGGAGCATCTCTATGATGCAGGAGGTCCGCCCGGTGATGCAATGGGCTCAACTGAACCTTCTGGATCTGAGGGCGGCTTACATTCCAGGCGTTCAGAATCTCCTGGCGGATTCACTCAGCAGAACCTTTATTCCCAACAACGAGTGGTCTCTGAGCCCCCAAGCATTCGCCCTCATATCCCAGACCTGGGGTCCTCCAGACATAGACCTCGCAGCAACTCCAGCAAACACGAAGTGCCAGAGGTTTTTGTCCAGAATTCCCTTTCCTTCAGCGGAGGGAACGGATTGTCTCCAACACCCCTGGAACTTCCGCCTAGGCTACATTTTTCCACCAACTCCTCTCATAGCCAAGTTCCTTCTGAGGCTCAAGCATTCTGCAGCTCTAGTGGTGACTGTGATTCCCTTTTGGCCGCGGAGGCCTTGGTTCACTACCCTCCTACAGTTGAACACAGCAGACCCACTCCCCCTTCCGGTATCAGCAGACTTACTGGCTCAGGGCCAGCTGCTTCACCCGAACCCGGAGAAGTTACATCTAACGGCCTGGAGGCTGAGAGGTCTAGATTCCTAGACCAAGGCTGCTCTCAGAAAGTAGTGGATACTCTACTCCAGGCTAGGAAGTCTACCACAAATAACACCTACAGAAGGATCTGGGAAAAGTTTGTTTCCTTTGCCCATGAGCAAGGTTCTTGCTCATGGGCAAAGGACTCTTCTTCTCCTTCAGTGTCGCAAGTTCTCGAGTCCCTCCAGTCAGGCCTGGAGAAAGGCCTTGGGTCCAGCACCCTGAAGGTGCAAGTATCAGCCATCTCTGCCTTGACAGGAGTCAAGTGGGCCCTTAATCCACTTGTTGTTCAATTCCAAAGGGCCTGTCTAAAACTAAGGCCCCCTAGGAAGCCTTCATTTCCGGCCTGGGATCTCTCAACTGTCTTGGAAGTCTTATCCAAAGTGCCTTTTTTCCCACTCGAAAACATCTCCCTTTGGGATCTGACGCTAAAGATCTCATTCCTAATTGCTATAACATCAGCAAAGAGAGTCTCAGAGATGCAAGCCCTGCTAGCCAAAGAGCCGTACCTGATCATCTACCCGGACAGGCTAGTCTTGAAGCCTTCGGATCATTTTATCCCAAAAGTCTCCTCTTCATTCCACTTTAACCAGGAGATCAATCTTCCGGCCCTTGTCACAGATCAGGGTGCTCCTCATCCACTGGATGTCAAGGGCAATATTTTGCAATATCTGTCAGCAACCAAGCCGTTCAAAAAATCGGAAAACCTCCTAATCATCCCACATGGGTTTAAAAAAGGCCAAGCGGCATCAGCCCGTACCATCGCCTCATGGTTGGTAAAGACTATCAAGAAGGCCTACTCCCTGAGAACCTTACAGATTCCGGAGGGCTTAAGGGCGCACTCTACCAGGGCAGTGGCTACTTCGTGGGCAGCCTACTGTAGAGTCTCAGCGGAAACCATTCGTAGAGCGGCCACCTGGTCTTCTAGAAACACCTTTATATTCCATCATAAAGTGGATGCTGCACGCCTATCAGCAGTAGATTTCGGGAAGGCCATCATACAGGCCAAATCTTCTATTCCTTGTCAATAAACCTACTTTGCATTTCCACCCAGTCTAGCGAGTTACTCCCCAAAGTGTATGCTGTCATGATGCGACAGGAAAACAGAAAAAATTGTATACTCACCTTTCCGTAATTTTCCTTTCCTGTCGCATCTTCATGGCAGCATATCACCCTTCTGAGGTGATATATATATACAGAGAATACTGGGGCGGGTGCCTTCTCATCAATTTATAGCTATGTGGTCCTATCAGGTTGTGGGGGCGGAGTCACAACCCAAAGTGTATGCTGCCATGAAGATGCGACAGGAAAGGAAAATTACGGAAAGGTGAGTATACAATTTTCCGTTTTCGTAGTGTACACTGCGTGCAACACAGTCTAAGAATGGGTGAGAGTCTGATGAGTCACAAGATTTTCTCCCCATTTATATTTATTTTGTGTTACATGCAACATACACTATAAGACAACTTTTTTTCAGTGGAGGAGGAGGGAGGTGGAGGCTGGCCCTACAGGGAGATGGTTTACTGCAGCTTCACAGCACTGGAAGTTCAGCAGCAGGAAAAGGTTGAGGCATCCACTCACAGCCAATGTCTACAGGGTCTAGCTGTCTGCACAACATAGAACCAACTTGATAGGTAAGTTTGGTCACTAAAGCCATAGAGAAGTTTTTTTGCTAAACATCAGCTTTAATGCCTTTAGTGCCCCTGCATACTTGTGTTGCACAATAAGCTAGAAAATCAATGTGCTGGCATCAGACCCTTATGTCTATTGGTATATGCACCCATAAAAACGCATTTGTAACATTTTCAGCAACATTCACCAGCAGGTGTGGTAATGTGGGCTGTACAAATGGTGTGTTGGGGTGGCACTATAAAGTAAGAGCAATGCAACACAAAACACATAAAATTACTCATTAATGTTCTTTTTCATGTGTGCTACTGCAATGCATAAGTGTGAAGCCAGGCTAAATAGTTTCTCCTGGAGACATATTTGTTCTGAATAAATGCTTCTAGAAACACCAGAGATGCAGTTCTTTTTGAACACTTTCTGAACTTCATAGCAGGTAATTGCCCTGTTCACATGCAAACATGCAAAGATCTGCCACATTGGTTTCAGTGATGGGGACATATGTAAAGCCCAGATGTCGAATCCAAACCCCATTAAAAGTCAATAAGAGAAAAATGTTAAAATATCAGTCATTTTCTATGCTAATAGGCATGGGATTGCCAAACAAATGGCATTTGGTGGAGAACAGTAATTTTTTGTAATGCTTAAAGTGAGACATTAAAAATGCAAAACTGATTAAATAAAACGCCTGGCAAATGCCCTAACCCTGCCTGTGAATTGGTGCATCTGTGTAATGTATGCAATATACCAGAGCAAAAGTGAAAATTGCTGGAAAACATGTTTAAATTGCTGGAAAAAATGGGTATATGTTCCATCTGAAGTTGTGTTTGGGCTGAACCTTAGAGTGGAAGAAAAGCCTAATGCCGCGTACACACGGTCGGACTTTACGGCAGACTTTGCCCGGCGGACTTTTCGACGGACTTTATGACGGACTTTCTGAATGAACGGACTTGCCTACACACAATCCACCAAAGTCCGTCGAATTCGTACGTGATGACGTACGACCGGACTAAAACAAGGAAGTTCATAGCCAGTAGCCAATAGCTGCCCTAGCGTGGCTTTTTGTCCGTCGAGCTAGCATACAGACGAGCGGACTTTTCGACCGGACTTGATTTCGACGGATTGATTTAAAACATGTTTCAAATCCAAGTCCGTCCAACTTTTCAGAAAACAAAGTCCGCTGGAGCCCACACACGATCGAATTGTCTGACGAAATCCAGTCCGCCGGGCAAAGTCTGCAGTAAAGTCCACTCGTGTGTACGCGGCATTACTATATATATTCTTAACCCCCCCCCCACACACACACACACACACACACACCTACCTATCCTGTCTAACCTGTATAAAAAAAATCTGTATATTTACCTATTTTAATCAACTTTTGTTTTTACTCATGTGATCTTGCATCTCCAGCTCCCCTTTGTCAGTGAGCAGCTGCTGCAGGGAAGAGTAGGGAACGCTGACAATGGCTGTGCTATGAGAGCCTATGAGTGACATATGTCTCCTGGAATTCAGAGTTGTTAGGCATATAGGCTATAGACATTTGACAAGTGGTTGAAAACATTGTTAGTTCGTATCTAGCCTAAGAAAATCTTTCACTCCAACCAAAACAGATATTTTAGTTTTTGGAAAATTTTGGAATGGTAAATCATTAAACAATTGTTTACATCTTTTCAATATCTTTTGGTGACTGTAGCAATGAAATTCCTATGCTTGGTATCCTGGACCTGCACACCTTCTTTTGTCGTTTTGAATGGTTTCATTCTCCCTGTTAGATTTTTTTTTTTATTTATTGTATATCATGGAGAATGCAACAGAAGGTGCAAGAATACAAAAAAAAAAAATACAAGGTGTACAGGAACCAAACTCGGAATTATGGCAGAGAGATGTGGAGTATTCAAGACGTGCTAGAAGCCAAAGGCTAAATATAGCTAATGGACTAAATATAAAAGTTGTAGTGGTACATGGAAAAAACAAGTTGTATAGCAAATTAAAGTGTAGTCTAGACCCAAGAACAAACAATTTACATATGGTGTGCCCAGAAAGTAATGAGAATGACATTTTAAAAATTATTTTATTGAAAATGTTTACAATTGAAAATTGTCTCCTTCGAAGTATGCACCTTGTGACTGTACACAACACCCCCAGCAATTTTTCTATTTTTTATAGCATCCCTGGAAGTCTTCAAGTGGGATGGCCTTCAGAGACTGCGTAGTTTGAATTTTGATTTTTGATTTGAATTTTAATTTGCTCATTCAAGCTTTCATGGGGCAAGGTGACGTCGATTCTGAACTTGTTTCTTCATCTCGGGATCATACTCAAACATCCAGGATTCATCTCCCATGATCACTTGACACAAAATATCAGGCTTTCTTTCCGGCCAACAGATCTTGGCAAATGAGTTGGCTGTGTTCCTTCTGATCACTTTACAAGTTCTTTAGAACAAGTGCACGCACTTTTCTCATGTTCAAATCCTGAGTCACGATTTCATGAACAATTGACTTGGTAATTCCCGTTTCCTCTGCAATCATTCTGATAGTGAACACATTCTGTTCCGTTTTTGATGAAGAGGGGCGTCCTGATCATTATTCGTCTTCAACGCCTTCTTGTCCTTCATTAAAGGTCTTGTGCCATCGGTACACTTGTGCAGATGATAGCACAGCTTCTCCATAAGCTTTCCTCACCATTTCCATGGTTTCTGATGCACTTTTACCCAATTTCACACAAAATGTTATTACGTACCGCTATTCTAAACTTGCTTACATTTTTCTTAATATTAGGCACTTGAACAGGGTGTCACAAAAAAGAATGTCTTGACTCTGACAGGGCTGGAATGCAACTGATCAGTGTTCTAACATATACCTGGCGCTCCACCCCAAGTGACCTTGGCCAGCTTCTCCCTTCACAGAGCCCTTCTCTAGCATTGGTACTTCATTCTCATTATATTCTGGATATACCTCGTACTGTAGCTATGGAGGGTCAGTACAGGGCCTTCTTATTAAAGTCATGGGCCCCTGGGCAAAGTAATGCGCTAGGGCCCCTACCGGGGAGATGGTGACCTGTGGCGTGCTATGCACATGGTGGCAAGGAGTGGGTGTTGCTAAATGATGCTACATATTGGGCATTGCTTTTGAGTCTGATTAGCAACAAAAAATATACACAATCAGGGAATTATCACAAATGAAATTCACCCCCTATACACACTGTCCCGCCTTCTCTATACACTGCCCCCCCCCCCCATATACACCGACCCTCTGTATACACTGGCTTTTTCCCTGTACACACTGCCCTCTGCCATAAATGCCTCTCCCAGCCTATCAGCGGCCTGTATTTATGTATGACTTTACATAGTACGGGGGGGCAGAAGGGCAGGGGGGTTGGAGGACACAGTAAAGGGGAGGTCAGGAGGGTACAGTATAGATGGTATAGTGGCAGCTTTGGGTAGTATAGGTGGTATAGTGAGAGGTTTGGGTAGTATAGGTGGTATAGTGGGAGGTTGGGGTTGTATAGGGTGGTATAGTGGCAGGTTTGGGTAGTATAGTGGAGGGTTTGGGTAGCATAGGGTGGTGCAGTGGAAGGTTTGGGTAGCATAGGGTGGTATAGTGGCAGATTTGGGTAGTATAGATGGTATAGCGGCAGATGTGGGTAGTATAGGTGGTATAGAGGCAGATGTGGGTAGTATAGAGAGGTATAGTGGCAGATGTGGGTAGTATAGAGGGGTACAGTGGCAGATGTGGGTAGATAGGGAGGTATGGTGGCAGATGTGGGTAGATAGGGAGGTATAGTGACAGATGTGGGTAGATAGGGAGGTATAGTGACAGATGTGGGTAGATAGGGAGGTATAGTGGCAGATGTGGGTAGATAGGAAGGTATAGTGGTAGGTTTGGATAGGATAGGGTAAAATATTGGAAAGTTAGTGCAGTATGCAGTGACATGTGCTCAGTGACTTACAGCATTCCTGGATGCAAAGACTCCCGGGGCTGCTGTGGTCTCTCCTTCTCCTGAGTGAAGTTGAGTCTTTGGGAGGAGTGGAGGAGGCAGCCACACCCTTGGCTCCACCCACCAACTCCTGCTGCCTCGGGAGATAGTGAAGATCCAAAAGGGTCCGGGACAGTCAAACTTGAACAAATGGCAAGGGAGTGTTACAGGCAGCCTCCCCCGCACCGCTGACACTCCTGCTAACCCGATCGACATGGCAAAGCAGAGCACTGCAGTGCCTGTTAAGGGGATAGGTAAAGTGCAGGGGCCCCCCATGCAGCTGGGGCCCCTGGGCAGTGCCCAGGGGTGCCCGCCCATTAAGACGGCCCTGGGTCAGCATTGTCATCCCACAAAGGAAATGTTTGTGAATTACAGAACACCTTACCCTTTCTTTAACATATGAGGAGGTCTACAGAGTCTACAGAGACAGCTGGGAACAATGCTAACTGATAACAGTCAGCAGATGCAGAGAGCACAAGAAGTAATAAGCTCACAAGATTCCTGGCAGGATCAAAAGGTATTTTTTTAATTTATCCAATAGCTATAGCAATACACTTTCAGTGGTATATTTAACAGACCAAAAATGACCAAGTAAGAGAAGTTCATCATTAGGGTTTTATATACATATTGATATTTCCTGTGATTCTATGGAATCTCTTGACCTGTTAGTGACCCTTAATATCACATGACCAAAAGTAATATATGGTCTCAGTACCCACCACTTGTAAGGTATTATAAAGACTTTCCCAGCCAGCAATGGGCACATGGAAAATTCCTGGAGGGATGTATGGCACAGGAAACGGCAGGCAATATGTCACCAGCAGACACCACAGAGGAACAAAGGGTGACTTGTGTGATTGTATATGATATTGTGTCTGTGTGGGAGTTCTGAGAAGAAAGTAAATGACTGCCTTCATTTTATATTACAAAGCTGATTGTGGCTACTATTTGAGGCGCATGAATTGAGACAGATACAGCATAGTTTTATAGCGTGATGGCAATGAATAATATGAAGAAGTCAGTTCACCCAATTTGCCCTTCCAGCATTTGTTTAGAATCTTTAAGTCTCTGTTAAGATAAGTATACAGCAAGCAGACAAAACTGACAATTGCAAACAATGTAATTGTTTAGAATCTGTAGAAGTAATATGTAAGTATAGGAAATCATTTTCATGTCATTGCTGACTTTACATGATAGATCATAAGCAGCTATAATTAAGGCCCATTTCAAGATCCTATATACCAGGGGTAGGGAATTAAAATTCAAGGAGGTCCGGTTACTAAAAAAAATTCTGGCCGAGGTCTGAATCACAAGTCTGTGCCGTGTAAGATTGTACATGTCTTCTTTTCTTTTTTTGACACGTTTCTTCTACACACTCTGGTAATACTCTGTAAATCTAAATGTCCCCAATAGTGTTCCTCCTTACATCAGGTGCCCCTACCAGAGTAATTCATTACATTGGGTGCCCCCATCAGACTACCCCCATAAATCAGTTGCCACCATCAGAGTACCCCCTTATATAAGGTGTCCCCATCAGAGTGCCCCCTTACATCAGGTATTCCATTCAGAGTGCCCACTTACATCAGGTGTCCCCATCAGAGTACCCCTTTACATCAGGTGTCCCCATCACAGTGCCACCTTAACATAAAATGTGCCCATCAGCATTCCCCTTATTTTATGTTAAAAAGGCACTCTCATGGGTACATTTATGTTAAAGGGCATGCTGATGGGAAAATTTTGCTGTGCCCATCAGAGTGCCCAATAACATAAAATGTGCCCATCAGAGTGCCCCTTAACAAAATATGGCCATCAGAATGCCCCCTTAACATAAAATGTGCCCATCAGAGTGCCTCTTTAACATAAAATAAGGGACATGCTGATTGGCACATTTTATGTTAAGGGGCACTCTGTTGGGCACAACAAAATGTGCCCATCAGTGTGCCCCTAACAAAATATGGCCATCAGCGATCTCCTTAACAAAAAACGTGCCCCACATACCTTGAGGACAGGAGTCTGCACATGTGGCAAGCTGCAGGGTTTGGAAGCTGTTCGGAAGAAGTGAGAGGCGAGCTGGGAGATTTCGAGAATGACGAGTGTGAGTGAGTGCTCCTCCCCCCCCTCCACGCTCCCGGGCTAATCATACGGGCAATCATCCGGCCGACAGCTGAGAAGCGGTGCGTGTGAGAGAGTGCTTTGATTGTCTGCCTGTCTTCAGCCTCTCCATGCACTAAGCAAGCACACGCTGGCGTTCCCCTGACAGCAGACAGGCAGTCAGCTGAAGTGGGAGAGAGAGAGAGGCGAGAGGTGATTGGCTGTTCCCCCCGGCTACCCCCCCCTTTTCCACTCCAGTAGACTCCGCAGTGTGCCAGATATCTGAGGATGACAACCCGCAGACAAGCCGCTCTGCAACCAACAGCAGGGAGAGGAAGAAAATCGATGGATGGCATTAAGGCTTACCTATCCCCCCGCGCCCCTGAGCAAGCAGGAAGGCTGGATACAAAGAAGCGGAGCGGAGTAAACGCCATTGATGGTGTAGAAAAAGCAGAGCGGGAGTCCTGGATAAAGCAAGCGAATACCCAGATGACAGGAGACAGTGTCGTGGCAAATGGTAAGAGATCTCCTACAGCAGGGAGAGGGAGGAAGACCCCAGAGCAAAGTCCCCCCGGTGGTGTTGGGAGCCCCTGGAGATAAGGAGATGTAGTAGGGGCTAAGAATAAGGGTCAACCCAACCCTGGTAATGGACACACATCAATGGACATACAAAACCCACCAGTAGGGAACCTGGGCACAATGACACAGTGGGAGATGAACAGGCAGTCATTAGAGGAGACACAGTCCATAGACATAGAGACTATGATGGGAAGAGGAGGAGAGGACCCAATCCCCAGTATGGATCGAAGTACCAGACAGGAACACCCAAAAGTAATAGGAGGGGGCATGGGAATATGCAGGTCATCACATAGACATGCTGTGGAGTGTGACCAGGAGAGCGCCCAGGATGGTGAGGGGAGTCCACAGGGGCGGAATGGACTGAGTGCGGACCCAGAAAGGGACATCTGGGAATTTTTGAAGGCCCTCCCCACCAAAAATGACATTCAGCAATTAATTAACACAGTTGAACAATCCTGCATGCAGGCAGTGGAAAGTTTAAAAGATGACATCAGGGACCTGGGATACAGAGTGGAGGGAAAGGAAAAAGAACAAGAAACTACCATACAGGTAGTGCCGGATGTTCAAGAGTCCACGAAAAAATATGAGGAGACATTAAACTCATACAGGGACCAGCTGGACGAGTACGAGAACAGGGATAGATGACAAAATATACGTATAAAAGGACTGAAGGAGTCAATTACAGCGACAGAATTAGCCCCAACAGCACAAAAAATTTTCGGACAGATTTTGGGGGATCAAGCTCCAAACGTCATTGAAATAGACCGGATACACCTGGGTCCCCCCCATAGTACAAAAGCTGACGTACCCAGAGATGTAATCTGTAAAGTTCACAAATATGCAGTGAAAGAAAGTATAATGAAGGCGGCACGTAATAATCCTATGATTACATTTGAAGGCTCAAATATAGCCCTGAAAATAAAAAAGATGCGGCGCTAAAAATTATTATGAAACAAAAACCAAAAACAAAGGGAACAAGAACTAATAACAGGTCTGATCCCCATCCAAACCAATATAAAGTGAAGTGGATATGCACACAAAAATAAATAGTGCTACAATGAAATGACAATTGAATATATATGAATGAACACTGATATCCAAATGAATAATATATATAACAATACATAAAAAAATATATATAATAAAGGAAAGAAAGAAAAAAAACCCAAGATAAAAAAGTCCAAAAAAAAATATCAAAAATAATCAGTGATTTGAAAAAAAGAAAATGTGCCAAAAAACAGATGCAGGTAAGGATGCAGGTGAAGAAGCCTTCCGAATCCTTTCACACACAGAATGGATAATCGAATGCGCTTACCAGATCCTGGTGACTGCTATTACGGCAGTCTCAAACAGCACAGGGAAATAGGTCTCCCCACAACCTTGCCAAGCAGCGACCGTAAGCAGCGGATTATCCTCAAACGTGTAAAACAAAAGGGGAATCCATAGCGTAATATGTCCAAACAAGGAATTTATTAAAAAAGAAGAATTGCACTTACACAATCCAGATGAAAAGTCAGCATATTCACACAATAAGCAAGAAACGGCGTCTCCGTCTGTCGTCTCCACTTCCTGGGTTCGTGCAAAGCCCAACCGAGAACGGACGTGATGATGTCGTAGGCTCCTCCCTACGCGTTTCGTCACGATAGGACGTCGTCTGGGGATTGGCCACCAAATATAGCCCTGTACCCAGATATATCAAAAAGGACTCTTTTTAAGCGAGGGTTGGTCCGACCACTGTTAGAAGCCCTACGGAAGGCTGAGATTAAATACCGGTGGGTGTTCCCCTTCAGTTTAACAGCTTCCAGGAATGGAAGAACAGCAGCATTGCGAACAAAGGACGATCTGAAATCATTTGTGGAGAAATTAGACCTTCCGATGGTGGACCTTATGGACTGGAGAATACATTTTTTAGGGCCCCCCCTGCAATGAGCTGATAAGTGGCAAGAATTACCAGCAAGGGTTAACAGGGGTATAGCCCAAAGAAGGACCTAAACATTTTTTTCAATTTTTTCCTTTTTTTTTTTTCCACCTGGGAAGGGATCTATAGGTTAATGCCCGGGAGGAGGGGGGAATAGATGGGGGGATGTGATGGGAAATGAGGACCTTTTGTAGGTCAATAGGCCAGCCCCAATTAAAGGGGAGAGTTATCCTGCGAGAGGCAGGGAAGGGAGGTAGCTTGCGCGCAGGAGGTGTCTGTGTGCGCAGGCTCCCTACCCAATTTTTAGATATACCCCTAAAAAGAGGTTTCTGGTATGGAAAAGGAGTATGCAAGGTTTATGTTTATGACACATATGTGGTACAGTTTTTTTTTCTCTTGTTTTTTTATGTATAGGCATGTGTTCAATGGGGTGTTGAATGTTGGGAATGGTGTTGTCAATAGGGGGGGTGGGATTAGCAGAGGAGAAGACAGAGACTGGGGGCAAGGGGTCTGGGGGTTCCTGAGGATAAAATAAAATGACAGCCATATTGAAAATATTGTCATACAATGTGAGGGGTTTGAGCTCACCAAACAAGAGAGGGCGCCTATGGGTGGAGCTGCAACATTTAGGAGCTGATGTTGTTTTCCTGCAGGAGACCCACTTCAGGGGCAGCTCAATCCCTGGCTTGCCCCAGAATATATTGAACCAATGGTATCATGCGGTATCCCCAGTTGCGAGGGCAAGAGGGGTCACAATCGCGTTTAAGAAATCATGCCCCTGGATAATATAGACCCTGCAAAGTGACCCAGAAGGCCGGTTTTTGTTTGTAAAGGGGGTACTGCAAGGGAAACGATATACCTGTTTGCTTCAATATATGCGCCCAATGAAGGGACTGTTAATTTTTTGGTTAAAATGTTTAGAAAACTGGAAGAATTTAAGGAAGGATGTTGACAACGCCCCAATAATTCTGAACCTCCGACCAACTCAAACGGATCATACGGAACGAACATGGCATCTGAACGAGTCATTGTTGGACAAGGAGGACATAGTGGAGAAACTAAGTATTAACATAAAGGCATATTTTGAAATAAATAAAACAGAAGAAGTGTCAGATCAAGTGGTGTGGGAAGCCCACAAGGCAGTCGTTAGAGGGGATCTAATCGCTTATGGTTCACATATAAAGAAGGAAGGTAAAAGAGAAATAAACAAACTACTAGAGAAGATCAGTGCCCTAGAGATAAAACGTAAGAAAAATCTCGACCCAACGGACGGCAGATGTCTGGAGAGCTTACGAGCAGAGCTTTCGCAATGCCTAGAGCATAGAGCAAAAAACAAAATTAGGTTTTTCGCAAATAGAGCATATGAACAAGGAAATAAATGCGGACGGCTATTGGCAAAACAACTTAAAAAACAACAGGACTCTAGACATGTGCATAGCTTACTAGTCCAAGGCAGGAAAATAATGGATACGAAGGTTATAGCGAAAGAATTTGGTAAATTCTTTGAGGCCCTATATAACATCTCGAAAACAGAATCATTGGGAACAGGGGAAAGTGAGGGACAAAGGAGGAATGAGATAGGTGAATATATTGAGAACGCTGCCATGCCTATGCTACCTAGAGTAATTTCTGAGGATATGGAACGTCCAATCACGGTTTAAGAGTTGAGCAGAGTGATAGCAACCCTGCCCCTGGGGTAAAGCCCAGGGCCGGACGGGTTGACAAACTCATATTATAAGAAGTTTCTTCCAGTTTTGGTAAAGCCACTCTGTAGCTATTTTAATTCTATTAGTGCCTCAAGTCCACTCTCCCCAGAAGCATTACTGGCATATATAACGGTGTTGCCAAAAGAGGGAAAGGACCCCCAGGTATGCGCTAACTACAGGCCTATCTCTCTGCTGAACTCGGACACCAAACTACTGGCAAAAATCCTGGCCTTGAGACTTCAGGAACATGTAGGAGATTTGGTACACCCAGATCAAACGGGGTTCATAAAGGGACGGGAAGCAAGGGACAACACCACTCGTGCACGCCATATATTGCATTGGATACGGTCCGGTCCGGATGGAGCCCCAAGAATCACTCTGTCGATGGACGCTGAAAAGGCCTTCGACAGAGTGAACTGGGGCTTTATGAGAGAAGTACTGGGGAGGATAGGACTGGGGGAAAAAATGCTGGGATGGATCATGTCCTTATATGCGAAACCAAGAGCAAGAATTAAGGTTAACGGGACAGTATCCGAATGTTTTAACATACAAAATGGTACCAGGCAAGGGTGTCCGCTGTCCCCCCTGATATTTGCGATAGTAATGGAATCAGAAATAATAAGGAGATAGCAGGGACGTATATAGGCCATACGGAGCATTAAAGTAGCAGCACATGCGGATGACCTACTCTTTTTCCTCTCCGCTCCCCAGACATCTATAGCCGCATTGATGGTGGAGGTACAGAAATTTGGAAGGGTGTCTGACTTCAAGATTAATTTTGAGAAGTCAGTCATCCTTCCTAGCCATGTCCCAGTGGAGACGGAAAGGTCATTGAAAGAGATGTATCCATTTATATGGAACGAGGGGTCGCTGACATACCTGGGGGTACAGATCAGCGCAGACTATGAATTATTGTATGAACGTAACTATGGCTCATTATTGAAAGAAATAACAGAAGAGCTAAAGAAATGGAAGGGTAAATACTTGACCTGGTTCGGGAGAATCAGTGCCATAAAAATGAGTATATTGCCTAAAATAGTTTATGTGCTGCGCACAGTGCCAATCAGGTTGCCGGCGACTCTCTTTAGGCAAGTGCGTAGACTGTTTGTGGCCTTTGTGTGGAGTGATAGAAGGCCTAGACTGGCTTACGATATTTTAAGAAGGAGTAGAGCCGAGAGCGGCCTGGGACTCCCGGATATAGCATCTTATTATAAGGCCATGACTCTAGCTAGGATACTGGACTGGTGCCATGACCTAAAGGGAAAACCATGGGTACAAACAGAAATGTCGATGGGTCATTGAGAGGGTTGTCACAATGGACATCACCGCTGACCCTGAATTCATTGGAAGTATGGGACAGAATGAACAGAAAGGGTAGATATGCTCCCCAGACTTCCCCTCTGGAGGGATTCCCTTGGTTCTCTCCGGGGGGAGGAGATGGGAAGTCTGGGGGTTTGGGGTCAAGACGGGAACACTGGATGTGGCAAGTTTGCCCCAAGTGGAGCCTTATTAACACTGACAGAGATGGTCTCGAGATTCGGGGCGACACCAATGACAGAATGGAAATATTGTCAAATGATGAGTTTCTTCAAGTAAACAAAGCCGTTAATAAGACCCATGAACTCACTCACTGCATTCGAGAGGCAATGTGCACAGATATCAGAATCTGGGCATATGCTGTCTCGGATGTACAGAATGATCCTAAGGGAACAAGAAAAGACACCCCCATACTTTGTAAAAGGGTGGTAGAGGGAGCTGGGTCAAGTTTGGACAGATAAACAAATTAATAGAATGATATCGTTAACATTTACTACCTCCATAAGTTCAAAGGTGCAAGAAATGGCATATAAGTTCCTAGCAAGGTGGTACAGGACCATATAATAAAAGAAGCGGAGAGGTGGGTCCATGTGGTTAAAAACCAAAAAAAAAAAATTGAAATGACTTGGGCGAAATGGGAACAGTGCGCTAAGGAGATAATAGAAGAGGGAAACATCAATGGGTAAGGGAGGAAGATATGGTATAGTCATTAACAATAAAGAAAATAAGAAGACTGGCCCTGAAAGAAAGAGTTAAATATCAATATGACTTCTCTAATGCTAATCAAATGTAAAGAGGGTGGGGGATAAGATAATGTATGGTTATATGTTCTGTTTTTTTTTTTTTTTCCTCTCAGGAGCTTTTCCTTTCTCCCCTAATCCCCTAATAAGCACTGGGCGGTGGGGGCCCTTTTTTTTTTTTTTTTTTCCCTTCAGTAAACAATAAAGGAGTAAAACAAACATCACGGCAGAAGAGGGGAAGAGGAGAGTGTTACAGCACCAGTCACAGGGCAATTTTTTTGTGGATGTAAGGGTAAACGAGCACCAAAAATAAATGTACACATTAAATAAATTCAAACTCACGAGCACTATGATTTTAGAGGGGAAGAGGAAAGGGTCTTCCCCCTTTCACTATTTCAGGGGAAAAGGAAGGAAGGGAATATATAAAAGGGAAAGAAAAGGAAGGGAAATTGGATTTTTTTTTTAACACATGCACAATTTATATAATTATGAATTATAGTGATTTACGACACAAAAGTAGAACAAGGGGGAAATTCACTTTTTAGTCTCATTTAACCACGCTTGCACATTGGGGGGGAGGAGCTGGAGTAAATTAATATTAAGGAGTGGGGGGGGGGGGGGGAATCACAGATTGTGGGTTAGGGTAGGAAAGAATAATGGGGGGAGTGAGAAGGGAGGAAAGAGGAGGAGGAAGAGGAAATCCTTCCCACCTTTTTTTTTTTTTTTTTTGTGTAAATTGCAACATGTAAATTTCGGTTGGTGGGATAGGTGGGGTAATTGTGGAATGATGTAATTTGATGTTTTTGTTTTTGGGTTGAATGAAGGTGTATAGTATGTTGTATAACTGGTGTAATTTATAAATGAAATAAAATTTTGATTATTAAAAAAAGAGAGGCGAGCTGGGAGCCGCGAGCAGCAGGGGGGCAGAGAGCGCACGTGACATCATGCCCCAAACTGTGGCCCGGCCGGTAATAAGAGCCGGGAGCAAGAGCCGCGGCAAGGGGCGGGGCGCACAGGACATTAAAATGCGGCAACACACTGGTGGCCTGACGGTCCGGACAGGAACATCGCTCAGGTCCGTGTTCGGAATGCGGGTCACCATTTAGTGACAGCTGCTATATACGCAATCCTATACCCACAGTTGATCCAGAGAAAGCAAAAAAAAAAAGTATGATCCAGTTTGCACCAGCAGGGGGAAAAAATTCCTTCCTGATCCCCCAAGAGGCAATTGCAGTATATTCCCTGATACAACTTTACCATAGTTACTAACAGTCCCGATTTTTCCCGGGACATTCACGATATTCAGACCCAAATCCCGCTCTTATGGTGTCCCATAAGGACAAAAAAAAGGGAAAAATCACGGGAAATTGGCTTTGTCCTGGTATATTGCCAGAGCTGCCGCTAGAGGTCTGGGGTCAGCACTCATGATTTGGTCCCTGCCGCCATTTTTGTGGAAACCAGCTCTCGCGGAGGCCGAGGGGAATAAACAAGAGGCTGGGCCCAGGTGGCATTGAAAGCGGCCGCCAATAGAAAATAGAGCTGCCACCAAACCCCCCACCCCAGGGCCTGCTTCCAGTCCGTGACCTGTTGTGGGCCAGGCTGTGGGGCAGGGGGTTGGCAGCAGCTCTATCTCTATTGGCAGCCACTTTCATTGCCACCTGGGCTACACCTCTTGATTCTTTCCTTAGGCCTCCACATTAGCTGGTCTTCTCTAAAATGGCGGCAGAGACAAAATCACCAGTGCCAACCCCGGGCCTCTAACGGCAGCTCTGATGATACAGCAGCACGGAGGTCTCATAATGCATCAGGTGGCAAGCTGCATCTGGTGGCAAGTGACACAAATTGCCTCTGGTGGCAAGTGACACAAGCTGCATCTGGTTGCAAGTGATGTTGCAGGTGACATGCTACATCTGGTGGTAGGTGACATGGCAAGTGACAAGCTGCATCTGGTGGCAGGCAATGTGGCAAGTGACAACCTGCATCTGGTGGCAGATGACGTGGCAAGTAACACTGCATCTGGTGGAAGGTGACGTGGCAAGTGACACGCTGCATCTGGTGGCAGGCAACGGTGGCAAGTGACATGCTGCATCAGGTGACAAGTGACGTGGCAGGTGACACACTGCATCCAGTGTCAGGCAACATGGCAAGTGACACGCTGCATCTAGGGGCAGGAAGACGTGGCAAGTGACACGCTGCATCTAGTGGCAGGTGACGGTGGCAAGTAACACGCTGCATCTGGTGGCATGCGACAGTGGCAAGTGACACGCTCAGAGCTCCCACTCATTCTGCATTATGGTGAGTTACATAGTTACATAGTAGGTGAGGTTGAAAAAAGACACAAGTCCATCAAGTCCAACCTATGTGTGTGATTATGTGTCAGTATTACATTACATATCCCTGTATATTGCGGTCATTCAGGTGATTATCTAATAGTTTCTTGAAGCTATCAATGCTCTCCGCTGAGACCACCGCCTGTGGAAGGGAATTCCACATCCTTGCCGCTCTTACAGTAAAGAACCCTCTACGTAGTTTAAGGTTAAACCTCTTTTCTTCTAATTGTAATGAGTGGCCACGAGTCTTATTAAACTCTCTTCTGCGAAAAAGTTTTATCCCTATTGTGGGGTCACCAGTAAAGTATTTGTAAATTGAAATCATATCCCCTCTCAAGCGTCTCTTCTCCAGAGAGAATAAGTTCAGTGCTCGCAACCTTTCCTCATAACTAGGGATGAGCCGAACACCCCCCGGTTCGGTTCGCACCAGAACCCGCGAACGGACCGCAAGTTCGCACGAACGTTAGAACCCCATTGACGTCTATGGGACTCGAACGTTCGAAATCAAAAGTGCTCATTTTAAAGGCTAATTTGCATGGTATTGTCCTAAAAAGGGTTTGGGGACCCGGGTCCTACCCCAGGGGACATGTATCAATGCAAAAAAAACTTTTAAAAACGGCCGTTTTTTCGGGAGCAGTGATTTTAATGATGCTTAAAGTAAAAAAAAAAAAAGTGAAATATTCCTTTAAATATCGTACCTGGGGGGTGTCTATAGTATGCCTGTAAAGTGACGCGTGTTTCCCATGTTTAGAACAGTCCCTGCACCAAATGTCATTTTTAAAGGAAAAAATCTCATTTAAAACTGCTTGCGGGTTTAATGTCATGTCGGGTCCTGGCAATATGGATGAAAATCAGTGAGACAAACGGCATGGGTACCCCCCAGTCCATTACCAGGCCCTTTGGGTCTTGTATGGATATTAAGGGGAACCCCGCACCCAAATTAAAATAAGGAAAGGTCCCTATATACTCTGAACAGCAGTATACAGGCGGTGCAAACAAGACAGGGACTGTAGGTTTGTTGTTAAGTAGAATCTCTTTGTAATTTTGAACATTTTTAATGTGTTTAGCTCCAGCCAAAAAATCTTTTCTAAGCTTTTTGGAAAACATAGGGAAGGGTTATCACCCCTGTGACATTTGTTTTGCGTCTTTCCTCCTCTTCAGAAGATTTCACCTCACTTTTTTGTCCCAATGAAAAATGTTTTTTGAAAATTTGGGTTTTTTTGTGGAACAAGGATTGGAAAGCATCAGTGGAAAGGAGAAATTGTTTTCCCATATTAACTCTTACATGAGAGAATTTCCCTTCCTATGGGTAGATTTCATCTCACTTCCTGTTGTCTCCTTCCGTTTGCAAGTAGGAGTCGTTTGTAAGTTAGATGTTTGAAAGTAGGGTCCTGCCCTATATACTCAGCAGAAATTTGGGCCTTAGGTGTTGCTGTGGCCAAAACACTGTAAGCCCTCACAGGGCCCTGCTGTGAAATATTAGATCAAGAATTGTAATTACATGCCCCTGTTGAACAGGAGCTGAAAAATTAGGCCTTAGGCACTGGTGCTGGTGCCACAACACTGCAACCCCTCACAGACACTCTAGTTGGAACGCAGGAACGAGCACTGCTGCAAAGTATTGCATCAAAAATTGTAATTACACGCCCCTGTTAGACAGGGGCAGAAAAATTGGGCCTTAGGCACTGGTGCTGGTGCCACAACACTGCAACCCCTCACAGACACTCTAGTTGGAACGCAGGAACGAGCACTGCTGCAAAGTATTGCATCAAAAATTGTAATTACACGCCCCTGTTAGACAGGGGCAGAAAAATTGGGCCTTAGGCACTGGTGCTGGTGCCACAACACTGCAACCCCTCACAGACACTCTAGTTGGAACGCAGGAACGAGCACTGCTGCAAAGTATTGCATCAAAAATTGTAATTACACGCCCCTGTTAGACAGGGGCAGAAAAATTGGGCCTTAGGCACTGGTGCTGGTGCCACAACACTGCAACCCCTCACAGACACTCTAGTTGGAACGCAGGAACGAGCACTGCTGCAAAGTATTGCATCAAAAATTGTAATTACACGCCCCTGTTAGACAGGGGCAGAAAAATTGGGCCTTAGGCACTGGTGCTGGTGCCACAACACTGCAACCCCTCACAGACACTCTAGTTGGAATGCAGGAACGAGCCGTGCTGCAAAGTATTACATCAAAAATTGTAATTACACGCCCCTGTTATACAGGGGCTGAAAAATTGTGCCTTAGGCACTGGTGGTGGCGCCCAGAACCAAAAATGTTCTTACAAGCTATCAGCGTGATGATTGAGGAGGAAGAGGATAATTACTCAGGGATAATCACTCAGCATCAACATAGGCAGTCTTTGAAGGGATCTGAAAAAAATTATTCAGTTACATCAGCATCAGGTGCTTGGTAGCTGGTGGTGATCCAAGACTGATTCATTTTTATGAAGGTCAGCCGATCGACCGAGTCAGTGGACAGACGCACCCTGTGATCGGTTACCACGCCTCCAGCAGCACTGAATGTACGTTCCGAAAGAACGCTGGATGCAGGACAGGCCAGTAGCTCAATTGCATACTGTGCAAGCTCTGGCCAGTGATCCATCCTCAAGACCCAGTAACCCAGAGGATTTTCGGTGGGAAAGGTGTCCAAGTCTGATCTTGCCCCTAGGTATTCCTGCACCATGTAAAACAGACGCTGGCGATGGTTGCTGGAACCGATCATACCTTGGGGCTGCGGACCAAAAAATTGTCTGAACGCATCGGTCAGACGGCCACCTTCTCCACCGCTCCTTCTTTGACTGACCGAAGCCTCAGCAACACGTTGTCCAGAAACAGGAGTTTGTAACCTCCCAGTCTCTGGGAACGCGTTGCACAGACCTTTCTGCAAGGCCTCCCGAAGATGTTTCATCCTCTGCTCCCTCTGCGATGGCAAGATAAGGTCCGCAACCTTACCCTTGTAACGTGGATCAAGGAGGGTTGCCAGCCAGTATTGGTCCTTCTCCTTGATACCACGAATACGAGGATCCTTACGCAGGCTTTGCAGGATCAGGGAGGCCATGCAGCGTAGGTTTGCTGAGGCATTCGGTCCGGAGTCCTCTGGGTCACTAAGGACAACAACGTCCGCAGCCACCTCCTCCCAGCCACGTACAAGTCCATGTGTTCCTTGGGACTGATCCCTTAAAGACTGCTGATGCTGAGTGCCAGGCTCCACCTCCATACTGACACAATCTTCCTCCTCCTCCTCCTCCTCCTCCTCGTCCTCTTCCTGTGTGATCGGCGGGCACGCAGGAACACTGTCTGGATAAAGGGGGCCTTGAGAGCTAAGGAAGTCCTCCTCTTCCTGCCTCTGTTCTGCCTCAAGTGCCCTGTCCATTATTCCACGCAGCGTGTGCTCCAACAGGTGGACAAGGGGGACAGTGTCACTGATGCATGCACTGTCAGTGCTCACCATCCTCGTGGCCTCCTCGAATGGTGACAGGACAGTGCATGCATCCCTGATCATGGCCCACTGGCGTGGGGAAAAAAAACCAAGGTCCCCTGACCCTGTCCTGGTGCCATAGTCGCACAGGTACTCATTGATGGCCCTCTGCTGCGTGTGCAGCCGCTGCAGCATGGCCAACGTCGAGTTCCACCTGGTGGGCATGTCACAGATTAGGCGGTTCTTGGGCAGGTTAAACTCCTTTTGGAGGTCCGTCAGCCGAGCACTGGCATTATATGACCGGCGGAAATGCACACAGACTTTCCTGGCCTGCCTCAGGACATCCTGTAAGCCCGGGTACCTGCCCAAGAACCGCTGCACCACCAAGTTAAGGACGTGAGCCAAACAGGGCACATGGGTCAGTTGTCCCTGTCGGAGGGCAGAGAGGAGGTTGGTGCCATTGTCGCAAACCACCATTCCTGCCTTAAGTTGGCGTGGCGTCAACCACCTCTGAACCTGCCCCTGCAGAGCTGACAGAACCTCTGCCCCAGTGTGGCTCCTGTCCCCCAAGCACACCAGCTCAAGCACCGCATGGCATCTTTTGGCCTGCGTACTTGCGTAGCCCCTTGAACGCCTACGGAGCACCGCTGGTTCCGAGGAAGAGGCCATGGAGGAAGAAGAAGAGGAGGGGGTGGAGGAGAGAGGTGTGTCACAATCAGCATTTTGGAGGCGTGGTGGCGGAACAACCTCCAACACTACTGCACCTTGTCCTGCATCCTTCCCAGCTGCCAGCAGAGTCACCCAATGCGCCGTGAAACTTAAGTAACGTCCCTGTCCATGCCTGCTGGACCATGAGTCAGCGGTAATATGCACCTTACCGCTGACCGCCCTGTCCAGCGAGGCATGGACATTGCCTTCCACATGCCGGTAGAGAGCCGGAATCGCCTTCCGTGAGAAAAAGTGGCGTTTGGGTACCTGCCACTGAGGAACCGCACATTCCACAAACTCACGGAAGGGGGCAGAGTCTACCAACTGAAAAGGCAGCAGTTGAAGTGCTAGCAATTTTGCCAAGCTAGCATTCAACCGCTGGGCATGTGGATGGCTGGGAGCAAACTTCTTTCGGCGGTGCAGCAGCTGGGGCAGGGAAATTTGCCTGGTACAATCTGACGTCGGTGTACCAAAAGCAGATTGCCCACAAGTACTTGGCTGTGACACACCTAATTCTACACCTTCATTCCTCTCACTGCAGGTCTCAGAGAGGACTGAAGGTCTAGTGGGGTTGGAAATCTCAGCTGATGAGGAGCAAGGAGAGATCCTCTTTGTTCTTTGGTGTGGGTCTTTCAGATACGCTTGCCAACGAACTGCATGGCAGGTCAACATATGTCTGGTCAAGCATGTGGTACCCAAGCGGGAGATGTTTTGGCCACGCGAGATACGCTTGAGACATATGTTGCAAATAGCAGCGGTGCGATCTGATGCACTCGTCTCAAAAAAGGCCCACACCAAAGAACTTTTTGAATAACGCGCAGAGACTGCAGCGCCCTGCACATGTGGAGCTTTGGGGTGTGATGCAGTCAATGTGCTGCCCTTAGGCTGGCCCCTGGAGGGCATCCTGCCTCGTTGGTGATGTGCCGCCTCCTCCTCCTCCTCCTCCTCCTCTCTCCTATCAGGCACCCACGTTGAGTCAGTGACCTCATCATCCCCTCCCTCCTCATCACTGGAGCAAACCTGGCAGTATGCTGCAGCAGGGGGAGCATGACTGCCAGATTGCTGTCCTTCTTGGGCACCCCCTCTGTCCGTGCTCATGTTACTGCCTTCATCGAGCTCAGTATCATCATCAGAGCCTTCCAAACGCTGGGCATCCTCCTGGAGCATGTACCCAACACTGTGGTCAAACAGTTCGAGGGAATCCTCATGAGGACATGGTGGAGCTAGGGAAGGAGTCACTGATGACATTGAGCTGAGGGAAGAGGCCGCTGCTTTGCCAGACAAAGCACCCTGGGCATGGGTGAGAGAGGATGAGGAGGATGAGGACGGCTTGGTCATCCACTCGACCAAGTCTTCCGCATGTTGCGGCTCAACACGGCCAGCTGCCGAAAAAAAGGCCAAGCGTGTCCCATGGCCACGTGCTGATGAGGATGCACCGTCTCCACGACCAGCACTAGACACAGAGCCTGCTTGCCCTCTCTTATTGGCTTGTGACTGTCTGCCTCTCCTTCTTGGCCTTCCAGACATACTAATGGCCTGTAGCTGCACTAAGCTGGGATAGAACACCTGTAATTTTCTTCAGGTAGCTTTATATACTGTAACCAGACAAGCCTGCCTGTCAGTAGGAAGATAACAGGAACGGATCTAGCTGAACACTGTGAGCAGGACACACTGTACTAAATGTAAATAGTCTAGCTGCCTGACCGTGGTACTAATAGGATCAAAAAGAACACCTGTAATTTTCTTCAGGTAGCTTTATATACTGTAACCAGACAAGCCTGCCTGTCAGTAGGAAGATAACAGGAACGGATCTAGCTGAACACTGTGAGCAGGACGCACTGCACTGAATGTAAATAGCAGGAACGGATCTAGCTGAACACTGTGAGCAGGACGCACTGCACTGAATGTAAATAGCAGGAACGGATCTAGCTGAACACTGTGAGCAGGACGCACTGCACTGAATGTAAATAGCAGGAACGGATCTAGCTGAACACTGTGAGCAGGACGCACTGCACTGAATGTAAATAGCAGGAACGGATCTAGCTGAACACTGTGAGCAGGACGCACTGCACTGAATGTAAATAGCAGGAACGGATCTAGCTGAACACTGTGAGCAGGACGCACTGCACTGAATGTAAATAGCAGGAACGGATCTAGCTGAACACTGTGAGCAGGACGCACTGCACTGAATGTAAATAGCAGGAACGGATCTAGCTGAACACTGTGAGCAGGACGCACTGCACTGAATGTAAATAGCAGGAACGGATCTAGCTGAACACTGTGAGCAGGACGCACTGCACTGAATGTAAATAGCAGGAACGGATCTAGCTGAACACTGTGAGCAGGACGCACTGCACTGAATGTAAATAGCAGGAACGGATCTAGCTGAACACTGTGAGCAGGACGCACTGCACTGAATGTAAATAGCAGGAACGGATCTAGCTGAACACTGTGAGCAGGACGCACTGCACTGAATGTAAATAGCAGGAACGGATCTAGCTGAACACTGTGAGCAGGACGCACTGCACTGAATGTAAATAGCAGGAACGGATCTAGCTGAACACTGTGAGCAGGACGCACTGCACTGAATGTAAATAGCAGGAACGGATCTAGCTGAACACTGTGAGCAGGACGCACTGCACTGAATGTAAATAGCAGGAACGGATCTAGCTGAACACTGTGAGCAGGACGCACTGCACTGAATGTAAATAGCAGGAACGGATCTAGCTGAACACTGTGAGCAGGACGCACTGCACTGAATGTAAATAGCAGGAACGGATCTAGCTGAACACTGTGAGCAGGACGCACTGCACTGAATGTAAATAGCAGGAACGGATCTAGCTGAACACTGTGAGCAGGACGCACTGCACTGAATGTAAATAGCAGGAACGGATCTAGCTGAACACTGTGAGCAGGACGCACTGCACTGAATGTAAATAGCAGGAACGGATCTAGCTGAACACTGTGAGCAGGACGCACTGCACTGAATGTAAATAGCAGGAACGGATCTAGCTGAACACTGTGAGCAGGACGCACTGCACTGAATGTAAATAGCAGGAACGGATCTAGCTGAACACTGTGAGCAGGACGCACTGCACTGAATGTAAATAGCAGGAACGGATCTAGCTGAACACTGTGAGCAGGACGCACTGCACTGAATGTAAATAGCAGGAACGGATCTAGCTGAACACTGTGAGCAGGACGCACTGCACTGAATGTAAATAGCAGGAACGGATCTAGCTGAACACTGTGAGCAGGACACACTGCACTAAATAGTCTAGATAGAAGATAACAGGAACGGATCTAGCTAAACTGAATACAGTGTATATATATATATGCAACACCTGGGATGCATATATATACACAATACACTGTAAGTGCAGCTAACTGACTGACTGTTCTGCCTAATCTATCTAACTCAAATCAAATGACACTGTCTCTCTCTCTCTCTATCTCTCAGCACACCGGAACACACACTACACAGGGCCGCCGTGCAGGCGGCCTTATATAGTGTGGGGTGTGTACTAAATCCCCTGAGCCATAATTGGCCAAAGCCACCCTGGCTTTGGCCAATTACAGCTCTCTCTACTGACGGCGCTGTGATTGGCCAAGCATGCGGGTCATAGTGCATGCTTGGCCAATCATCAGCCAGCAATGCACTGCGATGCCGCAGTGAATTATGGGCCGTGACGCGCCACACGAATTTGGCGCGAACGGCCCATATCGTTCGCAATTCGACGGACGGTCGAACAGCCGATGTTCGAGTCGAACATGGGTTCGACTCGAACACGAAGCTCATCCCTACTCATAACTAAGATCCTCCAGACCCTTTATTAGCTTTGTTGCCCTTCTTTGTACTCGCTCCATTTCCAGTACGTCCCTCCTGAGGACTGGTGCCCAGAACTGGACAGCATACTCCAGGTGCGGGCGGACCAGAGTCTTGTAGAGCGGGAGAATTATCGTTTTATCTCTGCAGTTGATCCCCCTTTTAATGCATGCCAATATTCTGTTTGCTTTATTAGCAGCAGCTTGGCATTGCATGCCATTGCTGAGCCTATCATCCACTAGGACCCCCAAGTCCTTTTCCATCCTAGATTCCCCCAGAGGTTCTCCCCCCAGTGTATAGATTGCATTCATATTTTTGACACCCAAATGCATTATTTTACATTTTTCTACATTGAACCTCATTTGCCATGTAGTCGCCCACCCCATTAATTTGTTCAGGTCTTTTTGCAAGATTTCCACATCCCGCGGAGAAGTTATTGCCCTGCTTAGCTTAGTATCGTCTGCAAATACAGAGATTGAACTGTTTATCCCATCCTCCAGGTCGTTTATGAACAAATTAAATAGGGTTGGTCCCAGCACAGAACCCTGGGGGACCCCACTACCCACCCCTGACCATTCTGAGTACTCCCCATTTATCACCACCCTCTGAACACGCCCTTGTAGCCAGTTTTCAATCCATGTACTCACCCTATGGTCCATGCCAACGCACCTTATTTTGTACAGTAAACGTTTATGGGGAACTGTGTCAAATGCTTTTGCAAAATCCAGATACACCACGTCTACGGGCCTTCCTTTATCTAGATGGCAACTCACCTCCTCATAGAAGGTTAATAGATTGGTATGGCAAGAACGATTCTTCATGAATCCATGCTGATTACTGCTAATGATATCATTCTTATTACTAAAATCTTGTATATAGTCCCTTATCATCCCCTCCAAGAGTTTACATACTATTGATGTTAGGCTAACTGGTCTGTAATTCCCAGGGATGTTTTTTTGGGCCCTTTTTAAATATTGGTGCTACATTGGCTTTTCTCCAATCAGCTGGTACCATTCCAGTCAATAGACTGTCTGTAAAAATTAGGAACAACGGTCTGGCAATCACCTGACTTAGTTCCCTAAGTACCCTCGGATGCAAGCCATCTGGTCCCGGTGATTTATTAATGTTAAGTTTCTCAAGTCTAATTTTAATTCCGTCCTCTGTTAACCATGTAGGTGCTTCCTGTGTTGTGTCATGAGGATAAACACTGCAGTTTTGGTTACTGAAGCCCCCCGATTCACTCGTGAAGACTGAGGAGAAGAATAAATTCAATACCTCTGCCATCTCCCCATCCTTTGTAACCAGATGTCCTTCCTCATTCTTTATGGGGCCAATATGGTCTGTCCTCCCTTTTTTACTGTTTACATACTTAAAGAATTTCTTGGGATTTTTTTTGCTCTCCTCCGCTATGTGTCTTTCATGTTCTATCTTAGCCATCCTAATTGCACCCTTACATTTCTTATTGCATTCTTTATAAATTCTGAATGCTGTGGATGATCCCTCAACCTTGTATTTTTTGAAGGCCTTCTCCTTTGCTTTTATATGCATTTTTACATTGGAGTTAAGCCATCCAGGATGTTTGTTCGCTCTTTTAAATTTATTACCCAATGGGATACATTGGCTAATGCCCTTATTTAATATGCTCTTAAAGCAAACCCATCTCTCCTCTGTATTCTTTGTTCCTAATATTTTATCCCAATTTATGCCTTTTAGCCAGGTTTGTAGTTTAGGGAAGTTGGCTCTTTTGAAATTCAGTGTCTTTGTGTTCCCTTCATGTCTCATATTTGTGTGATTTATACTGAAACTAATTGACCTGTGATCGCTGTTACCTAAATTGCCCCGTATTTCCACATCTGTTATCAGGTCTGTATTGTTGGTAATCAGTAGATCTAGTAATGTTTTATTTCTAGTTGGTGCGTCTACCATCTGACCCATAAAATTGTCCTGCAAGACATTAAGGAACTGGCGAGCCTTAAATGAATGCGCGGTTCCCTCCGCCCAGTCTATGTCTGGATAATTAAAATCCCCCATTATGATAACACTTCCCATCCTTGCTGCTAATCCAATTTGTGATAGGAGATCCGTCTCCACTTCCTCCCTCAGGTTAGGGGGCCTATAGCATACTCCCAGTATTATTTTCCCCTTAGCTTCATCCCTTTGGAGCTCTACCCATAAAGATTCCACCTCCTCCCTAGCCCCCTCAGTGATGTCATCTCTCACATTCACTTGTACATTATTCTTGATATATAGGCATACCCCTCCCCCTTTTTTACCCTCTCTATCCTTGCGGTATAGGGTATACCCTTGAATGTTTGCCAGCCAATCATGAGAGCTGTTGAACCAGGTCTCTGAAATTCCCACAAAATCCAAATCCTCCTTGTACAACAGTATCTCTAGTTCACCCATCTTGTCCGCCAGGCTCCTGGCATTGGTGAACATGCCACATAGTTTAGACCGGTCGCATATTGTCCTCGTATTGGGTGTTTCAAGATTGCAACTTGGACTTGCTACTATACTCACCTTGCGTTTTTGTGCTTTGGTTAACCTACCACTAATGCCCCCAATACTACCCTCTGGAGTATCTTCCGCGCTGGCTATCACTGTCTCTGGTCCCTCCCCCCCATCGCCTAGTTTAAAAACCCCTCTAACTTTTTGGCCATCTTCATTCCCAGCAGATCTGCACCCTCCTCATTTAGGTGCAGTCCGTCCCTTCTATAGTACCGGTTACCGACTGAGAAGTCGGCCCAGTCCTCCAGGAACCCAAACCCCTCCTTACTATACCAGCTCTTCAGCCACTTGTTTACTTCCCTAATCTCCCTCTGCCTCTCTGGTGTGGCTCGATGTACCGGTAGTATTCCTGAGAACACTACCTTGGAGGTCCTTTTCCTCAATTTAGCTCCTAAGTCCCTAAAATCGTTCTTTAGGACACTCCATCTGCCTCTGACTTTGTCATTGGTGCCAACGTGCACCATGACAGCCGGGTCTTCTCCAGCCCCTCCCAGTAATCTGTCCACAAGATCCGTGATGTGCCGAACCCGAGCGCCTGGTAGACAACATACTGTTCGGCGCTTCAGGTCTTGGTTACAGATTGCCCTCTCTGTCCTTCTAAGAATTGAGTCCCCTACCACCAGAATCTGTCTTTCCTTTCTCTTTGCTGCCCCCCCACTCTCACTGGAGGAGTTCTTCCCCTGGCAGCTAGGAGAGTCCCTCAACTCCAGCAGTGCTGGTCCCTGACTGGTTACACCAATGTCACTCAATGGAGCGTACTTATTGGGATGCTCCAGTCCTGGATCGGCCTCCCTGGCACTTCCCCCTCTACCCCTCCTGACTGTCACCCAGTTGAACTATTTCATTTTATATTTGAATGCAATAATATAAATGATGCACTTCAATCATCCTGACACCATATCAACCATGGTTTCGTGATGATTGAAGCTCTAACACTAGCCATTACCATAGCAAATTGGCCACAGAGATCGATCTGCTGCCCCTCCGCTGGTCCTTGGCAGCATTTTCTTTCATGAAACCAGTCCCCGGTTCCAAATAGGTTAGGGACCACTGCTGTAGGTCGATGTTTCTCAACTCCTCCTCGAGTACCCCTAACAGGTCATGTTTTCAGGATTTCCCTCAGATGAAACAGCTGTGGTAATTACTAAGGCAGTGAAACTGATAAAAGCACCGGTGCAAAATAACGGAAAGCCTGAAATCATGACCTGTTGGGGGTATTTGAGGACTGGAGTTGAGAAACATTGCTGTAGGTGACCCATCAGATCACTGGATGGCCGCAGCTTCAGCCTGTGAAAACATGACCGTGGGCCATGTGGAACTGCACATTCGTCGCTCCGGCTCAGCCTAGCTTGGCCTAGCTCGGGCTCAGGTGGGCACATGCACATGACATCATGATGCTGCCCTGAATGCAGTGGGTGCACCCCCCAGAGACAGGTGAATGAAGGAGTGCAGGGACTGACCGGAAAGGGACACGTCATGACAGGACTGGTGATTATCACCCTATCTTCTCTGTACACCTCTGCATCTCTCTGTGCTGTCAGCGGTGTCCCTAATCTCTGACCATCTCTATCATGTCCACAATCTCTGACCTCATCTCTTGTAGTAGGTCTGCAGTCTCCTATATCATGTCCGTACCCTCTCTGACCATCTCCTATATCATGTCCGCACCCTCTCTGACCAACTCCTGTATCATGTCCGCACCCTCTCTGACCATCTCCTGTATCATGTCTGCACCCTCTCTGACTGTCTCCTGTACCATGTTTGCACCCTCTCTGACCATCTCCTGTATCATGTCTGCACCCTCTCTGACCGTCTCCTGTACCATGTTTGCACCCTCTCTGACCATCTCCTGTACCATGTCCGCACACTCTATGACCGGCTCCTGTATCATGTCCGCACCCTCTCTGACCGTCTCCTATATCATGTCCGCACCCTCTCTGACCGTCTCCTATATCATGTCCGCACCCTCTCTGAGCGTCTCCTGTACCATGTCTGCACACTCTCTGACCATCTTCTGTACCATGATTCCAGGCCTTTTTTTTTAAAACAATCTACTGAGCTAGCCATAACCAGTTTTTGAGGGAGTCTGTTCCACATTTTCACAGCTTTTACTGTGAAGAAATCTTTCTGCACTTGAAGATTACATTTTCAGGTTTGATTTACAAATCAAATCAAACTGCTAACAACAGCAATCAGATTCCGTGCCTAATCTGAAAACAAAACCTGGCTAAATGGTATTATGTTATTGGCTATGACCTTTCTTGTGCTTTATTATGTTAATGAGCACTAGCGTGTCTAGTTCCGAGTGTTCCTATGTGTAATGTATGCTTTGGCATTGGACTTTTTTTAGTTGTAGCCCTGGTCAGAGACACTCTGGAATACAGCTGCACAGATCATGCTGTCACTGACAGTGTCACACATGCTGCAGCCACTCATACACAGTCAGTGCTGCAGTTCTTCACTCTCTATTTTCCTGCCAGTGAACACTGAACTTTTCCAGGGCTGTGTGCAGCCACAGAGAGAGCAGAGGAAAGTTTGGCCCAACACAGGGAATAAAAGAAGCAGTATCAATGTTGCTGTACAGCTCAGAAGAGGGCAACGTCTACTGGGAAGAGCAAGGATTTGTGGGAGATCCCAGAGCAGTTCCCAGAGAGACTCTTCCTGGTGCTTTTTTTAGCATTACTAGAGCTCTGCAGAGGAGAAAAAGGTAGGAATGTTCTTTGGCTCAAGGTTATTGTTAGGAGGACATTACAGAGCACACATTGTGCAGGAGACTGCTGCTGAGATGATTTGCTGCTGTGTTGTGGATGCAGAGAGGCCAGGTACTGGTGTGTGGGAACACTCCTGTCAAGTCTGGTGTTACCGCCTGGTTGAGGGGAAGGCATCCAAGTGTCTAGCATTGCTGAGCCCTGGACGGAGAGGTCCACAACACTTCATGTCATATTTTGTGTATTACTGTACAATGTTGTAAAGCACAGTAAAATGCACATTTTCACATGTTACAGCAATGCACAGATGTCAATCCTGAGTGAGAATCTTTGATATTTTGAAACGATTTGCTGCAGTGTTGGGGGTGCAGAGAGGCTAGGTCACTGGCCCGTGGGAACACCACTGTCAAGCTTGGTGTCACCGCTTGGTTGAAGGGAAGACATCCAAGAAGCTGGCATTGCTTAACCCTGGATGGATAGGTCCACAACACTTCATGTCCTATTTTGTGTATTACAGTGCAATGTTGTAAAGCACAGTAAAATAGGCATTTGATGGAAATCTATTTTGGCTATACTTCTCCTGTAGGTCAAAGAAGTGCAGTTCGTTCTGCACTCCTGTGAACTGTTTTCAGCTGATAGCAAGCTAAAGTCCGCTGTTGGCTGACAACACTCTGCTGGTCCAGAATCAGGAAAGATCCTGACCATATCTGCGATCCACTGAGAGCCTGAGCCAGCCCCTCCCACCTCCTCCATAGCCCAGCACTCCAGTGAGCGCTGGAGGGTCAGAGCAGAGAGCCTATGAATGACAGTCACGGCTTCCTGATCAGAGCAGAAAGGGTGAACTGAGTGCTCGGTGGTGTTTGATTGCTTAGTTTTCACTGCAGAGCTGGCAATCAAATGCTGCATCCACCTAGGTGAGTATAAATGTTTGTTTATTTTAAATCCATACTTATATTTTAAGAATGTACACTGGGTTTGTGGAACCCACATTTGAGCACTCCAACACTGAATGTGGGCCCCAGCATATTGGCCAGTGGGGGAGAGTTTCCCAGAGACTGTCGGACCACTGTTTATTGCACTGCCCCTTAAATCAAGAACCCCTTAGTGTAGGAATTAGGGGTAAAGTCACTGGTCTGCTTGCAATTTACCGAATCACAGTTTATTTTGTAACTGTTTCCATATACTGTTGCCAGTAAAGTCATTTGATATCCAGTGCCAGGGGACCCAAACATCAGCGGCTCCTTATGGGGTAAGCGCTACACTTTTTTTAAATATGTGCTTGTATGTGTATACTTTTTAAACCATTGTTATTATATACATTATAGTTACTTCTAAAGCTAAATGTTGGGTAAAATAGTAATTGATTCTTGCAATCCATTTAGTTGTGAATAAGGTACTGTATATCAGTTTGTGTCCCAGTCACATAACCACCCTCTTGACAGTTACCTGAAAAGAATGGATTAATGTGTCCCAAGCCAAAAATATCCTGAGGGTCTAACTAATATTAAACACTGTGCATGATGAATCTGTGGTAAGTTAAATGGAAATGCTTTCCTCTGTTTTTATCTCTGCTCAGACATGCCTGCATGCTCAACTTGCAGTTCAAGCCTCACTCTCAGATCTGCTTCCTGCTCCCACATACACACTCTGAAGCCAAGCTCTCATAGCCATCCATGGAAGTGCTGATTCCAACCATAAAGCTTTTTAGCAATAGGCTGGGGCTTTAAAAATGTCCTCCAAAATAAGGGACCTTCCACTAAAAACATAATTTAAAATCATAGCCACAGGCTCTTCTGCACTAGACACACTGGTACCATAAACAGTTGTGCCAAAAAAGGAATGCATAAGAGCAACTTAGTTGGCCCTTTAACGTTAAATAAATTGCTATATTTTCCCAGTGACCTGGTAAATAAGTTCATTGGAGCCCTAACTCTTATTTTCTTCTAGTAGGCACTCCAACATGGCACCAGGTTAATTCAGTCAGCAGACAGCAATAATTAATCAATCACAACCTGCTAGATCTCCCTTCAACCATCATTCATATTGTTGTTAGCCAAATTTCTGTTCTGTAATTGTTCTCAGTATAAACACTGTCAGATTGTCCTATAACTGCTCAAAATGAATTGTAACTACACGATTTGTAGAGTTATAAGTCAAGGTTCCATTACTTGTAGGTATGTATTAGAGATTTAAAAAGCATGTCACTGTTTGTAAAGTAAAATTGCATACTTCACATATATATATATATATATATATATATATATATATATATATATATATTTAAAAGATCCATTGTAGAAGATTTCAAAGGTTTTACTCATCCCTTTAATCACACGTGACTTAAAAAAACATGTAGGGATTAAAAATTATAATTCATCATAAGCTGATAGTATATTCTTAAAGGTACCATTATCATTTGTCAAAACAGAGTAGTTCTTTGAAGTTTGTGATTTTAGAATGTGTTTGGCAAAGACTTAAATACTGAGCAAACACTTTTACAGTACATTCTTGCTGAAAAAGAATATACAATATCTAAGACACTAATGATCCCTTGTGTGGTTAAGAATATGTCTGCTCTCAATGTGGCTATGAATTTAAATGAATTTAAATAGCCTAGTCTTCTGTTTACTTCAGTTTTTTTTTACTATGATTCAGTTAATTTGCTCAAAATGGATTTGGATAAAATTGTGAAGTCTTACTGCCTACTGTCCCCTCTTACTACTACCAGTCTTGCTACTTCTCTTCCTTTCTGTTACACAAAACTTCTCTGCATCTTCTCTATCCTTTCTTATGCCACGTACAGGTACATTCAGGTACAGGTCAGAATTTCCGACAACAAATGTTCGATGGGAGCTTGTTGTCGGAAATTCCGACCGTGTGTAGGCTCCATCGGACATTTTTTGTCGGAATTTCCGACAACAATAATTTGAGAGTTGGTTCTCAAATTTTCCGACAACAAAATCCTTTCTCGTAAATTTCGAGCATGTGTACACAATTTCACGCATGCTCTGAGTAAAACTAGCATTTGTAATGGAGATAGCACATTTGTCACGCTGCAAATTTTTTAATCTTTTAATGCAGCACATTCTCTTCTTCTTTATAATGCTAGAATAATGAAGTTGTTTTGCTGCAGATATTCACACAGAGTTCTGAAAAACTGATTTCTTTATCATTTCTTGTGATTTCCTGAATGATATTTTTTATTTTTTTCATCAGATCTCCATAATAATGTTCAGAATTTATTTTTATAGTGATCTTTTTTAATTATTTTTTTATCAAGATCTCCTGTTTTTTTTTTTTCTAGTGATCTCCATAATATTTTTTGTCATTTTGTGTGCCAAGTTACCACAACACCATTATTATCCCATTATTATCTTGTATTTTTTAAACTCAAGGAGGTTGTTTGGTGTCGGTGTCTCTTGTTAATTTGACATAGTATTTTTGAAATGTACCTGCCTACTCACAAACAAACTGTCCTTTTTGAAGTAAAAAATATAGGCAAGTATTTGTGAAAAAAATAGGCATTTATTATGGGTCATAACAAAATAAAGGCAACGCTGGATAAACTGGTGAAATTGGCCTTTGTACCCAAGGGCACACACCAACTATTTTACAGGCAAAATTGGTAGCCTGAGGAGTCCATATAATAGTGAGCACAATCCGGTCCAGGACTCCAAGAGATGAGGAACAGCAGTAGATGACATATATGTCCCCAGGCTGTGGTCTGACAACAGCCTGCATCTTTTGACAGACCAGACTGAACCCAGGCCCTCACTTTCTTGTCTTCTTTCCATGCTTGCTTCCAGGCTGTGGCTCTGGTGCTGGAGTTGGCAGGAGGTGGAGGAGGAGGACGACGATGGTCGAACTCACAAACATGGCTTTTGCTTGCGAGTTTGCCCCTCAACCCCTTATTTAGGGCTTGTAAGATCACTTCCTCACAGAAGAGGCGTTGGCCCTCCTCCATTTCCTGCTTTTTGCAGGCAAAGGTCCACAACACTTCATGTCTTCATGTCTTCATGACTTCATGTCATATTTTGTGTATTACTGTACAATGTTGTAAAGCACAGTAAAATGCACATTTTCACATGTTACAGCAATGCACAGATGTGAACCCTGAGTGAGAATCTTTGATATTTTGAAATGATTTGCTGCAGTGTTGGGGGTGCAGAGAGGCTAGGTCACTGGCCCGTGGGAACACCACTGTCAAGCTTGGTGTCACCGCTTGGTTGAAGGGAAGACATCCAAGAAGCTGGCATTGCTTAACCCTGGATGGATAGGTCCACAACACTTCATGTCCTATTTTGTGTATTACAGTGCAATGTTGTAAAGCACAGTAAAATGGGCATTTGATGGAAATCTATTTTGGCTATACTTCTCCTGTAGGTCAAAAAGTGCTGTTCGTTCTGCACTCCTGTGAACTGTTTTCAGCCGATAGCAAGCTAAAGTCCGCTGTTGGCTGACAACACTCTGTTGGTCCAGAATCAGGAAAGATCCTGACCATATCTGTGATCCACTGAGAGCCTGAGCCAGCCCCTCCTACCTCCTCCATAGCCCAGCACTCCAGTGAGCACTGGAGGGTCAGAGCAGAGAGCCTATGAATGACAGTCACGGCTTCCTGCTCAGAGCAGAAAGGGCGAACTGAGTGCTCGGTGGTGTTTGATTGCTTGTCCCATTCGTGTCCCAATCATTTTTGGCCACTACTGTCTATTGATATGTAAAACACTTTGTTAAATCAGAAATTAGTGATCAATAATAACATCTAGTTAACATCATTAATTTTTGGACAAGAAATATGTTGAACAATGCTATACCTGACTCAGGCTGGGCTCCTCCATTTCTTCCTGGTTGGAAGGCCCAGGTTGGACATTGGATGCCTCAGCTGGGGTGGAAGGAAGCATTGAAGGAAGAGTGGAGAGTAATGGCCTGATTTCACTCTGGCCTGACAGAAAACACAGTCTGTCATAGTACCACAGCCTGGGTACATAAATGTAATCTGCTGCAGCTCCTGACCTCTGGGAATCCTGGACCTTCTTGCGCTCCCTAATATAAGTGTTCCTCATGCCACCAATTTTGGCCTTCAAATAGGGGATGGTTGCCGTGGGGATCTGCGGCTTCACAAATTCCAGCAATTGATCCAACGCTGCCTTCCTCTTTCTTTTATTTTTATAAAAGGGGTGTTTTACCTGCCACAGACAGGGCAACTCCCTGTACTTATCGATGAATAGGGGGATAAAGTCATGATCGTTGAAGAGATCCATTTTCTCTGCAAGACACAATGCAAGACAAACCCTAATGTCAGGCTTAACTCTCCTAAGCTTGTCCCAATATAGGCCTCAAATTATAAGCAGTATAGGCCACTGATGCACCAAGTTAAAATTGTACCTTCGTTATGATCGGCGCTTCCGCTACTCCGTCCTCTGCTCACAGATCAAAACGTACGACGCACACGTGTTATGCTTTATATACACTGCGCATGCATGAAACTCTGCCCACCCCTGACCTTTTTTCTAGTATATTCCCCGCCCCTTCTCTTTCAGGACAGTGGGAAAGCACATGGCGGCGAAAGAACAAGTGCATGAAGACAGCAGCAGCGACAAAAGCCCAGAGCCACGAACGTCCCGATCCTGGAGGAGATTTAAGGCCTCAAATATGGCCTTTGTAGAGATGGTGGACATCTTGAAGAGGGCTGACTATGATGGCTGACTATGATGGGAAGCATGGACCTTACCCAAACCCAGATGTGAGAAAGGCCAAGATCATGACTAAAGTTGTGAGAAGTCTGCACAGGAATTTTGGGGTATGACGATCCAAGGATCAACTGAGGAAACGATGGTCAGACCTCAAATTGAGGGAGCACGATCAGTACAGAAGGATCAAGAGAGTTCTGCCAAAAACTTGTATTTGTATTTGTCGTGTGTTCCTATTATTATTATTATTATTATTATTATTATTATTATTACTTTAGTGCTGCTCCATGTGCTTTTCTTTACTGTTGTACTGTTTAAAATGGCATGTTTCAGGTTCATGAGCACAGTAATCGTTTGTAGTAAACATCGTTCGTTCACCCACTAATACGATGTTTTTGGCAGATGCAAGTTAACTACATTTGGTCATGCCTATTTATATTAAAAGAAGTTTAGTAAATTGTTGTCTAGATGGGTTTGTAACTAGAATGAAATGCAAACTTGATTCAGTGTAAGGAGAGGACACTCAGCAGCTGTTTACACATCTGGACGCAGGAGCACTAGTATGGGAGACCAGAACAAACTTTTTAGGGTGTCCCACAGATGCTCCAATGGATACTAGGGGTGTCTCCGTGTGTGAAACTTGACCAAAACAGGTAAGTATTGCAGCTTTAGAAAGGGTAATAAAAAATGTCTTCAGCTTGGAACTCTGCCAGAAAAGACAATTGTACAGCACTTCCAAGCAATGTTTCATATTACTATTTCTGGCCTCAAATATCTGTGTGCTAAGTATACCTTTTTCCCCCCTTCGTTTTTCAGTACAGCCACCAAGAGAAAGATAGTCTCCTCCTCTTCCTCTAGGAAACACTGCGCCAGCCCATAAATTCTTACTTCCCCCTGCCGGACCTCAGTATTAGTGTTTCCTCCGACGGGAAGACACTGTGCAAGGAGCCAGGCCAGTCAGTCAGGGTGACTGTGGCTAGTGATTTTTTCTGATCCTGTAAGGGGGAGCAGGGGCTTCCTAGGAGCAAGGGGGGTACTTACCCTTCATTCAGTGGCCACTCCCTCCTAGTCGAGCGCAGCTACAGGTTGCAGGGGACCCCTATCGCGTCCACAGGGCCGCAGCAAGCAGGCGTTCGCCTTTCCCTGTACAGTGTACAGACCTTTTTTTTTTGGAACTAGGCGGGCCCGGATGACGGGCGACGTCATTTCTGGCGGAAGGGCGAGTGCATGCCTTTGAACCGCGACTTCCGGTTCCGGGTCGCGGAGCTGATAGGGAAGCCAGGCACAAGCTGGAGACAAGTCTGGAACGCGCACAAGCAGCGTGGGACTCGTGGTAGCAACCACCTGCAGTCATGTCGGAAGCGGATGCTTAGCCAACAGACACTACCTCTAGTTTTCCTAAGGTAAGAGTGCCCTGGGGAAGGGTACTCTCTATCTAGGATTGCCCTTCCATGTATAGTTCCTGTCATGGGGGGGCAGACACCCTGGGTGGTCAGGGGGAGGGAGGCTCAGATCCCCAGATATTAAGGAGGGTCTAGTGCACTCCCAGGGTTGTATCCTAAGTATTAAAAGTGAAATGTTTGTGTCATTTTTTCATGTATTTCAGAAAGCTACAGAGAAGTCTAAATCAACACATAGCTCTAAAAAGAAGTGTGCCTCCTGCAGGGACACATTAGGGGAGTCATGGACAAAGGTCTTGTGTAGGGACTGCATAGACTCCCTTGTTAAAGAGAGGGACTCTGAACAGGAGTCAGGACTAACAGCCTCAGTAAAAGAGCTCTCGTCCACCTTTTCTTCTTTTAAAGCCTTATTTGAAAGGTTTCAGCCTCCCATTAATCCAGCTCCCCAGGATACAACCCCGCCTCAGGCTCAGGGCTCTGCTCCTGTCCAACCTGCAACTTCAGTTAGGGCAGAGGAAGCTCCAGGCCCTTCCGGAGTGGAACAGAGACAGCCAGACAGTTCCTCCTCCGATTCCCAGGAAGGTTCAGAGGGGGAGAACCAGGACGGGGAGTCCAGGAAATCCTCCAGATATAAATTGTCCCTGGAGGAGGTAGAGGACCTCTTAGGGGCTATATATATATATACAACCCTCGGTATTCAGGTGGACAAGAAACCCCTGACCCTCCATGACCAAATGTACAAGGGCTTCGGGGAACAAAAGAAAAAGGTTTTTCCTGTACATGAGCTACTGGTTGAAACGATTAAAAAGAGAAGATTTCCATTCTCAGAGGATCCAGCATCCAGCTGGAATAAAAATTCCAAGTTAGATGCCGCCTTCTCCCAGGTCTCCAGACACACGGACCTGGCGTTTGAGGACATGGGGGCTTTGGCAGATGTCATGGATAAGAGAATAGACTCTCTACTCAAAAAGACTTGGGACTCAACAATTGGCAATCTAAAGCCTGAATTGGCTGTCACAGTTGTGGCTCGCAATCTGGAGCACTGGCTCTCCCAGATCCAAGAGCATATTGAGGCTGGAACGGCCAAAGAAACCATTCTTTCTTCTTTGCCTACGATTCTGCGAGGTATCACCTACATAGCTGATGCCTCGGCAGAATCAGTCTGTATGTCGGCCAGATCAGCGGCTTTAGCCAATTCTGCCAGGAGAGCCCTCTGGCTAAAAACTTGGCCAGGCGATAGCGCCTCTAAGGTCAAGTTGTGCGGGATACCTTTAACGGGAGACCTTCTCTTTGGCCCAGTTTTAGAGACCGTCTTGGACCGCACAGCAGACAGGAAGAAATCCTTCCCACTTAAGCGGAAAACCCCAGCACAAACAAAGAAGGGGTTTCATCCGCAAAAACGTAAAGACACTCCAAAGCCGGAAGGGCAAAAGAGATCTTGGAGTCAAAAAGGCAGGGCAGAGGAGGGGCGATTTTTCACCCTCCTGAGCAGCCCCGTAAAAGCGAATGACTTCCCAACCATGGTGGGGGGAAGACTGGGGGCCTTCCTCCCACAGTGGGAGACAATATCCCCCAATCAGTTTATTCTAGGGGTTATAAGAAGGGGGTACCTCCTCGAATTCACAAGTCCTCCCCGCGGAGATTCCTTGTCACGCACCTACTCAGGTGCATGACAAAGGCCGAGGCTCTGTTGGGAGCACTGAGAGATCTGAAAGATCAGAATGTGGTTCACAGAGTACCAAAGGCAGATGAGGGAGAGGGATTCTATTCACACATTTTCATAGTGAAAAAACCCACAGGGAAATTCATATTGATTCTGAATTTAAAACCCCTGAACAGGTCAGTGACATACAAAAGATTCCGTATGGAGACAATTTTCACAGTCAGAGCCCTGCTACCTCACAACTGCTTTATGGTATCGCTGGACCTAAGGGACACGTATCTACACGTCCCTATAGCAGAAGCCTCGCAGAGGTTTCTTCGGCTAGCAGTAGACTTAGGTGGAACAACGGTACACCTACAGTTTCAAGCACTGCCATTCGGGCTATCCTCCTCGCCCCACATTTTTACCAAGATCTTGGCGGAAGTTATGGCCTTTCTCCGACTCCAGGGAATATCAATAATAGCCTACCTGGACGACCTGCTCCTATTTGCAGCGTGCCCAGTACAGTTAGTCAAGGACCTCGAGGTAACAAAGAAGGTCCTCACAGGACTAGGGTGGCTGCTGAACTTAGAGAAGTCCAGCTTGATTCCCTCACAATGCATCACGTACCTAGGTTGTCTGCTGGACTCAACTCTATTGAGAGTGTCTCTGCCAACAGAAAAAGTACTAAAACTGAACAGAGCAGTAGCCTCTCTCCAGTGAAACAATCAGGTCTCCATAAGAGTTCTGATGTCAGCACTGGTTCTGTTAACCTCTACCTTCCCCAGTTTCTTGGGTGGTAACCTCAGATGCAAGCAGCAAAGGATGGGGGGCACACCTGGGTTCCCTTTTAGCACAGGGCATCTGGGAGGATGACGAACTAAGAAGGTCGTCCAATTGGAAGAAGCTGAGTCCAATCGGGCTAGCACTCAGGTTTTTCAAAAAGGAGCTACAGGGCCACCATGTTCAGGTGCGGTCGGACAACTCGTCTGCCGTGGCCTATGTAAACAAGCAGGGCGGCACGAGAAGCGGAGTCCTTTTGGCCTTAGCATCAGACATTCTGAACTGGGCTGAGACCAACACTCTCTCACTCTCAGCAGTGTTCCTGAGAGGAGAGAAGAATGTGATAGCGGACTTTCTCAGCCAAACAAAGCTGAGAGAGGGCGATTGGATCCTCAACCAGGAGGTTTTCAATCTCATTTCAGAGAAGTGGGGTCCTCTGGAAGTGGATCTGTTTGCGTCAAAAAACAACGCGAAAGCTCCATGTTTTTTCTCTCTAAACAGAGGGGAAGGAGCATGGGGGGTAGACGCATTGATCCAGAACTGCCATTTCAAGACCTGCTATGCCTTCCCACCTCCGGTGTTATTGCCGGCAGTTGTCAGGAAGTTTCAGATGGAAAGCATGTCCCTGATTCTAGTGGTACTACATTGGCCAAAGAGGGCATGGTTCTCAGTACTCAAGCAGGTAGCAGTTGAACCTCCCTTATTCCTACCACCTCGAGAGGACCTCCTCTCACAGGGCCCAGTCCTCTGTCCTCGGGTACACCAATGGAAGTTAGCGGCCTGGCTACTGAGGAAGGTATTTTAAGATCTAAAGGTTTTTCTGAGAATTTAATCTCCACCCTCCTAAACAGCAGGAAGAAGGAAACACGCCAGATCTATAAGAAGGTATGGGTACGTTTCAATGAATGGTGCATAGAAGGCTCTTTTGCGGTACACAATCCCACAGCTGTGTTGGAATTTCTTCAGTGCAGGGCAGACAAGGGTTTATCCATAAATACCCTTAAAGGTCAGGTCTCGGAACTCAGTGCTTATTTAAAAAAGCATCTGGCCACCAACCCGTGGGTGGTCAGATTCTTTAAGGCTCTGTCTAGACAGAGACCGGTTCAAGGCCCTCCTTTTCCCAAGTGGGACCTATCTTTAGTCTTACAGAGCCTGACGGGAACCCCCTTTGAACCTTTAGAAGGGTGTCTACTAAAGGATCTTACGTTAAAAAGAGTTTTTTTAGTAGCAGTGACAACTGCCAGTGAGATTCAGGCCTTATCGGTCAGACCTCCTTTTTGCGTTATTTTCCCAGATCGGATCGTTTTCAAGACTAATACGGCATTTTTGCCTAAGGTGGCTTCTGGATTCCACAGAAGTCAGGAGGTAGTTTTACCCTCATTTTGTCCAAACCCCTCAGGGGAAAGGGAATTGAAATTTCATTCTTTGGACGTAAGGAGATGAATCCTTCAGTACCTAGATCTGACCAAGACATTAAGAAAGTCAGACTATTTGTTTTATTTTCTGGGGCCAGAAAGGGATACAAAGCGTCTCGACGCACTATTGCCAGATGGCTCAGAACAACCATTGGTCAGGCCTATACATTAGCAGGGAAAGAAATCCCAATGGGTATAAGGGCACACTCTACCAGAGCTATGGCAGCTTCTCAGGCAGAAAAGGCTGGAGCAACGCCAGAGCAAATATGCAGGGCAGCAACATGGTCCAGCTATGCCACTTTCGTAAAGCACTACAGAGTGGACCTGGTGTCGGCTAGTGAGCAAGCCTTTGGGCAAAAGGTGTTGCAAGCTGTAGTCCCACCCTAACTGGTAAGTGCTTGTTCATCCTCTCATGGTGGCTGTCCTGAAAGACGAAGGGGGAAAACTAAAGTTACATACGGGTAAGGTCTTTTCCAGTAGTCTTTCAGGACAGCCCTAGTTACCTACCCGAAAGTTTGGGGTGTCTTATAAAAGACCAGAACGCAGCATGATAATGATGTGTCTCCCCAGCTGGGAGGTGATCTTGGAATAAACTGAGGTCCGGCAGGGGGAAATAAGAATTTATGGGCTGGTGCAGTGTTTCCTAGAGGAAGGGGAGGAGACTATCTCTCTCATGGTGGCTGTCCTGAAAGACTACTGGAAAAGACGTTACCGGTACGTAACTTTAATTTTTTTTATTCACATAGTGGAGAAAAGACTCGGGACATCAGACGACACCAGGGACCCACAACCTCCTAAAGAAGGGGAAATCCCCACACCACAACCAGAGGATGTGGAGGAAGGAGAGATTTATGAAATGGGCAAAATAGTGACCACAACAGGTGATTGTGTGTGAGAACACAGCTTCAGGTAATAGATGTATGCCTGCATATTTATAATACATGGTGTGTTTTTTTTAAATTTTAGGTGATGTGGATGATGTGGAAGAAGAATCTCATTTCACAAGTGCAAGTGCACACGTCCTCATCGGGGAAATCATGGTGTGCAATCAGGATTTACAGAAGATCAAGGAAGACATCAATGATGTTGAAAAAAGACTCAAAAACATCATTGATGTTTTAGGCAGAATCTACATTTTTATTATTTTTCTAACTTTTTTAAAGTATATTGAAAGCCAAATTTTGAAGATGCACACAGTGTGTCAACATGTGCTATCTGCCATCGCGGGATATCAATATACGCATTTTGTGGGTGTAACCCCTTCCTTACAACTAAAGTAGCTAAGAGGAAGGGGTTGCACCCCCAAAACACGTCCATTGATCCCCCATGATGCGAGCTAGCACATGTTGACATTATGCATGGGATCAGGAGGGAAATCCCCATTTTGACTCTCAATTTGTGTGCATCTTCAAAATTTGGCTTTCACAGGGGTGACATCACCCCATCTGATGAAGGCAAGATCAACACAGTTTGGACATACTAATGTCTGATATTGCCTTCAATTTATCAAAGTTGAACTTTGTAAGTTCCTGAGTTGTGTATTGTTTTATGGTTTTAAACATGCCTGTTTACCCCAAAAAATGATATATCTACTGTCAAACAAAAAAATGTTATTCAAAAAATATGTTGGTTTGTTCAAAAACCCTTCTAAAGCATATGTGAATGTGCACAGAGTAAAAAGTTTTCTACTCAACAATGTGTGGCTTCTTCTTTCAATGCTCAATACCAGTTTTTGGAGTAAGTTGGTGTTTACAGTGGCAATGGGTGTTATTTACTAAAGGCAAATCCATTTCCACTACAAGTGCACTTTCGGTTGGAGTTTCAGTGCAGTTTCAAGTGCACTTTTGCAGTGCACTTGTAGTGCAAAGTAGTTTTTCCTTTAGTAAATAACACCCACAGTGCTTTAAAATTTGCCACAATCAGGCCAATTTTGTGACTCAAAAAAATAATTCATGGTGCTGAAAATGATGAATATGTTTATCAGTAATGCATTACATACATTAACAACAAAAACAATGTGTGTGTTTGTGTGTAGCAAACCCACAACATAATGGCTAGCTGAAGAAGAGATTGTCACCTCTGGTATCAAAGGAATTACTTTTGCACTTTTGAATAAAATGGCCAAAAAGAAAAGCCCATTGGATAACCTAGGAGACAGCTAAAAGAAACACAAGCAGTAAATCAAAGGGAATATCATTTATACTTTTATAAATATTTTATTATAATTTCAGTTTAAATTAAAAATTTAATTTAAAAATGTTTCTTAAACATTTTCTGGCGTATCAATGGCCCCCCTACCCGCAAAGTACTCCATATATTTCAGACGGACCTCGCGGGCGCTTTGGGGGGCAAGCCACGACGGCCAGCTTCAAGCGCCATCAGGGTTTGTTCTTGAAATCTGGCCTCAAGCCCAACTGAGGCCACATAGTTCATAGAATTTATCCTTAAAATGTTGTGTAGCATGCAAGTATTATATGGTTAAGTTTATATTCCACCATGTTGATTGGCATAAGGAATAGGCGGAACCGGCTGGCCATTATCCCAAAAGCATTCTCCACCACTCTTCTGGCTCTGGCCAGCCAGTAGTTAAAAACCCTCTGCTCCAGGGTGAGGGTCCTCATTGGGAACGGCCACATCAGGTGATTACCCAGCCCGAACGCTTCATCAGCGACAAAGACGAATGGCAGACCAGCCACGTTGTCTTCCAGAGGTGGCAATCCCAAGCCACCACTCTGGAGCCGTCCGTAGAACTCTGTCTGGGTAATGACCATCCGACATCTTCCCCACATCCACATAGAGAAACTTGTATGTCGCCAACACCACCGCCAACATCACTATACTATTAAACCCCTTATAGTTGTAATAGTATGACCCCGAGTTGGGGGGTGGGACTATGTGGATGTGTTTCCCATCAATTGCCCTTCCGCAGTTGGGAAAGTCTCACCGCTGGGCAAATTGGGAAGCCACAGTCTGCCATTCCTGTGGCGTTGAAGGAAACTGTGGAGTCAAACAAGAAAAAAAAAATGTGCAAAAGTACTAACATTGCAAGCAGATTAGACACAAACATTCTTGGCCAGTATAATATTTATTTGAAGGAGTATTTAAAGACAAATATATAAAATCCACTTATCAGATTCCTCACCCCCTCTGAAGGCCCAGTGTAAAAAATTTAGGGGGGGGGGGAGATGTTTTGGACAGGTAACCCTCTCCACTTCATTGAGAGCTGAATGCATAAATAATGTGAAAAAGAGGGGATAGGTATGGTGCTGCTCTTATTAAGAGGTGACAACCTCTAAATACTTGAGGGGTGTGTGTCACGGGTGCGTTTAGTGCAAAAAGTGACAATAAAAGTGCAGAAAATAAATATTTGTATATTCACAAAAATCCACAAAATAATCCTACTGTGTAAACTACCTAACCGCTTGTATATAAAGCATATTGTTATGTTCAAACGAAAACACAATCCTGTGCAAAACCTGCAATTCAAAGTGACATTTCTGTGCAAAAAAATCCAACATATATGACTGGTTTATATTGTTGCTGTGAAACTGGGTTCAGAAATATGCATATACCATCCTTAAACCCTGGTGTATAAAAAAAAGTCCAATAAAGTGACAATGTGCTCCTTCAAATTGTTCTGTGCTTCCTGGAAAACAGTGCCCCATAAGAAACGCACTCACCGCTATTATTCACCCCACAAGGAGGTATTTCACCTTCACAGTATGAGCCACTGTGCAGCCTGTGGATTAGGAGGAAACTTCCTGTCCTGTGTTCTCCAAGTGCCTCCTTGTCTGCAATGTAAGTGTTTTACTGTAATGTGTAAGTGTTTTAGTGTAATGTGTTTACTTTGGCCAGCCCCTCCTTACTTACACTATTGGCAGCCCACTGGACAGATAAGAAGTGTCATAATACAAAAATATAAATACACACTGTACAAATTGAAGCACTTTTTTACATTCTGCAATTACCTATCAAGATAATAGGAGAACAAAACTTTAAATAGTACCATTTGAAAGTATTCAGGCAGGCCCTTTCACAACATGCTTTGGTGAATTCGTCCATAAATATGATCACAAAAGAGGTAGGTATAGTGTGTATGGATTTGGCAAAGTCAGAAGATAGAGGATTGGTATTGGTTGACTTAGCGGTTGGTGGGAGGTAGGGTTCTAAATGATTTTGTGACCCCAAAAAAAAAGCCTCTGGCACTCTGCATGAATTTAAGGACAAAAATCACATTTGTACACATTTTAGGGGGTGTTTAGGGTAAAGCACTACTATGGAGCTGACAAAATACATTGTTAAGTGACTAGGCTAGGTGTGTATGGGCCCAGGATAGCATGCTGGGGAGGTTAGTGAAGCCAAATAAGCATGAAGGACAAAAAAGGAACTTTAAAAACTTCTAGTGTGCATGAGGATAAAGAGGACATTCACAGCATATTACAATCATGGTAATTAGGGAATTATGAAAGAAATACAATACATTAGCAAACATTAAATACATAGAATGTGATGTTAAAGGAGAAATCTTACCTTTAATATAGTCCTTCTGCAGAGCCTGAATGATGGCAGAACAGGTTTCTGGAATAATGATCCCCAGAGCCTGGGGGAAGATGCCTGTCGAGAACTTGATGTCCTGCAGACTTCTCCCCGTCGCCAAGTACCGCAACGTGGTGACTAGCCTCTGTTCAGGAGTGATGGCTTGCCGCATGCAGGTGTCCTGATTCATAATATAAAGGGACAGCAAAGCCAACAAATGGTGAAAAACGGGGTCCGTCATCCTGAGATAATTCCTGAAAACATCAGGATTATTCTCACAGATCTCCCGCAACAAAGGCATATGAGAGGATTGGTCACGCTGGAGTAACCAATTTTTTCATCCATGAACTCCTCCCCGCCCTGTTCATTGACTGGGCTTGGGTTAAAGTAAGAACCCCAACACCAAGCCCTTGCACAGCACGAACTCTACGATGGGTACGTACTCGCAACATGGTTTCAAAACAGTTGGCTGGTCAGAATGTACTAACAGAACGCATTGAAAATCAGAAAGGCCTGAGAATAGCGAGCTGAAAATCAGAAACGAGCGGACAAGAGTGCACTGAAAATCAAATATGTACTATAAAAATACGCACGAAAAAACAGATGCGAACTGACTACACGCACTGAAAACCAGATACGAACCCACAAGCACAAACTGAAGAGCAGTAACGATCTGAAAAGCACGAGGCTGAAAAGCGCGAATCGTCTCTCACCAAACTTCTACTAACACGAGATTAGCAGAAGGAGCCCAAAGGTTGGCACACTGGCTATTCAACTTCCCTTTTATAGTGCCATTTTACGTGTTGTACGTCAGCGTCTTCTTGACGATCGGAATTTCCGACAACATTTGTGCGACCGTGTGTATGCAAGACAAGTTTGAGCCAAATTCCTTTGGAAATAAATCCAGGATTTTGTTGTTAGAATGTCCAATTGTGTGTACGTGGCATGAGTCTTACTGTCTCATGCCACTTCATACTGCAGATGCAAGCCTTAACACCTCCTCCCAGCATCCAGTCTTGCTTCTAATTCTCCTTGAAATCCCATCCTGCTACCTCTTTTCCCCACCCTCCACAATTCAGTCTCATTGCCTCATTGCCCTACTTCCTTCACAATCCAGTTTTGCCACCACCTCTTTCCCCTGTTCCACAATTTTCTACAGCCTCTCCTCCTCACTTCACTATCCAGTGCCATTCTTCTCCCAATTAACACTATCATCGTACTGCCTTTTTTTATAACTCTCCATCACAATTTAATTCCACAGACTTTACTCCTCCTATTATTTCACCTCCACCCCCCTCCCCCTCTATTCCACTATCTCCATGTATACACTAGAACATTAATGAAGATTTAGAAAATATGGATTGTCATGAGGGTGCCAGTATTTTATTTTATGCCCCTAGCAAAAGTTTGCTCATTCGGGAGTGAATATAATCTCAGTCTTTGAGTGACGTCATTTGTTAACCACTTAAGCCCCGGACCATTTGGCTGCCCAAAGACCGGAGCACTTTTTGCGATTCGGCACTGCGTCGCATTAACTGACATTTGCGCGGTCGTGCGACGTGGCTCCCAAACAAAATTGAGGTCCTTTTTTCCCCACAAATAGAGCTTTCTTTTGGTGGTAGTTTATCACCTCTGCGTTTTTTGGGTTTTTTTGCGCTATAAACAAAAAAATACCCACAATTTTGAAAAAAGACGCATTATTTTTTACTTTTTGCTATAATAAATATTCTCTGTGTATTTCTTACACTGAACTTCTGCTATGATCTCTAACATCCAGTGAAAAGACAGGAAAGTAACCACATGACTTCAGCATGCCAAATCATGCTGAGGTGTGGAAAAGCCAATCCTTGCAGAGCTGCTGAAGAAAGGAGTGGGGGTGGGAATTAAAAAACAATGCATGTCTTAGGCTAGTGTACAAGATATGTAAATCACCTGTCACTCACAGCAAGGGGGAGGATCTGACAAAGTTTTTCTCTGTTTGTCAAGATTTATCTCACTGAACAATAAAAGAGGATTGCTCAGAGCTGGATTAACTCTTTGTGGCAAGACTGGGCTCAAATGATAGGAAATCTTATACTTTACATTATGACATAAAAAAAAAAAAAATCGGGTTTACATCCACTTTAATAAGCATTACAGCAAGGCAAATAGTATTAATTCTTAGCTATAAAAAATGCTGAATTTTTTTTTTTTACTCAGTTCTCTTGTTTTATGTAGCTGCTTTCCTTTTGGTGACATGAATTACTTCTCAGAGACGTTCAGATTTATTTACAATTTATTTAGCTGAACCCATATCAATTTGGCTGAGCAGTACTAATTTTGTTAAGTTCAAGTATCACTTGTAACAGGTTATGCTTTAACCACTTGCCGACCAGCCGCCATTATACTGTGGCTTTGTCCCTTTAAGTGGGATAGCAGCAGGTGCGCGCACGCCCGCCCTCTGCACAGCGGGGGTACCGATGCTCGTGATCGGCGGTAAACACACACACCCAAGTTCTGTGCGGAGAGGAGAGAGAGATTGTGAGTTCCTATGAGCTGGAAACCACGATCTCTCATCTCCTATAGTCAGTCCCATCCCCGACAGTTATAACACACATATAGGGAAGACAGTTAACCCCTTGATCGCCCCCCAAGTGTTAACCCCTTCCCTGCCAGTGACATTTACACAGTAATCAGTGCATTTTATAGCACTAATCGCTGTATAAATGCCAATGGTCCCAAAAATGTGTCAAAAGTGTCCAATATGTCCGCCATAATGTCGCAGTCCCGATAAAAATCGCAGATCACCGCCATTACTAGTAAAAAAAAATAATAATAATAAAAATGCCATAAATCTATCCCCTATTTTGTAGACGCTATAACTTTTGCGCAGACCAATTAATATACACTTTTTTTATTACCAAAAATATGTAGAAGAATACATATCTGCCTAAACTGAAGGAAAAAAATAGCTTTTTTAAAAAAAAACTGCAGAGTTGATCAAATAGCACCAAAAGAAAGCTCTATTTGTGGGAAAAAAAGGACGTCAATTTAGTTTGGGTACAGCTTTGCACGACCGCGCAATTGTCAGTTAAAGCGACGCAGTGCCCTTATGCAAAAAATGGCCTGGTCATTGAGCAGCAAATTCTTCCGGGGGGTGAAGTGGTTAATAACCCCTTTTTATATTTACAGTACATATATAGGATGTCATTGTCATCCAGCACTGCAGCTGAGCAGTTGCCTCTTGCTGACGTCATCTTTCCACTGCAGTCTTGTGGATCTGGAGAGGACCCCAGCAACGGCACTTTCATTAAAAGTGTCCACAATACCCAGTCAGTGATGTGGACTATAAAGGAAGGAGCCTCCTCCTAGATTAACTGACCGCAGGTTAAGATGAGTATTTTGAAATTTAAGAATGTTGTTTTTTTTTCTCATTCAAAAAGAGTTTTATTGAGAGAAAATGAAAATAATAAAATGCACATTTCGTAATTCGCAGATGCAACTGCACATGTTTTTTTCAATACAGAGTAAGTAGGCATGAAGTAGCTTAATGCCCCGTACACACAGTCGGATTTTCCGACGTGTGATATGACCTTGTTGTGGGAAATTCCGACCGTGTGTAGGCTCCATCACACATTTTCCATCGGATTTTCCGACACACAAAGTTTGAGAGCAGGCTATAAAATTTTCCGACAACAAAATCCGTTGTCGGAATTTCCGATCGTGTGTACACAAATCCGACGCAAAAAGTGCCACGCATGCTCAGAATAAATAAAGAGATGAAAGCTATTGGCTACTGCCCCCTTTTAGTCCCGACGTACGTGTTTTATGTCACCGCGTTCAGAATGATCGCATTTTCCGACAACTTTGTGTGACCGTGTGTATGCAAGGCAAGTTTGAGCCAACATCCGTCGGAAAAAATCCTAGGATTTTGTTGTCGGAATGTCCGATCAATGTCCAACCGTGTGTACGGGGCATTAGAGTCCATTCTAAACAATTGCAACTGTGTAGCATACATTGTTGTTACATTAAGTGTACTTGGTCAATAAAACTCAAGTTTAAACATATTAAAGACCTGTTTGACCACTTTTCATTAAATTGACATTATCCATCATTATAAACGACGGAGTATTTGTAGCAATGTCTTATGTTATGCATTCTTAACGTCTGCTGAAGTACTTATATCAATAGTGTTTAGGTAAAGAGAAAGAAGAGGTATAGAAAAGAAATGTAGAGAGAGAGGAATGGGGTGCTGCTTGAATCTTAGAATATCATAATAATCATCATGGGGTGTGACGATTCACTACTTCCCCATAAGCCTGAGAATATTTAAAGCTAAACCATGGCTGCCATGTCTTATAAACATAAAACAAATCTCTCCTGCGCTCAGGTGTCCAGGAACTGAATATGTGGTGCGACCACCTATAACGAGGTATTGCCTAGCGTCTTGCAGCCCTCCTCTGAACAATGGGTATTCATGCTAGAAAAAACAGAAAAAGAAGGAGGGCGCACTAACCTAGTGCATTACCACTAATAAACTTTATTGCAGCATAAAAACAGCAAAGATTATACTCACAAACGAGCTATCGAAACCAGCTTTAAAAAAGGGCGCAAGTGCGCTGTTCTATGGATCGACACACCAGGACCTATTGCCAAGAGGATCAGACCGGTGCAAATGGCCAATGGCTAACGCGTTTCAGGGGAGCACCCCCTTCTTCAGAGCCTGAACGGGCAATGGTTGGTCTCTCTCAGGCTCTGAAGAAGGGGGTGCTCCCCTGAAACGCGTTAGCCATTGGCCATTTGCACCGGTCTGATCCTCTTGGCAATAGGTCCTGGTGTGTCGATCCATAGAACAGCGCACTTGCGCCCTTTTTTAAAGCTGGTTTCGATAGCTCGTTTGTGAGTATAATCTTTGCTGTTTTTATGCTGCAATAAAGTTTATTAGTGGTAATGCACTAGGTTAGTGCGCCCTCCTTCTTTTTCTGCCATGTCTTATGGAATCTTTCTACATTGCCCCTGTCCTGCGCTAGGGTGTCCTCCATCTCGCATATGTCACGTACTCTGAACAACCATTCCGAGATAGAGGGGACCTTGGATGAGTTCCAGTACAAAGGAATCAGTGATTTGGCTGCATTAAGCAGATGTTTGGTCAGAGAATGCTTATACCTTGTAAGTGAAAAATTAGACACATGTAATAAGCAGCATGCCGCATTTAAATTTAGCTTAGTTCCTGTGATCAATTTAATTAAGTTCCGGACCTCAGTCCAGTAGCCTTTAATCAATTTGCAGTGCCACCATACGTGTGTCAAAGTGCCTATTTCTTGCTGACACCTCCAGCACATCTCTGATTTTTGGTTATCCCATTTATGAAGCTTGTCAGGTGTGTTGTACCAATGCATCAACAATTTGTAACTCGTTTCTTGTTGTTTTGTGTATATAGAGCATTTATGTGCCATTATGCATGCATACCTCCATTGTTTCTCTGATATCTCCTCCTCCAGGTCCTCCGACTACCTCCTCCTGTGTGCATCTGCCTCCAGACTTTTTGGGTATTGTAGCCAAGTATAGGCAACTGAGGTGGCCCTATCAAGTGGGGATTTGCCATGGCAGATCAACTCAAGTCCAGTTAGGGGTCTGTTCAAGTCTCGAGAGTTTCTAAATTTGCATAGGTAGCTTTGAATTTGGAAATATGTCCATTGACGTAGGAGAGGTAGATTTCTTTCTAATAGAAAGCCAATCTTTGAATGTGTCCCCTTGGAAGCAGTCTCCTGCAAGTAGGGGGGTCTTATCCGTTAGGGAGTGTAGTGTTGTGTGTTTTGCTCACCTGGTGTAAAATCAGGGTTGTCCTTCAGTGGTGTTAATGGACTGGGAAGTGTGGTAATATCCTTTTGTTTAACTAGAATATTTAATATCCCTAGAGTGGTTCCTGTGAGAGGGTGTCTCTTTAAAATGCGTGGGTATTTATTCCGCGGGATCCAAGGTGAGAATACGAGTGGAATTGGGCTTAAGTCTGCTTCTAATGAAACCCAGTCTTTCGCATGTTCGTGGCAGTGCCAGTCAATTACTCTAGCTATATGTGATGCGTAGTAGTAATATTTGAAGTTTGGTAGTCCAATCCCGCCTAGTTCCTTGGGTTGTGTCAGTTTGGCCAATTTTATCCTAGATTTCCTGTGCTTCCAGAGGAATCTCAGAATGATGAAATTCTGTGCTTTAAAAAATTTCTGTGGTATTTTTATTGGTAAGGTACGCATAAGTTAAAAGAATCTGGGCAGTATCACCATCTTGATCGCTGCCCTGCCAAACCACGAAAAGTAGCCTAAATTCCAGTCTCCGAGGTTCCCCTCTCAGCTCCTGAGGAGCGGGGTGTAATTTTTCTCAAAAACGGATTGTAATTGGGGCGTTAACCATGTCCCCAAATATTTAAGTGTTGAGGGTTCCCACCTAAATGTCGAGTTGGTTTTAGTCTGTTCGAGAATCGTATCTGGAAGAGAGATATTTAGAGCCTCAGATTTCGTGTAACTGATCTTTAGGTTTGATAGGTATCCGTAATGGGAAAACTCCTTAAGTAAATTGGGGAGAGATATTAATGGGTCTGTCAGAAAGAATAAGAGATCGTCAGCATATGCTGCAACCTTGAACTCCCTGTCCTTCACTTTAAATCCATGAACTGCCACATTTGATTTGATCCTTCTAATAAAAAGCTCCGAGAGAATGAACAACAGAGGCGACAACGGACACCCCTGTCTAGTCCCGTTCGTAATATGTACTTTCTTGATAACGTGCCGTTTATTTTCAAGTGTGCAGACGGGTTTTGATACAACGTGGATATCAATGACATCATATGTGTGCCCATGCCGACATGTTTACACACAGCCAGCATATAATCCCATGCTAATCCCTTCCTTCTCCGCGTTCGTGGAAAGGAGAAGACCCTCGATATTTCGCAATTTCGCTGCATGAATCAGAAGTAAAGCTTTGGTGACATTGTCTTTAGCTTCTCTGCCCGGAACAAATCCGACCTGTTCCAAACCTATCAGCCCTGGAAGGAGTGGACCCATCCTCAGTGCTAGAACTTTTGCGAATAGTTTGACATCCAGGTTCAGTAAGGAAATGGGCCTGTAACTAGCACATTCCCCGGGATTCTTGCCCTGCTTCGGTATTATTGCAATGTGTGCCGAGAGGAAATCAGGAGTCATCCTGTGAGGACAGGGAGTTCAAAGCATCTCTGAGAGGGTCTGTTATAATGTCGGTAAAGGTTTTGTAGTATATTGAGGAGAAGCCATCTGGCCCTGGGCTTTTACCAGTCTTAAGTTTAGCGATAGCTTGTCTCAGTTCCAGGGATGATAGGGGTTCTTTCAATAAATTAAAGTCAGATTCGTTAAGGGTGGGTAGCCCACTTTGGACCAGGTAATCCCTGAATAATTTGTGTCCTATTCCCTGTCATGTGTGGTTGTCGGTGTTGTTGGGGCAAGTTGTATAGGCTTGTGTAAAAGTCATGGAAATGTTCCGCAATCGCCTCTGATGTCACTTCGAGTTTTCCGTTCTTGTTTTTGATACCAACAATGTGGTTGTTAGAGGTATGTGCCTGCAGCGCTCTTGCTAGAAGTTTGCCTGCCTTGTTCCCTGACTCGTAGTATATGTTTTTTTTTTAAATAGCATACGTTTGGCTCTTGAATCTAATATCTGTTGTAATTCTTTTCTAGCGTCCAAAAGTTTTATGGCTGAGTCCGTGGAGAGAGATTGCTTATGTAGTCTTTCTAATTTCTATGTTGATCAGTTTTTTTATGTTAGCTTCTCTCTCCTTTTTACGTCTAGAGCCCATTGCAATCAGTACCCCTCTGATGGTGAATTTGTGCGCTTCCCATACCATCAGAGGGTCTGCTCCTGGGATAGCATTATTTTTAAAAAAACTCTGTCAGACTGGTGGTCAACTCTTTAAGCAGTGAGGGGTCAGTTAGCAATGACGTGTTCAGTCTCCATGTCGGCTGTTGTGGTATGGGGCCTAGTAGATTTATAGTAAAGGAGATAGGTGCATGGTCTAAAATTGGACCAAACAAATGGGAAGAGTGCACGCTTACTGACTGAAGTGTGACCCCCTAATTAAAGAAAAGTCAGTTGTGCTTTCAATAGGGCACCCAGTCCTGGATCACCTTAAAGTAAATGTAAACCCGAAAAAAAAATTTTTTAATGAAGACTTCTACCTGTAGAGGATGTCAAGTCATCTGTGCCCAGTCTTGACACAAAGAGTTAATCCAGCTCTGAGCAATCCTCTTGTCTTTTTGCAGTAAGATAAAAAAGGACACACAGATAAGTTTGTGTCCCCACATCCCCCACTGCTGTGACTAACATCTCATTTCTTTATCTCATTAACCAGCAGAGAGAGAGTGTCAAGCTTCACACAGCCCCCCCTTTCTTCTCCAGCTCTTCCAGGATTGACTGCTCCACACTTCAGCATGATTGGGCAAGCTGAAGTCATGTGGTGGCTTTCCTGAGTTTTGACTGGATGTTACTTAAAACTCAGGAAAAGGACAGTAGAAGAGTGTAGAGTTGGGCGGGGAGTCTTGTGACATCACAACTCCGGCAAACAGACCCACCCTCCCACCGATTCCAGAGTTTTGTGGGGCTCCCTGCTGAAGGGGGTGACATTTGCAAGGTAGGGATACATGCAGGAGGCTTGCATCTATTTATAGATCAATACTGTGCCATAAGTTTATACTGGGTGAGTGGTGGGTTTACATCCACTTTAAAACAACTCCCCTGGCTCCCCCACTGGCAGATGAATATGACCACTTCCTATTCTCTCAGATAAACAGCAATGATTCTCCTGCAGTGCCTTCTGTATTTTGGATCAGAATTCTGATTGAGGCACCTGTAGATGAAGGGTGGAGTCTGCTAGGCCGAAATGGGACATTTATCCTGCCATAGGAAAAATGCCCCATTACAGCCTAGCAGACTCCACAATATCCTTTAGTAAAGTTTAATATTTACAGCATTTAATCTTAACATGTAAGTTAGCTTCTGTGTGCAAGCACACGGGGACGGGGGCGCTTTAAATATATATATTTTTTTTTTCATTGTTTTACTTACATTTTTTATTTTTACACTTTCTCCTAAATTTTTTGATCACTTTTTTTCCTATTACAAGGAATGTAAACATCCCTTGTAATAGGAATGGTGCGTGACAGGTCCTCTTTATGGAGACCCCACATCTCTCCTCCAGGCTGGAAAAATTGAGATTAAAAAAAAAAATGAACAATCTCTTTCTTTACAGCCGAGTTCTCAGCTTTGTTTACTTTTGCCGGCTGGACGTGACATCATAACATTGCGCCCGGACCCCTGAAGGTCATAGAGATGACTGGGGACCATCTGGTCACCGGAAATCTCTATGGTCATTGTCTGGCGGTGGCGGGCGGAGGGGGATGTCCCCTCCTGTCGCCTGTAAGAATAATCAAGCGGCTGAAATGCCGCTATGATTGTTCTTAAAGTGCAAAGAATTGCCGGCTGTAAAAGATGATATCTGAATGATGCCTGCAGCTGCAGGCATCATTCAGATATCCCCACTCAAAGTCAAAGACATCATATGATGTCCTTGGGCTGGAAGTGGTTAAAGTAGTATTAAACCCCTGAAAAAATAGGATTTTTGACTTACCGTAAAATCAGTTTTTCTGAGTTCATTGACAGACAAAGCCTTCTTTATTCAGAACCATAGGGTTATATCGCCCCCTACAGGAGTAGGACACAAGGCAGAAAAAAGACTTGGCTACACCCATGGGTAGTCCTAGGTGATATACACCCCCCTCTCTGCTATAGGCCTTCAGTTATCTAACAAGCAGTATCAGAAGTATTAAAACTCCATAGAGGGATGGATGCTGTGTTTGTCAATGAACTCAGAAAAACGTATTTTACGGAAAGTCAAAAATCCTATTTTCTCATTTGTTCATCGACAGACACAGCCTTCTTTATTCAGAACCATGAGGGGTGGGGCAGCCAATAAAAAAAAAACAGGCCAACCAGATAACCTGGAGCTCAGCAAGAACAACTGGAGCCTAACCTGAACAGCAAGAAAACCCTTCATGAGGGAAAAACCTTCTAGACCGCAGCCTTTAGAACCTTGCGGTCAAAAGAAGCATCCACAGATGCCAGCACATCCACCTTGTTAAATTTTGTGAAAGTGTGCACCGACGACCAGATGGCCGCCTTGCAAACTTGCGTTACTGATGCCCGATGACAGAGGGCCCAGTGGGCTCTCAGCGCTCGAGTCGAGTGCGCCTTCACCAGGAAGGGAGGAACCCGACCTTTGATAGAATAGGCCTGAGTCACCGTCTGCCTGATCCATCTATATATAGTCACAGAGGAAGCAGATAGCCCCTTATTTGGTCTGTCCGTGATCACGAACAGGGAATCTGACTTTTGAAAAGACTCAGTGGCCGCCAAATACACCCTGACAGCCCGTACCACATCTGTGCAAATTCCCTCGGATGTTGCAGCCTGGGACACAGAGAAGGCAACACAATGTCTTCATGTAAATGGAAATCAGAGACAACCTTTAGAAGGAAAGAAGGACAAGGACGAAGCACCACCTTGTCCCTATGAATCACCAAGTAGGGCGTGTGACAGGATAGCACAGCCAACTCTGACACCCTGCAAGCAGAAGTAATAGCCACCAAGAAGGCCACCTTCTGTGATAGCGTGAGCAGGGGAATTTCTCGAATATTTTCAAACGGTGGCTTCTGTAGAACCGAAAGTACCAGATTCAAGTCCCACGGTGGCAAGGGAGATCGCACCGCTGGAACCACATGAATGAAGGTACGCACCAGGGAATGCGAAGCTGGGGAGCATTGAAAGAAAATCATCAAGGTCGACACCTGGCCCTTGACAGTACTCAAGGCCAAATTCTTTTCAATGCTCCTCTGAAGAAAAGTCAAAATCTGAGTCACCGAAAAGAAACGTGGGTGAAACCCCACTAACTCACACCATAAAATGTACGCTTTCCACGCCCGATAATATACCTTCCTGGAAGTAAACTTTCTAGCATTAAGCAGCGTCAGAATCACCAATGCAGATAAACCCCTATCCTTCAACACCTGGCTTTTAATAGCCAGACCGTTAAAGCCAGCAACAGTAAAGCAGGGTGGAAGATCGGCCCTTGGGATAGCAGATCCTCCCAGAGAGGTAGCCGCCAGGGGGGCGTCTGCGACCAGACGCACCACGTCGGTGTACCAGGGCCTACGAGGCCAGTCCGGGGCCACTAGAATGACAGGAATTCCTTCGGCCTCAATCCTGCGCAACAGCCGCAGCAGAAGCTTGAGAGGAGGAAAGGCGTAGATCAGACGATACTGGCCCCACGGAGCGACCAGAGCATCTGAGGCGTCCGCCATAGGATCTTGAGACCGGGCCACAATCCTCTGCACCTTCCTGTTGATTCAGAATGCCATCAGATCTACCTCTGCATATGAAGTCGATCCGTCCAATGATCCAGACAGAGTCTGATCGCCCGGAGTTCCAAGATGTTGATAGGTAGCCTGGATTACTCCAGCGTCCAGTGACCCTGAGCTGAGTTTAGGCCCAGGACTCCTCCCCACTAGGGATGGGCCGAACACCCCCGGTTCGTTTCGCACCAGAACATGGGAACAGGCAAAAAATTTGTTTGAACACGCGAATACCGTTAAAGTCTATGGGACACGAACATGAAAAATCAAAAGTGCTAATTTTAAAGGCTTATATGCATGGTATTGTCTTAAAAAGTGTTTGGGGACCCGGGTCCTGGGGGGTGTCTATAGTATGCCTGTAAAGTGGCGCATGTTTCCTATGTTTACAACAGTCCGAGAGCAAAATTACATTTCTAAAGGAAAAAAAGTCATTTAAAAGTACTTGCGGCTATAATGAATTTTTGGTCCTGGCAATACACATAAAAGTTCATTGATAAAAACGGCATGGGATTTAAAAAAAAAATGCATGGGGGTCCCCCCAAATTCCATACCAGGCTCTTGAGGTCTGATATGGATTTTAAGTGGAACCCCGCACCAAAATTAAAAAAAAAACGGCGTGGAGGTCCCCCTCAAATCCATACCAAACCCTTATCTGAGCACGCAACCTAGCAGGCCGCAGGAAAAGAGGGGGGGCGAGAGAGTGCCCCCCCTCCTGAAACGTACCAGGCCACATGCCCTCAACATTGGGAGGGTGCTTTGGGGTAGCCGTGGTAGCAGTGGTTGTGGAGGTCTGCAGGCGGGGGGCTTATCGGAATCTGGAAGCCCCCTTTAACAAGGAGACCCCCAAATCCCAGACCCCCAGGGGAAACCCTGCTGACAGCTGATGAGTCATCGGTTGTTAGGATGCCGGCGGGTGCCAGCTCCTAACAACAGATGCAAAAATGTAACATTTGTCCGCTGACATCCGTTTAGGTCCGCTTCCATTTTTTAAACATAAGAAAAATAGGGCTTTCTTTTGTTTCATAAAATGAATGTTAATGAAGGCTGATATCAGCTGGTGTCAACGGATGATCATCCGCTGACATCCTCTTGCCCATAGGAATTCAAGGTTGTCTGTCTTTCATCCGTCAATGGACAAGGGAAAAACGGAACCCCCATGTGAAAGGACCCTTCCAGTGATGTTTTAATAAACTTTGAAATTTTTATTGATCTTGCTATTTGTATACACCCTTCCATGTATCTTTCCCTGATCTGAATCACCTGTGGATCACTAGTTATGCCTTCACTGGTATTTCTTACACAGTTTCTACTGCATAGCAATTTATTTAAATAATTTGTTCCCCTTGACAGCTGCTCATCTCCTGTCATCTATTGACTGCTAATTCATGTTTTCACATAGTGGACTTTTAAATTGTGACACAACAATCTTTTGTGAGCGCTTCAGTATGTGACTTAGGGCAATTTATTTCATGTTTTGGTTATTCAATAACTAAATTCATGTCAGTTTGTGACTAACAGAGTACCCCTAATAGGTTTCTCCAAAACAAATTGGGAGATCTTGTACCTTTTAAAGGATAAGTTCACCTCTTGTAACTTCTTGCATGTTACACCTATTTTCGGGGTGTAACATGTTACTGTTGCAGCAGCCACCCCGATTCCATGTTGTGACAGCGAACCAGGGATCTTCTCCCCGTACCCACTGTCACAACTTAAATAAAATGCAGGCTTGCTGGGCTCCACGCACCAGGCCGCATCATTCATTCACAGAGTTCTGTGAATGGGAGAACTACAAGTACCAACAGGGTGCTGATGATGCTTCCTGTCATTCCTGCCATTCTGTAACTGCCTGCCCGCAAAGACGGCTCTCTAATTAGGTAAATTAGGCGGTCACCTAAGGCCTCACACTCACAGAGGCCAGCTAATTTGCCTAATTGAAGATCCGCCTCTACTGACAACAATGCCGCTGCGGCGGCGATGCGCTCCAGCGAGCAGAGGGTTAATGTCTGAGCTCTGTGGAGAGAGAGGATTAATTCCTCTATATGATCCAGATGTAGAGGGGCTGCATGGAAACCCTGGAGCATTCAATTGTGACCCCTGTACATATGCCCCTGCTGGAGGGATGGGATGAGTGACAGTCCTGGGGGGATGGTATGAATGGCCGTGCTGGTGGGGGGGATGGGATGAGTGACAATAGGGGGAGATAGGATGCGTGGCAGTATTGTCAGGGGAGGGATTGGGATGAGTGGCTGTAATGGGAGGGGGGCTGGGATGAGTGGCAGTGCTGGTGGGGGGAATGGGAATAGGTGGCAGCGGGGGGATAGTATGAGTGGCAGTACTGGGGGGGTTGGGATGAGTGGCAGTACTGGGGGGTTGGGATGAGTGGTGGTACTGGGGGGGGTTGGGATGAGTAGTGGTACTGGGGGGGTTGGGATGAGTGGCAGTGCTGGTGGGGGGGTGAGAGGCAGTGCTGGGGGATGGGATGAGTGGCAGTGCGGGGGGGAAAGGGATGAGTGGCAGTGCTGGGGGGAATGGGATGAGTGGCAGTGCTGGGGGGATGAGATGAATGGCAGTGCTGGGGGGATGAGATGAATGGCAGTGCTGGGGGGATGAGATGAGTGACAGTGCTAGGGGGATGAGATGAGTGACAGTGCTGGGGGGATGAGATGAGTGACAGTGCTGGGGGGATGAGATGAGTGACAGTGCTGGGGGGGTTGATGGGATGAGTGACAGTGCTGCAGGGGGATGGGATGAGTGGCAGTGCTGAGGGGGTTGGGATATGTGGCAGTGCTGGGGGGTTGGGATAAGTGGCAGTGCTGGGGGGGTTGGGATAAGTGGCAGTGCTGGGGGGAATGAGATGAGTGGCAGTGCTGGGGGGAATGGGATGAGTGGCAGTGCTGGAGGGGTTGGGATGAGTGGCAGTGCTGGTGGGGGGGTGGGATGAGTGGCAGTGCTGGTGGGTGATGGAATGAGTGGCAGTGCTGGTGGGTGATGGAATGAGTGGCAGTGCTGGTGAGGGGATGGGATGAGTGGCACTACTGGTGGGGGATGGGAGTGGCAGTGCTGGGATGGTGGGAAGTGTGGCAGTGCTGGGGAGGATGAGTGGCAGTGCTGGGGGGGTGGGAGTGGCAGTGCTGGGGGGGTGAGAAGTGTGGCAGTGCTGGGGGGATGAGTGGCAGTGCTGAGTAGGGTGATGGAATAATTGTCAGTGCACGTGGGGACTGAATTCAGTGGCAGTGCTGGATGCCGGGATCAGAGACACTTACCTACTGTCAGTGCCCACTCAGTTTCCTCTGCAATGCTCCTTGTCTCACGGCTCCCTCCGCCCCACGTATCTACTTCACTGTACTGGGTCAGCTGACTATGATTCGGCTCTCCGACTGCATGTCCCATCATCAGCCTGCGGCTGCAAAAGGTATGGTCGGACCCGGTGGAGAGACAGTGTAGGTGGACTGCTGTGCAGTGAGTACAGAGGCGGCTCTCTAATTAGGCAAATTAAGCGGTCGCCTAAGGCCTCATGACCACCTAATTTGCCTAATTGAAGAGCCGCTCTACTGACAACAATGCCGCTGTGCGGTGGCAATGCGCTCCAGCGAGCAGAGGGTTAATGTCTGTGAGCTCCGTGGAGAGAGTGGATGGAGCCGTGGCTGTTCTTGGGGAGGAGGCGGGGCCAGCGCTGTGTTGTCTGGGGGAAAAGGGGAGGCGACTCATTCCAGCAGCGGGAGCAAAATTATACAAATATATATTCCTGCTGCTCTGGAGATGCAGATTGCCCCCCCGTCACCCACCACTGGAATGCTGCTCTCATCGATCCCCGCACATCCAGAGAAGGCATCCAGCATCTGACTGGTAAACAGAGGGGAAGAGGAGGGTCCCGCTGGGGAGGAAGCCTCGCCAGGGCTGTATGGAGCCGATGGAAGGGGGAGGTTGGAGAGAAGAGCTGAAGAGGTTTCCGGGCCACTCCTCTCTGGGGCTGTCAATCAAGGAGTGGAGATCTGGGGCTCCAGATGCAGGGAGAGGCACAGCACAGCTACCATGTCACAACCCCTTGTGCAGCCAGCGACCACCAGCACGAGAGAGAGCCAGCCCCTATCCCTGCTCCTCCAGCATCCCTTAGCCACAGCCACTGGCCTTTATATCCACCCCTGCCCCACCCCCCCCCACTCCCTTCCTCCTGGTTATCAGTGGCATAGGCAGGGCAGCTCAGTCCTGTGCCAGCGTGCCAAGCTGTGATTGACAGCCCCTGACCCCTCCCTCCACCCTGCCCTTACCCCCACCTATGCAGGGCTTCACTACGGGGTCGGGAGATCCCAGCCCAGTCCAGTGCTGATCCTCAGCCATGGTGGGCTGGGCACTCTGCATCCTGCGCTAGCACTGCCTGCTGACAGAGGCGGCTCTCTAATTAGGCAAATAAGGCGGCCACCTAAAGCCTCGCACTACCAGGGGCCTCGCGGCTGCTTAATATGCCTACAAGATATTTGGGGGGCACACTCTAAAAGATGCATTAAAGATGTTGCAGCCATAAGACCATACAGTAGAAGAAAATATTACAGCGCACACATGCAAAAAAGACATTTACCTCAAGCAAGGCTAGTTTAAAACACTTACGTTTTCAAAAAAACATTATCAAAAAATATGGGGATTTGGTCACACCATATTGCTATATGGTGCTAAGCCCACTTACTGCGACAAAGTACCCCATAATCAGTGGATCCATGGAGTGGGAGAACCTGCATCTCTGAACCATGAGAGCATTACACTCTTCTAAATGGGAAAATCATAAGGTCTCCACCCATGACACAAGTGGACACTAATTAAAGGTACTTATGTGAAGGAGTGAGGTGCTCCGCACCCAAAGGGATTTGGTCAGAATCCATACAATACAATGTCATGGGTGGAGACCTTATGATTCTCCCATTTAGAAGAGTGTAATGCTCTCATGGTTCAGAGATGCAGGTTCTCCCACTCCATGGATAGTGTAGGACCCACTGATTATGGGGTACTTTGTCGCAGTAAGTGGGCTTAGCACCATATAGCAATATGGTGTGACCAAATCCCCATATTTGATGATAAAGTTTTTTTGAAAATGTAGGTGTTTTAAACTAGCCTTGCTTGAGGTAAATGTATTTTTTGCATGTGTGCGCTGTAATATTTTCTTGTGCTTAATATGCCTGTCGCATCTGTGGGAGTTGCACGGAATGTCCCCCGGTCGGTGTCCCCATCTTGCATCTGGGGCCGCAATTCGTTTTCCCCACCCAGGGGTGGACTGTCACTGACCACTGCCCGAGGTCGGAGGGTCAGTGGGTGGAACCATGTACTCCTCTCCCCCGGCTCCTCCCTCCTGCCATGCACCGTGGATCTCTGACTCCTGCTATGTGCAGAGCTTGGATAATGCCTGCAGTGGCTGAGCAGCTCTCCCGGCTCCCTGATCTCCTCTGCAGGGTGGACGATCTGAAATAGAGGAGGACCTGTCAGAGCTGACGCCCAGCGATCATCCAGGAGCCAGTTTGCAACTAACAGCCTCAAAGGTACAGTCCTGCCCGTGCCCAACACTGACACATCCCGACCTGTGACGTCACCTCCTGACTAAGGGCGCCCTGAGAATTACCGATGCCTTCCGCCCCTGTGACCTCACACACACACACACTGCCCTGAGTGATGATATGCATGCAATCCGGCATATGATGCCACCTACTGACCCCATGCTATCATCATTATCCTCCTCATCCCCCTGTTCTTGGCATCCTACCTCCTGTAATACGTCCCACTGTCGGCTTCTTACCAACGTACCCCTGTCATCATCTCCATCCTCATCCTAATCCCCCTGTTCCTGGCATCCCACCACCCTACCATCATCTCTGCTGTATCCCACTGCCAGCTGACTACCACCTCACCGCCTGTCATCATCATCCACTACCCCACCTCTGACATCCTACCACCCTGCCTCCTGTCATTATCATCGCCATGTACCCCACACCTCTAGCATCTACCACCAAACCCCTGTTATCATCATCCTTATCTTCATCCCCCCCTGTACCCCACTGTCAGCTGCCTACCACCCCATGTCATCATCCCCCCTGTACTCCACTGTCAGCTGCCTACCACCCCAAGTCATCATCATCCCCTCTGTACCCCGTCAGCTGCCTACCACCTCACATCATCATCACCCCCCTGTACCCCACTGTCAGCTGCCTACCACCCCACATCATCATCACCCCCCGTACCCCACTGTCAGCTGCCTATCACCCCACGTCATCATCACCCCCCGTACCCCACTGTCAGCTGCCTACCACCCCACGTCATAATCATCCCCCCCGTTTACCCCACTGTCAGCTGCCTACCACCCCACGTCATCATCATCCCCCCGTACCCCACATCATCATCATCCCCCCTTGTACCCCACTGTCAGCTGCCTACCACCCCACGTCATCATCATCCCCCCTGTACCCCACGTCATCATCATCCCCCCGTACCCCACTGTCAGCTGCCTTCCACCCAACATCATCACCCCACCTCTACCCCACTGCCAACATCCCACTCATCAACATCCCCATCATCCCTCTGTATCCCACCTCTGGCATCCTAACACCCCACCCCCTGTCATCATTCGCATCTTAATCCCTCCTGGTACTCCACTGCCAGCTTCCTACCACCCCACTCCCGGCCGTCTTCATCCCCCACCGTACCCCAACCCTGACATCCTACCACCCTGCCTCCTGTCATCATCATCCCCATGTAACCCACCTCTAGCATCCACCACCCTACTCCTGTTATCATCCTTATCTTTATCCCCCACGTACCCGACCTCTAGCATCCACCACCCTACCCCCTTATTATTATCATCATTATCTTCATCCCCTGTACCCCACTGTCAGCTGCCTACCACCTCACCTCATCATCACCCCCCCTGTACCCCACTGCTGACATCCTACCACCGCGCCTATTGTCATCAACATCCCCATCATCCCCGTACCCCATCTCTGGCATACTACCACCCTACCTCCTGTCACTATCATCCTCATTCCTCCTGTACCCCACCTCTGGCATCCTATCACCCTACCCCCCCATCATTATAGGAGAGATATGATCTCAGCCTCTCCCCAATACTGCCACCATCACCCCAAACTGCATCCTGTCATCCAACCAACTGTACCCCAACAGTTGCATCACACACCATAATACTGCCCTGCCACCCAGTGAGCAAACAGTGAGTGATAATGATAAGCAGTAACCCATAACAACCAATCAGTGAGCAGTAATAATGTGCAGTAACCTCTAGCAACCCACCAGTGAGCGTTAATAATGTGCAGTAACCTCTAGCAACCAATGAGTAAGCGGTAATGACATGCAGTAACCTCTAGCAACCAATAAGTAAGCTGTAATTATGTGCAGTAACCTCTAGCAACCCATCAGTGAGTGACAGTAAAGGTGCAGTAACCTCTAGCTATCCATCAGTGAGCTGTAATAATGTGCAGTAGCTTCTAGCAACCAATCAGTAAGCAGTAATGATGTGCAGTGACCTCTAGCAACCAATCAGTGAGCCTGGAGCAATCAGTGAGTGTGAACTAGTTATTTATGTTTACATTATTAAAGTTTATGTGCATTTGTTTTTTGGGATGTTGGGATGGGAAGCGAAATTGCTAGGGGTGGGGGCCAGGAAAATGTTTGAATTATTTTTCCCATTATGGGCATGAGTGGGGCCTCATGTCTAAGATTTGCCTAAGGCCTCACAAAGCCTAGAGCCGCCTCTGCCTGCGGATTGGCTTCTCTGCTGCTATCGCCCCCACACTGACACCAGCACCCAGATAGAGAGCACCACTGACACCAGCACCCAGATAGAGAGCACCACTGACACCAGCACCCAGATAGAGAACACCACTGACACCAGCACCCAGATAGAGAGCACTGACACCAGCACCGAGATAGAGATCACTGACACCAGCGTTAAGATAGAGGACACGAACACCAGCACTTTAAAGCTCTTAATAGATGTAATTTATACAGTTAATTTTTTTATCGCTTGAATTATTTTTCCCATTATGAGCGCAAGTAGGGCCTCATGTCTAGGTTTTGCCTAAGGCCTCACAAAGCCTAGAGCTGCCTCTGCCCATACGAGGTATGAGCAGGCAGACACACTGACAGTCTGCAGGAGCCTCGCATTGCATCTGAGATGTGCTGGTCATGGGTGCAATGCTTTGCAGGCTCCTAGTGAAACAAAATAATACATTTTTTTTTACCTGCAAAAGGATGTGCATTTATTATTTTTTTTTACAAATGTGAACTTATGATTTAATGTTTTGTAATTTTCAGTCTTTTTATCAAGCAATTGAGAGAGTGAGAGCTCTGAACATCAGTCAGCTCACATAATAAAGGCCTGTGAACAGCTTAGACTAATTGATGAGGTTTGGAAACTACATAAGATGACCTACCATGAAATAACTAAATAAAATGATTGGTGAGTGCTGTGATAAATGTTTTAATGTATCAAAAAGTTTCCAAAAGCTTCATATTTGTACCCATTCTGTTAAAAACTAACAAGGTTGTCACAAACATATTAACCTAGGAATGGAAGCTTTTCCCACCTCAAAGCTCTACAAAGCATTCAGACTCTGTGACCCATGCCCCTTTTTAAGATTCTGAGAAAACAGAAATTTGTTTTCTCAATATCAGATACAAAACCTGGAACCCCTCATGTGCAGGCCTGGATGACAAATATTCAGTGTTCACAATACTGTCAGCCAGCACCTCACAAAAAAAATAAAAATATTTTTTAAATAAAAATATACTGTATTATTTGATTCCTGAGTTTTGTCTAAAAATATGTGCCATTGCAAAGCAATGCATCTGGGGGATTTACTCCAGTAATCACTTGAGAGTTGCATTACACAGCAAATCAAGCCTACAATTTCCCACCATAACGTTGCTGTAAAGCTAATCTACAAATTGTGGAAAAACAGGCAATATTTTCACTTCTTGTAAAGCCTTGTCAGCAAATATAGCACAGGAATTTGGATTTGACCTCGGTAATACAGGTTTCATTCAGCCATCATAGAATTGACCTATCTACACAACCTATTCATTCACTTGCCTTGTACATGTTGTAATGACTGACAGCCCCTTAAAGTTGCCTCTCACACCTTTCTTTTACACCACACTTAATTACCAATTAGTTCAGAAATTAAATCATCTGGACTCCCTTCTGCCCTTGTTAGAAAAAAAACAATAAAAGTCTCTGATTAAACCCAGGTGTCAGCCAATGAAGAACATGCCTACAAAAAAAGTTAAGTCATAAGGCCCAAGGACCGCTCTCTGCGGAAGCATGTTAATGGCAAATAAATGTAAGCACTAGGGATGAGCCGAACGCCCCCCTGTTCGGTTCGCACCAGAACATGCGAACAGGAAAAAAGTTCGCTCGAACACGCAAACACCGTTAAAGTCTATGGGACACGAACATGAATAATCAAAAGTGCTAATTTTAAAGGCTTATATGCAAGTTATTGTCATAAAAAGTGTTTGGGGACCCGGGTCCTGCCCCAGGGGACATGGATCAATGCAAAAAAAAGTTTTAAAAACGGCCGTTTTTTCAGGAGCAGTGATTTTAATAATGCTTAAAGTCAAACAATAAAAGTGTAATATCCCTTTAAATTTCGTACCTGGGGGGTGTCTATAGTATGCCTGTAAAGGGGCGCATGTTTCCCGTGTTTAGAACAGCCTGACAGCAAAATGACATTTCGAAGGAAAAAACTCATTTAAAACTACCCGCGGCTATTGCATTGCCGTCAATACACATAGAAGTTCATTGATAAAAACGGCATGGGAATTCCCCACAGGGAAACCCCTAACCAAAATTAAAAAAAAAAAAAATGAAGTGGGAGTCCCCCTAAATTCCATACCAGGCCCTTCAGGTCTGGTATGGATATTAAGGGGAACCCCGGCCAAAATTAAAAAAAAAAAAAGACGTGGGGTTCCCCCTAAATTCCATACCAGACCCTTCAGGTCTGGTATGGATTTTAAGGGGAACCCCGCGCCAAAAAAAAAAAAAAAAACGGCGTGGGGTTCCCCCAAAAATCCATACCAGACCCTTATCCGAGCACGCAACCTGGCAGGCCGCAGGAAAAGAGGGGGGACGAGAGTGCGCCCCCCCCTCCTGAACCGTACCAGGCCACATGCCCTCAACATTGGGAGGGTGCTTTGGGGTAGCCCCCCAAAACACCTTGTCCCCATGTTGATGAGGACAAGGGCCTCATCCCCACAACCGTGGCCGGTGGTTGTGGGGGTCTGCGGGCGGGGGGCTTATCGGAATCTGGAAGCCCCCTTTAACAAGGGGACCCCCAGATCCCATCCCCCCCCTGTGTGAAATGGTAAGGGGGTACTTACCCCTATTATTTCACTAAAAAAGTGTCAAAATAGTTAAAAATGACAAGAGACAGTTTTTGACAATTCCTTTATTTAAATGCTTCTTCTTTCTTCCTTCATCTTCTTCTTCTTCTGGTTCTTCTGGCTCTTCCTCCGGCGTTCTCGTCCAGCATCTCCTCCGCGGCGTCTTCTATCTTCTTCTCCTCGGGCCGCTCCGCACCCATGGCATGAGGGGAGGCTCCCGCTCTTCTCTTCATCTTCTTCATCGTCTTCTCTTCTTCCTTCTTCTCTTCTTAATTTTCTTTTCCGGGCGGCTCCTCACCCATGCTGGCATGGAGGGAGGCTCCCACTGTGTGACGGCGTCTCCTCATCTGACGGTTCTTAAATAACGGGGGGCGGGGCCACCCGGTGACCCCGCCCCCCTCTGACGCACGGTGACTTGACGGGACTTCCCTGTGACATCACTGGGAATGCCACAGGGAAGTCCCGTCATGTCCCGTGCGGCAGAGGGGGCGGGGTCACCGGGTGGCTCCGCCCCCCGTTATTTAAGAAACGTCAGATGAGGAGACGCCGTCACACAGCGGGAGCCTCCCTCCATGCATGGATGCGGAGCGGCCCGGAGAAGAAAATTAAGAAGAGAAACAGAGAAGAAGAGAAGAAGGAAGAAGAGAAGAGGATGAAGAAGAAGATGAAGAGAATAGCGGGAGCCTCCCCCCAATGCCATGGGTGCGGAGCGGCCCGAGGAGAAGAAGATAGAAGACGCCGCGGAGGAGATGCTGGACGAGAACGCCGGAGGAAGAACCAGAGGAAGAAGTAGATGAAGGAAGAAAGAAGAAGCATTTAAATAAAGGAATTGTCAAAAACTGTCTCTTGTCATTTTTAACTATTTTGACACTTTTTTAGTGAAATGGTAGGGGTAAGTACCCCCTTACCATTTCACACAGGGGGGGGCCGGGATCTGGGGGTCCCCTTGTTAAAGGGGGCTTCCAGATTCCGATAAGCCCCTCGCCCGCAGACCCCCACAACCACCGGCCACGGTTGTGGGGATGAGGCCCTTGTCCTCATCAACATGGGGACAAGGTGTTTTGGGGGGCTACCCCAAAGCACCCTCCCAATGTTGAGGGCATGTGGCCTGGTACGGTTCAGGAGGGGGGGGCGCACTCTCGTCCCCCCCTCTTTTCCTGCGGCCTGCCAGGTTGCGTGCTCGGATAAGGGTCTGGTATGGATTTTTGGGGGAAACCCACGCCGTTTTTTTGGTTTTTTTTGGCGCGGGGTTCCCCTTAAAATCCATACCAGACCTGAAGGGTCTGGTATGGAATTTAGGGGGAACCCCACGTCATTTTTTTTTTTTAATTTTGGCCGGGGTTCCCCTTAATATCCATACCAGACCTGAAGGGCCTGGTATGGAATTTAGGGGGACTCCCACTTCATTTTTTTTTTTTTAATTTTGGTTCGGGGTTTCCCTGTGGGGAATTCCCATGCCGTTTTTATCAATGAACTTCTATGTGTATTGACGGCAATGCAATAGCCGCGGGTAGTTTTAAATGAGTTTTTTCCTTTGAAATGTCATTTTGCTGTCAGGCTGTTCTAAACACGGGAAACATGCGCCCCTTTACAGGCATACTATAGACACCCCCCAGGTACGAAATTTAAAGGGATATTACACTTTTATTGTTTGATTTTAAGCATTATTAAAATCACTGCTCCTGAAAAAACGGCCGTTTTTAAAACTTTTTTTTGCATTGATCCATGTCCCCTGGGGCAGGACCCAGGTCCCCAAACACTTTTTATGACAATAACTTGCATATAAGCCTTTAAAATTAGCACTTTTGATTTCTCCCATAGACTTTTAAAGGGTGTTCCGCGGCATTCGAATTTGCCGCGAACACCCCAAATTGTTCGGTGTTCGGCGAACTTGCGAACAGCCAATGTTCGAGTCGAACATGAGTTTGACTCGAACTCGAAGCTCATCCCTAGTAAGCACTAACTTAAAGACAACAATGAGCAAGCTAGAATGAAGGGTCCATGCAATATGCAGGACCCACATGGGAGAGCGAAAGGGGAATGCATGTTCCCTGTTTCTGTGTTTCAGGATGACCATTGGTTAACAGCAGCCTCCGCAGGGTAGCAACAAGCAGCTGATTGGTGTAATCTGGCGGGCCCCTAAGCCCGCGAATTTCAGAGGAGATAAAAGAGGGCTGTCCGGCTGTTACCATCAGACCGTGTGGCGCAGGACCGGGACTCACACCGCAGACCGGATGGAGAACCGTTCGCCCGTAGGAAGAGAGAGTCTGCTTTATCGCCTCATTGAGAAGGCGGAGAGTGCTGGAGGGGAGGAGTGGCTCCTTCACTGCCTGGAGGCTGGTCATTCCGAAGCTCCGCCCGAGCCGTCTGTTAGCACAGCCCAGGAGAAAATGGAGGAGTCTGTAGCAGACATGAGCAGTCCACGCCGACAGCCGAAGAGGGCAAAGAAGAAAGCCAGAGAAGAGGCTTCACGGTGCCCTGCTGGCAGAGGGCGAGCCCGCAGTGTTCCATATATGAAGACCCCCCCACGCCAAGATAGTGCTACTCAGCCAGCTGTTGCGGCCAGCAATGAGCATACCAGGAGTTCGCCTATGGGTGAGACACGCGCTCTTAGTAATGTCACTGATTTAAACATTTTGGCTGACACTTTATCTAGTATTGTGAGAGAAATTAAAGGGGCACACACAGTTGGTGCCAATGTTAGTACAGCCTTAGGTGCACAGTGCTCTGGTGCTTTCCATGTCGCTGATAATAATCCTTTACAAGGGGCACAGCTAACTGGTGCTATGAATCAGACAAATGATGGTATGTCACAGCATAGTTTGGATGATGTCAGCCCTATATGGCGCAATTTGTCAGAGGTGCCCTTTGCCACCAATGCTAGTGCACCAGCACAGAAACCTTTTCAAACACCCCATTCTCTTAACCCTTCTCCGCGCGCCATTCATCCTGTAGTGGCGGAGTCCTCCTTTAAGATTCCTATGCCGTGTGAAATTTCACCGTTAGGTTTTCATTTGCCTGACGCTGTTAAAGGGAAAATTTGGAGGGGGGAATTTGTAGATTTATTGTCACTATTGCCTGCTTCCAAAGATTTCCTACCTAAATTTGAAAGGAAGGCCGAGGACCGCTCTGAGGAAGATAGGAGACGATCTGTCCCCAAAACTTTTCAGAATTGGTTGCAAGCTTTCTGCATTTATGCAGCGGTGCTGGGTGAGCAATCCCCGGATAAATGTTCAGGCTTATTTCAGCACGTGGACATAATTGCGGAAGCTTTTCGTCATTTTGGTGGTACCTCATGGTTCACCTATGATGAAAATTTCAGACAGAAATTGGCGGTTCATCCATCTTTAAAATGGGGTTGTAAAGATGTGGGTTTATGGTTGAACCTCATGCTGCCGCAGAAACCCCCATTTGCACCTCGAACGGTTGCCCCACAGAATGCCTTTCGCAAAGGGTTCTGTTTTGCTTTTAATGAGGGGCAGTGTAAATTCCTGTCAAACTGTAGGTATAAGCATGAGTGCTCCTACTGCAATGGGGCCCATCCAGCGGATAGGTGCTTTCGGAAGTCATCATCAACTTCCCTCCCATCCTTATCCAGGGACACTGGTGGCAAAAGCCATGACTTTAGTGAGTTTGTCAAGAATGCACCCGTGGTTAGATCTCTACCCAGATCACACGATGGCATGGCTCCTAATTGACGGTTTCCAGGATGGTTTCTTGGTTCCCTCATTTTCTGGGCCGGGTTGGGTTTTTGTAAAAAACGTACTGTCCGCTAGGAGGCATCCTGATATTGTTCAGGAAAAAATATCTAAAGAGGTTAATGAAGGCCGTGTAGCTGGCCCTTTCCACAGTCCACCTTTTTCTAATTTCCGACTTTCTCCTTTGGGCATTGTCCCCAAGACGGAACATGGTAGTTTCAGACTTATCCATCATTTGTCCTTCCCAGCTTACAATTCACTTAATGACGAGGTTTCAGAAATTTTAGCCCCTGTCTCTTACTCCTCTTTTGATGAAGCTCTAGTGCTTTTGAGGCGTTTTGGATAAGGGGCGTTGTTAGCGAATGCAGACATCAAATCTGCCTTCCGTCTGCTACCCGTACACCTGCAGGGTTTCAATTCCCTGGGTTTCCATTTCCAAGACAAATTTTATTTTGATAGATGTTTGCCCATGGGCTTCTCCTTATCATGTTTTTATTTTGAGGCTTTTGCTACATTTTTGCATTGGGTTTTGTCGGAATGTTCCCCTACTGGGGGTTTACTACATTACTTGGATGATTTCTTGTTTATTGGCCCAAAGGACTCACAATTATGTCTTGAATCACTGAACTCGTTCTTTCATATTTGTGATTCCTTTGGGATTCCCATTGCGCATGAAAAAACTTTATTTCCATCACCTACTATTGAATTTTTGGGGGTTATTATTGACTCATCATTGATGGAGTTTAGGCTGCCCAAAGAGAAGTTGATCCGTATGAGGTCAATGATCTCGTTGTTTTTATCTAAACGCAAGGTTTTGTTGAAAGAGGCTCAATCCCTATTAGGTCTTTTTGCGTTCGCAGCTCGGGTCATTCCTATTGCCAGAATTTTTTCTAGGCGCTTTGCTTTGGCTATGAGAGGTTTGAAGAATCCTTACTCTCATGTTTGCATTTCTGCAAACGTTAAAGAAGACTTAAGAATATGGGATTCTTTCCTTTGTAATTTAATGGGTCCACGGCCTGGCAACATCCTTTTATGGATAATTTTAAGCTGAACTTCTTTACAGATGCCGCTGGTTCATCCGGCTTTGGAGCCTTCCTGGATGGTCTTTGGTGTACCTCTGAGTGGCATTCCAGTTGGCGGCTTCAGGATATTTTGCATAATATAGTCCTCCTCGAATTGTTTCCTGTGGTAGTTTCTGTGGTAATCTGGAAAGATAGGTTCATGAATCGCAGGGTACTGGTTCATACAGATAACAAAGGCGTACTTTTTGCTATCAACACACTGTCATCCAGGTCAGAGCTAGTTATCAAACTTTTACGTTTTTTAGTTTTGCACCGCATGCGTTTCAATATCTGGTTGAAAGCTCGTCACATTTCAGGGATCGATAATACAATAGCTGACGCTCTTTCTCGTTTGCAGTTTCACAGATTCCGGGAATTGGTTCCATCAGCGGATCGGCACGGTACCCCTTGCCTAGATTGCCTCTGGGGCTTGATTTGGGACTAATAACTGCTCATCTCCAGAATTCGGTAGCACAGAAGACATGGCGAGACTATAACCTAGCCTGGTCCAAATGGTGTTCTTTTTGCTCTAACATGTTGGTGGATGTATTAGATGTAAATGACTATATCGCTTTGGCTTTTGTGTCCTACCTGATGCAGGCCTAGCTCAGCCCTGCCTCAGTTAGTAAGATTTTGGTCGGGGTTTCCTTTTTTCTTAAATTTTCTGGCAGACCTGCTTTGACCTCTTTTTTCTCGGTCAGTCAAATCCTTAAAGGATTTCGGAAGTCCTCTCCTACAAAGGATGCTAGGCGCCCTATTTCAGTTTCTTTATTGATCAGACTAATGTCGGTTTTAGAGGATGTTTGTTTTTCTAGTTTTGAACTCCTGCTCTTCAGGGCAGCATTTTCAGTTACCCTTTTCGGTGCCCTGCGAGTGGGTGAGTTTACAGCTCAAAACAAATCATCTTCTTCTTTTCTGTTGTTCTCTCATGTGTCCATGGAGCCGGACGGTTTACATCTTTCTTTGCAGGTCTAAAACTTTTGGGTTGGGTAACGGTAAGTGGATATCTCTGGCCTCCTCTCCCAACCTGTTGCTATGACCCATATCCCACATGGCCAATTATATCGCGGTTAGACCCTCCTTTGACGGTTCTTTCTTTATCCATCAGGATTTGTCCCCTCTGACCAGATACCAGTTTTCTGCTGTGCTTTCTTCATGCCTTAAGCGCCTTAACCTCTCAGGTTTGAAATTCTCATCACACTCCTTTAGAATTGGGGCTGCCACCATGGCTAACCTATTGGGTTTCCCTCCTGAAGGTCAAAAGAGGGTTGGCAGATGGGTTAGTAGTAGGCATAAGCTTTATGTTCGCCCTGAATTGTTAATTGTCTTATTTTTATTTTTCAGATCCTCCTAAATACATTATTTGGATAGTAGGCCACTCCTACGTCTATTGGGCTGAAAGGCTGGCGGCATCCAGGAGCTATTCCAGCAATTTAGGTCTGGACTTTAATGAATTTAAGGTTTTGTGGTCTGGTATTCGGGGTCTGAGATGGCGTAATCTTAGAGACCATTTACTACATTTATCTTCTATTTGGCCCTCTCCTGTAGTATTGGACTTTGTGTCATCACTCTGATACATGTCACTTAGTTTTTTCACTGTGAAGTTAAGAAGATGGACTCTTTAGTTCTATTTCAATCATAATTGATTTATTGAACGTTTATATTATTTTATACCATGTTTTGATCTTCGCTGTATCATCTTTACTTATTTTGGGGGATTAGCGCTGCTATTTATTGTTTACTATTATTGTTGTGTGTATCTCACTTGTAGCAGCAGCTCTCTTTTTTCTGGGTACTATATTTAGCTTCATTATCACAGCGCGGTAATTTACTCTATTTATTGGTTATATTTGATACTCACTTACTGCAGCTTAATCCAACATTTATATTAACCCTTTAGTCAACTAGCATCCGACTGTTTTGTTACGGATGGATGTCTTTGACTACAGGGCCTCTAAAAAGGTCAAGACTAATGGAGTCTTTGAACCGTATAAAGAGGAGGAAGGAGACCTTAGTGGTTTATTTACTAGATTAAAAAATCTTACTATCTCAGAAACCCATACAAAGTGGGATGTTGCTTACTTGGAGACATATGTCAAACTTAATATGGTCCCAAGGAGCCTAAGGTGGGAGATCAGCCCACAAAAAAGTGATATCCAATTGGAAGATTGGTACAAATATTTCAATGAGGCTGGGGTTAGCCTTCTTAGATTTCTCATTGAGAGGAAATTGGTGAAACTTTCCCGTTTAGATGAAGAAATCAAAAAAATTAAAGAAAAACTAACCCCACTTCAGGATACAGCTGAATACAAAGATAAGTCACAAAGTTTGTTAAATATTTTAGAAAAAGAGGACAGAGAACAGAAATATAAGAAAAAGAAAAAATACAACAGGGATTTAACGGATTATCATGGGGGAGTTGTATTCGAGTGGCAGAAAAAATTGCTGGCGGCAAACGCTAGTCAAGATAATGCTGCTATGGATACGACTCCACCCACTGCTAATGCTAATCCTGCCAAAGGGCCTATCCCTACTAATGTGTACAGGAACAATGAAAGAATGAGAAGGGGCTCTTTCCTATCTCCACATAGAACTTATAACTAAGGGAGAGGAGGACCACCACAAAACCAACATTCTGGACCCCCTCAGAGATCGTCCAAATCTAACCAGGGGAATAGGGGTGGGCGGAATACTAATACCACATATCAAGGTCCCAATCAGAATCAGGGACGTACCCCCTACCCACAGGATACCACTTATTATGGTTCAGGTTACAACCAGGGTGGTGGTCCCCCCCGCTCGGGGACAGAACTACTATAAAGGTGTGGGATCTAGGGGTCCACCTCCTGTTCGAGATAGTTCATTAAATTCTGAGCAATATTACCCCCACTTTCCTGTAGATGAATATCAAAATTCATCTGGTCCAAACAATGATCAAAATCGTTTTGGCTATGGGGGCCTCACTCAAAATAGGTTCTTCCCCCTACGCGACCTTGATGGCCCAACATCAGACTATCATGATGGAAATGGTACTCCATACCCCTTGAATAATAGGGATTTTCCTGGTCCATCCCAGCAACGGCGTAGCGATAGAGGGATGAGTTATGCCAACCCTGTACCCCCATGTCAAGATTCCCAACAGTGGGGTTTTCACAGGCCCAACCAGGGTATCAAGAGGGCTGTAGATCAAGGAGAATAACCAGGGGGGGGAGACGAGTACGAACAAAAAAGAATAAAACTTTAGCTGGAGCAGGAATTTTTAATTTAAGTTCAGTTATTCTTAATGCTAATGAAAAACAAATTTTAGATAAGGGTCTTAAGTTTGCACCTCCCCGCAAACTTAATAAGTTTGAAACATATGGATGTTCACAAATTTATTAGAAAGGTTAACATTAAAAAGGTATCTGCTTTCTAACACGATTGTAGATCACAGACAGGGGTTTAATGATTATCAACATACTGGACTTGCCAACGCCTCCCTGTTCAACCCTCCGGGGGCAATGGCTCTGTCCATAAGAGTTTTTCAAGATGTCTTACTAAGAGACCTTGAGGAAATGCCTATTAAGAAGGCAAGACAGAGTCGTGAACTCCAGTTAGGACTTGACTCATTATGTAGTAACAAAGAAATAGTTATCAGACCCGCTGATAAGGGAGGGGGGATCGTCATTTTGAATCGAGGGGATTACTTAACGGAGATGCATAGAATTCTTGGTGACAGGGATACCTATACCCCGCTAAAACGAGACCCTAAAATCCCTTATCTTGGTGAATTAACCAATATTGTTGATAATGGTTACACACAGGGTATTATCAACAAAAAGGAGAAGCTGTATCTTATTCCCAAAGCACCTTGTACGCCAGTGATCTACTATTTGCTGAAAGTGCATAAGCACCCTACTTGCCCCCCCGGGACGTCCTATTGTGAGTGGGATTGATTCCCTCACGTCCCGGGTGGGCAAGTATATCGATTTCTTCTTGCAACCCTTGGTGGCAAAAATGCCCTCCCTAGTCAAGGATTCCAGACATGTAATAAATATTCTGTCTAATTATACTCCCACTGCGTCCATGTGGATGGTTACCGCAGACGTAACATCTTTGTATACAATAATTCCTCATGATTTAGGCCTTTATGCAGTTGAATACTATCTAAGAAGAGATTCTGATTTGTTTGATGAGCAAATTAATTTCATTATGGACCTTCTGAGGTATGCTGCATCACATAACTATTTCTGGTTCGACAAGCAGTTCTACCGTCAAGATCGGGGAGTGGCTATGGGGGCCAAATATGCCCCCAGCCTTGCGAACCTTTTTATGGCTCTGTGGGAGGAGGACGTCATCTATGTTTGCCGTAGGCCCCAGCTCAAGCTGTGGGCCAGGTACATTGATGACGTCCTCCTCCTTTGGGACGGTACCCGGAGCGATTTGGATCAGTTTATGGAAGACCTTAACAAGAACGATAGAGGCATTGCTCTGAATTTTGAGGCCAGTCAGTCTGCCGTTAGCTTCCTAGATCTTAATATAGCTATTCGTCAGAATCAGTTTTGCACCTCTACGTTCTTTAAAAGCACGGATCGTAACTCCTATATTTCTATGGATAGCTGCCACCATCAGTCATGGCTTCGCTCTGTTCCTAAGAGCCAGTACATACGTTTGAGGCGCAATTGCTCTGATGTTGCTGAGTTTTTGGAACAGGCCGATGTTCTTACCAAAAGATTTTTGGAGAAGGGCTACTCGTTAGATACCCTCAATTCTACTCTTCATGCTGTGGTAAATTTGGATAGGAGTGATTTATTAAGGGACAGACCGCACCGTGAGCGAAATTCTGCTTTGGTCCCTTTTATCACTACCTATTCAGTACAACATAACCAAATTAGGATTTTGGTGCAGAGACACTGAATATCGACCGTGTTCTCAAGTCTATTCTACCTGCTAGACCTCAAGTGGTTTTTAGAGGAGCATCGTGTCTTAAAGACCGACTGGCCCCTAATGTTATTGATCCCCCCACTACTAAATTGAGTTTTTTGGTAACCTCACTGGATATTTTAAATGTGGGAGGTGTAGAGTATGCTCCATCAATAGAGGTACACAAAGACGTACTCAAAGGTTTACTTCCCATACCACACAGAAGGAACATGTGATTGAGCCATTCATAACATGTTCGACGGAGGGGGTCGTCTACCTGCTCCAGTGCCCCTGTGGGTTGCAGTATGTGGGCAGGACTAGGCGACCCCTCTCCGTCAGACTGAATGAGCATATCTCTAATATTAAGAACGGATTCCCAAAACACTCGGTCTCCAAACATTATCTTACCACTCACAATAAAGATCCCTCTAATACGATCTTTCTAGGGATAGATAAATACCATCCCCATTGGAGGGGTAGCTCTCTGGTCAGGAGTATCTCCAGACTTGAGATGCTATGGATCCATAAAATCAAATGTTATACCCCCCCATGGGCTCAACGTGGATGTTGATACTAATGCCTTCATAGACAACTCTTAGGAATATGTATATTTGAGGTTCTACTTGATATTATTATATTTTTTATTAATTTTATTACAATTTCTCATTTTTATGAATATGTTGTCTAAGTTTTTCCTGTTCTGGAATCTGACTCCTTGTGAGCCTAAGGAAATCATCCCTGACCTCATCTGTAATTTGATGTGATATTTCTGGTCAGGAAGATCCCTATGTGAGAATAGCTGTTGATGATGCCACTTAATTTAAGTTGGGTGGGTTCATATGTGCCTGCAGCCAACTAAGTTTTTAAATATGATTTTTAGGCCTAAAGGGGTTCTCTTTTATGGCCTGGAATGGCTACTTATTATTCTAATAGATCTATATGTTTCTCTGGTCCTCCAATTTTGCCTCCTATTTAATTGATGGCCTTTAAAAATATTTTCTATATAAGTCCTCATTTATTTTTAAATTTCTGGGTATCGAGCTATTTTAATATAAGTTTCGTTTTTAGGCTGGATTATTCTTATGTTCCACCTCCTGATATAGGAGGTATAATCTGTCCATTACCCGTAAGCTGTTAGCTTAGTCCGATTTTTAAATATTTACTTTTACACCTGGTTATTTTAGTTATTTTGTCCGGTTTACTATTTGAGAGTAACTTCCAGTAGTTAAAATGGCCGCCAAAGACTTCCACCAGATCTAGAGGTGGAACGCGGATGATTTCCGGATCTGGTCTCACATCGAGGCTTGGTTCCTTGTGTTTACCTATTTATACGCAACACGTCAGTGCGTCGCCCGTGCCCCAGACGACGTCATTGTATGACGAAACGCGCGTCGGGAGGAGCTGACGTCTCGCATGCTGTGTTCGAAGGGACGGGTGTCCGTACAAGCCGGCCGGCTGAACTGCTTTTAATGCTACATTTATTGTAAGTGGCTTCTCTTTTTTAAAATAAATGATGCTTAACAATGTTACGCTATGGTGATTCCTTTGTATTCTGGGAACATCTGAACATCACCGTATCTTACCTGGTCACGGTCCTTGGCGGGCATTTTTGGCGATTCCATGCTGACCCCCTAGACGGGTTCCCCTGGAGATCTCTTGTGTCCCTACATTGGATAAAGGCCCTGGCCGGGTTTAGGCCGCAAGCATTATTTGCTTGCCATCTGGTAAGCGAGCATTTCTCTTAGCACTGGTGGTGTGGTGGAGGCTGAATTACTTACCGTGGACCACTTATCTCATCATTTTCCATACACATATATGGACTTTGTGTCATCACTCTGATACATGTCACTTAGTTTTTTCACTGTGAAGTTAAGAAGATGGACTCTTTAGTTCTATTTCAATTATAATTGATTTATTGAACGTTTATATTATTTTATACCATGTTTTGATCTTCGCTGTATCATCTTTACTTATTTTGGGGGATTAGCGCTGCTTTTTATTGTTTACTGTTTAGTATTAGTTATTCATTTGGGAGCGAACGATATTGGCAAAATTAGGACGTGGGAATTGCTTTGCGAAATGAAGTACGATTTTTGTGCCATCAAGCTGCTGTTTCCACGTACTATTTTGGCCTTTTCTGAAATGGTCCCTAGGCTCCTTTGGTCCCCCTGGGGGAAATTCTTTTTTGTGGATAAAATCAGGAGACGTTTAAATAGGACCATACATAATTTCCTTGCATCATCCGGGGGTTTGTCTTTCCGCCACTTAGAGTTAGAGGGCTTTATTCCAGGTTTATTTAGAGAGGATTTGGTTCACCTATCAGACATTGGTATTGATATTTTCAATATGGGTCTGCAGAGTTTGGTTGAGAATGCCATGGTGTTGGGGGGACCTCAGCCAGCAGCTGCTCTCCTGGCCTCGGTCGGTGGGGAATAGTCGTCCAGCATTGTCTGGATGGACACCGTATTAATTTTGAGTTGTGGTTATATAGCCAAGATGGCTTCATATTTATTTGTATTTTCATTTAAACATTAACAGGTTACCCTTGAACAACACCATGGCCAAAATGTATTACCAAAATAATAAATGGTTTAAAGAAAGAATTGTTGTTGTCTCTTTGTTTAATGACTCCTTTGTGCTAGCCCATGGCTAATCACTTTTTTTACTTTCCCAGATAGCAAGGATAATTTGCCACAATTTGTGGCAGTGTTGAATTGTAAGACTTGTTAACTTGCTGCACATTTTCACTGGCAAGTTGTACACTTGCAGAGCACTTGAAGCACAAGTTCTAGTTGACACTTTTTCAATTTATAGCAAATGTGCTTGGCAAGTCTCTAGCAAGAGCAAAATTGCAAAGGTGAGTCTACAGCAAGTGCTCTGCAAGTTACAGTGACACCTGTGGTGGGATGACTATTGCACTATTGCATTGAACCAGAACTTATAGCAGACATGCAATGTGAACTTGCTGCAATTGTGCAACAAACTTGTAAAGCCTGGCAAGTCTAGCAATAGCTAAGCAAGTAATTTTTAAACTTGCAGCTCAATTGCTTTCTATCTAGGTAAGTGAAAAGAAGTCCCGCTGCTCACAGGTGAGTGGGCATCAGCTGTGATCCAAAAGTGAATTACATGGAGTGGGGTGCACGCTCTCCCACTGCAGCAGTTACATGTAAATGAGAAAATTGGATAGGCTGCACACCTACACAACTGTGTCGGTTCAATCACTTTATTGAAATATCATAAAAGCACTAGATGGGTGCAGGCAGGGAAGAGGAAGGAGGTTGACACATTTCACAAGATTTATGTGTTTTGACAATGTGATTGAATCGACACAATTGTGTGGGTGTTCAGCCTATCCGATTTTTTCATTTGCTTGCTATCTGGGTTGGACTCTGCTAGAACTTTGTCAGTTTCAAGAATTTCTTTACTTTCCCAGCTTATATCCTTGACTTTGTTTAAGTTTATTTCAGCATTTTTAATTTATTTAGTGCTTGGTTTTTGTTTCAGTTTTGATGTTATATGATGACAACTCAGTTCTTCATCCCCTTTGTTGTAGTTCTTCCTGCATTTTCTTTTCTCTTTTGTCTCGAAAATTTGAATTATGTGTCTATTTATATTATTTATTTTCCTCAATATATTGCACATATTAGGCTTCATGCACTGCTGCTGGTAAACGGACGTTTAGGAGCAATTGGGCATTTTTTTCAGCTGCCCCTGAACTCTCTTCTATGTTATCTTATCAGTACATGTACACAGGGTGATTTATAGTCATTTCTAGGCAGTTGACTTTAGAAGCATTTTTGGAAAGCAAAAACATCTGTTCAGGACGGATGTTCAGGGACATTGGAAACGGCAAACGCCTGTAACAGCTTGTAAACCCATGTAAAGCCACGTTTAGCTGCGTTTTACCGCGTTTAGCTGCGTTTCGTTTACAGGCATTTTTAATTTTGGGCCATTTAAAAAAAAAAAAAACTTCTAAACATAAATGCATATAAATGCAACCTGTAAATGCGGCATGTAAATGCGTCGAAACGGACGGTTTTAAACATTGGTTACTATTTGTCAAGTTAAATGGTTCAGGAGAGGTTGTAAAAAGTCCAGTGTACATTAAGCCTTAGTTATAAAACATGGGTTTATGGTATCCCCAACAAATGAAAATGGACTAAATGTAATTAGAAAAAAGTTAGGAATTCTATTGAAAGAAAACCAAATCTCACAAACAGTTGCTATTCAAGATAAAAGTTCTACTAATTGTTAAATAATGAGTAACAATAAGCATATCCAGGTTGCTTAGAGGCTTGGCAGAATAGACAAACTTTACATCAGTGGCAAATAACCTGCTTAAAGGATAAGTTCACTGTGGCAGACCTAGCCAGAACAGAGGCTGTTGGAGAGGACTGAATGCAAGGCTCTTGCCTTTGATTATGGGCCCTGGATTTTCAAGGGAACAATACTCTTTGTGAGGTGAATTAGAAATCCAGTCTGAACTGTACTAATCGGACGCTTGTGGGCTTGTGTGTGGACTCAGTCGTGTATATATGTATATATTGTATATTGTCTCATTCTGTTGTGGACTCTTTGCTGTGATCATTTGGGATGTGTGTCCCTGTAGAGGGAGGGGGGATTCCTCCAGCAGCCCCCCTGCTGATAAGACTGTTTACTGAGGAGAAGTTTGAACGCACCTGACCTGTGTGTTCATTGTCTTTGGACAGTTTAACCCGCCCTCTTTTCCAAGGGTGGGGGGAAGAGTCTCTGAGTTATTTTATCTGTTGTGTCCATGTGTGATAATAAAACAGTCCATGTTAGCAGTGAAGCAAGTGTCGCCTTGTTTTGTGCTCGGAGCGGTTGGAATATCTGATATCTGTATTCAGACTGGGAGGAAGTGGTATACCGACGGAAGCACTCAAGCGGAGTGAGGGACGTTCCGTGATATTGGTGGCAAGCAGCGGGACGCTTCCTGCAGTCTGGGACATCCAAACTTCCACCTGGATCCAAGGTCCGGATAGCAGGAGAGGAGAGGTACAGATACCAGCCGCCATGGAGGAGGAATTCAGAAGGAGGTTGCGAGAAATGCAGATACAGCACAGAGGACCAGTATCAGAGCAGGTCCTGCTGGGATGGTGTGATTCTATTCGCTGCAAACTCTGGAAAGAAGCGCTAGCCCATGAGCAGTGACACCAGGGAAAAGTTCTCCCCTCCATCCAGGAAAGGTACTGGTCGCAGTACGGATTACGGGTGCGGTTTTTGGGAGAAAAACCGCACAAGGAGCAGACAGCTGAATTAAGCAGGCTGGTCTGGGCAGAGATGAAGCTGGATGAGAGCTACAGAGCCCTCCGGTGGCATGTATCCCAAGCATGTCCCTGGATAGTGGATGACAGCCCAACGGAAAGCTTAAGCTACGGCGGCTTGGGACTGTTGTATGTGAAGCTGACAGGGGACCCTAACTTTGGGAGTGATTTTGAGTGGCGGGTGGACGAAATCATGGATTTCAGAGAAGGGCTAATGAACATTTCGGAAGTGCACTGGGCACAGGAAGATTTGGAGTTTCTGGCCGTTCAGGAATGGGAGCTGGAGATCGCCTACAGACAGCTGCTAGGCGTTGCTCAGTGCCAGGGCTGGGCTCCCTTTGCCTGGGACTATCAGGAAATACCAAATGACAACCCTGAAATCCTGGCTGAAGAGTCGGCAATGTGGCAGAGTAATAGTGTGCCTTGCCAACCTGCCCCCACAGCTATGGAGGCGGAGGTCTTATGGTGGATGCAGCAAGTGCTGACTGACCTTGATGATCCTATTTCTGGATGGGATGATCTTGGATGGAGGAATGTGCCTGTCCAGCAGCATGCCAGAGAATCAGAAGTGGAAAATCTGGAGATTGCCATCCCCAAAGCTGAAGTTCTGACAACAGGGCAGAGCTCTGCTAACCTCTGCTCAGCACCGATAGCATCTTCTGGGTTCCATGGACAGGAGATGGTGAACCTCTATCCCCAGACCCCAGTTTCAGAGACAGGGGATTTGATAGACTTTTCTGCTGAGAAAGAACAATCGGGTGAGCCCCCAGAAGAGCTGGTATTAGGGCCAAACTTCACTGTGCTCTGCCCAGCACCGATAGCATCTTCTGAGTTCCACGGACAGGAGATGGTGAACCTCTATCCCATGACATCAGTTGCAGAGACAGAGGATTTGATAGACTTTTCTGCTGAGGAAGAACAACCTGATGAGCCTCCAGCAGAAGAGCTGCTTTTAGGGCCAAAGTTCACTGTGCTCTGCTCAGCACCAACAGTGGCTTAGGCCTTCTTGAGAGAAGAGGTAGTCGGCCTTTCTCCCACAACACTGACAGGGACATGTGATTTTCTGCCAGAAGCATCTATGGAGTTACAACAATCTTCTCCAGCTGACGATCTGGTAACTGAACAGAGGGTCCAAGACCTCTGTCCCGCACTTTTAGGAATTCCAGAGACTGGGGATTTAATAGACGTTTCTGTAGAGGAGGAACCACCTAGCAAACCCCCAGCAGAAGTGCTGGCAACCAGACAGAGGGTCCAAGACCTCTGCCCCACATCTGCAGCAATTCTGAAGGCCCAGGGTGAGGAGGTGGCAGTCTATCGTGAGCTGCAGATCAGGATCCAAGGAGAGAATGCAGTCATCACCTCACAACTGCAGCTTGATCTGGTGTCGGTGGATGGGGCTTCAGTCCCCACCTGTATACCCCAGGGATGCTGGGCAGTCGGCCCAGATCCCCAACAGCATGATGGAGTGAGCCCAGTCCTGATATACTTTAAAATTAATCTCTTAAAGTGGAGTTCCACCCAAAAAAAAGGCATTATACTGTACATGAAATGATATAAAAAAAAACATTTGGACATTTTTTTTTTTTTTACTCACCTCTTAAGGCCTGTTGCTATGTGGTCACTTGAAATCTTCCTCCTTCCTCTCTTAGGCTCCTTACGTCACTTCCCTCAGTGCCTCCGCTCGCTACTGCTCCTGGGAGATGTGTGTCATCATTTCCCAGAAGTCAGTGGGCAGCCCTTGACTTCATTGCCATCACAACCGGGCGGGCACTTCCGCCGACGGTTGTGATGGCAACCTAGTATTCGCTGCGAGAATGACCCAATGCGCATGCGCGAGATCGGAGAGAGAATGGGTGGTGCATGCTGGTTGCTCAGCAGCACCGTATCCCGGAACAGGATGCTTGTGGGCTTCACATGCCCACAAGCAAAATGAAAACGGCCACCACTGCATTATCAAAGTTCTTTTAACAGATGAAACCGGACATCGGGGGACAAATTATACAGAAGACGTGAGTGTTATAATGCAATTGTAAATGCTTGTGAAAGGTTTAAAAAAAAAAAAATATTGATTGTAGTTGGAACTCCGCATTAACATTTTTTTCTCTTAAGTGTAGGTTCATCCTAATTAGATAACCCACCAAATTCAAGCAAATTCAGTCACTTACCAGCTTGTGTTAACATTGTCAAGCCTCCTGCTGTTAACAATTTTTTCAATTTTCCTTTAGGTAAAATGAAAATGTTGTGGCAGTTAAAACCAGGAATGAGGGTCACTTTACTAGAACATCAACTCAATGCATCCTCTGTGAAACAGAATAGTAGGGGACAATAGTTGTGAGTAGAAGCACACTAGGCATTATTTCCCAATAGAAACTTTTTTTTTTTTTTTTTTTTTTTTTAGTTTTTGTTCAAGAAACTCACAAGGGGAGAGGAAGAAAACTGCTGCTTTAAGTGCAGGTGCTTAAAGGTGCTCTGGTCTCGCAAGCCTTTTATTAATGTTGGGTTTTCAGGCTGTTCAGACAATATTACCCACTGTATATTTATATTGGCCATTGAGGCAGTCTAATATAGTGGATTGGTATGCTTAGTTCAGTATCTCTGTATGAAGGTGCAACTGTACTTACTACTGTTGTTGTTGTCCCTCCGCCATAAAATAGCTCACACCCCCAGCATGCATGACATTTAATTTCCTAGCTATTACTGAAAATATTTTGATGTATTGGGGATACTTTAAAAAGTGATCCACCCCAGGTGTCAGATATGCTAGGTACACCACTGACTGTCAGAACTTACTGGCAACTTCTGTTTAAATGGGAAAAACAGTTTCAGAGGAGTCCAATGAAGACACAAATGCAAAGTAAATGTTAAATGGAGCTCGGAGAACATCAATAGATCAGTGAATGATTCCCTTTTTAAAAATGCACAATTTATACTTTTTTAAGTTCAGATCATTCTCCAATTGAATTGTTAAGAAACTTCCCTGTTAATTATTTGTAAAGTTGATGTTGCATGCACTAAAATTGTGTAACAGGAGCACAGTAAGGCTAGGTTCACACTAGAATGCAGCCTGCGATTTGTGTGCATTTCCTGCACCATATTCTAAATGCACTGCAGTTGCGATCTACAAGGGCTGTCAATGTTAAGTTAACAACAAATGCAGTGCGTTTGCCTGCACCGAATCGCAATGAATGGGCTCAAATTGCACTGCACTGAATCACATGTGAATCTAACAGGAACGCATGTTTCTATGAGAGTCATAATGTGAACTGGGGCTAAAAAAGGGAAAGGCTGCAGAGCTACAACGCAATCTGTGTTAAGAAATGCACAACAAAGCCAGTTTTGTGAAAGTACAAAGAATTCACTCCAGTTTCAAGCTACAGTATATATAAAAAGTCTACACAACCCTGGTAAAATGTCAGGTTTCTGTGATGTAAAAAAAGACAAAGATAAATAATTTCAGAACTTTTTCCACTTTTAATGTGACCTATAAACTGTACAACTCAATTTAACCACTTGCTGCCCACCCTATTACCAAATGACGGCGGCAAAGTGGTTTGATATTCCTGACCGGACGTCATATGACGTGATCAGGAATATCGAGCTGCTGCGCGCCCCCGGGGGCGTGCATTGTGGCGATCGTTGTTGCAGGGTGTCAGTCTGACACCCGATCAGACGGAGACTCTTTACCATGTGATCAGCCGTGTCCAATCACAGGCTGATCACGATGTAAATAGAAAGAGCCGGTGATCGGCTTTTCCTCACTCGCGTCTGACAGACGCAAGTAGAGGAGGGCCGATCGGCTGCTCTCCTGACAGGGGGGGTCTGTGCTGATTGTTTATCAGCACAGCTCCCCCTCGGATCCTACCCAGGACCACCAGGGAAGCCGCCCAGGACCACCAGGGAAGCCATCCACACTGGACCACCAGGTATGCCCCTAGACCCCCAGGGAAATGCCACTGTGTGCCCAGGCAGCTGCCAATCTGTGCCCAGACAGCTGCCAATCAGTGCCCACTTCAATGCCTACCACTGCCAGTGCCACCAGGGATGCCCATCAGTGCCTCATATCAGTGCCGCGTATCAGTGCCCATCAGTGCCATGTATCAGTGCCCATCAGTGCCCAGCAGTGCCGCCTATCAGTGCCCATCAGTGCCCAGCAGTGCTGCCTATCAGTGCTGCCTATCAGCGCCACCCTATCAGTGCCCAGCAGTGCCGCCTTTCATTGCCCATCAGTGTCGCCTATCAGTGCCCATCAGTGCCAACCAGTGCCACCCAGTGCCACCCATCAGTGCCCATCAGTGCCGCCTATCAATGCCCATCAGTGCTGCATATGAGTGCCACCCATCAGTGCCGCCTACCAGTGCCCATCAGTGCCGCATATCAGTGCCCATCGTCAGTGCCTGTCAGTGCCCGCTCATTGGTGCCACCTCATCGGTGCCGCCGTATCGGTGCCTGTCAGTGCCGCCTTATCAGTGCCCATCAGTGAAAGAGAAAACTTACTTATTTACATTTTTTTTTAACAGAAACAAAAGCAAAACTTTTATTTTTTTCAAAATTTTCGGTGTTTTTTTATTTGTTTAGAAAAAAATAAAAACCGCAGAGGTCATCAAATACCACCAAAAGAAAGGTCTATTTGTGGGAACAAAATGATAAAAATGTAGTTTGGGGTACAGTGTTGTATGACCGCGCAATTGTCATTCAAACTGCAACAGCACTGAAAGCTGAAAATTGGTCTGGGCAGGAAGGTGTCTAAGTGCCCTGTATTGAAGTGGTTAAAAACAATCTGAAATCTTTTTGGGAGGGGGAGTGCATAAATGTGCACACCCTCTTATAACTGGGGATGTAGCTGTGTTCAGAATTAAGCAATCACATTCAAACTCATGTTAAATAGAAGTCCGTACGCACTTGCCATCGTTTAAAGTGCCTCTGATTAACCCAAAATAAAGTTCAGCTGTTCTAGTAGGGCTTTCCTGACATTTTCTTAGTCACATCCTACAGCAAAAGCCATGGCCCTCAGAGAGCTTCCAAAGCATCAGAAGGATCTCATTGTTAAAAGGTATCAGTCAGGAGAAGGGTACAAAAGAATTTCCAGGTCATTAGATAGACCACGAAACAAAGTGAAGACAGTCATCATCAAGTGGAGAAAATATGGCACAACAGTGACATTACCAAGAACTGGACGTCCCTCCAAAATGTATGAAAAGACGAGAAGAAAACTGGTCAGAGAGGCTGCCAAGAGGCCTACAGCAGCATTAAAGGAGCTGCAGGAATATCTGTCAGGTACTGGCTTTGTGGTACATGTGACAACAATTTCCCATATTCTTCATATGTCTGGACTATGGGGTAGAGTGGCAAGATGGAAGCCTTTACTTACCAAGAAAACCATCCAAGCCCAGCTAAATTTTGCAAATATCTAAAGTCTCCCAAAAGCATGTGGGAAAATTAGTTATGGTCTGATGAAATCAAGGTTGAACTTTTTGGCCATAATTTCAAAAGATATGTTTGGTGCAAAAACAACACTGCACATCACCAGAAGAACACAATACAAACAGTGAAGCATGGTGGTGGCAGCATCATGTTTTGGGGCTGTTTTTCTACAGCTGGAACAGGGGCCTTAGTCAAGGTAGAGGGAATTATGAACAGTTCCAAATACCAGTCAATATTAGTACAAAACATTCAGGCTTCTGCTAGAAAGCTGAGCATGAAGAGGAACTTCATCTTTCAGCATAACAACGACCCAAAGCATACATCCAAATCAACAAAGGAATGGCTTATCCAGAAGAATGTTTTGGAATGAGCCAGCCAGAGCCCAGACCTGAATACGATTCAAAGTCTCTGGTGTGATTTGAAGAGGGTTGTGCACAGGAGATGCCCTCACAATCTGACAGATTTGGAATGTTTTGCAAAGAAGAGTGGGCAAATATTGCCAAGTCAAGATGTGCCATGCTGATAGACTCATACCTAAAAAGACTGAGTGCTGTAATAAAATCAAAAGGTGCTTCAACAAAGTATTAGTTTAAGGGTGTGCACACTTATGCAGCCATATTATTTTAGTTTTTTTTTTAAACTCCCCTCCACCTTAAAGATTTCATTTTGTTGTTTAAATGAGTTGTACAGTTTATAGGTCACAATAAAGGTGGAAAAAGTTCTGAAATGATTTATCTTTTTCTCATTTTTTTTTAATCACAAAAACCTGACATTTTAACAGGGACGTTTTATACCCACCAGTAGATGTTTTATATCCACTGTGCATGCATACATTTGGTTTTATGTGATCCAGTTACATTAGCAATTTGAAGAAATGTGCAATTTTGGGTTTTATTGAATTTTCCATGGAAAAAAATTACCACCATTTATGCAGTTTACCGAATTTCACAGAGCAAAAAAGAAAAAAAAGTGTTTTTGCTTGAGACGTTTTTGGTTAAATCCCTGTAGATGCTAGACCCGCAGTTTTTTTTAAGTATCAGATGACAAGTTGTCCACACATATTGTAATCTTCTTTAAAATTAAAATAATAAATCCAAAGCAAGGTGGAAAAAATGGCCTATTTGTTTATATACTCTACACTGGACAGCTTATTTAGTATTGTTGGTCAATGTAAAGGAGATTAAAAAAATTGTATTAAATCAAATTGTATAATTGGCCAAACTTGGCACATATGAATAACTATGCACAATACCCACAGTCATTGTTTTGAAACTGTTACCACTGATTTGTAAAAATGCTGATTTTTTCCAACAGGAACGTTTGTTCGTTGATCTTCTAGTATGTAAAAGTAATGTTCACATGTTTGGAGAAGATTTTCTGTAAATGCAAAAACAATATAAACCAGCCACATCAGAAAGAATGGTACTTCTAATCCCCACCAGGGACATGGACAGCATTAAAAAACTGACATATTAATAGTTTGCCACTAAATACAAAATTTGGTGTGAGTTACATTTTAAATTAAAAAGTACCTTCTGTGAAATTCCATGCCATCAAATTGTGTGACTAAAGTGGATTCATGATGCCTGCTGAGGCTAGGATTCAATAGTGTAAAGAGTGGCTAAGTGGTTAGCACTTCTACCTAGCAGCACTAGGGTCATTGGTTTGTATCCCAACCATGGCACTACCTGCCTGGAGTTAGCATTTTCCATTTTCTCCCTCTGCCTGTGTGGGTTTCCTCCCACACTCCAGAGACATGCTGGTAAATTAATTGTCTCCTGTCTAAATTGGTCCTAGTATGTGTATGTATGAATGGGAGTTTGAGACCTTAGATTGTAAGCTCCTTGAGGGCAGGAACTGATGTGAATGTACAATATAAATATAAAAGCACTGCGTAAATTGATGGTGCTAAATAAGCACCTGTATTAAATAAAAATACATTAATTGACGGATTCTTCCTTTCAGCAGAGTGCCTTGGGATCTGGTCACATTACCAACCACCAAGAGATCTTGATGTTTCATGTGTTCAGTTGTCTTTTATGAATTTAAGAGTGTGATATGGACAGGGTAGCGTGTAGGGGCATCATATTTAACTTTACATTAGGAGATGTACAGTATATCTTGAACTTGTGTGCTCTTTAACAGAAAAAACAAAGACAACCTGGACACTTTTCAGATTTTCCATTCTTTAAATGCATCCTAGAAATTTGTGTGGTTTTTAATTTAAGGGAGAACTTTAATCCTAATAAGAACCAATCAGCAAACTGATTTAATAACAGGTTATGTCAAAACATTCTGTACTTCCAGAAAGAAGTTATTTTCCCTATGACCTATATTAATTCTGAAAGTGGCTACTTTGTCTTGTAGTAGATTGCTCCTTTTCTTACTAGGCTTAGATGTGAGTGTGAACTCCTTTAAAGAACAGGCATTAGCATGTTATTTATAGTTACATTGGTCCAGCTTGGACTAATGTAATTATTTATATAACAAACCTGGCTCATGCCAATGAAAGCTGGAAATCACTAATCCAGTGATCTCACCTGCTTCAGTGGCGGAACTACCAGAGTCGCAGCAGTCGCACTTGCGACCGAGCCCTGCTGTTCTGGCACTGTGGGGGGCCTGCAGACGTCTCTAGTTACTCTAGGGTCAAAACAGGGACACTTGACACTGCACAGTGGTCAGCCCACACTGTCTCTCCGCCGGGTCCGCCCATTCCTTTTGCAGCCGCAGGCTGATGATGGGACATACAGTCGGGAAGCCGAATCGTAGAGAGTCAGCTGACCCAGTACAGTGAAAAGGGAGGAGCTGCAAAAGGTCGCAGCTGCTGTGTGAGGAGACCCCATCTCCTAACATGTCAGTGGACAGTAGACACACGGAGCGGAGGGAGCCGAGAGACAAGGAGCATTGCAGGGGGAACTGAGTGGGCACTGACAGTAGGTAAGTGTCTCTGATCCCGGCACCCAGCACTGCCACTGAATTCAATCCCCACGCGCACTGACAATCATTCAATCACCCCCCTCAGCACTGCTACTCATCCCCCCCAGCACTGCCACACTTCCCACCCCCCCAGCACTGCCACTCCCACCCCCCCAGCACTGCCACTCATCCCATCCCCCACCAGTACTGCCACTCATCCCATCCCCTCATCAGCACTGCCACTCATTCCATCACCACCCCCCAGCACTGCCACTCATCCCAACCCCCCACCAGCACTGCCACTTATCCCAATCCCCCCAGCACTGCCACTCATCTCATCCCCCCAGCACTGCCACTCATCCCATTCCCCCCAGCACTGCCACTTATGCCACCCCCTCCAGCACTGCCACTTATCCCACCCCCCCCCCAGCACTGCCACTCATCCCATCCCCCCAGCACTGCCACTCATCCCACCCCCCTGCACTGCCACTCATCCCATCCCCCCCAGCACTGCCACTCATCCCTCCCCCCCACCAGCACTGCCACTCATCCCAACCCCCCCCAGCACTGCCACTTATCTCATCCCCCCAGCACTGAAACTCATCCCATTCCCCCCAGCACTGCCATTTATTCCAACCCCCCCAGCACTGCCATTTATCCCATCCCCCCCAGCACTGCCACTCATCCCATCCCCCCCAGCAATGCCACTCATCCCATCCCCCCAGCACTGCCACTCATCCCACCCCCCCTGCACTGCCACTCATGCAACCCCCCCAGCACTGCCACTCATGCAACCCCCCCCCACCAGCACTGCCGCTCATCCCATCCCCCCAGTACCACCACTCATCCCAACCCCCCCAGTACTGCCCCTCATACTATCCCCCACACTGCCACTTATTCCCATTCCCCCCACCAGCACTGCCACTCATCCCAGCCCACCTCCCAGCACTGCCACTCATCCCAATCCCGCCCCCAACAATACTGCCACGCATCCTATCTCCTCTTTTGTCACTCATCCCATCCCCCACCAGCACGGCCATTCATCCCACCCCCCCCCAGCACTGTCACTCATCCCATCCCTCCAGCAGGGGCATATGTACAGAAGTCGCAGGGGTCACAATTGCATGCTCAGGGTTTCAATGCAGCCCCTGTACACCTGGATAGGAGGGGTAGCATATAGAGGAATCAATCCCCTTTATTTTTCTCCTGCAGCCTTTCAGCTGCTGCAGGAGGAAAATTAAGGGAATCAGTTCCTCTATATGCCGCCCCCCCCACCTTATATCCACCACCTGCTGCCCCAAGCTCCTGTGTAATCCTTGGACCCCCTCTTCCCCCACAGTGATGCCGGGTTCCCTCCTCCCACTCCTGCAGGCTGCTGCGGAGGATGATTTCTGGATGGAGTGGGGAAGGGGCTGGTAAATGTGTAATTTACCGGCTTCTCCCTTGTCTTAATGAATAGAGTCAGTGATCCATAATGATCACTGTCCCAGTTCATTTATAATGGAGGCATAGTAAACTGTTTACTATGCTTCACTTTGTGAATGAACAGGAAGCCTCTGTACAGAGCTATCCCTGTCCATTCATTCTGTGCAGCTGAGGCTGCAGAGCTAGGGGATGTGTCATCAATCTCATTTCTCTGTTTCAAAAATTAAACAGGAGAGGTCTGTTTAGACACCTGATATCTCACCCACAGTCCATATTCCCATCACACACATTCCCGCAATGAGCTCCTAAGGTACTAGGTGCTGTAGTTGGATACTGGAACTTGAACGATATGTAGATATTCACCAGCACATCAAGGATCACCAATTTCGTCCAAACTTTTTTTTATTTAACCGCTTGCCGACCGCCTCACGCAGATATACAGGCAAAATCACGTACCTGTACGTTGCCCTTTAAGAGGCGGCCAGCATGCATGCACGCACCGCCGGCGGCAAGCTCCGTGAGTTGGGTCGCGGGTCCCGCGGACTCGATCGCCGCGGGGATACCCACGATCGCCTCAAAGGGAGGAAGAACGGGGAGATACTGATGTAAAAAGCATCTCCCCGTTCTGCCTAGTGACAGTGTCACTCGATCTCTGCTCCCTGTCATCGGAGCAGAGATCAGTGACGTCACACACACAGCCCATCCCCCTGACAGTTAGTAATCACTCCCTAGTACTGATTTAACCCCTCCCTGCCCCCTAGTGGTTAACCCCTTCACTGCTAGTGTCATTTACACAGGAATCTGTGCATTTTTATAGCACTGATTGCTGTATAAATGACAATGGTCCCAAAAATGTGTCAAAAATGTCCGATGTGTCCTCCATAATGTCGCAGTCAGGATAAAAATCGCTGATCGCTGCCATTTAAAAAAAAAAATTAATAAAAATCCCATAAAACTATCCCCTATTTTGTAAACGCTATAACTTTTGCGCAAACCGATCAATAATCGCTTATTGCGTTTTTTTTTTAAATCAAAAATATATAGAAGAATACGTATCGGCCTAAACTGAGGAAATTTTTTTTTTTTATTATAGCAAAAAGTAAAAAATAATGCGTTTTTTTCAAAATTGTCGCTCTATTTTTGTTTATAGCACAAAAAATAAAAACCGCAGAGGCGATCAAATACCACCAAAAGAAAGATCTATTTGTGGGGAAAAAAAGGACATCAATTTTGTTTGGGAGCCACGTCGCACGACTGCGCAATTGTCAGTTAAAGCGACACAGTGCCGAATCGCAAAAAGTAAGGAAGGGGGTAAATTCTTCCGGGGCTGAAGTGGTTAAGGAAGATCACATCACAAAACCACAGGACCCCTTTGTCAGGCATGTCTTATCACATGCCTGACGAAGGGGTCCTGCGTGGCTCCGAAACATTGCACTATAGCATTTTGTGATGTAATTTTTCATGAGTAAAAAATAGTTTGGATGAAATTGAAGATCCTTTGTGCTGGCGAATATCTACGTATGATATCTCACCCCCCCCCCCCCCCCCCCGGGGCTCCTAAAAATTGTAAAAAGTAAAATAACTAAAATAAAAAAAATTATACAAGTGGCGGAACTACCAGGGTCCCAAATGTCGCACTTGCGACCGGGCTTTGGCGTTCTGCCCCCATGGGGGTGCACTGGCTGGGGGTCAGGGACGCCTCTGACCTTCTTCTGGGGTCACGTGCCGAGTGATTGATCACACACATTGTGAACACGAAAGGTTGGCCGCTTGACATAGGCATCATTTAGAGAATGCTTTGCATTTTCTTAACGAATGGATGAAGCAGAGATGCTGGGCAGTGACATCACACTCTCCACCTTGTCCTATTTGCAAATGCTTCATATTCATACAGGGCATGCAAAGCTTTCCCTGAATCATACTCATGCTGAGCAGCTGACCTCCTGTATTCACAATGCATCAGGCCAGCTTCTCAACAAGTGGAAATCACTTGAGTAGCAGTGTTTACTTCAGTGATTTCCAACTTTCAAGCATCAACCAGGTATGGTATATGCATTAAAACCAGTTACATTGGTCCAAACTGAAAAATGTAACTATGTATAGCATGCTGCCTGGAATTGTTATTTAACTTCTTTACCACAATCCTCTAAGTTCCCACAATCCCTGGGCTCCTGAACATACCTAGGGGATATCAGTTTCCCTATTTCCTGCCCCCAACACCTGATAAAACAAAAAGGTAGCTGGGCATGTGGTCTGCAGCCAGTTGTAGGTTCTCCACTGTTGGTCCCAGCATGTGGGCAGTTGGGCAGAAGCTGAGGAGCACCCAGCTTTTATAGAAGATCCAGCCACTGCAAGTGGAGTGGCTCTGTGTGTCCAGCCAGCCTTTATCCCTCAAGATGTTAAACTGTGTTACCATACCTAGCCTGAACTTTACTGTGAGGAACGCTATCTGTTAGGATAAGCAGAAGTAGCTGTTTGTGTACTTTACTAAAATCTCTGTTACTATATAACAGGCATATGCAATTAGCAGACCTCCAGCTGTTGCAGAACTACAAGTCCCATGAGGCATAGCAAGACTGACAGCCACAAGCATGACACCCAGAGGCAGAGGCATGATGGGACTTGTAGTTTTGCAACAGCTGGAGGTCCGCTAATTGCATATCACTGCTATATAACCTCATAGAGACGTACTTACTGTATAGCCCCATCAATTTAGGAACTGATTTACATATATAAATTGTACATTTACATTAGTCCCTACCTTCAAGGAGCTGACAATCTAAGGTCCCTAACTCACATTCATACATACAGGGGAAAATTTAGACAGGAGCCAATTAACCTACCAGCATGTCTTGCTGGTGTGGGAGGAAACCAGAGTACCCAGTGAAAACCCACACAGGCACAGGGAGAACATGCGAACGCCATGGAGGTAGTGCCATGGTTGGCATTAAAACCAACAACCCTCGTGCTGCTAAGTGGATGTGCTAAACACTTAGCCACTGTGCTGCCCGTGTTTTGCTCTTGTCCATAAAGCTCCATGGACAGGAGCAACACCAGTAAAAATGTCCCCTCTAGCATTAAATAAAGTTCCAGAGCCAAAGGGTTCAATCTCACCTGAGTTCAGGCATAGGGTTACTCATGCAGTACCCATGCTCAGCCAAACTTGAATTGGCTGGCTCCGATATGTAATATTACAGGTGGCGAGTTAGAATACTTTGAGCACAGCGCGGTTCCAAGTTGGAAGTCTGCCTGCTGTGCTTACAGCTGCTTCATGCTTCCTGGCTTGCATTAACCACGCTGCTGCTCATCTTCTCCCTCTTCCTAAGCTGGTACTTAATGAGGGACCCCCTTAGATCCTCCTGGACTTGTGCCTCTACCTAGGTAAGCTGTCCTGCTTCACTCTCCCTCCTATTTCCTCTCACATCTCGCACCCTCTCTTCTCATGCTCTCCTATCTCTCTTTTTATGTTTTCCTCTCCCTTGCCTCCTGCTCTCCTCTCCCTTGTCTGACGCTCTCCTCTCCCTTGCCTCACGCTCTCCTCTCCCTTGCCTCACGCTCTCCTCTCCCTTGCCTCACGCTCTCCTCTCCCTTGCCTCACGCTCTCCTCTCCCTTGCCTCACGCTCTCCTCTCCCTTGCCTCACGCTCTCCTCTCCCTTGCCTCACGCTCTCCTCTCCCTTGCCTCACGCTCTCCTCTCTCTCTCTCTCTCTCTCTTCTCATGCTATCCTCTGTATCTCTTCTCTGCGTTCCTCTCACTCTTCTCTCTAGCTTCTCACACTCTTCCCTCTCTCTTCTTGCACCCTTATCTCTGTTATCACTCCCTCTCTCTTTTCACACTCTCCTCTTTTGACCTTTTTTTGCTATTGTCTCTATAATGTCGAATCTTTCTCTCTGTGTTGAATCTTTTCTCTCTATGTAGAATAATCTTGGACTAATAGAGCTAAGGTTAGGCACATTCGACCACAGGTTCAATGGACACAGATCGCTATTGTCAGCCTCATGTTGAATCTCCTATCTATATCGAACTGTTGCACAACGAAAACGAAAATAAAGCATTTGTTTATGTCAGATCTTTTGGTTTTCAGATTCTGAAGTTCGTTATCGTTTGTTAAAACGATAATGAAAATACCCGAAATTCGGACGAAAATGCATTCGGACGGAAACAAATGCACATGTCTAACAGTGACTAGGCTTAGGTTCTGTTTAACCCCTTCCCGCCGACCGTACGCACATCTGCGTACTCGGCTTTCCGGGGTTATACCGGGATGATGCCCGCAGCTGCAGGCATCATCCCGGTACCGTTGTTTACAGCGGGCGATCGGCTACCCGTGTATAACAACCGATGCGGCTAAAAGCCGCTCGGTTGTTATACCGGAGGAGCGGGAGGGGACATCCCCCCCCTCCCGCCGCCTCCCGCCGCTGTTACCGGACCTCCCGTGCGATCGGGAAGCCCGGTGTCCAATCGGGTACTTTCGGCGGCTGGGGGCGGGCTGGAACGAAGCTGTGAGCGGCTTCGTTCCAGCCTTCTTGTTGTAAACGCGGAAGCGACGTCATGACGTCACTTCCCGTTTACTCGGCTGCCAATGGCGCCGAATTTTAAAAAGTACACAGTATTCAGAATCGCCGTTTTCGGCGATCTGAATACTTTGAAGTGTAAAGGAGGGATGGGGGGTCTTTTAGACCCCCGATCTCTCCATAAAGAGTACCTGTCACCACCTATTACTGTCACAAGGGATGTTTACATTCCTTGTGACAGCAATAAAAGTAAAAAAAAAAAAAAAAAAAAAATTTTAAAACACAATTTATAAAGTAAAAAAAAAAAAAAAAAAAATTAAAAAAAAAAAAAATTTTTTTTTTAAAGTGCCCCTGTCCCCGCGAGCTTGCGCAGCGAAGAAAACGCATACGGAAGTCGTGCCCGCATATGTAAACGGTGTTCAAATCACACATGTGAGGTATCGCCGCGATCGTCAGAGCGAGAGCAATAATTCTAGCCCTAGACCTCCTCTGTAACTCTAACCTGGTAACCGTAAAAAAAATTTAAAGCGTCGCCTATGGAAATTCATAGGTACCGAGTGCGTGCAATTATAAAGGGTGACATGTTTGGTATCTATTTACTCGGCGTAACATCATCTTTCACATTATACAAAAAAATTGGGGTAACTTTACTGTTTGGATTTTTTAAAATTCATGAAAATGTCCCTTTTCCAAAAATTTGCGTTTAAAACACCGCTGCACAAATACCGTGTAATAAAAAATATTGCAACAATCGCCATTTTATTCTCTAGATTCTCTGCTAAAAAAATATATATATTGTTTGGGTTCTCTAAGTAATTTTCTAGCAAAAAATATGGATTTTAACTTGTAAACACCAAATTTCAAAAATAGGCTTAGTCATGAAAGGGTTAATTATCAGTCTTTAAGCCATTGTTAGGTGCAACCTTCTGACCATATTTGTCAGTGAAAATAGTTATTCTCCAATTTGTCATACTTCTACATAGTTACATAGTAGGTGAGGTTGAAAAAAGACACAAGTCCATCAAGTCCAATCCATGTTCGTGATTATATGTCAGTATTACATTGTATATCCCTGTATATTGCGGTTCAGGTGCTTATCTAATAGTTTCTTGAAACTATCAATGCCCCCCACTGAGACCACCGCCTGTGGAAGGGATATCCACATCCTTGCCGCTCTTACAGTAAAGAACACTCTAGTTTAAGCTTAAACCTCTTTTCTTCTAATTTTAATGAGTGGCCACGTGTCTTGTTAAACTCCCTTCTGCGAAAAAGTTTTATCCCTATTGTGGAGTCACCAGTATGGTATTTGTATATTGAAATCATATCCCCTCTCAAGCATCTCTTCTCCAGAGAGAATAAGTTCAGTGCTCGCAATCTTTCCTCATAACTAGGGATGAGCTTCGTGTTCGAGTCGAACCCATGTTCGACTCGAACATCGGCTGTTCGACCGTCCGTCGAATTGCGAACGATATGGGCCGTTCGCGCCAAATTCGTGTGGCGCGTCACGGCCCATAATTCACTGCGGCATCGCAGTGCATTGCTGGCTGATGATTGGCCAAGCATGCACTATGACCCGCATGCTTGGCCAATCACAGCGCCGTCAGTAGAGAGAGCTGTAATTGGCCAAAGCCAGGGTGGCTTTGGCCAATTATGGCTCAGGGGATTTAGTACACACCCCACACTATATAAGGCCGCCTGCACGGCGGCCCTGTGTAGTGTGTGTTCCGGTGTGCTGAGAGATAGAGAGAGAGAGAGACAGTGTCATTTGATTTGAGTTAGATAGATTAGGCAGAACAGTCAGTCAGTTAGCTGCACTTACAGTGTATTGTGTATATATATGCATCCCAGGTGTTGCATATATATATATACACTGTATTCAGTTTAGCTAGATCCGTTCCTGTTATCTTCTATCTAGACTATTTAGTGCAGTGTGTCCTGCTCACAGTGTTCAGCTAGATCCGTTCCTGCTATTTACATTCAGTGCAGTGCGTCCTGCTCACAGTGTTCAGCTAGATCCGTTCCTGCTATTTACATTCAGTGCAGTGCGTCCTGCTCACAGTGTTCAGCTAGATCCGTTCCTGCTATTTACATTCAGTGCAGTGCGTCCTGCTCACAGTGTTCAGCTAGATCCGTTCCTGCTATTTACATTCAGTGCAGTGCGTCCTGCTCACAGTGTTCAGCTAGATCCGTTCCTGCTATTTACATTCAGTGCAGTGCGTCCTGCTCACAGTGTTCAGCTAGATCCGTTCCTGCTATTTACATTCAGTGCAGTGCGTCCTGCTCACAGTGTTCAGCTAGATCCGTTCCTGCTATTTACATTCAGTGCAGTGCGTCCTGCTCACAGTGTTCAGCTAGATCCGTTCCTGCTATTTACATTCAGTGCAGTGCGTCCTGCTCACAGTGTTCAGCTAGATCCGTTCCTGCTATTTACATTCAGTGCAGTGCGTCCTGCTCACAGTGTTCAGCTAGATCCGTTCCTGCTATTTACATTCAGTGCAGTGCGTCCTGCTCACAGTGTTCAGCTAGATCCGTTCCTGCTATTTACATTCAGTGCAGTGCGTCCTGCTCACAGTGTTCAGCTAGATCCGTTCCTGCTATTTACATTCAGTGCAGTGCGTCCTGCTCACAGTGTTCAGCTAGATCCGTTCCTGCTATTTACATTCAGTGCAGTGCGTCCTGCTCACAGTGTTCAGCTAGATCCGTTCCTGCTATTTACATTCAGTGCAGTGCGTCCTGCTCACAGTGTTCAGCTAGATCCGTTCCTGCTATTTACATTCAGTGCAGTGCGTCCTGCTCACAGTGTTCAGCTAGATCCGTTCCTGCTATTTACATTCAGTGCAGTGCGTCCTGCTCACAGTGTTCAGCTAGATCCGTTCCTGCTATTTACATTCAGTGCAGTGCGTCCTGCTCACAGTGTTCAGCTAGATCCGTTCCTGCTATTTACATTCAGTGCAGTGCGTCCTGCTCACAGTGTTCAGCTAGATCCGTTCCTGCTATTTACATTCAGTGCAGTGCGTCCTGCTCACAGTGTTCAGCTAGATCCGTTCCTGCTATTTACATTCAGTGCAGTGCGTCCTGCTCACAGTGTTCAGCTAGATCCGTTCCTGTTATCTTCCTACTGACAGGCAGGCTTGTCTGGTTACAGTATATAAAGCTACCTGAAGAAAATTACAGGTGTTCTTTTTGATCCTATTAGTACCACGGTCAGGCAGCTAGACTATTTACATTTAGTACAGTGTGTCCTGCTCACAGTGTTCAGCTAGATCCGTTCCTGTTATCTTCCTACTGACAGGCAGGCTTGTCTGGTTACAGTATATAAAGCTACCTGAAGAAAATTACAGGTGTTCTATCCCAGCTTAGTGCAGCTACAGGCCATTAGTATGTCTGGAAGGCCAAGAAGGAGAGGCAGACAGTCACAAGCCAATAAGAGAGGGCAAGCAGGCTCTGTGTCTAGTGCTGGTCGTGGAGACGGTGCATCCTCATCAGCACGTGGCCATGGGACACGCTTGGCCTTTTTTTCGGCAGCTGGCCGTGTTGAGCCGCAACATGCGGAAGACTTGGTCGAGTGGATGACCAAGCCGTCCTCATCCTCCTCATCCTCTCTCACCCATGCCCAGGGTGCTTTGTCTGGCAAAGCAGCGGCCTCTTCCCTCAGCTCAATGTCATCAGTGACTCCTTCCCTAGCTCCACCATGTCCTCATGAGGATTCCCTCGAACTGTTTGACCACAGTGTTGGGTACATGCTCCAGGAGGATGCCCAGCGTTTGGAAGGCTCTGATGATGATACTGAGCTCGATGAAGGCAGTAACATGAGCACGGACAGAGGGGGTGCCCAAGAAGGACAGCAATCTGGCAGTCATGCTCCCCCTGCTGCAGCATACTGCCAGGTTTGCTCCAGTGATGAGGAGGGAGGGGATGATGAGGTCACTGACTCAACGTGGGTGCCTGATAGGAGAGAGGAGGAGGAGGAGGAGGAGGAGGCGGCACATCACCAACGAGGCAGGATGCCCTCCAGGGGCCAGCCTAAGGGCAGCACATTGACTGCATCACACCCCAAAGCTCCACATGTGCAGGGCGCTGCAGTCTCTGCGCGTTATTCAAAAAGTTCTTTGGTGTGGGCCTTTTTTGAGACGAGTGCATCAGATCGCACCGCTGCTATTTGCAACATATGTCTCAAGCGTATCTCGCGTGGCCAAAACATCTCCCGCTTGGGTACCACATGCTTGACCAGACATATGTTGACCTGCCATGCAGTTCGTTGGCAAGCGTATCTGAAAGACCCACACCAAAGAACAAAGAGGATCTCTCCTTGCTCCTCATCAGCTGAGATTTCCAACCCCACTAGACCTTCAGTCCTCTCTGAGACCTGCAGTGAGAGGAATGAAGGTGTAGAATTAGGTGTGTCACAGCCAAGTACTTGTGGGCAATCTGCTTTTGGTACACCGACGTCAGATTGTACCAGGCAAATTTCCCTGCCCCAGCTGCTGCACCGCCGAAAGAAGTTTGCTCCCAGCCATCCACATGCCCAGCGGTTGAATGCTAGCTTGGCAAAATTGCTAGCACTTCAACTGCTGCCTTTTCAGTTGGTAGACTCTGCCCCCTTCCGTGAGTTTGTGGAATGTGCGGTTCCTCAGTGGCAGGTACCCAAACGCCACTTTTTCTCACGGAAGGCGATTCCGGCTCTCTACCGGCATGTGGAAGGCAATGTCCATGCCTCGCTGGACAGGGCGGTCAGCGGTAAGGTGCATATTACCGCTGACTCATGGTCCAGCAGGCATGGACAGGGACGTTACTTAAGTTTCACGGCGCATTGGGTGACTCTGCTGGCAGCTGGGAAGGATGCAGGACAAGGTGCAGTAGTGTTGGAGGTTGTTCCGCCACCACGCCTCCAAAATGCTGATTGTGACACACCTCTCTCCTCCACCCCCTCCTCTTCTTCTTCCTCCATGGCCTCTTCCTCGGAACCAGCGGTGCTCCGTAGGCGTTCAAGGGGCTACGCAAGTACGCAGGCCAAAAGATGCCATGCGGTGCTTGAGCTGGTGTGCTTGGGGGACAGGAGCCACACTGGGGCAGAGGTTCTGTCAGCTCTGCAGGGGCAGGTTCAGAGGTGGTTGACGCCACGCCAACTTAAGGCAGGAATGGTGGTTTGCGACAATGGCACCAACCTCCTCTCTGCCCTCCGACAGGGACAACTGACCCATGTGCCCTGTTTGGCTCACGTCCTTAACTTGGTGGTGCAGCGGTTCTTGGGCAGGTACCCGGGCTTACAGGATGTCCTGAGGCAGGCCAGGAAAGTCTGTGTGCATTTCCGCCGGTCATATAATGCCAGTGCTCGGCTGACGGACCTCCAAAAGGAGTTTAACCTGCCCAAGAACCGCCTAATCTGTGACATGCCCACCAGGTGGAACTCGACGTTGGCCATGCTGCAGCGGCTGCACACGCAGCAGAGGGCCATCAATGAGTACCTGTGCGACTATGGCACCAGGACAGGGTCAGGGGACCTTGGTTTTTTTTCCCCACGCCAGTGGGCCATGATCAGGGATGCATGCACTGTCCTGTCACCATTCGAGGAGGCCACGAGGATGGTGAGCACTGACAGTGCATGCATCAGTGACACTGTCCCCCTTGTCCACCTGTTGGAGCACACGCTGCGTGGAATAATGGACAGGGCACTTGAGGCAGAACAGAGGCAGGAAGAGGAGGACTTCCTTAGCTCTCAAGGCCCCCTTTATCCAGACAGTGTTCCTGCGTGCCCGCCGATCACACAGGAAGAGGACGAGGAGGAGGAGGAGGAGGAGGAGGAAGATTGTGTCAGTATGGAGGTGGAGCCTGGCACTCAGCATCAGCAGTCTTTAAGGGATCAGTCCCAAGGAACACATGGACTTGTACGTGGCTGGGAGGAGGTGGCTGCGGACGTTGTTGTCCTTAGTGACCCAGAGGACTCCGGACCGAATGCCTCAGCAAACCTACGCTGCATGGCCTCCCTGATCCTGCAAAGCCTGCGTAAGGATCCTCGTATTCGTGGTATCAAGGAGAAGGACCAATACTGGCTGGCAACCCTCCTTGATCCACGTTACAAGGGTAAGGTTGCGGACCTTATCTTGCCATCGCAGAGGGAGCAGAGGATGAAACATCTTCGGGAGGCCTTGCAGAAAGGTCTGTGCAACGCGTTCCCAGAGACTGGGAGGTTACAAACTCCTGTTTCTGGACAACGTGTTGCTGAGGCTTCGGTCAGTCAAAGAAGGAGCGGTGGAGAAGGTGGCCGTCTGACCGATGCGTTCAGACAATTTTTTGGTCCGCAGCCCCAAGGTATGATCGGTTCCAGCAACCATCGCCAGCGTCTGTTTTACATGGTGCAGGAATACCTAGGGGCAAGATCAGACTTGGACACCTTTCCCACCGAAAATCCTCTGGGTTACTGGGTCTTGAGGATGGATCACTGGCCAGAGCTTGCACAGTATGCAATTGAGCTACTGGCCTGTCCTGCATCCAGCGTTCTTTCGGAACGTACATTCAGTGCTGCTGGAGGCGTGGTAACCGATCACAGGGTGCGTCTGTCCACTGACTCGGTCGATCGGCTGACCTTCATAAAAATGAATCAGTCTTGGATCACCACCAGCTACCAAGCACCTGATGCTGATGTAACTGAATAATTTTTTTCAGATCCCTTCAAAGACTGCCTATGTTGATGCTGAGTGATTATCCCTGAGTAATTATCCTCTTCCTCCTCAATCATCACGCTGATAGCTTGTAAGAACATTTTTGGTTCTGGGCGCCACCACCAGTGCCTAAGGCACAATTTTTCAGCCCCTGTATAACAGGGGCGTGTAATTACAATTTTTGATGTAATACTTTGCAGCACGGCTCGTTCCTGCATTCCAACTAGAGTGTCTGTGAGGGGTTGCAGTGTTGTGGCACCAGCACCAGTGCCTAAGGCCCAATTTTTCTGCCCCTGTCTAACAGGGGCGTGTAATTACAATTTTTGATGCAATACTTTGCAGCAGTGCTCGTTCCTGCGTTCCAACTAGAGTGTCTGTGAGGGGTTGCAGTGTTGTGGCACCAGCACCAGTGCCTAAGGCCCAATTTTTCTGCCCCTGTCTAACAGGGGCGTGTAATTACAATTTTTGATGCAATACTTTGCAGCAGTGCTCGTTCCTGCGTTCCAACTAGAGTGTCTGTGAGGGGTTGCAGTGTTGTGGCACCAGCACCAGTGCCTAAGGCCCAATTTTTCTGCCCCTGTCTAACAGGGGCGTGTAATTACAATTTTTGATGCAATACTTTGCAGCAGTGCTCGTTCCTGCGTTCCAACTAGAGTGTCTGTGAGGGGTTGCAGTGTTGTGGCACCAGCACCAGTGCCTAAGGCCTAATTTTTCAGCTCCTGTTCAACAGGGGCATGTAATTACAATTCTTGATCTAATATTTCACAGCAGGGCCCTGTGAGGGCTTACAGTGTTTTGGCCACAGCAACACCTAAGGCCCAAATTTCTGCTGAGTATATAGGGCAGGACCCTACTTTCAAACATCTAACTTACAAACGACTCCTACTTGCAAACGGAAGGAGACAACAGGAAGTGAGATGAAATCTACCCATAGGAAGGGAAATTCTCTCATGTAAGAGTTAATATGGGAAAACAATTTCTCCTTTCCACTGATGCTTTCCAATCCTTGTTCCACAAAAAAACCCAAATTTTCAAAAAACATTTTTCATTGGGACAAAAAAGTGAGGTGAAATCTTCTGAAGAGGAGGAAAGACGCAAAACAAATGTCACAGGGGTGATAACCCTTCCCTATGTTTTCCAAAAAGCTTAGAAAAGATTTTTTGGCTGGAGCTAAACACATTAAAAATGTTCAAAATTACAAAGAGATTCTACTTAACAACAAACCTACAGTCCCTGTCTTGTTTGCACCGCCTGTATACTGCTGTTCAGAGTATATAGGGACCTTTCCTTATTTTAATTTGGGTGCGGGGTTCCCCTTAATATCCATACAAGACCCAAAGGGCCTGGTAATGGACTGGGGGGTACCCATGCCGTTTGTCTCACTGATTTTCATCCATATTGCCAGGACCCGACATGACATTAAACCCGCAAGCAGTTTTAAATGAGATTTTTTCCTTTAAAAATGACATTTGGTGCAGGGACTGTTCTAAACATGGGAAACACGCGTCACTTTACAGGCATACTATAGACACCCCCCAGGTACGATATTTAAAGGAATATTTCACTTTTTTTTTTTTACTTTAAGCATCATTAAAATCACTGCTCCCGAAAAAACGGCCGTTTTTAAAAGTTTTTTTTGCATTGATACATGTCCCCTGGGGTAGGACCCGGGTCCCCAAACCCTTTTTAGGACAATACCATGCAAATTAGCCTTTAAAATGAGCACTTTTGATTTCGAACGTTCGAGTCCCATAGACGTCAATGGGGTTCTAACGTTCGTGCGAACTTGCGGTCCGTTCGCGGGTTCTGGTGCGAACCGAACCGGGGGGTGTTCGGCTCATCCCTACTCATAACTAATATCCTCCAGATCCTTTATTAGCTTTGTTGCCCTTCTTTGTACTCGCTCCATTTCCAGTAATCCTTCCTGAGGACTGGTGCCCAGAACTGGACAGCATACCCGGACCAGAGTCTTGTAGAGCAGGAGAATTATCATTTTATCTCCTGGAGTTGATCCCCTTTTTAATGCATGCCAATATTCTGCTTTATTGTAAAGCCCAGCAGAACAATTGTTATGGGCATTGTTAATGTTTGCACATTGTTTATATTATTTAAATACCAATTATTTTGGTTTCTGAAAGGACTTTGTCATGTTTCAAGTTGTAAGTAAAAAATTTGCACTGTCAGTTAACTTCTCATGTTTTGTCAGTAAAAAAGTTGTGGGGCTGGCAACCCTGATATGAACTTTGTATTTTATATGACGTTATCCTTTAATTAGTTATGGCTGGAACTGCAATCTAGATGCATTGAAATATATTTACTACAAGCAGCTATTCTCTTTTATTGTGCAAACAGACAAACTGCTAGTCGGAAAACAATGTAATTCTTTGCCTATGCAAATTAGGTGTGCTGTAATAATTATCTGTACTTGTGGGTAGATACAGAATATTGCATATTCATTACTATTGTTGCTTTAAACTTGCTTCATTATTTTCTTTAAGTGTTTCCATAATACATCAGACTCAGACTCTGATGGACTTCAAATCATTTTGTGACTACAGCGTCTATGAATCTTGTACCATCTGTTAAGAGGGTCTCTAGAGGGATGATCAGTGAGAGAAAAAAACAATAAATGGAAGGTTTATTAGTCACAGACCTCCCCTACGATCTCAGCTTGGAGTAGACAGCATTTAATTATAGCGCACATTTTATGACTCAAACATATAAACATACAAATATGATCAACATAAACTCAAAATAAAAAATACACATATAGACCCAGAAGAAAAGTAACTGTTTTCTATGCAGCTGTTTTTGTAGCAAGCTAAATGTAGAAGTTGAAAAACCTATCACACATCCAAAATATGTGATGGCAGTGTCATTGATACTGTCTATGAAAATAATTATTTTCTGTAACACCACATACAATTTATAGGCATATTCCAAGCATGTCATTTAAAGGATTGCTGTTTTTTTTCCATGTTGTCTTTAAAGCCACATTAAAAGGGCCCAGTTCTCACTGTATGGTATTTTTAAAATAAAATGCCCAAATTTAATGACATGATTTACCCACCATAGACTTCATTGTGATGTCGGTGCAAAGTTCAGATTTTGCCAAACATTGAAGCAAATTAGTTGAACTTTAGGCAAATTTAACCTGGACAGATTTGGCTATCGTTAGTGAGGAGAATATCATTGAATCAGACATGGCAAATGTGCCTAGTTTAAAAACATTTGGAGACTTTTGCATTCATTTACTAAAGAAGATGCAGTTTTCTAATTAAAGTGATTTTTAACTTATCTTAGTAAATACAGCATTGCTCACTCATACTCACAATTAGGGATGAGCCGAACACCCCCCGGTTCGGTTCGCACCAGAACCTGCAAACGGAACGAAAGTTCGCATGAACTTTAGAACCCCATTAAAGTCTATAGGACTTGAACGTTCAAAATCAAAAGTGCTAATTTTAAAGGCTAATATGCATGGTATTGTCCTAAAAAGGGTTTGGGGACCCGGGTCCTGCCCCAGGGGACATGTATCAATGCAAAAAAAAAGTTTTAAAAACGGCCTTTTTTCGGGAGCAGTGATTTTAATGATGCTTAAAGTGAAAAAATAAAAGTGAAATATTCCTTTAAATATCGTACCTGGGGGGTGTCTATAGTATGCCTGTAAAGTGGCACGTGTTTCCCGTGCTTAGAACAGTCCCTGCACAAAATGACATTTTTAAAGGAATAAAAGTAATTTAAAACTGCTTGCGGCTTTAATGTAATGTCGGGTTCCGGCAATATGGATGAAAATCAGTGAGAAAAACAGCATGGGTACCCCCCAGTCCATTACCAGGCCCTTTGGGTCTTGTATGGATATTAAGGGGAACCCCGCACCCAAATTAAAAAAGGAAAGGCGCGGGGCCCCCAGGCCCTATATACTCTGAACAGCAGTATACAGGCGGTGCAAACAAGACAGGGACTGTAGGTTTGTTGTTAAGTAGAATCTGTTTTTAATTTTGAATTGGTGCATTTTTAAAATGTAGCTCCAGCCAAAAAATCTATTTTTAAGCTTTTTGGAACACATAGGGAAGGGTTATCACCCCTGTAACATTTGTTTTGCTGTCTGTGCACCTCTTCAGAAGATTTTACCTCACTTTCTGCCCCAATGACAAATGTTTTTTGAAAATTTGGGGGTTTTAGTGAAACAAGGATTGGTGATAAAGCATCAGTGAAGAGGAGACACGTTTTTCCTATATTAACTCTTACAGGAGAGAATTTCCCTTGCTAGGGGTAAATTTCATCTCACTTCCTGTTGTCTCCTTCTGTTTGCAAGTAGGAGTCGTTTGTAAGTTGGATGTTTGAAAGTAGGGGCCTGCCCTATATACTCTGCAGAAATTGGGGCCTTAGGTGTTGGTGTTGCCACAACACTGTAAGCCCTCACAGTTACTCTTGGTGGGCACAGGAATGGGCCCTGCTGTGAAATATTAGATCAAGAATTGTAATTACATGCCATTGTTGAACAGGGGCAGAAAAATTGGGCCTTTGGTGGTGCTGGTGCCACAACACTGTAAGTCCTCACAGTTACTCTTGGTGGGCGCTGGAACAGGCCCTGCTGTGAAATGTTATATCAAGAATTGCAATTACATGCACCCGTTGAACAGGGGCAGAAAAATTGGGCCTTTGGTGGTGGTGGTGTTGCCACAACACTGTAAGCCCTCACATTTACTCTTAGTGGGTGCAGGAATGGGCCCTGCTGTGAAATATTAGATCAAGAATTGTAATCACATGTCCCTGTTGAACAGGGGCAGAAAAATTGGGCCTTAGGCACTGGTGCCACAACACTGCAACCCCTCACAGATGTTATAGTTGGAGCGCAGGAATGAGCCCTGCTGAGTATTGCATCACAAATTGTAATTACATGCCCCTGTTAAACAGGGGCAAAAAATTGGGCCTTGGCCACTGGTGGCGGTGCCCAGAACCAAAATGTTCTTACAAGCTATCAGCATGAAAATTGAGGAGGAAGAGGATTGTGACTCAGCATACCAGGATAGTCACTCAGCATCAGCATAGGCAGTCTTGAAGGGATCTCACATTTAAAAAAAAAATCAATTGGTTACATCAGCATCTGGTGCTTGGTAGCTGGTGAACCAAGACGGATTTATTTTTATGAAGGTCAGCCGATCGACCGATTCGGTGGACAGGCGCACCCTGTGATCGGTTACAAAGCCTCCAGCAGCACTGAATGTGCGTTCCGAAAGAACGCTAGATGCAGGACAGGCCAGTAGTTCAATTGTATACTGTGCAAGCTCTGGCCAGTGATCCATCCTCAAGACCCAGTAACCCAGAGGATTTTGGGGTGGGAAAGGTGTCCAAGTCTGATCTTGCCCCTAGGTATTCCTGCACCATGTGAATCTGACGCTGGCGATGGTTGCTGGAACCGATTAGACCTTGGGGCTGCAGACTAAAAAATTGTCTGAACGCATCGGTCAGATGGCCACCTTCTCCACTGCTCCTTCTGTGACTGACCGAAGCCTCAGCAACACGTTGTCCAGAAGGACCAGGAAATTGTAACCTCCAGGCTCTGGAAACGCGTTACACAAACTATTCTGCAAGGCTGCCCAAAGATGTTTCATCTTCTGCTCCCTCTGAGATGGCAAGATAAGGTCCGCAACCTTACCCTTGTAACGTGGATCAAGGAGGGTTGCCAGCCAGTAATCATCCCTCCCCCTGATACCACAAGTACGAGGATCCTTCCGCAGGCTTTGCAGGATCAGGGAGGCCATGCAGCATAGGTTTGCTGAGGCATTCGGTCCAGAGTCCTCTGGGTCACTAAGGATGACATGATCCGCAGCCACCTCCTCCCAGCCACGTACAAGTCCATGGGTTTCTTTGGACTGTAAATGATCCCTTGAAGACTGCTGCTGATGCCGAGTGCCAGGCTCCACCACCATGCTGACACAATCCTCCTCCTCCTCGTCCTCTTCCTGTGTGATCGGCGGCATGCAGGAACATGGTCTGGATAAAGGGGGCCTTGAGAGGTAAGGCAGTCCTCCTCTTCCTCCCTCTGTTCTGCCTCAAGTGCCCTGTCCATTATTCCACGCAGCGTGTGCTCCAACAGGTGGACAAGAAGGACAGTCTCACTGATGCATGCACTGTCACTGCTCACCATCCTCGTGGCCTTCTCAAATGGTGACACAACAGTGCATGCATCCCTGATCATAGCCCACTGGCATGGGGAAAAAAAAAATGTCCCCTGACCCTGTCCTGGTACCATAGTCACATAGCTGCAGCTGCTGCAGCATGGCCAACGTTGAGTTCCACCTGGTGGGTATGTCACAGAATAGGCGGTTTTTGGGCAGGTTAAATTCCTTTTGGAGGTCAGCCAGCCAAGCACTGGCATTATATGACCTGTGGAAATGCACACAGACTTTCCTGGCCTACCACAGGACATCCTATAAGCCCGGGTACCTGCCGAAGAACCGCTGCACCACCAAGTTAAGGACGTGAGCCAAACAGGGCACATGGGTCAGTTGTCCCTCTCGGAGGGCGGAGAGGAGGTTGGTGCCATTGTCGCAAACCACCATACCTGGCTTAAGCTGGTGTGGTGTCAACCACCTCTGAACCTGCAGAGCTGACGACAGAATCTCTGCCCCAGTGTGGCTCCTGTCCCCCAAGTACACCAGCTCAAGCACCGCATAGCATCTTTTTGCCTGCGTGCTTGCATAGCCCCTTGAACGCCTATGGAGCACCGCTGGTTCCGAGGACAAATCAGCACAGGAAGAGGCCATGGAGGAAGAAGAAGAGCAGGGGGTGGAGGAGAGAGGTGTGGCAGAATCACCACTATTAGAATTTTGGAGGCGTGGTGGAGGAACAATCTCCAACACTACTGCACCCTGTCCTGCATTCATCACAGCTGCCAGAAGAGTCAGTGCGCGGTGAAAGATAGGTAATGTCCCTGTCCATGCCTGCTGGACCATGAGTCAGCAGTAATATGTCCAGAGAGGCCAAGACATTGCCTTCCACATGCCAGTAGAGAGCCAGAATCGCCGTCCGTGAGAAAAAGTGGTGTTTGGGAACCTGCCACTGAGGAACCGCGCATTCCACAAACTCACGGAAGGGGGCAGAGTCTACCAAATGAAAAGGCAGCAGTTGAAGTGCTAGCAATTTAGCCAAGCTAGCATTCAACCGCTGGGCATGTGGATGGCTGGGAGCGAACTTCTTTTGGCGGTGCAGCAGCTGGGGCAGCGAAATTTGCCTGGTACAATCTGACGTTGGTGTACCGATAGCAGATTGCCCGCAAGTACTTGGCTGTGACACACCTAATTCTACACCTTCATTCCTCTCAGTGCAGGTTTCAGAGGACTGAAGGTATAGTGGGGTTGGAGATCCCAGCTGATGAGGAGCAAGGAGAGGTCCACTTTGTTCTTTGGTGTGGGTCTTTTAGGTACGCTTGCCAACGAACTGCATGGCAGGTCGACATATGTCTGGTCAATGTGGTGCCCAAGCGGGTGATGTTTTGGCCACGCAAGATACGCTTGAGTCGTTGCAAATAGCAGCAGTGGGATCTGATGCATTTGTCTCAAAAAGGCCCACACCAAAGAACTTTTGGAATAACTTTTGGAATAATGCGCAGAGATAGCAGCGCCCTGCACATGCGAAGCTCTGCGGTGTAATGCAGTCGGTGTGCTGCCCTTAAGCTGGCCCCTGGAGGGCATCCTGCCTCGTTGGAGATGTGCCTCCTCCCCCTCTCTCCTATCAGGCACCCACATGGAGTCAGTGACCTCATCATCCCCTCCCTCCTCATCACTGGAGCAAAGCTGGCAGTATGCTGCAGCTGGGGGAACATGACTGCCAGATTGCTGTCCTTCCTCCTCTCTCTGGGCTCACGTTACTGCCTTCCTCTAGCTGGGTACCATCATCGGAGCCTTCAAAATGCTGGGCATTCTCATGGAGCATGTACCCAACACTGTGGTCAAACAGTTCGGGGGACAGCTCAGGAGGACATGGTGGGGCTAGGGAAGGAGTGACTGATGCCATTGAGCCGAGGGAAGAGGCCGGGTTGGCAGCTGCTTTGTCAGACAAAGTACCCTAAGCCTGGGTGAGAGAGCATGAGGAGGATGAGGACGGCTTGGTCATCCACTCTACCAAGTCTTCCGCATGTTGCGGCTCAACACGGCCAGCTGCCAAAAAAAAGGACAAGCGTGTCCCACGGCCACGTGCTAATGAGGATGCACCATCTCCACGACCAGCACTGTTGCCTCTAGACACAGAGCTGCTTGCCCTCTTTTATTGGCTTGTGACTGTCTGCCTCTCCTTGTTGGCCTTCCAGACATACTAATGGCCTGCAGTGAGATGTAGCTGCAAAAAGCTGGGATGTATATATATACTGATACTGCAGCTAGCAGAATCAACTGCCTGCCTGTAGTATTATCAGAATGAGAACACCAGCAATTGTCTTCAAGTAGCTTTAGGTGCACACTGTGCAGAGGATGCACTACACTAACTGTAAATACTGTAGCTGCCTGCCTGTGGAACTAAGAGGATCAGAAGAACACCACCAATTTTCTTCAGGTAGCTTTAGGTGCACACTGTGCAGAGGACACACTACACTAACTGTAAATACTGCAGCTGCCTGCGGTAAAAATAGGATCAGAAAAACACCACCAATTTTCTTCAGGTAGCTTTAGGTGCACACTGTGCAGAGGATGCACTACACTAACTGTAAATACTGCAGCTGGCTGTGGTACTAATAGGATCAGAAGAACATCGCCAATTTACTTCAGGTAGCTTTAGGTGCACACTGTGCAGAGGACGCACTACACTAACTGTAAATACTCCAGCTGCCTGCGGTACTAATAGGATCAGAAGAACACCACCAATTTTCTTCAGGTAGCTTTAGGTGCACACTGTGCAGAGGACGCACTACACTAACTGTAAATACTGTAGCAGCCTGCCTGTGGTACTAATAGGATCAGAAGAACACCACCAATTTTCTTCAGGTAGCTTTAGGTGCACAATGTGCAGAGGACGCACTACACTAACTGTAAATACTGCAGCTGCCTGCGGTAAAAATAGGATCAGAAAAACACCACCAATTTTCTTCAGGTAGCTTTAGGTGCACACTGTGCAGAGGATGCACTACACTAACTGTAAATACTCCAGCTGCCTGCGGTACTAATAGGATCAGAGGAACACCACCAATTTTCTTCAGGTAGCTTTAGGTGCACACTGTGCAGAGGACGCACTACACTAACTGTAAATACTGCAGCTGGCTGCTGTACTAATAGGATTAGAAGAACACCACCAATTTTCTTCAGGTAGCTTTAGGTGCACACTGTGCAGAGGACGCACTACGCTAACTGTAAATACTGTAGCTGCCTGCCTGTGGTACTAATAGGATCAGAAGAACACCAGCAATTTTCTTCAGGTAGCTGTAAATACTGTAAAATCTCCTGCCTGCCTGTCAGTAGGAAGAGAATAACAGGAACGGATCTAGCTAAAACTGAATACAGTGTGTGTGTGTGTGTGTATATATATATATATATATATATATATATATATATATATACATACATACATACATACGACACCTAGGATATATATATATATATATATATATATATATATATATATATATATATATATATATATATATATATACACACACACAATACACTGTAAGTGCAGCTAACCAACTCGCCTGCCTACTCTATCTAACTTAAATCAAATGTCTCTCTGTCTATCTCTCCGCCGCTGCAACACACTACACAAGGCCGCCATGCAGGCGGCCTTATATAGTGTGGGGCGTGTACTAAACCCCCCGAGCCATAATTGGCCAAAAAAAGACTTCTTGCTTTCTCCAGATTACTCATCCAGCTTCACGCTTCTCACTCTGATTCTCCATCTCTGGAATGGTGAATCAGAAAGTGAGAATTCTGTCACAGATCGCCAGTGAGGTGCCGAGATCGCACCTTCATAAACTGGCCCTTTCTGTGACAGTCAGTTACAGATTCTCACTGTGCTGAGATAATCAGCGGAGAACATGTTCTCCACTGATTATCTCAGTTTCATAAACTGGTAATGAGCTGAGATCAGCGGCGAGACTTGGGATCGCAGTTGATCTCAGTTTCATAAAAGGACACCAATGTGTGCAGTTTGTATAAATAACACTATTTCTTCAATCAAGCAGATTTTCTAGTATTGCTTCTACCACACCTTCGTGAGAAAATTCACCACCACCTATGCCAAAAATGACCTACCAAATTGCATTGCAGGCAGCGCATTTCCTTTATGTAGTAGTCCTCTGCAGACACCATAAACCTATGATCACTCGCTGATATTGTAGATATGTTAGAGCTTCAGGAGCTCAATATTATCAATATCAAGATAAGAGAGAAAACTAGCGTGAAATCTTTTAAAACGGCTGAAAGTTTATTTTAAATGCATTGCACCCACATAACATCAAAGCTGGTTTCATTCCAGCATTACCAACGCCACAAGCAAACACAAGTCCAGCATAGCGTGATAGCAGCACATCAAACACCCGCCCTATGCATGTTTTGTAATTTGACGTCTTCCCGGGACACATTTAAAAGCACATTCACACACGTGACACATTGTTTAGGTTTATGCACAAATTAGACTTCTGATAATAGTATTAATTGTTCACAGCACTGTCACTTCATAAGCATATATTTGGGTTGAGTCAATCTGAATAATGCAGCAGCAGTGTAAAATCCTTACATTAAGTTCCTAGGTGCAGTTCTATCCCATTTGCAGAAACCAAGAAAGGACTCATCTTGCAAATATACTGGGTGTTACACAGTAAAACTCTATTTCGGACTATGGTACCTGCCAAAGAGGGCTGGGAGAGGGATCTCAATTCCACATCAGAAGTGGTGATGAGCCCGATGTTCGAGTCGAATGTAAGTTCGCCTCGAACATCGGGTGTTTGCCTGTTCGCCGAATAGCGAACAATTTGGGGTGTTCGCAGCAAATTCGAAAGCCGCGGAACACCCTTTAAAAGTCTATGGGAGATATCAAAAGTGCTAATTTTAAAGGCTTATATGCATGGTATTGTCATAAAAAGTGTTTGGGGACCTGGGTCCTGCCCCAGGGGACATGTATCAATGCAAAAAAAAGTTTTAAAAATGGCCGTTTTTTCGGGAGCAGTGATTTTAATAATGCTTAAAGTGAAACAATAAAAGAGAAATATTCCTTTAAATTTCGTGCCTGGGGGGTGTCTATAGTATGCCTGTAAGGTGGTGCATGTTTCCCGTGTTTAGAACAGTCCGAAAGCAAAATGACATTTCTAAAGGAAAAAAAGTAATTTAAAAGTACTCGCGGCTATAATGAATTGTCGGTCCCGGCAATACACATAAAAGTCATTGAAAAAATTGGATTCATTGGCATTGGATTCCCCCACCTTCGGGTCTGGTATGAATATTAAGGGGAACCCTGAACCAAAATTTAAAAAAAAATCCGTGGGGGCCCCCAAATTCCATACCAGGCTCTTCAGGCCTGGTATGGATATTAAGGGGAACCCCGCGCCGCTACCCCAAAGCACCCTCCCCATGTTGAGGGCATGTGGCCTGGCACGGTTCAGGAGGGGGGGTGCTCTCCTGTCCCCCCTCTTTTCCTGCGGCCTGCCAGGTTGCGTGCTCGGATAAGGGTCTGGTAAGGATTTTGAGGGGGACCCCCAAGCCATTTTTTAGACCTGAAGGGTCTGGTATGGATTTTGAGGGGGACCCCCACACCATTTTTTAAAAACAATTGGCGCGGGGTTCCCCTTAAAATCCATACCAGACCTGAAGGGCCTGGTATGGAATTTGGGGGGACCCCCACATCTTTTTTTTTTAAATCTTGGTTCCCCTTAATATTCATACCAGACCCTTCGGGTCTGGTAATGGACTGTGGGGGAATCCCATGCCATTTTTTTCAATGACTTTTATGTGTATTGCCTGGACCGACAATTCATTATAGCCGTGAGTACTTTTAAATGACTTTTTTTCCTTTAGAAATGTCATTTTCCCCTCAGACTGTTCTAAACACGGGAAACATGCGCCACTTTACAGGCATACTATAGACAACCCCCAGGTACGAAATTTAAAGGAATATTTCACTTTTATTGTTTCACTTTAAGCATGATTAAAATCACTGCTCCCGAAAAAAATCCTTTTTTAGAACTTTCTTTTGCATTGTTACATGTCCCCTGGGGCAGAATCCAGGTCCCCAAACACATTTTAAGACAATAACTTGCATATACGCCTTTAAAATTAGCACTTTTAATTGTTCATGTTCATGTCCCATAGACTTTAATGGTGTTTGCGTGTTCGAAACAAAGTTTTCGCATGTTCTGCTGCAAACCGAACCGGGGGATGTTCGGCTCATCCCTAATCAGAAGCACTGTGGGAGAAAGTACCATCTGCAATTAATCTGGTCCCTATCTCTTGGACACAGGATCATGTAGCTGTTTATATTAAATAGAACATATCATACTCCTGAAAGAATTGCTCTAGTTGATACATAGGGAGACCCCGAATTGACCCAAATGTAACAGAGGATCAGCTGATTTGATACACATGTTATACAGATTCCCTAAACTTCATAGGTACTGGAAAAGGATTATAGATATGATGAATATTTTTAAAGTAATATTCATGCTTAACCAAAATATTTGTTTATCAAGCATTCTAGACAAGAAAACCATTACTGTTGAAACTTACATTCCCATTGTTAGATTATTATTTCTGGCACCGAAACTAATCATTAACCACTTCAGCCCCGGAAGGATTTACCCCCTTCCTGACCAGAGCACATTTTACAATTTGGCACTGCGTCGCTTTAACTGCTAATTGCGCGGTAATGCAATGCTGTACCCAAACGAAATTTGCGTCATTTTCTTCCCACAAATAGAGCTTTCTTTTGATGGCATTTGATCACCTCTGTCGTTTTTATTTTTTGCGCTATAAATGGAAAAAGACCAAAAATTTTGAAAAAAAATGATATTTTCTACTTTTTGTTATAAAAAAAATCCAATAAACTCAAATTTAGTCATACATTTAGGCCAAAATGTATTCGGCCACATGTCTTTGGTAAAAAAAAATGTCAATAAGCGTATATTTATTGGTTTGCGCAAAAGTTATAGCGTCTACAAACCAGGGTACATTTTCTGGAATTTACACAGCTTTTAGTTTATGACTGCCTATGTCATTTCTTGAGGTGCTAAAATGGCAGGGCAGTACAAAACCCCCCAAAATGACCACATTTTGGAAAGTAGACACCCGAAGGAAATTGCTGAGAGGCATGTTGAGCCCATTGATCATTATTTTTATTGTCCCAAGTGATTGAATAATGACAAAAAGAAAAAATTACAAAAAGTTGTCACTAAATGATATATTGCTCACACAGGCCATGGGCATATGTGGAATTGCACCCCAAAATACATTCAGCTGCTTCTCCTGAGTACGGGGATAGCACATGTGTGGGACTTTTTGGGAGCCTAGCCGCGTACGGGGCCCCGAAAACCAATCACCGCCTTCAGGATTTCTAAGGGCGTAAATTTTTTATTTCACTCCTCACTACCTATCACAGTTTTGAAGGCCATAAAATGCCCAGATGGCACACCCCCCCCCCCAAATGACCCCATTTTGGAAAGTAGACACCCCAAGCTATTTGCTGAGAGGCATGTTGAGTCCATGGAATATTTTATATTTTTACACAAGTTGTGGGAAAGTGACAATTTTTTTTTTTTGCACACAGTTGTCACTAAATGATATATTGCTCACACAAGCCATGGGTATATGTGGAATTGCACCCCAAAATACATTTAGTTGCTTCTCCTGAGTATGGGGATACCACATGTGTGGGACTTTTTGGGAGCCTAGCCGCGTACGGGGCCCCGAAAACAAATCACCGCCTTCAGGATTTCTAAGGGTGTAAATTTTTTGATTTCACTCTTCACTGCCTATCACAGTTTCGGAGGCCATGGAATGCCCAGGTGGCACAAAACCCCCCAAATGACCCCATTTTGGAAAGTAGACACCCAAAGCTATTTGCTGAGAGGCATGGTGAGTATTTTGCAGCTCTCATTTGTTTTTGAAAATGAAGAAAGACAAGAAAAAACATTTTTTTTTTCTTTTTTCAATTTTCAAAACTTTGTGACAAAAATTGAGGTCTGCAAAATACTCACTATACCTCTCAGCAAATAGCTTCGGGTGTCTACTTTCCAAAATGGGGTCATTTGGGGGGTTTTGTGCCACCTGGGCATTCCATGGCCTCCGAAACTGTGATAGGCAGTGAAGAGTGAAATCAAAAATTTACGCCCTTAGAAAGCCTGAAGGCAGTGCTTGGATTTCGGGGTCCCATACACGGCTAGGCTCCTAAAAAGTTTCACACATGTGGTATCCCCGTACTCAGAAGAAGCAACAGAATGTATTTTGGGGTGTAATTTCACATATTCCTATGGCATGTTTGAGCAATATATCATTTAGTGACAACTTAAAGACAAAGCCCTTTCTGACACTTTTTGTTTACATGAAAAAATTATTTTTTTTTGCAAGAAAATTACTTTGAACCCCCAAACATTATATATTTTTTTAAAGCAAATGCCCTACAGATTAAAATGGTGGGTGTTTCATTTTTTTTCACAGAGTATTTGCGCAGCGATTTTTCAAACGCATTTTTTGGGGAAAAAACACACTTTTAAATTTTAATGCACTAAAACACACTATACTGCCCAAATGTTTGATGAAATAAAAAAAAGATGATCTTAGGCCGAGTACATGGATTCCAAACATGACATGCTTTACAATTGCGCAGTGGCAACAAAATAAATACATTTTTAAAAGCCTTTAAAAGCCTTTACAAGTTACCACTTTAGATTTATGGAGGAGGTCTACTGCTAAAATTACTGCCCTCGATCTGACCTTCGCGGTGATACCTCACATGCATAGTGCAATTGCTGTTTATATTTGACGCCAGACCGACGCTTGCGTTCGCCTTAGCGCGAGAGCAGGGGGCGACAGGGGTCCTTTTTTTTTTTTTTTTTGCTTTTTTATCTTATTTTTAAACTGTTCCTTTCATTTTTTTTTAATCATTTTTATTGTTATTTTAGGGAATGTAAATATCCACTATGATAGCAATAGGTAGTGACAGGTACTCTTTTCTGAAAAAATTGGGGTCTATTAGACCCTAGATCTCTCCTCTGCCCTCAAAGCTGACCACACCAAGATCAGTGTGATAAAATGCTTTTCCAATTTCCCAATGGCGCTGTTTACATCCGGCGAAATCTAAGTCATTAAATGCTCATAGCTTCAGGTTTCTTAGGCCATAGAGATGTTTGGAGCCACTCTGGTCTCTGATCAGCTCTATGGTCAGCTGGCTGAATCACCGGCTGCATTCTCAGGATCCCTGTTGAGACAGGAGAGCCAGAGAAAAAAACACAGAAGACGGTGGGGGGCATTCCCCCCCCCACTGCTTGTAAAAGCAGTCTAGAGGCTAATTAGCCGCTAGGATTGCTTTTACATGAAAGCCGACTGCTGGCTGAAAAGAATGATACAAAGATGATACCTAAACCTGCAGGCATCATTCTGGTATAACCACTCAAAGTTGTGAATGGCGTACCTGAAGACAAAAAAATGGTTAACAATAAAACACAGTAAACGGTAAAAGTATAAAAAATTGCATACCTGAAAAGCAAACATGATAAAACATAATAACAATAAAACATTGCAGAATAGAATACAGTAAAAAAGAGCAGAACAATAGAGAGAGAATAGAGAGAGAGAGAACAATAAAACGGCAACTATTTTTTTTTATTTTATCTATATACATATATATATATTTTTTTTTACACTTTTTTTTTTAAACAAACTTTTATAACTGTAACCGATTCCAGGTTCGGGTCTCTCAAAATGCGATGGCATCTTGGGAGACCCTGTGAAAGTGTGCCTAGCCTGTGCAATGCTGTACCCTATGCTAATACTCAACTAGTGTATGGTAGCGTTCAAAACATTCACCAATGCAAAGACCAGGATTGTCAGGACAGGAGGGACAATAATAGCGGGTGTCATGCCTATATCCGCGCTTGGTGCAGACACATCTTTTTTGGGGGGTTCGTTGGGTAGGGGTACTCGGGAGGACATAAAGAAAATGCCTCTCATGCAGCCGACTGCATTTGGTTGGGGATGTGAATGGGGGAATTACGGGCGCTGCAGAAGTGGTGGGTTCCCAATTAGGATTGGCGAATGCAGCAGGAAGGGCACTATGGGCACGACAGGCCTGTGTTTGTCTTCTTCTTGGTGGCAGCGGGACACTACTTGTGCTTGCCACCTCACCAGCTTGAACTGCACTTATGGGACTCGCCACGTCACCAAGTGTTACTGCAGTGCTGGTTTGACTACGACCGGGGTGTACTAGGCCGCTGATGCTTGCCAGTTCAGCAAAACGCTACCAAAAAAAATGTTAGCAATTGCAGGGATCAGGCCTGACTCTGTGAATGCTGCAGTTATGCGTTTAGTGTTTTGTAAGTGACAGAGATCGATCGATACTGCACTTGGGTGGGCTGGGCTGGGCGGAGGGGCAAAACGCAGGTGCTAGCAGGTATCTGGGCTGATCCCACTAACACTGCGTTTTTGGGAACCTTAAACTGCTGGGGACGCTAGTATAGATCTGATCGGATCAGATATTGATCCGTTCAGATACTATACCACTAAGGAAGGCGTATGCTGCGTGCGTGGATGTTAGCGGTACTGGCGCTAATCGGACGCTGCCTGGGGCGATGCATATCACCGCCGGGTGATCAGGGGGCTAAACCTTTATTCGGTAATAAACGAACTAACCAGCATCACCCGTAACGGTTATACGGTGATCAGTGGTGAAAGGGTTAACTAGGGGGCAATCAAGGGGTTGAAACATTTATTAGGTAGTATATGGGGGTCCCTGACGCTATAAAACGCTGACGGCGAACCTAAATATTTACCTCCCTAACTAGCGTCACCAGTGACACTAATACAGCGATCAGAAAAATGATCGCTTAGTAACACTGGCGACAGGGGGTGATCAAGGGGTTAAAACTTTATTAGGGGGGTTTAGTGGGGTACCCTAGACCTAAAGGGGGCTAATACTAACTGCCCTACCACACTAACTGTCACAAACTGACACCATGCAGTAATCAGAAAAAAAAAAAACTGCTTGGTGTCAGTGTGACAGGGGGGGGGGAGGGGTGATTGGGGGGTGATCGGGGGTGATCGTGGGGTAAAGGGGGGTGTTTTGTGTGCCTGGCATGTTCTACTGTGTGTGTGTGTGTGTTTTACACTCACATTGCAGTCTTCTCTCCTTGGCGCCGGAACGGAAAATACCGAGCCGAGGAGAGATGACATAATTTCCTTTGCTGCTGTTTAGCATACAGCAGCATAGGAATGATTTCATTGGCCGACTGGGATCACGAGGGAGGGGCCACGAATGGATGGCCTCCCCCTCCCTTCCGATCGCCGCTGGACAAAAGCCGACCGCCTCGGGCACCGGGGGGGGTACGTGAATCTGCCTGCCCATGCCATTCTGCCGACGTATATCGTCGTGAGGCGGTCGGCAAGTGGTTAAAGAGATACAGTATCTCACAAAAGTGAGTACACTCCTCACATTTTTTAAATATTTTACTATATCTTTTCATGTGATAACAATGAATAAATGACACTTTGCTACAATGTAAAGTAGTGAGTAGGGATGAGCTTCGTGTTCGAGTCGAACCCATGTTCGAGTCGAACATCGGCTGTTCGCCCGTTCGCCGAATTGCGAACGATATGGGCCGTTCGCGCCAAATTCGTGTGGCGCGTCACGGCCCATAATTCACTGCGGCATCGCAGCGCATTGCTTGCTGATGATTGGCCAAGCATGCACTATGACCCGCATGCTTGGCCAATCACAGCGCCGCCTGAACAGAGAGCCATAATTGGCCAAAGCCAAGGAGGCTTTATTATTATGGCTCAGGGGATTTAGTACACGCCCCACACTATATAAGGCCGCCTGCACGGCGGCCCTGTGTAGTGTGTGTTCCGGCGTTCATAGATAGAGAGAGAGAGAGAGAGAGAGAGACAGACAGTGTCATTTGATTTGAGTTAGATAGATTAGGCAGAACAGTCAGTCAGTTAGCTGCACTTACAGTGTATTGTGTATATATATGCATCCCAGGTGTTGCATATATATATATATATATATATATATATATATATATATACACTGTATTCAGTTTAGCTAGATCCGTTCCTGTTATCTTCTAGACTATTTACATTTAGTGCAGTGCGTCCTGCTCACAGTGTTCAGCTAGATCCGTTCCTGTTATCTTCTAGACTATTTACATTTAGTGCAGTGCGTCCTGCTCACAGTGTTCAGCTAGATCCGTTCCTGTTATCTTCTAGACTATTTACATTTAGTGCAGTGCGTCCTGCTCACAGTGTTCAGCTAGATCCGTTCCTGTTATCTTCTAGACTATTTACATTTAGTGCAGTGCGTCCTGCTCACAGTGTTCAGCTAGATCCGTTCCTGTTATCTTCCTACTGACAGGCAGGCTTGTCTGGTTACAGTATATAAAGCTACCTGAAGAAAATTACTGGTGTTCTTTTGATCCTATTAGTACCACGGTCAGGCAGCTAGACTATTTACATTTAGTACAGTGCATCCTGCTCACAGTGTTCAGCTAGATCCGTTCCTGTTATCTTCCTACTGACAGGCAGGCTTGTCTGGTTACAGTATATAAAGCTACCTGAAGAAAATTACTGGTGTTCTATTTGATCCTATTACTACCACGGTCAGGCAGCTAGACTATTTACATTTAGTACAGTGCGTCCTGCTCACAGTGTTCAGCTAGATCCGTTCCTGTTATCTTCCTACTGACAGGAAGGCTTGTCTGGTTACAGTATATAAAGCTGCCTGAAGAAAATTACTGGTGTTCTTTTGATCCTATTAGTACCACGGTCAGGCAGCTAGACTATTTACAGTTAGTGCAGTGCGTCCTGCTCACAGTGTTCAGCTAAACCTACAAGTTAGTGGGGTGCGTCCACCTCACAGTGTTCAGCTAAAGCTACCTGTAGAAGGTTGGTGGTGTTCTCATACTACAGGCAAGCAGTTGATTTTGCTAGCTGCAGTATCAGTACATATATATATTTATATATATATAGATATATATATCCCAGCTTAGTGCGGCTACAGGCCATTAGTATGTCTGGAAGGCCAAGAAGGAGAGGCAGACAGTCACAAGCCAATAAGAGAGGGCAAGCAGGCTCTGTGTCTAGTGCTGGTCGTGGAGACGGTGCATCCTCATCAGCACGTGGCCATGGGACACGCTTGGCCTTTTTTTCGGCAGCTGGCCGTGTTGAGCCGCAACATGCGGAAGACTTGGTCGAGTGGATGACCAAGCCGTCCTCATCCTCCTCATCCTCTCTCACCCATGCCCAGGGTGCTTTGTCTGGCAAAGCAGCGGCCTCTTCCCTCAGCTCAATGTCATCAGTGACTCCTTCCCTAGCTCCACCATGTCCTCCTGAGGAGTCCCTCGAACTGTTTGACCACAGTGTTGGGTACATGCTCCAGGAGGATGCCCAGCGTTTGGAAGGCTCTGATGATGATACTGAGCTTGATGAAGGCAGTAACATGAGCACGGACAGAGGGGGTGCCCAAGAAGGACAGCAATCTGGCAGTCATGCTCCCCCTGCTGCAGCATACTGCCAGGTTTGCTCCAGTGATGAGGAGGGAGGGGATGATGAGGTCACTGACTCAACGTGGGTGCCTGATAGGAGAGAGGAGGAGGAGGAGGAGGAGGAGGAGGAGGCGGCACATCACCAACGAGGCAGGATGCCCTCCAGGGGCCAGCCTAAGGGCAGCACATTGACTGCATCACACCCCAAAGCTCCACATGTGCAGGGCGCTGCAGTCTCTGCGCGTTATTCAAAAAGTTCTTTGGTGTGGGCCTTTTTTGAGACGAGTGCATCAGATCGCACCGCTGCTATTTGCAACATATGTCTCAAGCGTATCTCACGTGGCCAAAACATCTCCCGCTTGGGTACCACATGCTTGACCAGACATATGTTGACCTGCCATGCAGTTCGTTGGCAAGCGTATCTAAAAGACCCACACCAAAGAACAAAGAGGATCTCTCCTTGCTCCTCATCAGCTGAGATTTCCAACCCCACTAGACCTCCAGTCCTCTCTGAGACCTGCAGTGAGAGGAATGAAGGTGTAGAATTAGGTGTGTCACAGCCAAGTACTTGTGGGCAATCTGCTTTTGGTACACCGACGTCAGATTGTACCAGGCAAATTTCCCTGCCCCAGCTGCTGCACCGCCGAAAAAAAGTTTGCTCCCAGCCATCCACATGCCCAGCGGTTGAATGCTAGCTTGGCAAAATTGCTAGCACTTCAACTGCTGCCTTTTCAGTTGGTAGACTCTGCCCCCTTCCATGAGTTTGTGGAATGTGCGGTTCCTCAGTGGCAGGTACCCAAACGCCACTTTTTCTCACGGAAGGCGATTTCGGCTCTCTACCGGCATGTGGAAGGCAATGTCCATGCCTCGCTGGACAGGGCAGTCAGCGGTAAGGTGCATATTACCACTGACTCATGGTCCAGCAGGCATGGACAGGGACGTTACCTAAGTTTCACGGCGCATTGGGTGACTCTGCTGGCAGCTGGGAAGGATGCAGGACAAGGTGCAGTAGTGTTGGAGGTTGTTCCGCCACCACACCTCCAAAATGCTAATGATTGTGACACACCTCTCTCCTCCACCCCCTCCTCTTCTTCTTCCTCCATGGCCTCTTCCTCGGAACCAGCGGTGCTCCGTAGTCATTCAAGGGGCTACGCAAGTACGCAGGCCAAAAGATGCCATGCGGTGCTTGAGCTGGTGTGCTTGGGGGACAGGAGCCACACTGGGGCAGAGGTTCTGTCAGCTCTGCAGGGGCAGGTTCAGAGGTGGTTGACGCCACGCCAACTTAAGGCAGGAATGGTGGTTTGCGACAATGGCACCAACCTCCTCTCTGCCCTCCGACAGGGACAAATGACCCATGTGCCCTGTTTGGCTCACGTCCTTAACTTGGTGGTGCAGCGGTTCTTGGGCAGGTACCCGGGCTTACAGGATGTCCTGAGGCAGGCCAGGAAAGTCTGTGTGCATTTCTGCCGGTCATATATTGCCAGTGCTCGGCTGGCGGACCTCCAAAAGGAGTTTAACCTGCCCAAGAACCGCCTAATCTGTGACATGCCCACCAGGTGGAACTCAACGTTGGCCATGCTGCATCGGCTGCACACGCAGCAGAGGGCCATCAATGAGTACCTGTGCGACTATGGCACCAGGACAGGGTCAGGGAACTTGGTTTTTTTTCCCCACGCCAGTGGGCCATGATCAGGGATGCATGCACTGTCCTGTCACCATTCGAGGAGGCCACGAGGATGGTGAGCAGTGACAGTGCATGCATCAGTGACACTGTCCCCCTTGTCCACCTGTTGGAGCACACGCTGCGTGGAATAATGGACAGGGCACTTGAGGCAGAACAGAGGCAGGAAGAGGAGGACTTCCTTAGCTCTCAAGGCCCCCTTTATCCAGACAGTGTTCCTGCGTGCCCGCCGATCACACAGGAAGAGGAGGAGGAGGAGGAGGAGGAAGATTGTGTCAGTATGGAGGTGGAGCCTGGCATTCAGCATCAGCAGCAGTCTTTAAGGGATCAGTCCCAAGAAACACATGGACTTGTACGTGGCTGGGAGGAGGTGGCTGCGGACGTTGTCGTCCTTAGTGACCCAGAGGACTCCGGACCGAATGCCTCAGCAAACCTACGCTGCATGGCCTCCCTGATCCTGCAAAGCCTGCGTAAGGATCCTCGTATTCGTGGTATCAAAGAGAAGGACCAATACTGGCTGGCAACCCTCCTTGATCCACGTTACAAGGGTAAGGTTCCTCTGGGTTACTGGGTCTTGAGGATGGATCACTGGCCAGAGCTTGCACAGTATGCAATTGAGCTACTGGCCTGTCCTGCATCCAGCGTTCTTTCGGAACGCACATTCAGTGCTGCTGGAGGCGTGGTAACCGATCACAGGGTGCGTCTGTCCACCGACTCGGTCGATCGGCTGACCTTCATAAAAATGAATCAGTCTTGGATCACCACCAGCTACCAAGCACCTGATGCTGATGTAACCGAATATTTTTTTTTGAAATCTCAGATCTCTTCAAAGACTGCCTATGCTGATGCTGAGTGACTATCCCTGAGTAATTATCCTCTTCCTCCTCAATCATCACGCTGATAGGTTGTAAGAACATTTTTGGTTCTGGGCGCCACCACCAGTGCCTAAGGCACAATTTTTCAGCCCCTGTTTAACAGGGGCGTGTAATTACAATGTTTGATGTAATACTTTGCAGCAGGGCTCATTCCTGCATTCCAACTAGAGTGTCTGTGAGGGGTTGCAGTGTTGTGGCACCAGCACCAGTGCCTAAGGCCTAATTTTTCAGCTCCTGTTCAACAGGGGCATGTAATTACAATTCTTGATCTAATATTTCACAGCAGGGCCCTGTGAGGGCTTACAGTGTTGTGGCCACAGCAACACCTAAGGCCCAAATTTCTGCTGAGTATATAGGGCAGGACCCTACTTTCAAACATCTAACTTACAAACGACTCCTACTTGCAAACGGAAGGAGACAACAGGAAGTGAGATGAAATCTACCCCTAGGAAGGGAAATTCTCTCGTGTAAGAGTTAATATGGGAAAACAATTTCTCCTTTCCACTGATGCTTTCCAATCCTTGTTCCACAAAAAAACAAAAATTTTCAAAAAACATTTTTCATTTGGACAAAAAGTGAGGTGAAATCTTCTGAAGAGGAGGAAAGACAGCAAAACAAATGTCACAGGGGTGATAACCCTTCCCTATGTTTTCCAAAAAGCTTAAAAAAGATTTTTTGGCTGGAGCTAAACACGTTAAAAATGTACCCGTTCAAAATTACAAAGAGATTCTACTTAACAACAAACCTACAGTCCCTGTCTTGTTTGCACCGCCTGTATACTGCTGTTCAGAGTATATAGGGCCTTTCCTTATTTTAATTTGGGTGCGGGGTTCCCCTTAATATCCATACAAGACCCAAAGGGCCTGGTAATGGACTGGGGGGTACCCATGCCGTTTGTCTCACTGATTTTCATCCATATTGCCATGACCCGACATGACATTAAACCCGCAAGCAGTTTTAAATGAGATTTTTTCCTTTAAAAATGACATTTGGTGCAGGGACTGTTCTAAACACGGGAAACACGCGTCACTTTACAGGCATACTATAGACACCCCCCAGGTACGATATTTAAAGGAATATTTCACTGTTTTTTTTTTACTTTAAGCATCATTAAAATCACTGCTCCCGAAAAAACGGCCGTTTTTAAAAGTTTTTTTTGCATTGATACATGTCCCCTGGGGTAGGACCCGGGTCCCCAAACCCTTTTTAGGACAATACCATGCAAATTAGCCTTTAAAATGAGCACTTTTGATTTCGAACGTTCAAGTCCCATAGACGTCAATGGGGTTCTAACGTTCGTGCGAACTTTCGGTCCGTTCGCAGGTTCTGGTGCGAACCGAACCGGGGGGTGTTCGGCTCATCCCTAGTAGTGAGTGTACCGCTTGTATAACAGTGTAAATTTGCTGTCCCCTCAAAATAACTCAACACACAGCCATTAATGTCTAAATCGCTGGCAACAAAAGTGAGTACACCCCTAAGTGAAAATGTCCAAATTGGGTCCAAAGTGTCAATATTGTGTGTGGCCACCATTATTTTCCAGCACTGCCTTAACCCTCTTGGGTATGGAATTCACCAGAGCTTCACAGGTTGCCACTGGAGTCCTCTTCCACTCCTCCATGATGACATCACGGAGCTGGTGGATGTTAGAGACCTTGTGCTCCTCCACCTTCTGTTTGAGGATGTCCCACAGATGCTCAATAGGGTTTAAGTCTGGAGACATGCTTGGCCAGTCCATCACCATTACCCAGAGATTCTTTAGCAAGGCAGTGGTCGTCTTGGAGGTGTGTTTGGGGTCATTATCATGTTGGAATACTGCCTTGCGGCCCAGTCTCTGAAGGGAGGGGATCATGCTCTGCTTCAGTATGTCACAGTACATGTTGGCATTCATGGTTACCTCAATAAACTTTAGCTCCCCAGTGCTAGCAGCACTCATGCAGCCCCAGACCATGACACTCCCACCACCATGCTTGACTGTAGGCAAGACACACTTGTCTTTGTAATTCTCACCTGGTTGCCGCCACACACGCTTGACACCATCTGAACTAAATAAGTATATCTTGATCTCATCAGACCATGTCCTTAGTCTGCTTGTCTTAATTAAACTGTTTGTGGGCTTTCTTGTGCATTATCTTTAGAAGATGCTTCCTTCTGGGACGACAGCCATGCAGACCAATTTGATGCAGTGTGTGGTGTATGGTCTGAGCACTGACAGGCTGACCCCCCACCCCTTCAACCTCTGCAGCAATACTGGCAGCACTCATACATCTATTTCCCAAAGACAACCTCTGGATATGACGCTGAGGGAGAGCCGGCGATGAGAGATGATCTCATATGTTTACATATGATATCACTACCCATTGGACACGCCGATCGAGTGCTAAATGGCTGATGTGATTGGCCATTTAGCACGATCTGTGATTGGCTGAGTCCAAGGGACATGGCCAACACAGAACTTCCCTGATGTGCGCCCGCGGCGGCGCGCAGAGGGGAAGTAAACAGGAGGACATTCAGGGACGCCCTCCCGGCAATTGGCGTCCGTGCATGATGTACAGTAGATAGTAAAAGTAATAAAATTGTTATAAAAGTGTTAAAAAAAATATATATTTCTAAAAAAACAAACAAAAAAAAAGTATATATATGTACATACACACTATCAAATGCACACACATATACATATATGTAGGTCCTGAATATATCCAAACCGACCACAGCGCTAACCGTACAAATTATTAGTAAGATCTCATCTGGAATATGCAGTTCAGTTTTGAGCATCAGTTCTCAAAAAGGATATTGGAACTGGGGAAAGTGCAGAGAAAGGCAACCAAACTGATAAGAGGCATGGAGGAACTCCGTTATGAGGAAAGATTAGAGGAACTGGATTTATTCTCTCTTGAGAAGAGGAGATTATGGGGGGATATGATCATCATGTATAAATACATAAGGGGTCCATATAGTGAACTTAGTGTTGAGTTATTCACTTTAAGGTCATCACAGAGGACAAGGGGGCCTAGAGGAAAAAAGATTTCATCTCCAAATATGGAAAGATTTCTTCAGAATAAGAGCTGTGAAAATGGGAAATAGACTCCCTCCAGAGGTGTTTCTGGTCAGTTCAGTAGATTGCTTTAAAAAAGGCCTGGATTTTTTCCTTAATGTACATAATATAACAGGGTACTAACATTTATAGGTAAAATTGATCCAGGGAAAATCTGATTACCTCCTAAACCCAAGCATCTCCCTGGAGCTGCCCCTGGATTAGGGTGTGCCCAGCACACCCCCTGCGCACGCCTATGCAGATAACTTTCATAAGCTAAGCATAGGGGGACTGCTACACTTACCTCATTATGACAACTTGGTTCTATAGCTTTTGCATATTGATGCATACTTTAAGTTGCAATGTATTACAGAACAATAAAAGACAAAAAAACTTTCATTGTAAAGCAAAATATTTCATTTACTAACAGGTCAAGTAATATGTTTGGTTAACAATTGACTGTTTATCTGTTGACTGTGTATATATATTTGATGATTGCTACTGTTAAAATGATTGAAAGACAAGCAATAGGTGACAATGATGACAAAGCATTATTGTATATCATGACATGTCTATAGAACCTGAATTGTTAGCGTGTATGTTTTGGTTTTGAATGTAACAAATGTGAAAATTTGTAAAACCACAATAAAAAGGTATTCATTAAAAAAAGGGCATAATTCTGTTCACTTTAACCACTTGACCTCTGGAAGATTTACCCACCTTCATGACCAGGTCATTTTTTGAGATACGGCACTGTGTTACTTTAACTGTCAATTGTGCGATCGTTCAATAATGCAAAATTAGTGCAGCGCAATGACAGATTAGAATTGAAATTAAAGTCCTTGAAATATTAAAATAATGCCAATATTCTTGGTGGAACAAACACCGGTGTGATCTTCACAGGCACCACTGATATTCAAAACCAATAGAAAAATGCGCTTACCGGACGTGATGGACCTCTAGATTATAGGAGGTCAAATGAGCCTGGTTCTCAATATATTGATAACAGCTTGGATCGCTTGGACACCAACAGTGATCTCGCTGACGAAGTCCAGAGGACGTAACGCCGCGTACGGGGGCGGAGTTTGCCTGTGACGTCACCCGCAGCCTTCTCAGCTGTTCGGACGCGAACAGTCTGAGCTCCAACTGGATCACATATTGCTTTGCACTGCTGTGTATTTTAATTGCGCTGTAGCGCTGCCTTTTATAACTTGACTTTGAAACCTTTAATTAAACTGATAAACAGTGTACACTTAGAGGTTCTTTCCGTTTCATATATTTTTGGGGAACCGTACTATACACCGCACTGAGGATTACCATAAGGAAATTATAAAGTGATTTAACTCACTGTTCCAACTTTATGAGATTACTGGCGGATGTTGGTGGTGTCCAAGTGATCCAAGCTGTTATCAATATATTGAGAACCAGGCTCATTTGACCTGCTATAATCTAGAGGTCCATCACGTCCGGTAAGCGCATTTTTCTATTGGTTTTGAATATCAGTGGTGCCTGTGAAGATCACACCGGTGTTTGTTCCACCAAGAATATTGGCATTATTTTAATATTTCAAGGACTTTAATTTCAATTCTAATCTGTCATTGCGCTGCACTAATTTTGTATTATTGAATGTATCCTTTAGGTCTGGTGAATCCTAGTGTTCAGCTGGCATCCTATATTTTCTGATTATTTTTGCGCTGATTGTTCATAGTTTAATATCAATTGTGCAATCGTGCCCAAAAAAAAATTGTCTTTTTTTCCCCTACAAATACAGCTTTCTTGTGGTGGTATTTGATCACCTCTGCATTTTTTTTTGCGATATAAACAAAAAAAGACCGACAATTTGGAAAAAAAAAATTTTTTACTTTCTACTATAAAACATATCCAACATTGAAAGGAAAATCTAATTTCCTCATCAATTTAGGCCAATATGTATTCAGCTACATATTTTTGGTAAAAAAATCCCAATAAGCGTATATTGATTGATTTGCGCAAAAGTTATAGTGTCTACAAACTTTGGGATATTTTTATTTATTATTTTTATTTATTTTTTATTTTTTTACTAGTAATGGCAGTGATCAGCGACTTTTATCAGGACTGCAATATTGTTGCGGATATTCTGACATGAACTGAAATTTTTCTGAAACCAGTGATGATACTACAGTAATCAATGCGAAAAATATGCACTCTCACTGTACTAATGACCAGGGCTTTTTTTCAGCGGGAACGCGGGGGAATGCAGTTCCGGCACCTCCAGCACTAAATTTATGTAATAGCATGGGGTGTGGGGTGTGCTGGAGGGTCTATTGATATTGGCTGCTGGGGGATCTATTGTCACTGGTGGGGATCTGATTTTGTGTGAGGGTCTATTGTTGCTAATGGGGAATCTATTGTTGCTGGGGGGGTCTTATGTTGCTGTAAGGGATCTACTGTTGAGGGAGAGGTCTATTTTTACTGGCTGCTGGAGGATCTATTGATGCTGGCTGCTGGGAGATCTGTTGCTGCTGGGGGGGGTGCCTAATGTTTCTTGGGTGGATATTTAGTTACTGGGAGTGATATTATGTTGTGGGTGGTTCACTGTTGCTGCAGGGAAACTATTGTTGTTGGGGTGGAGTCCATTGTTGCTGGGGGAGTCTATTGTTGTGTGGGGATCTTTCCCTGGGATAATATTGTTGCTGGCTGCAGGGGATCTATTTTACTGCTTTTCTTTTTATCATTAACATATTCCATACAAATGATTTAGCACCACAAAGTAATACTTGGTTCTGTAATCTCTAAAAGGGGCAGTACTGGTAGGTGGGTAGGGGGTGGAATCAAGGGACGGTGGTCAGAGGTGGGTAAGGGGCAGAGACAAGGGGTGACTCAGACGGGGGGAGTTCCTGCACCAATTCTCAGAGGAAAAAAAGCCCTGCTAATGACACTGGCTGGGAAGGGGTTAACCTCAGGGGCGATCAAAGGGTTAACTGTGTGCCTAGCCAGTGTTTTACTTAACTGTAGGAGGTGCTTTTACTAGGAGAAGACATGGACCCTAATCTCTGCTTTTCAGAGGCACAGGATCCATGCCTTCCCTCCTGTCAGAACGGCAATCTGCCTTGTTTACACAGGCAGATTTCAGTTCTGCCTCTCTGGTTTGGATTGGTGGGTACCGGCAGATATCGAGTCCGCGGTACCTGCCAATTGGCGAGCCGTCATCAGCGCGCATTCACGTCCCCTACCTGGAAGTGCAGGATCACATATATATGTGTGATTCTGTGCACAGTTGCTGCCCTGTAGCAGTAAAACTGCTATAGGGTGGTTCGTAAGTGGTTAAATATCCAATCGTGTGTAAGGAAAACTTGAAAGAACTGAATTTTGCTCACAAAAGATTGGATCAAAGTCAGTAGAGCTTCACCTCATTTACTAAGAGATAAGTGAAAACTCACTTGTCATAATGAACAGCCTTCAGTAAATTTAACCCATTGACATTTTTCAGATGAAGTGGATCATTGATATATTATAAGTTATGGAGCAAAAAGGAAAAAGAAAAAAACACAACATCATGCAATTGCAAATATTTTGGATTAAGGCATGTGTTTTAACAAGTGCTATCAAAAGCGCATGGATGTGAATCCGCACTTTGCACTTCTGATTGTAAAGCTAAGATAGATATAGACCTTTATGGCATAGCAGTGTTTTTGTATAAATGATTTATCATGTGTTCATGTGAGAGATTGTGGTTAATTAGGAAAGACTGTTCAGTTAATGATTTAATTCTATGTTTGCAAGGTGTACGCTGCCAAATTGTAGTAAATAAAGGTAAAGGGGATTGCTAAAATGCCCAAACATACAAAAGAGACATTTCCAAAACAATGTGTTTGACTCCCAGGCCCTTGCGCATATTAATGAAGTCAACCTCATGATTATTCTCAGTTATGACTGCAGATACTCAGACAATAAATTACTAAAATAGAATGATGGGATGTTTAGATCTCTTAAGACCCCCCTATATGAGATGTAGATCTACAGCTAAGGGGTACAAATTCCAGAGCAGTAGTTGGCCACAAAAAGATAAAACCCTTAATCTGCTGGAATCAGCCTGACAAAAGCACTGGAGCCTTTTTGAGCTGCCCGTGCAATTGGAAATATAACATGATGCATTAAAAGATGTTTTTGCAACACGTCTTATGCCCCGTACACACGGTCGGACTTTGTTCGGACATTCCGACAACAAAATCCTAGGATTTTTTCCGACGGATGTTGGCTCAAACTTGTTTTGCCTACACACGGTCGCACAAAGTTGTCGGAATTTCCGATCGACAACCACGAGGTCACGTACACCACGTACGACGAGACTAGAAAAGGCCGGTTCAGAACCAAGCGCGGCACCCTTTGGGCTCCTTTTGCTCTCGTGTTAGTAAAAGTTTGGTGAGAGACGATTCGCGCTTTTTCAGACTTGTGGCTTTCAGATCGTTTTCTGCCGTTCAGTTTGTGCTTGTGGGTTTGTATCTGCTCTTCAGTGCGTGCAGCAAGTTCCGCGTGACTTTAGGTAGTCATTGTATTCTTGTTCGTTCGTTACTGGTTTTCAGGTCACTCTTCACAGGCCTTGCTGTTCTTCAGTGCGTTCTGTTACTTCGTTCTGAGCAGCCGACCGTTTTCTAGCCATGTTTCGTATGCGTACTCCTCGTAGAGTTCGTGCTGTGCGGGGGCTTAGTGTTGGGGTCCTGACCTTGACACAAGTCCAGTCCATGAACAGGGTGGGGAGGAGTTCATGGACCAAGAATTGGTTGCTTCAGCGTGACCAGTTCTCTCATATGCCTTTGCTCCGTGAGATCCGTGAGAATAATCCTGATGATTTCAGGAACTTTCTCAGGATGACGGACCCCGTGTTTCATCGTTTGTTGGCTTCGCTGACCCCTTATATTAGCAGGCAGGATACCTGCATGAGGCAAGCCATCACTCCGGAGCAGAGGTTGGTCGCTACCTTGCGGTATTTGGCCACAGGGAGAAGCCTGCAGGACTTGAAGTTCTCGACAGGCATCTCCCCCCAGGCTCTTCTTTGTGGACATTTACTGCTTGTGTTTGTTTTAGCTGACCCTGACAGAAATGTGTGGAGTCCAGAAAATGTTGTGATTGTGTAACCTTATACAAAGCACTGTTGTCTGTTATTTACTAAATGCAAAGACACTTTTCACTACAAGTGCACTTGCAACTGCACTGAAACTGCACTTGTAGTGCAAAGTGGATTTGCCCTTAGGAAATAACCCCCATTTTCTTATAAAACAACAATTACATCACCCCAAAAATGTTGTAGCGTTGAGACAATAATCCACACATTCTTGATGAACAATCTTTTTAATACCAGCACAATCACATGTGCATTTACCAAAGGTTTTTCTGACAAACCGACATGTTTGTTGTATACCAATTTTTGTGGTGTCATTATCCAAAATCAAAATGTCCATTTTATAGAAAACACGCCTGTGTAAAACCAACAAGAAAGACACAAATCTTGATCTTACAAAGTTCACATTTGGTACAACCTGAAGGCTATATCAGACATGAGTATTTAGGAACTGGGTTTGATATAGCATTCAGATGGGGGAAATCACCCCAGGAAAAGCCAAATTTGGAAGATGCACACAAATTTCACAATGTCAACATGTGCTATCTGCCATCACGGGGGATCAAGGGACATGTTTTGGGGGAGAAAGCCCTTCCTCACCGCTACTTTATTATTGAGGAAGGGGTTGCACCCCCAAAACGCGTCCATTGATCTCCCGTGATGGCAGATAGCACATGTTGGCACACTGTGTGCATCCTCCAAATTTCACTTTGGGAAAAATCACAAAAACATTTAGCACATTGTAGCACACAAAAGAAGAAAGTGATTTGGAGGGGCTTTAAACTCGCCCCAAAACATCAATGATGTTTTTATATTTTGGAATAACATCATTGATGTTTTGATTGATGATTTCCAATTGTAAATTACACCCCATGATCTCCCCGATCAGGATCTGGGCACTTTCGGATGTGAAAGGATCTGGATCCACAACCTCACGATCACCTAAAAAGAGAGGAAACACAAAATAAATTTGGTTTCAAAAAAATGCCGCCATCCATCTCTTATGTGAGCCTGTGGTTGCAGACAGTCACCTGTTGTGGTGACTAGTTCCACCACGTCTTCTTCCTCCTGCTCAGCTTGTCTTTGGGGTATTTCCCCTTCTTCCAGAGGGGGGGGCTCTGGTCTCCTCGGATGAGAGGTGTCCTCCGAGTCTTTTCTCCCCTATGTAAATCCAAAATGGTATAATTAGCACACAGATATTTGATGGCAGAACTATAAAGATGAAACATTGCTTGGAAGTGAGGTACAATTATCTATTTTAGCAGAGTTCCAACATGTAATTTTATTAGTGTCCTTTGTCAAGCTGCAATACTTTACCTGTTTGGTACAAGCTTCACAGATGGAGTCCCCCCTATAGTATACACTGGAGCACCTGTGTGGCCCCCCTAATAAAAATGGTGTTCTTGTGTCCCACACTATAGTGCTCCAGTGTCCAGATGTGAAAACTGCTGCTCAGTGTCCTCTCCTTACACCGAATCTAGTTTGCATTTCATTCTAGTAACAAAGCCATCTACACAACCCAATTCTTTGAAGACAAGTATAGGGCCTCAAAATTGTGGCCAAATGCATATGGGCTAAACAATGGTATTTTAGAGTCCGAAAGAAAAATGTGTGATCCGAACGAATAATGTGCCCATGAACATGAAAGTTGCCATTTTAAACTGTACAACAGTTCCTAAAAGCACATGGAGCAGCACGAATGTAAGAAACATAAAGAATAGGAACACAGCACAACTACTTACTTTTTTGCAGCACTCTCCGGATCTTTCTGTACTGCTCATGTTCTCGTAATTTGAGGTCCGACCACCGCTTCCTGAGCTGATCTTTCGATCGTCGTACCCCGAAATTCCGGTGCAGACTTCTGACCACTTTCACCATGATCTTGGCCTTTCGGACATTAGGGTTGGGGTAAGGCCCATACTTCCTGTCATAGTCGGCCTTCTTCAGGATGTCCACCATCTCCAACATCTCCCCAAAGGACATATTTGAGTCCTTAAATCTCCTTCTGGATCGGGACGTTTCAGGCTCCAGCCTTTCCTCCTCCTCGTTGCTACAGTTAGCACGCACCTGCTGTCTATCCGCCATGTGCTCTTCCCCCACTGCGCCGAACGAAAAGGGGCGGGGAATAGACTAGAAAGAACGTCAGGGGCGGGCGGAGTTATACGCATGCGCAGTGTGTATAAAGCGTAACACGCGCGCGTCTTACGTACGATCTGTGAGCGGAGGAAGGAGCATCGGAGATGCCGATCGTGCTAACGAAGGTAACATCTAAACTTGGGCCTATACTGCTTCGAAATGGAAGCCTATATTGTAACAAGATTAGGGGAGTTTGGCCTGACATTAGGGTTTGTCTTGTGTTGTGTCTTGCAGAGAAAATGGATGGGTTCAACGACCACAATTTCCTGCCCCTGTTTATTGACAAGTACAGGGAGCTGCCCTGTCTGTGGCAGGTCAGACACCCCCATTATAACCACAAACAGAAGAGGCAGGCAGCGCTGGAGAAACTGCTGTAGTTGGTGAAGCCGGGGGTCCCCACAGCAACCATCCCTTATTTAAAAGCTAAAATTGGTGGCCTGAGGAGCACATATCTTAGGGAGTGCAAGAAGGTCACAGATTCCCAGAGGTCCGGAGCTGCAGCAGATGACGTTTATGTCCCCAGGCTGTGGTACTACAAGAGACTGCGATTTCTGTCAGACCACACTGAGGTCAGGGAATCCCTCTCCACTCTTCCTTCCACGCTTCCTTTCACACCAGCTGAGGCTTCCGATGTCCAACCTGGGCCTTCCTGCCAGGAAGAAGTGGAGGAGCCCAGCTGGAGTCAGGTATAGCATTCTTCTACAGATTTCTGGGCAATAAAGAAATGATGTTTATTAGATGTTATTATTGATCACTAATTGCTGATTAAAAAAAGTGTTTTACATATCAATAGACAGTAGTGGGCACCTAAAATTGGGACAAGAATGAAAACTGCTGGGCTCACAATGATAGTCTGTTATATTTGTTAACATTCAATTTGCAGCAGTGAGGAGGTGAAAATTGTGTGTGATTGATGTAAAAAATACTAAAACTATGTCCCTTTTTCATACACAGGAAGACCTCAGCCAGGAGGAGGCTGTGGAATGTGGCAGTCAGGAGGAGGCGGGGATTAGTGGCAGACAGGAGGAGGCGGGGCTAAGTGTCAGCCAAGAGAAGCCTGGGACCAGTCGCAGCCTGACTGAGTCTCAGGTTCCTCCCCTCCGCCTGCCACATAAATGAGCCAGGAAGATGACTCCCAGTCCTGTGCAGGATTCAGCATGCAGGCTGATCCAGGAGGCTTCTGCGTCCCTCAGAGCCTTCCCCAGTCCTGAAGAGGCCTTTGCCTGCATGGCTGCCACAAAATTGCAGGGCATGCAGGAGGGCCAACGCAGGCTCTGTGAGGACCTGCTTTATAAAGTCCTTCGTAAGGGGGAGAGTGGGGAACTGACACCCAAGACGGATGTCATTGAGATGGACGATCCTCCTCCTCCTCCTGCTGCCACAACTCCACCACCACAGCCAAAGCCTGTAAGGAAGCGTGGAAGGAAGACCAAAGAGTGATTGCCCTGTGTTCAGTCTGGTCTGACAGAAGATGCAGTCTCTCGTATGACCACAGCCTGGGGACACAGATGTCATCTGCTGCTTTCCGGATCTGTGGGACTTCTGGACCAGACTGCCTTCCCTAAGATATGGACTCCTCAGGCCACCAATTTTGCTTTTAAATAATTGATGTCTGCCCTGGGGGTCCAAGGCTTCGCCAATTTCTGCAGTTTCTCCAGCGTTGCCTCCCTCTTTGTTTTTTTATAGTTGTGACCCCTTAATAAAAAATTTTTTGGGAAATTCTACTCTCCTGTGTGTGTTTTCATACAAAAAAGACAGTTTGTTGGTGAGTATTCAGGTACATTTCTAAAGTACAATGTGAAATTAACAAGGGACAACAACACCAAACAATCTCCTACAGATTAAATACAACAACATATAATGGTGTTGTGGGAACTTGCCACAAAAAACACAAACATTTTCGGGAGTACAAATCAAAATCACCAAAAAATAAAAAATAAAAAAAGAGAAACACAAAAAAAGATTCTACATTAAAGCCACAAAAATTAAAAAAATATACAAAAATATGTTGTCAGATGTGAGAAATCAAAATATATTGAGGGAATCCCGATAAGTAGTAACAAAATAAGTTTGTGAGAAGTGTGTGTGAATGTGAGCAGCAAAACTACTATATTCTTGTCACATTATAAAGAAGAAGAGAGTGCGCTGTATTAAACCATTTTGAACATTGCAGCGTGACGAAAGTGCTGTATCCTTTGCGAACGCTAAGTTTACCAGAACGAGCTGTCCCTTGTCGGAATTTCTTCTGAGCATGCGTGGCACTTGGTGCGTCGGAACAGGCCACACACGGTCGGAATTGACGCGATCGGATTTTGTTGTCGGAAAATTTTATCTCCTGCTGTCCAACTTTGTGTGTCGGAAAATCCGATGGAAAATGTCCGATGGAGCCCACACACGGTCGGAATTTCCGACAACACGCTCCGATCGGACATTGTCCATCGGAAAATTCGACCGTGTGTACGGGGCATTATTCAAAAAGAAAAAACACCATCTTTATATAATAAGAGTGTTATATGCATGACAAATGTGTGTAAAAAGAAAGATTTTTTGCGCTAACCATACGAAAATAAAATTAGTGCAGCTGCTTGTGTTAGTCAAAAAATACAAAAGACCCAAAAAACCATTAGTATATAGTAAAACAAGCGCGCATCTTAGCCCAGTGTATGCTATACAGTAGGGATGAGCCGAACACCCCCCGGTTCGGTTCGCACCAGAACCCGCGAACGGACCGAAAGTTCGCACGAACGTTAGAACCCCATTGACGTCTATGGGACTCGAACGTTCGAAATCAAAAGTGCTCATTTTAAAGGCTAATTTGCATGGTATTGTCCTAAAAAGGGTTTGGGGACCCGGGTCCTACCCCAGGGGACATGTATCAATGCAAAAAAAACTTTTAAAAACGGCCGTTTTTTCGGGAGCAGTGATTTTAATGATGCTTAAAGTAAAAAAAAAAAAGTGAAATATTCCTTTAAATATCGTACCTGGGGGGTGTCTATAGTATGCCTGTAAAGTGACGCGTGTTTCCCATGTTTAGAACAGTCCCTGCACCAAATGTCATTTTTAAAGGAAAAAATCTCATTTAAAACTGCTTGCGGGTTTAATGTCATGTCGGGTCCTGGCAATATGGATGAAAATCAGTGAGACAAACGGCATGGGTACCCCCCAGTCCATTACCAGGCCCTTTGGGTCTTGTATGGATATTAAGGGGAACCCCGCACCCAAATTAAAATAAGGAAAGGTCCCTATATACTCTGAACAGCAGTATACAGGCGGTGCAAACAAGACAGGGACTGTAGGTTTGTTGTTAAGTAGAATCTCTTTGTAATTTTGAACATTTTTAATGTGTTTAGCTCCAGCCAAAAAATCTTTTCTAAGCTTTTTGGAAAACATAGGGAAGGGTTATCACCCCTGTGACATTTGTTTTGCGTCTTTCCTCCTCTTCAGAAGATTTCACCTCACTTTTTTGTCCCAATGAAAAATGTTTTTTGAAAATTTGGGTTTTTTTGTGGAACAAGGATTGGAAAGCATCAGTGGAAAGGAGAAATTGTTTTCCCATATTAACTCTTACATGAGAGAATTTCCCTTCCTATGGGTAGATTTCATCTCACTTCCTGTTGTCTCCTTCCGTTTGCAAGTAGGAGTCGTTTGTAAGTTAGATGTTTGAAAGTAGGGTCCTGCCCTATATACTCAGCAGAAATTTGGGCCTTAGGTGTTGCTGTGGCCAAAACACTGTAAGCCCTCACAGGGCCCTGCTGTGAAATATTAGATCAAGAATTGTAATTACATGCCCCTGTTGAACAGGAGCTGAAAAATTAGGCCTTAGGCACTGGTGCTGGTGCCACAACACTGCAACCCCTCACAGACACTCTAGTTGGAACGCAGGAACGAGCACTGCTGCAAAGTATTGCATCAAAAATTGTAATTACACGCCCCTGTTAGACAGGGGCAGAAAAATTGGGCCTTAGGCACTGGTGCTGGTGCCACAACACTGCAACCCCTCACAGACACTCTAGTTGGAACGCAGGAACGAGCACTGCTGCAAAGTATTGCATCAAAAATTGTAATTACACGCCCCTGTTAGACAGGGGCAGAAAAATTGGGCCTTAGGCACTGGTGCTGGTGCCACAACACTGCAACCCCTCACAGACACTCTAGTTGGAATGCAGGAACGAGCCGTGCTGCAAAGTATTACATCAAAAATTGTAATTACACGCCCCTGTTATACAGGGGCTGAAAAATTGTGCCTTAGGCACTGGTGGTGGCGCCCAGAACCAAAAATGTTCTTACAAGCTATCAGCGTGATGATTGAGGAGGAAGAGGATAATTACTCAGGGATAATCACTCAGCATCAGCATAGGCAGTCTTTGAAGGGATCTGAAAAAAATTATTCAGTTACATCAGCATCAGGTGCTTGGTAGCTGGTGGTGATCCAAGACTGATTCATTTTTATGAAGGTCAGCCGATCGACCGAGTCAGTGGACAGACGCACCCTGTGATCGGTTACCACGCCTCCAGCAGCACTGAATGTACGTTCCGAAAGAACGCTGGATGCAGGACAGGCCAGTAGCTCAATTGCATACTGTGCAAGCTCTGGCCAGTGATCCATCCTCAAGACCCAGTAACCCAGAGGATTTTCGGTGGGAAAGGTGTCCAAGTCTGATCTTGCCCCTAGGTATTCCTGCACCATGTAAAACAGACGCTGGCGATGGTTGCTGGAACCGATCATACCTTGGGGCTGCGGACCAAAAAATTGTCTGAACGCATCGGTCAGACGGCCACCTTCTCCACCGCTCCTTCTTTGACTGACCGAAGCCTCAGCAACACGTTGTCCAGAAACAGGAGTTTGTAACCTCCCAGTCTCTGGGAACGCGTTGCACAGACCTTTCTGCAAGGCCTCCCGAAGATGTTTCATCCTCTGCTCCCTCTGCGATGGCAAGATAAGGTCCGCAACCTTACCCTTGTAACGTGGATCAAGGAGGGTTGCCAGCCAGTATTGGTCCTTCTCCTTGATACCACGAATACGAGGATCCTTACGCAGGCTTTGCAGGATCAGGGAGGCCATGCAGCGTAGGTTTGCTGAGGCATTCGGTCCGGAGTCCTCTGGGTCACTAAGGACAACAACGTCCGCAGCCACCTCCTCCCAGCCACGTACAAGTCCATGTGTTCCTTGGGACTGATCCCTTAAAGACTGCTGATGCTGAGTGCCAGGCTCCACCTCCATACTGACACAATCTTCCTCCTCCTCCTCCTCCTCCTCCTCGTCCTCTTCCTGTGTGATCGGCGGGCACGCAGGAACACTGTCTGGATAAAGGGGGCCTTGAGAGCTAAGGAAGTCCTCCTCTTCCTGCCTCTGTTCTGCCTCAAGTGCCCTGTCCATTATTCCACGCAGCGTGTGCTCCAACAGGTGGACAAGGGGGACAGTGTCACTGATGCATGCACTGTCAGTGCTCACCATCCTCGTGGCCTCCTCGAATGGTGACAGGACAGTGCATGCATCCCTGATCATGGCCCACTGGCGTGGGGAAAAAAAACCAAGGTCCCCTGACCCTGTCCTGGTGCCATAGTCGCACAGGTACTCATTGATGGCCCTCTGCTGCGTGTGCAGCCGCTGCAGCATGGCCAACGTCGAGTTCCACCTGGTGGGCATGTCACAGATTAGGCGGTTCTTGGGCAGGTTAAACTCCTTTTGGAGGTCCGTCAGCCGAGCACTGGCATTATATGACCGGCGGAAATGCACACAGACTTTCCTGGCCTGCCTCAGGACATCCTGTAAGCCCGGGTACCTGCCCAAGAACCGCTGCACCACCAAGTTAAGGACGTGAGCCAAACAGGGCACATGGGTCAGTTGTCCCTGTCGGAGGGCAGAGAGGAGGTTGGTGCCATTGTCGCAAACCACCATTCCTGCCTTAAGTTGGCGTGGCGTCAACCACCTCTGAACCTGCCCCTGCAGAGCTGACAGAACCTCTGCCCCAGTGTGGCTCCTGTCCCCCAAGCACACCAGCTCAAGCACCGCATGGCATCTTTTGGCCTGCGTACTTGCGTAGCCCCTTGAACGCCTACGGAGCACCGCTGGTTCCGAGGAAGAGGCCATGGAGGAAGAAGAAGAGGAGGGGGTGGAGGAGAGAGGTGTGTCACAATCAGCATTTTGGAGGCGTGGTGGCGGAACAACCTCCAACACTACTGCACCTTGTCCTGCATCCTTCCCAGCTGCCAGCAGAGTCACCCAATGCGCCGTGAAACTTAAGTAACGTCCCTGTCCATGCCTGCTGGACCATGAGTCAGCGGTAATATGCACCTTACCGCTGACCGCCCTGTCCAGCGAGGCATGGACATTGCCTTCCACATGCCGGTAGAGAGCCGGAATCGCCTTCCGTGAGAAAAAGTGGCGTTTGGGTACCTGCCACTGAGGAACCGCACATTCCACAAACTCACGGAAGGGGGCAGAGTCTACCAACTGAAAAGGCAGCAGTTGAAGTGCTAGCAATTTTGCCAAGCTAGCATTCAACCGCTGGGCATGTGGATGGCTGGGAGCAAACTTCTTTCGGCGGTGCAGCAGCTGGGGCAGGGAAATTTGCCTGGTACAATCTGACGTCGGTGTACCAAAAGCAGATTGCCCACAAGTACTTGGCTGTGACACACCTAATTCTACACCTTCATTCCTCTCACTGCAGGTCTCAGAGAGGACTGAAGGTCTAGTGGGGTTGGAAATCTCAGCTGATGAGGAGCAAGGAGAGATCCTCTTTGTTCTTTGGTGTGGGTCTTTCAGATACGCTTGCCAACGAACTGCATGGCAGGTCAACATATGTCTGGTCAAGCATGTGGTACCCAAGCGGGAGATGTTTTGGCCACGCGAGATACGCTTGAGACATATGTTGCAAATAGCAGCGGTGCGATCTGATGCACTCGTCTCAAAAAAGGCCCACACCAAAGAACTTTTTGAATAACGCGCAGAGACTGCAGCGCCCTGCACATGTGGAGCTTTGGGGTGTGATGCAGTCAATGTGCTGCCCTTAGGCTGGCCCCTGGAGGGCATCCTGCCTCGTTGGTGATGTGCCGCCTCCTCCTCCTCCTCCTCCTCCTCTCTCCTATCAGGCACCCACGTTGAGTCAGTGACCTCATCATCCCCTCCCTCCTCATCACTGGAGCAAACCTGGCAGTATGCTGCAGCAGGGGGAGCATGACTGCCAGATTGCTGTCCTTCTTGGGCACCCCCTCTGTCCGTGCTCATGTTACTGCCTTCATCGAGCTCAGTATCATCATCAGAGCCTTCCAAACGCTGGGCATCCTCCTGGAGCATGTACCCAACACTGTGGTCAAACAGTTCGAGGGAATCCTCATGAGGACATGGTGGAGCTAGGGAAGGAGTCACTGATGACATTGAGCTGAGGGAAGAGGCCGCTGCTTTGCCAGACAAAGCACCCTGGGCATGGGTGAGAGAGGATGAGGAGGATGAGGACGGCTTGGTCATCCACTCGACCAAGTCTTCCGCATGTTGCGGCTCAACACGGCCAGCTGCCGAAAAAAAGGCCAAGCGTGTCCCATGGCCACGTGCTGATGAGGATGCACCGTCTCCACGACCAGCACTAGACACAGAGCCTGCTTGCCCTCTCTTATTGGCTTGTGACTGTCTGCCTCTCCTTCTTGGCCTTCCAGACATACTAATGGCCTGTAGCTGCACTAAGCTGGGATAGAACACCTGTAATTTTCTTCAGGTAGCTTTATATACTGTAACCAGACAAGCCTGCCTGTCAGTAGGAAGATAACAGGAACGGATCTAGCTGAACACTGTGAGCAGGACACACTGTACTAAATGTAAATAGTCTAGCTGCCTGACCGTGGTACTAATAGGATCAAAAAGAACACCTGTAATTTTCTTCAGGTAGCTTTATATACTGTAACCAGACAAGCCTGCCTGTCAGTAGGAAGATAACAGGAACGGATCTAGCTGAACACTGTGAGCAGGACGCACTGCACTGAATGTAAATAGCAGGAACGGATCTAGCTGAACACTGTGAGCAGGACGCACTGCACTGAATGTAAATAGCAGGAACGGATCTAGCTGAACACTGTGAGCAGGACGCACTGCACTGAATGTAAATAGCAGGAACGGATCTAGCTGAACACTGTGAGCAGGACGCACTGCACTGAATGTAAATAGCAGGAACGGATCTAGCTGAACACTGTGAGCAGGACGCACTGCACTGAATGTAAATAGCAGGAACGGATCTAGCTGAACACTGTGAGCAGGACGCACTGCACTGAATGTAAATAGCAGGAACGGATCTAGCTGAACACTGTGAGCAGGACGCACTGCACTGAATGTAAATAGCAGGAACGGATCTAGCTGAACACTGTGAGCAGGACGCACTGCACTGAATGTAAATAGCAGGAACGGATCTAGCTGAACACTGTGAGCAGGACGCACTGCACTGAATGTAAATAGCAGGAACGGATCTAGCTGAACACTGTGAGCAGGACGCACTGCACTGAATGTAAATAGCAGGAACGGATCTAGCTGAACACTGTGAGCAGGACGCACTGCACTGAATGTAAATAGCAGGAACGGATCTAGCTGAACACTGTGAGCAGGACGCACTGCACTGAATGTAAATAGCAGGAACGGATCTAGCTGAACACTGTGAGCAGGACGCACTGCACTGAATGTAAATAGCAGGAACGGATCTAGCTGAACACTGTGAGCAGGACGCACTGCACTGAATGTCAATAGCAGGAACGGATCTAGCTGAACACTGTGAGCAGGACGCACTGCACTGAATGTAAATAGCAGGAACGGATCTAGCTGAACACTGTGAGCAGGACGCACTGCACTGAATGTAAATAGCAGGAACGGATCTAGCTGAACACTGTGAGCAGGACGCACTGCACTGAATGTAAATAGCAGGAACGGATCTAGCTGAACACTGTGAGCAGGACGCACTGCACTGAATGTAAATAGCAGGAACGGATCTAGCTGAACACTGTGAGCAGGACGCACTGCACTGAATGTAAATAGCAGGAACGGATCTAGCTGAACACTGTGAGCAGGACGCACTGCACTGAATGTAAATAGCAGGAACGGATCTAGCTGAACACTGTGAGCAGGACGCACTGCACTGAATGTAAATAGCAGGAACGGATCTAGCTGAACACTGTGAGCAGGACGCACTGCACTGAATGTAAATAGCAGGAACGGATCTAGCTGAACACTGTGAGCAGGACACACTGCACTAAATAGTCTAGATAGAAGATAACAGGAACGGATCTAGCTAAACTGAATACAGTGTATATATACACTACCGTTCAAAAGTTTGGGGTCACATTGAAATGTCCTTATTTTTGAAGGAAAAGCACTGTACTTTTAAATGAAGCTAACTTTAAACTAGTCCTAACTTTAAACAAATATACTCTATACATTGCTAATGTGGTAAATGACTATTCTAACTGCAAATGTCTAGTTTTTGGTGCAATATCTACATAGGTGTATAGAGGCCCATTTCCAGCAACTATCACTCCAGTGTTCTAATGGTACAATGTGTTTGCTCATTGGCTCAGAAGGCTAATTGATGATTAGCAAACCCTTGTGCAATCATGTTCACACATCTAAAAACAGTCTAGCTCCTTCCAGAAGCTACAAAACTGACCTTCCTGTGAGCAGATTGAGTTTCTGGAGCATCACATTTGTGGGGTCAATTAAACGCTCAAAATGGCCAGAAAAAGAGAACTTTCATCTGAAACTCGACAGTCTATTCTTGTTCTTAGAAATGAAGGCTATTCCATGCGAGAAATTGCAAAGAAATTGAAGATTTCCTACAACGGTGTGTACTACTCCCTTCAGAGGACAGCACAAACAGGCTCTAACCAGAGTAGAAAAAGAAGTGGGAGGCCGCGTTGCACAACTAAGCAAGAAGATAAGCACATTAGAGTCTCTAGTTTGAGAAACAGACGCCTCACAGGTCCCCAACTGGCATCTTCATTAAATAGTACCCGCAAAACACCAGTGTCAACATCTACAGTGAAGAGGCGGCTGCGGGATTTTGGGCTTCAGGGCAGAGTGGCAAAGAAAAAGCCATATCTGAGACTGGCCAATAAAAGAAAAAGATTAAGATGGGCAAAAGAACACAGACATTGGACAGAGGAAGACTGGAAAAAAGTGTTGTGGACAGATGAATCCAAGTTTGAGGTGTTTGGATCACAAAGAAGAACGTTTGTGAGACGCAGAACAAATGAAAAGATGCTGGAAGAATGCCTGACGCCATCTGTTAAGCATGGTGGAGGTAATGTGATGGTCTGGGGTTGCTTTGGTGCTGGTAAGGTGGGAGCTTTGTACAGGGTAAAAGCTAAGGAAGGCTATCACTCCATTTTGCAACGCCATGCCATACCCAGTGGACAGCGCTTGATTGGAGCCAATTTCATCCTACAACCGGACAATGACCCTAAACACACCTCCAAATTGTGCAAGAACTATTTACAGCAGAAGCAGGCAGCTGGTATTCTATCGGTAATGGAGTGGCCAGCACAGTCACCAGATCTGAACCCCATTGAGCTGTTGTGGGAGCAGCTTGACCGTATGGTACGCCAGAAGTGCCCATCCAACCATTCCAACTTGTGGGAGCTGCTTCTAGAAGCGTGGGGTGCAATTTCTCCAGCTTACCTCAATAAATTAACAGCTAGAATGCCAAAGGTGTGCAATGCTGTAATTGCTGCAAAAGGAGGATTCTTTGATGAAAGCAAAGTTTGATGTAAAAACAATGTTATTTCAAATACAAATCATTATTTCTAACCTTGTCAATGTCTTGACTCTATTTTCTATTCATTTCACAACGTATGGTGGTGAATAAGTGTGACTTTTCATGGAAAACACAAAATTGTTTGGGTGACCCCAAACTTTTGAACGGTAGTGTATATATGCAACACCTGGGATGCATATATATACACAATACACTGTAAGTGCAGCTAACTGACTGACTGTTCTGCCTAATCTATCTAACTCAAATCAAATGACACTGTCTCTCTCTCTCTCTATCTCTCAGCACACCGGAACACACACTACACAGGGCCGCCGTGCAGGCGGCCTTATATAGTGTGGGGGGGTGTACTAAATCCCCTGAGCCATAATTGGCCAAAGCCACCCTGGCTTTGGCCAATTACAGCTCTCTCTACTGACGGCGCTGTGATTGGCCAAGCATGCGGGTCATAGTGCATGCTTGGCCAATCATCAGCCAGCAATGCACTGCGATGCCGCAGTGAATTATGGGCCGTGACGCGCCACACGAATTTGGCGCGAACGGCCCATATCGTTCGCAATTCGACGGACGGTCGAACAGCCGATGTTCGAGTCGAACATGGGTTCGACTCGAACACGAAGCTCATCCCTACTATACAGTATATGTGATCCTAATAGTTCTGACTACTATTAGTGTGATAATAAAAAGTATATAAACACACACTGAAAGATTTTATCATGAGAAAAAAACTCGTGTGAAAAGATTACTAAAAATCATCTAGATCATTTATAAGAATTGACATACTCCAATTAATATTGTGAACGTAAATATAGTGCCACTAGCCACAATGTTGCAAAAATAAATGTCAATCAGCAACAACGTAGCAACCACTCTACATATCAAGTTAGTGCTAAAAAGAACAGTTTATCAGTGAGAGCTTCTCCTCCCTGAATATCCTGTATATAAGTATAATTAAATATTAATCAGTCCTCAGAGATATATTAGGCTGATGTTGACATAAATCTTCTACTGGAAAACACAACGATGATCTTCCCTCTCAGAGGTATAGTAGAAAAGGCCACTTACCGGATCAGATGGATCCCAGGTTAATGAGTTTAAATAGGCATGTTGCATTAGCCTGCCGGCTTCTTTGATTACCACCTGGATGTCGATCACGGGAGGTTTCCTTATCCACTTCGCCCTCATCCAATTCACCCAATCTGCACACACAGGCACCCTCTGTTTGGTATCGCGGATTTTCACAGCTCCATAAGGTTTTAAATCTTTGGTTCATCCGTAGGACAAAAAGGGCACCTCAGTGGGAACAAAGTGGAAGGGACTCCATAGTGCAGATGTGTATTATAAATTTATTAAAAAACTTTTCACAGTCACTTCAAAAAATTGCACTGCAAATAGTCACAGCAAAACGATACACAACACACCAGGAACCGCAAATCAACAACTTCCAAGCGCACAGCAAACGGGAACCAGATAAAATACAGCTAAAAATTAGCAGACATGCAGTGCGGGAGCAAACCGACTGACTGCATGGGGAAAAAAAACAGAAAAAACGTGATGGCGTCACAGCCTCTATCTCCACCCGACGCGTTTCCCCTAAACAGGCTTCCACTGGGAACGGAGACATGACTGGATGCTGACACATCACGTTTATATACTCATACGGCAGGAGAGACACTGGAAGTAACATTTCCACATCCCCTTCCTGTTGTCATTTTGTATACAGTTATTTTCTTTCCAAAAATTACTTTTCAAAAACTAAAATCACTATCACTCCTTATCCCCTAAGAAGGGGGGAAGGGAGGAATTGGTTAGAAATGGGACAAAAAAAATATACAAAAAATATTCATTTTATTTTTTTAAATTATTTTCATTTCTAAAAATATCCTTTCAAAATTGCACTTATTTAGCCCAAGGAGGGATCACACATATTGTCTTTTTTTCTCTTTCGAAATACCTATAAATATATGCATATCTCTCCAGATGTGTTATTTAGCATTCTTGATTTGCATTTCCATTTATTGTACATATATCAAATTATGAAATTATAAAATTACACATATATAAAATTACAATTCTCTGACTCTATTTTACGAAATTCCTCATATAGGGTTATTGTCCTAGGGTTATGCAGCAGTCTAACCAGAAAAAATTCTCTCCAAAAAAAAACCTCTATTGAAAAAAAAATCTTTCACTAGGAAAAAATTCTCTTAAAAAGGGTATGACCCTTACACAAGGAATTTCCATCAAATTAATAAAATTCAGAAGACTTTCAACTATTATCCATTATCAATGTAGCAGTTAATATCCCATTCTACATTGAGTCCCAGGGGTTTATAACATTGGAGGTCGTATATCCATCTGGTTTCACGACGAGAGATGGACCTTCTCATATTACTTCCTCTCTCTCTCTCTCTCTCTCATTTTTTAACTAATCCCATTATTAAAAATTCGGGGTCGCAGTTAAATAGGGTATCTAGAGGGACAGGTCTTAGGAATGCCTCCCTTTTTAATCTTCCAGAAAAACCAGCTCCCAGTATAGCGATATTTAAAAACCTAGTAATGCAAGATTTACAAAAGGTACATTTCAAGAATAGCAATAATAAGAAATAGAATGATATCAATAAAGGTATAAAAACATTGTGCGAGAAAAAGGAACTAATAGTACGCGGATAAAGGGAGGGGGGGAATTGTCCTCCTCAAGAAACAAGATTACTTGGAAGAAATGAATCATCTATTATCTGACAGGGATACTTATACCATTTTGAAGCGGGATCCCACGGTGGGATACAGGAAGCAACTGAATATGATAATTCAGGATGGTTTTAAAAAAGGTGTTATTAACAAAAAAGAAATGGAGTTTTTGATACCGTTGGCACCAAAAATGGCGATTATTTATTACCTACCAAAAATACACAAGAATCCAGTGCGGCCACCTGGTAGACCGATAGTGAGTGGCATAGACTCCCTCACTTCTAGAGTAGGTAAGTTTGTAGATTTTTTTCTACAACTGCTAGTAAGTAAAACCCCAGCTTTCCTAAAGGATTCGTCACAGATTATTAATGAAATCTCACAGATGAAAGTGGATGATGATGTCCTACTAGTAACTGCGGACGTCTCCTCACTATATACCAATATACGACATGACTTTGGTTACTTGGCAGCCATATATTTTATTGGTAAAGATGATTCCATTAAACAGTCAACAAGAGATTTTGTTCTAAAGTTATTGAAATTTGCAATGGAACACAATTTCTTTTTCTACAACGGTCATTATTTCTTACAGTGTACAGGCGTGGCAATGGGGCCAAAATTTGCCCCCAGCCTCGCCAACCTATTTATGGCATTGTGGGAAAATGACCATATTTTTGCGTGGGAATGTCCCCGCCTACTTTTTTGGCGAAGATTTATTGATGACGCCCTCTTTCTTTGGAAAGGGGTCGCAGAATCACTGAAGTCCTTTATGGCTAAGATTAATTCCAACAAATGGGGCATCAGTTTCACATATGAATACAGTGAAACTTCAGTTAATTTTTTGGACCTCACGATTACCAAGAGTGAGGGACAATTGCTCACCAAAACGTTTTTTAAAGCAACCGATAGGAATGGCTACATTCCTATCGGAAGCTGCCACCATCCGAATTGGCTCAAAGCTATACCTAAAAGCCAATTCCAGAGGGTGAGAAGGAATTGCTCTCAGATCGAGGACTATCGGGATCAGGCAGAAGTCCTTAAAAAACATTTTGAGAATAAAGGATATAGGTCTGATGTATTGGAAGAAGAGCTTGTGAAAATAGCTAATATTGAAAGGGAACAACTCCTGAAACCCAGAACTGATAATTTGGATGAAAGTAAAAAGAAGAATTTTGAGTGGGCCTTTATTACCACTTTTTCATCCCAGCATTGGTGGGTAAATAGAATTATGAAGAAGCGTTGGAATATTCTGAGGGGGGATGAAATCTTGGGCCCTGTTCTTCCTTTTAGACCTAGTATTATCTTTATAAAAAAATCAGACGTTGAAGGATAAACTAGCGCCAAGTGCTATTGAATGTCCCCCTAAGATCAGCATGTTTGGGAACCTAAAAGGGTTCTATCCGTGTAGGAGGTGTAAGGTATGCAGAACCTCTCAGACGATCAAAACCTCGACTTTTTCCTCCAATGTTACTACCAAAACATATGATATAAAGGATTTCATCACATGCAGCACTGTGGGAGTGGTCTATTTGCTTATTTGCCCCTGCGGGTTACAGTACGTGGGGAGGACCACCCGTGCTCTTAATATTAGAATAGGGGAACATTTGGGAAATATTAGGAGAGGTTTTATAGGACATAGTGTGTCAAGACACTTCAGAATTCACCATAACAGGAATACTGCACTTCTGAAGGTAATAGCGATAGAAAAATATACCCCCCATTGGAGAGGAAGTAATATGAGAAGGTACATCTCTCGTCGTGAAACCAGATGGATATACGACCTCCAGTGTTATAAACCCCTGGGACATTAACTGCTACATTGATAATAGATAATAGTTGAAAGTCTTCCGAATTTTATTAATTTGATGGAAAAATTCCTTGTGTAAGGGTTATACCCTTTTTAAGAGAATGTTTTCCTAGTGAAAGATTTTTTTTCAATAGAGGTTTTTTTTTGGAGAGAAATTTTTCTGGTTAGACTGCTGCATAACCCTAGGACAATAACCCTATATGAGGAATTTCGTAAAATAGAGTCAGAGAATTGTAATTTTATATATGTGTAATTTTATAATTTCATAATTCGATATATGTACAATAAATGGAAATGCAAATCAAGAACGCTAAATAACACATCTGGAGAGATATGCATATATTTATAGGTATTTCGAAAGAGAAAAAAAGACAATATGTGCGATCCCTCCTTGGGCTAAATAAGTGCAATTTTGAAAGGATATTTTTAGAAATGAAAATAATTTAAAAAAATAAAATGAATATTTTTTGTATATTTTTTTGTCCCATTTCTAACCAATTCCTCCCTTCCCCCCCTTCTTAGGGGATAAGGAGTGATAGTGATTTTAGTTTTTGAAAAGTAATTTTTGGAAAGAAAATAACTGTATACAAAATGACAACAGGAAGGGGATGTGGAAATGTTACTTCCGGTGTCTCTCCTGCCGTATGAGTATATAAACGTGATGTGTCAGCAACCAGTCATGTCTCCGTTCCCAGTGGAAGCCTGTTTAGGGGAAAAGCGTCGGGCGGAGCTAGAGGCTGTGACGACATCACGTTTTTTCAGTTTTTTCCCCATGCAGACAGTCGGTTTGCTCCCGCACTGCATGTCTGCTAATTTTTAGCTGTATTTTATCTGGTTCCCGTTTGCTGTGCGCTTGGAAGTTGTTGATTTGCGGTTCCTGGTGTGTTGTGTATCGTTTTGCTGTGACTATTTGCAGTGCAATTTTTTGAAGTGACTGTGAAAAGTTTTTAAATAAATTTATAATACACATCTGCACTATGGAGTCCCTTCCGCTTTGTTCCCACTGAGGTGCCTGCCCTTTTTGTCCTACGGATGAACCAAAGATTTAAAACCTTATGGAGCTGTGAAAATCCGCTATACCAAACAGAGGGTGCCTGTGTGTGCAGATTGGGTGAAGTGGATGAGGGCGAAGTGGATGAGGAAACCTCCCGTGATCGACATCCAGGTGGTAATCAAAGAAGCCGGCAAGCTAATGCAACATGCCTATTTAAACTCATTAACCTGGGATCCATCTGATCCGGTAAGCGGCCTTTTCTACTATACCTCTGAGAGGGAAGATCATCGTTGTGTTTTCCAGTAGAAGATTTATGTCAACATCAGCCTAATATATCTCTATGAGGACTGATTAATATTTAATTATTCCTATATACAGGATATATTTAGGGAGGAGAAGCTCTCACTGATAAACTGTTCTTTTTAGCACTAACTTGATATGTAGAGTGGTTGCTACGTTGTTGCTGATTGACATTTCTTTTTGCAACATTGTGGCTAGTGGCACTATATTTACGTTCACAATATTAATTGGAGTATGTCAATTCTTATAAATTATCTAGATGATTTTTAGTAATCTTTTCACATGATTTTTAGTAATCTCTTCACATGAGTTTTTTTCACATGATAAAATCTTTCAGAGTGTGTTTATATACTTTTTATTATCACACTAATGCCCCGTACACACGGTCAGATTTTCCGATGGAAAATGTCTGATCGGAGCGTGTTGTCGGAAATTCCGACCGTGTGTGGGCTCCATCGGACATTTTCCATCGGATTTTCCGACACACAAAGTTGGAGAGCAGGAGATAAAATTTTCCGACAACAAAATCTGATCGCGTCAATTCAGACCGTGTGTGGCCTGTTCCGACGCACAAAGTGCCACGCATGCTCAGAAGAAATTCCGGCACGGAACAGCTCGTTCTGGTAAACTTGGCGTTCGCAATGGATACAGCACTTTCGTCACGGTGCAATGTTAAAAATGGTTTAATACAGCGCACTCTCTTCTTCTTTATAATGTGACAAGAATGAAGTAGTTTTGCTGCTCATATTCACACACACTTCTCCCAAAGTTTTATTTTTTTTTTATTGGGATTCCCTGAATATATTGTTATTAGTTGTCACATCTGATAGAATTATTTTTTTTTTTTTTTTGGGGGATTTTAAGCCTTTTTTTTGGATTTAATGTTTGTATTTTTTCAAAGGCTGATCTTTGTTCAATGTTATTTTTATTTTTACTCCAGAATATTTTTGTGTGTGTTTTGTGTGTCAAGTTACCCCAACACCATTGATATCTTTTATTATTTAATTTCAAGGAGATTGTTTGTTGTTGGTGTCCCTTGTTCATTTCACATTGTATATTTGAAATGTACCTGAATCCTCAAAAAAAAACTGTCATTTTTGAAGTAAAACACACATAGGAGAGTATAATTCAAAACAAAAATCCTTTATTAAGGGCTCAGAACCAAACAAAGAGGAAGGCAACACTGGATCAACAGGAGAAATTAGCGAAGCCTGGGACCCCCACGGCAGACATCAATTCTTGAACATCAAAATTGGTGGCCTGAGGAGTCCATATGTAAGGGAGGGCAGTCTGGTCCAGAATTCGCAGAGATCCGGAAAGCAGCAGATGACATGTGTGTCCCCAGGCTGTGGTACCACAAGAGGCTGCATTTTTTGGCTGACCAGACTGGATGCAGGGTCCTCACTTTCTGGTCTTCCTTTCACGCTTCCTTCCGGGCTGTGGCTGTGCAGTTGGAGATGTGGCAGGAGGAGGAGTAGGACCTGGAGGAGGAGGAGGACTGTGAGGACCTGGAGGAGAAGGAGGAAGAGGACCTGCAGGAGGAGGAGGAGGACCATCGCAAAGGTGTGTCTGAGCTGTAATTTGGCCCCTCATACCTTTCTTAAGAGCCTCCGATATGAGCGCCTCACACAAGACTTGTTGGCCCTCCTCCATCCTCTGCATTTTATATGCAATGACGGCAGCAATATCCTCCTCCGCGGTCTGTCATGCTCCCAGCACCTCTGTAGCCCTCCAAAAGAGTCCTCTGGTAGCCTCCTCTAGGGCACTCCTCCTACTGCCACTTTCTCTTTCCAGGGGGGGTGGAGGGACCTGCAGATCAGCCAGCCGGCTCGGCCCGGCCACCTCCTGGCTGAGACTTCCCTGTGTATGAAAAAGGGACATGGTTGTAATGTTTTGCATCATCAATCACAATCCTAAATTAGTACTCCCAACTAACATCTAGTTAACATCATTGATTGGACAAGCAGAAATATTTAGAGGAATGCTATACCTGGCTCAATCTGGGCTCCTCCTTGTGTTGTTGCCTGGAAGGCCCAGGTTGGGCGTCAGAAGCCTCAGCCGGGGGGGAAGGAAGCGTGGAAGGAAGACTGGAGAGGGATGGCCTGGGTTCAGTCTGGCCTGCCAGAAAATGCAGCCTGTCGTAGTACCACATCCTGGGGACATAGATGTCATCTGCTGCTCCAGGTCTCTGTGAATCCAGGACTTTCTTGCGCTCCCTCAGATATGTGCTCCTCAGGCCACCAATGAAGATCTTTAAATAGGTGATGTCTGCCGTGGGGATCACCTGCTTCACAATTTCCAACAATTGCACCAGTGCTGCCTTCCTCTTTGCTTGGTTCTTGAAATGGGGGTGTTTAATCTCCCACAGACAGGGCAGCTCCCTTAAGATATCTATGAATACTGACATGAAGTCATTGTCTTTCACTAAGATATCCATGTTCACTGCAAAAGAAGAAAATATTACAGCGCACACATGCAAAAAAACATTTACCTCAAGCAAGGCTAGTTTAAAACACCTAAGCATTTCTAGAAAAACATTTTCAAAAATTATGGGGATTTGGTCACACCATATTGCTATATGGTGCTAAGCCCACTTACTGCGACAAAGTACCCCATAATCAGTGGGTCCTACACTATCCATGGAGTGGGAGAACCTGCATCTCTGAACCATGAGAGCATTGCACTCTTCTAAATGGGAGAATCATAAGGTCTCCACCCATGACACAAGTGGACACTAATTAAAAGGTACGTATGTTATGTAGTGAGGTGCGCCGCACCCAAAAGGATTTGGTCAGAATCCATACAAACAAGATATTTGGAGGGCACACTCTAAAAAATGCATTAAAGATGGTGCAGCCATAAGACCGTACAGTAGAAGAAAATATTACAGCGCACACATGCAAAAAACTGAAAATTGTATACTTACCTTCCGTAATTTTCCTTTCCTGACGCATCCCATGGCAGCACACACATTGGGTTGTGACTCCGCCTCCACAACCTGATAGGACTGGTTAGCTATAAGTTTTGAAGAGGAGCCCACCGCTGCATTCTTAGTAACTATCACCTTAGAAGGGTGGGATTCCGTGTGCTGCCATGGGATGCATCAGGAAAGGAAAATTACGGAAGGTAAGTATACAATTTTCCGTTTTCCTGACGCATCATGGCAGCACACACAATGGGAAATAACTCGCTACGTGGGTGGGTGCTTTTAGAGCATTTTATTTACTCAGGTACAAGGTATAGAGGAGTTAGATTGAATGATTGATCTTCCGAACTCAACCGTGGTTAATTGAGCCGGATCTATTTTGTAGTGTGATATGAACGTGTTTTTAGAAGACCAAGTTGCTGCCTTGCAAATAGTTTCCGCTGACACTCTGCAGTACGCTGCCCAGGAGGTGGCCACTGCTCTGGTCGAGTGGGCTTTTAGACCATCCGGTATTGGGAGCAATTGTATACTGTACGTTCTCTTAATGATTTTAATCAACCAGGTCGCTATTGTTCTAGGGGAAGCTGCTTGCCCTTTTCTAGGGCCATGCGGAATGACTAGGAGGTTTTCAACCTTCCTGAATGGTTCAGTAGCTTCAAGATAGGCAACAATGGTAGACTTGACATCTAGGGGGTGTGGATGTCCTTCATTAGAGAGAAAAACTGGAAGATTGATTTCCGAGTTAAAGTGGAATGTAGACGTCACTTTGGGTATAAATCGTTCTGATGGTCTGAGAACAACTCCATCCAGGTAGAGAACTAGATGTGGTTCTTTAATTAATAGAGCGTGCATCTCCGAGACTCGTTTGGCAGACGTTATTGCGATCAGAAATGATAATTTGAGCGTCAGATCCCATAAGGATACTGATTGCAGGGGAAGAAATGGTTTTTTTGATAGAGCTTCTAACACGGTGGACAAATTCCAGGTTGGAAAGACTGTTTTTCTGGGCGGCCTTATCTTCATGCATGCCTTCAAGAACTGAACTATGAGCGGGTCTAGGGCCCATCTAGTTCCCATCATTGCGGACAGTGCCGAGACTTGTACTTTAAGAGTGCTCGCACCCAGGCCCTTTTCCAGGCCTAGCTGCAAGAATTCCAGGATATTATAGACTGAAGGAGATAACGGATCCCAAGAATGTTGCTGGGCAAATGCGGTAAATCTTTCCCAGATCCTGCTGTACGTGCCATTTGTTGATCTTTTTCTGGCCTGTTGCAGTGTGGCCACTACTCTGAGTGAGCATCCCTTATCAAGCAGCCTTTCCCTTTCAACCTCCATGCCGTTAGGTGTAAGCGTTCTGGTGCCGGGTGCAGGAATCGACCCTGAGAGAGTAACTCTGGGCTCAACGGGAGCGGAAGCGGCTCTTCTGTGTTCAGTTGTAACATAGTCGCGAACCAAGGCCTCCTTGGCCAGAAGGGCAGTACTGCTATGACCGTGGATGTCGAGTTCCTCAGCCTGGCCAGAAATCTGGCTATTAGGGGAATTGGAGGAAAAATGTATCCCAGGTGGAATTCCCATGGGTGGTGAAGGCAATCGATCCCTGCTACTGTTGGATAATTGTTCCTCGCTAAGAATTGAATACACTTGTTGTTCTCTGGGGTTGCTGCTAGATCTATGTCGGGCATCCCCCATTTGTGGGTGATGAGTAGGGATGAGCCGAACACCCCCCTGTTCGGTTCGCACCAGAACATGCGAACAGGAAAAAAGTTTGTTCGAACACGCAAACACCGTTAAAGCCTATGGGACACGAACATGAATAATCAAAAGTGCTAATTTTAAAGGCTTATATGCAAGTTATTGTCATTAAAAGTGTTTGGGGACCCGGGTCCTGCCCCAGGGGACATGGATCAATGCAAAAAAAAGTTTTAAAAACGGCCGTTTTTTCAGGAGCAGTGATTTTAATAATGCTTAAAGTCAAACAATAAAAGTGTAATATCCCTTTAAATTTCGTACCTGGGGGGTGTCTATAGTATGCCTGTAAAGGGGCGCATGTTTCCCGTGTTTAGAACAGTCTGACAGCAAAATGACATTTTGAAGAAAAAAAACACATTTAAAACTACCCGCGGCTATTGCATTGCCGACAATACACATAGAAGTTCATTGATAAAAACGGCATGGGAATTCCCCACAGGGCAACCCCGAACCAAAATTAAAAAAAAAATGATGTGGGAGTCCCCCTAAATTCCATACAAGGCCCTTCAGGTCTGGTATGGATATTAAGGGGAACCCCAGCCAAAATTTAAAAAAAAAAATGACGTGGGGTTTCCCCTAAATTCCATACCAGACCCTTATCCGAGCACGCAACCTGGCAGGCCGCAGGAAAAGAGGGGGGGACGAGAGTGCGCCCCCCCCCCTCCTGAACCGTACCAGGCCACATGCCCTCAACATTGGGAGGGTGCTTTGGGGTAGCCCCCCAAAACACCTTGTCCCCATGTTGATGAAGACAAGGGCCTCATCCCCACAACCCTGGCCGGTGGTTGTGGGGGTCTGCAGGCGGGGGGCTTATCGGAATCTGGAAGCCCCCTTTAACAAGGGGACCCCCAGATCCCGCCCCCCCCTGTGTGAAATGGTAAGGGGGTACTTACCCCTACCATTTCACTAAAAAACTGTCAAAAATGTTAAAAATGACAAGAGACAGTTTTTGACAATTCCTTTATTTAAATGCTTCTTCTTTCTTCCTTCATCTTCTTCTGGTTCTTCTGGCTCTTTTGGTTCTTCCTCCGGCGTTCTCGTCCAGCATCTCCTCCGCGGCGTCTTCTATCTTCTTCTCCTCGGGCCGCTCCACACCCATGGCATTGGGGGGGGAGGCTCCCGCTCTTCTCTTCATCTTCTTCATCTTCTTCTTCTTCTTCATCTCTTCTTCCTTCTTCATTTCTTCTCCGGGCCGCTCCGCAGCCATGCTGGCATGGAGGGAGGCTCCCGCTGTGTGACGGCGTCTCTTCGTCTGACGGTTCTTAAATAACGGGGGGCGGGGCCACCCGGTGACCCCGCCCCCCTCTGACGCACGGTGACTTGACGGGACTTCCCTGTGACGTCACGGGGAATGCCACAGGGAAGTCCGTCATGTCCCGTGCGTCAGAGGGGGGCCCCGCCCCCCGTTATTTAAGAACCGTCAGACGAAGAGACGCCGTCACACAGCGGGAGCCTCCCTCCATGCCAGCATGGCTGCGGAGCGGCCCGGAGAAGAAATGAAGAAGGAAGAAGAGATGAAGAAGAAGAAGAAGATGAAGAAGATGAAGAGAAGAGCGGGAGCCTCCCCCCCCAATGCCATGGGTGTGGAGCGGCCCGAGGAGAAGAAGATAGAAGACGCCGCGGAGGAGATGCTGGACGAGAACGCCGGAGGAAGAACCAAAAGAGCCAGAAGAACCAGAAGAAGATGAAGGAAGAAAGAAGAAGCATTTAAATAAAGGAATTGTCAAAAACTGTCTCTTGTCATTTTTAACATTTTTGACAGTTTTTTAGTGAAATGGTAGGGGTAAGTACCCCCTTACCATTTCACACAGGGGGGGGGGGCGGGATCTGGGGGTCCCCTTGTCAAAGGGGGCTTCCAGATTCCGATAAGCCCCCCGCCCGCAGACCCCCACAACCACCGGCCAGGGTTGTGGGGATGAGGCCCTTGTCTTCATCAACATGGGGACAAGGTGTTTTGGGGGGCTACCCCAAAGCACCCTCCCAATGTTGAGGGCATGTGGCCTGGTACGGTTCAGGAGGGGGGGGCGCACTCTCGTCCCCCCCTCTTTTCCTGCGGCCTGCCAGGTTGCGTGCTCGGATAAGGGTCTGGTATGGATTTTTGGGGGGACCCCACACCGGTTTTTTTTTTTTTGCGCGGGGTTCCCCTTAAAATCCATACCAGACCTGAAGGGTCTGGTATGGAATTTAGGGGGAACCCCACGTCATTTTTTTTTTAAATTTTGGCTGGGGTTCCCCTTAATATCCATACCAGACCTGAAGGGCCTTGTATGGAATTTAGGGGGACTCCCACATCATTTTTTTTTTATTATTTTGGTTCGGGGTTGCCCTGTGGGGAATTCCCATGCCGTTTTTATCAATGAACTTCTATGTGTATTGTCGGCAATGCAATAGCCGCGGGTAGTTTTAAATGTGTTTTTTTCTTCAAAATGTCATTTTGCTGTCAGACTGTTCTAAACACAGGAAACATGCGCCCCTTTACAGGCATACTATAGACACCCCCCAGGTACGAAATTTAAAGGAATATTACACTTTTATTGTTTGACTTTAAGCATTATTAAAATCACTGCTCCTGAAAAAACGTCCGTTTTTAAAACTTTTTTTTGCATTGATCCATGTCCCCTGGGGCAGGACCCAGGTCCCCAAACACTTTTTATGACAATAATGCCGCGTACACACGAGCGGACATTACGGCGGACTTTGCCCGGCGGACTGGATTTCGTCGGACAATTCGACGTGAGTGGGCTCCAGCGGACTTTGTTTTCTCAAAAGTTCGACGGAATTAGATTTGAAACTTGTTTTAAATTTATCCGTTGAAATCTAGTCCGGTCGAAAAGTCCGCCGTCTGTATGCTAGTTCGACGGACAAAAAGCCACGCTAGGGCAGCTATTGGCTACTGGCTATGAACTTCCTTGTTTTAGTCCGGTCGTACGTCATCACGTACGAATTCGACGGACTTTGGTGGATTGTGTGTAGGCAAGTCCGTTCATTCACAAAGTCCGTCGGAAAGTACGTCGAAAAGTCCGCCGGGCAAAGTCCGCCGTAATGTCCGCTCGTGTGTACGCGGCATTACTTGCATATAAGCCTTTAAAATTTGCACTTTTGATTTCTCCCATAGACTTTTAAAGGGTGTTCCGCGGCATTCGAATTTGCCGCGAACACCCCAAATTGTTCGCTATTCGGCGAACTTGCGAACAGCCAATGTTCGAGTAGAACATGAGTTCGACTCGAACTCGAAGCTCATCCCTAGTGATGAGAGCAAAGGCTTGGGAACTGAGAGACCACTCGTTGTTCGATACAAACTTCCTGCTCAGGTCGTCCGCTAGTTGGTTTTGTATACCCGGAACATAAATCGCCTTCAGATCCGTCAGGTAGATCTGAGCCCACTCGAGTATGGGACGCACTTCCTCCATGAGTGTTTTGCTCCTGGTACCTCCTTGTCTGTGGATGTAATTTACCGCTACTGTATTGTCTATACGTAAGAGAACACTTTTCCCTTCTAGGTATGGTCCGAATGCTAGAATAGCCTGCCAGGCGGCTCTGAGTTCCAGGACATTGGAGACTATGCCGTGTGGGCGGAAAGACCAACGTCCCTGTGCTCCGTGATGTTGGTAGTGTGCTCCCCATCCCTGAAGACTGGCATCCGTCGTGACCACTTCTGGTAGTGGAGGAACTATGGGACGACAGCGTGATAGGTTGCTGACCCGTGTCCACCACCATGCCGATCTTTTTACTGCCTGGCTGATGATTATTCTCTGCTTCATTGAGGACCCGTTCCATTGAGACAGGAATGCATTTTGAAAGACCCTTGAGTTCCACTGGGACCACTGGATCATTAGGAAGGTCGAGGACATGGAGCCCAGGATGCTCAGACACATTCTGGCAGGAAGATGTTCTGCCGCCAAAAGGTTCTTTATTTTGTGAATCAATGGGCCTATCTTCTCTTGAGGCAATCCGACCGTATTGGAACTGGTGTCCAATTCTGCGCCTAAGAAGACCATTCTTTGCGTTGGAACCAGACTGCTCTTTCCCCAATTTATTACCCAACCGAACTGTTGAAGTGTAGAAATTAGAACTGCTCGATGTTGGAGGGCAACTTGTTGGCTGTCGGCCAGGAGGATGATGTCGTCGAGATAGTGCAACACCCTTAGACCTTTTTCTCTTAGGAGAGCTATGATCGCGAGTAAGACTTTTGTATAGGTCCTGGGAGCCGTCGATATGCCAAATGGAAGGCTTTGGAACTGGAAATGCTGATGACCTATTGCAAAGCGTAGGTATTTCTGAAAGGTTTGGTGCACCGGAATATGAAGATAGGCGTCGGACAAATCGACCGAGAGCATCCAGTCCTTTGTCCCTATTGCTAGTAATATGGACTGGAGGCTCTCCATTTTGAAGGATTCGACTGAAATTGTTTCGTTCAGGTCTTTCAAGTCTAGCACTGGCCTCAAATCTCCCGTCTTTTTTGCTACTAGAAAAAGCGGAGAGTAGAATCCTAAACCTCTCTGTTCCTGAGGAACCTCTATGATTGCTTGTTTCTGCGATAGTTCTTGAATATAACTGGTCAGGATCTTTCGTTTTGGTAGAGAAGATGGTGTTCTGGTCAGTCTGAAGTGGTCTTTTGGAGGTTTGTGTTTGAATGACCATCTGTGACCCTCCTGGATGGTGGAAATCGCCCAGGCATCTCTTATTTGATTTTCCCAAGTCTGAGTAAATCGCCTCAACCTCGCTCCTACTATCGCGGGCTGGGCGTGCACGCCATCAAAATGACTTCTGCTGCTCTCCTGAATTGGGGATTTTAGGTTTTTGCACCCTCACAAAGGACGACTGGGGATTTCGCCAGTTTCGCTTGAATTCCCTTCCTGGTTTGTAAGATCTTGCCTCTCGGTATCTTTCTGGCAACTGGCGTCTAAACGGTGGATTTCTTTGTTTGGGCCTTCTATCGGAAGGGATGAGGCCAGACTTCCCTCCAGTAACCTTTGAAATCGCTGTGTCTAGTTTAGGGCTGAATAAGTTGGTGCCGTCGTAGGGAATCCTACACCAGGTCGACTAATGCCGCGTACACACGGTCCTACTTTTCGTCTACAAAAGTCCAACAGACGCTGATGGACTAAAGCTGGCTGGTAATCCGATCGTGTGTGGGCTTCTCCGGACTTTCAACTGACTTTTTTAGCCTCAAATCCGACGTACTTTAGATTTGAAACATGTTTTAAAACTTTACTTCGTAACTACGACGGACCCCGAAATCCGCTCGTCTGTGTGCTAGTCCGACGGACAAAAAGCCACGCTAGGGCACCTATTGGCTACTGGCTATGAACTTCCTTATTTTAGTCCGGTGTACGTCATCACGTACGAATCCGTTAGACTTTTGTGTGGTCGTGTGTAGGCAAGTCCGTTCGTTAGAAAGTAGGCCGCAAGTCCGCCGCAAGTCCACCGAAAGTCTGCCGGAAGTCTGTCGGACAGGCTGTCCGACTTTTGTAGACGAAAAGTACGACCGTGTGTACGCGGCATTAGAAGTCGCATCTGCGACCCATGGTTTTAACCAGAGTGCTCCCCTTGACATTACTGAAGCCAACATCGCCCTTGCTGAAGATCTTATGATATCCACGGCCGCTTCAGCCACGAAGTCTCCTGCTAGGCTAAGTTCTTGCATAGCTGATATGATTTTTTCCTGATCTGCTGCCTCTAGCAACAATTTCTCAATGTTGGCTGCCCAAAAGGTAATCGCTCTGCCGACCGCTGCCAGAGTGATCGCTGGTCTGCATGCTCCTCCTGCTGCTGAATAGGCTTTCTTAAGATCGAGGTCTATTTTTCGATCCATTACATCCCTAAAGGTAACGGCATCCTCGATCGGGAGAGTTACATGTCGCGCCAAACGCATTAGTGAGGAATCTACTACAGGAGCTGAAATTAGAGGGTTCACCATTGGTTCCCTTAATAGGTAGAGTTTTGCTATCCTGTTGTTCAGACTGTTTTTTTTATCTGGTTTCTGCCACTCATCCTTTATTAGCTCTTCTAGCTCTTCAATAAAAGGAAAGGTTTCAGGGTCTTTTTTCAGGTTAGGAAAATACTTTCTTAATTTGCGTGGTGCCTCTTTCTCCTCTTCCCAACCGATTGCCTCTTTTACAGATTTTGCGAAGGGATCTATAAGCGCAAAATCAAACGAAGTGGGCATTAGAATTTCTTCCTCTTCTGGGGAGTCTTCCTGAAGAGTATGGGAGGCTGACGGGGAGAGATCTTGCGGCGTATAAGAGGTTGAGGCCATTGAAGCCTGTCTGATGGATTCGTGGGCTGCCACTTGCATGATAGACTCTTTCACAGATGCTTTTATTATATTGGATGCTTCCCTTGCATCCGCTTCTTTTTTACGGGTTGCTTCATCCAAACAGACTTGGCAGACTAGCTTAGCAGGTAGTGCTACTGCTCCGCAAACCCAGCAGGCGTTTGCCGCAGGATGAGTGCGATGGTCATCGCGAGCTTGACGGGATGAAGTCTCATCTCTATGGTGGTGGGATGAGGTTCTTGACCGACTTCATCTGGACTGGGAATGTTTTGAAGGTGATCGGTCCTTGCGTTTGGAGTGCGTTGATCTTGATGATCTGCCAGAGCTATCAAAATAATATAGCATTAGTGGCAAGGCTCTCTTTTACTCCTCTTCACTACTTACCTAATGTCTGTCCCCCCTTACCTTGTAGCCCGTGGATGGTCTGCTGGAGCAGCGGCCTCCATAAAAAGGAGATAGAGTGTATCTGAAAGGAAAAAGTTTGTATGTGTTTTTTTTTTTTTTTAAAGACAGGAGGTGCCCAGAGAATAGAAATGCAGAGTTTTAGCAGAGAGGATGAGAGTTCCAGACTTACCAGTGTCAGGGATCAGAAAAACAAACACAAGGCAGCACTGTGGTGATGTTCTGGGGCTCACAGAGGCAAAATGACAGAATTCCTCCGTTTTTAAATATACCGCCGTCGCGGTGGCTCTGACGTCACGGCCGCGCATGCGCAGTGGCCATTTGCAGCGTCCGGCGCCATCTTGGAATCTGGCATGCCCTAACGCCGCCTATGTCAGATCCTGTGCGCCCAGGAGCCAGTGCTATGCATAGTAGGAAGACGCTGTGGGGCTACAGCGCCCAGCGCACCTGGAGCCCACATTACACAGATGTGTATAAAGAAATACAGCATGTCAGGAGAGGGCAGAGAAGGAAGGAAAGCTAGTACCTTGAGGCCGCTGCAGATGTCACCAAAAACCTCTTTAAGGTTTGTAAGGCACAGGTGGATTGTTTGTTTTTAACCCCTGAGACCACCAGAGTGGGGTTCCCTTGCATAAAGCTCTTTTAGAGACTGTACAGCCAGGGCTTCCAACTAGGAGAGGCTTGAACCTAGCTGGGGCGAAGCGGTAAGGGGTTCTTCAGCTTTTACCGGTCCAACCATCTAGGTGAGGAAAAAAAGGAGAATGCAGCGGTGGGCTCCTCTTCAAAACTTATAGCTAACCAGTCCTATCAGGTTGTGGAGGCGGAGTCACAACCCATTGTGTGTGCTGCCATGATGCGTCAGGAAAAACATTTACCTCAAGCAAGGCTAGTTTAAAACACCTAAGCATTTCTAGAAAAACATTTTCAAAAAATATGGGGATTTGGTCACACCATATTGCTATATGGTGCTAAGCCCACTTACTGCGACAAAGTACCCCATAATCAGTGGGTCCTACACTATCCATGGAGTGGGAGAACCTGCATCTCTGAACTATGAGAGCATTGCACTCTTCTAAATGGGAGAATCATAAGGTCTCCACCCATGACACAAGTGGACACTAATTAAAGGTACGTATGTTATGTAGTGAGGTGCTCCGCACCCAAAAGGATTTGGTCAGAATCCATACCAAATACAAACAAGATATTTGGTGGGCACACTCTAAAAAATGCATTAAAGATGGTGCAGCCATAAGACCGTACAGTAGAAGAAAATATTACAGCGCACACATGATCCCCAGAGCCTCGGGGGAGATGCCTGTCGAGAACTTGAGGTCCTGCAGGCTTCTCCCTGTCGCCAAATACCGCAGGGTAGCGACCAACCTCTGCTCCGGAGTGATGGCTTGCCTCATGCAGGTATCCTGCCTGTTGATATAGGGGGTCAGCGAAGCCAACAAACGGTGAAACACGGGGTCCGTCATCCTGAGAAAGTTCCTGAAATCATCAGGATTATTCTCACGGATCTCACGGAGCAAAGGCATATGAGAGAACTGGTCACGCTGAAGCAACCAATTCTTGGTCCATGAACTCCTCCCCACCCTGTTCATGGACTGGACTTGTGTCAAGGTCAGGACCTCAACACCAAGCCCCCGCACAGCACGAACTCTACGAGGAGTACGCATACGAAACATGGCTAGAAAACGGTCGGCTGCTCAGAACGAAGTAACAGAACGCACTGAAGAACAGCAAGGCCTGTGAAGAGCGACCTGAAAAACAGCAACGAGCGGGCAAAATCGCACAGAAAACTCCGATACGAACTGACTGCACGCACTGAAGAGCAGATACAAACCCACAAGCACAAACTGAACGGCAGAAAACGATCTGAAAGCCACGAGTCTGAAAAAGTGCGAATCGTCTCTCACCAAACTTTTACTAACACGAGATTAGCAAAAGGAGCCCAAAGGGTGCCGCGCTTGGTTCTGAACCGGCCTTTTCTAGTCTCGTCGTACGTGGTGTACGTGACCGCGTGGTTGGCGATCGGAAATTCCGACAACTTTGTGCGACCGTGTGTAGACAAAATAAGTTTGAGCCAACATCTGTCGGAAAAAATCCTAGGATTTTGTTGTCGGAATGTCCGAACAAAGTCCGACCGTGTGTACGCCCTATAATAGTAGTCAGAACTATTAGGATCACATATACTGTATAGCATACACTGAGCTAAGATTGTTATACTATATATTAATGACAAATGTGTGTACAAATAAGAAAAAACTGAATTTACCCTATGTAAATTGTTTTTCAACATATCTGAACAGACAAACATCAACTCTTGATTCAAATAATGTCTGACACAAACAATGGACATGGTGTATTTATTTTAATGATCAAATTTAACACAAGTGCAGATTTGTCTAAGGGAAAAAAGTAAATACACTCCTGCATTTACCACCAATTCAAATCTATGAAATTAGAATCCAAATTAGAACCTCCCTAGGGAGCATGCAGATGAAACCTGTCTTTTTTAAACCTCAGACATCCAGGGTTAGGTGTTCTCTTTGCTATTGACAAGTATGGTATAAACATGCCAAGATCAATAGAACTCTCCTAAAGCTGGTACACACTAAGAAAATCGGGCGAACGATCGTCTGGTTTTCCTCGATGTTTCATAGCAAGTCCGACCTGAGGATGGTAGTAATTGTATGAAAATTGTCGAATGACAATGACTTTTTTTTGTTTGACGTACAAAAATTATTATTGTTTGTTTCTGATCATGAACAGTTTTTTGTATCTGAATTTCTTGTACGAATACAGTACACATTAAACGAAAATTGTTAGCTCTGTTCATATACTAGAAAAGTTTTGGAGTTCGTCCCTTCTCAATTTTTTTTTTTTTTTAAACATAATTCTTTATTCAATGTTTTATCTTTTTTTCCAGTTGTATACAGAACATATGAACAATATAAAACAATGACAAGAAAAGGGATAAACCTATAATTAAAGTGGAGAGCAAATCTAGCTTTCCAACCTCACAATAAAGCAAATAAGCCTGCGGCATGTCATATTAGGTTCATACAATTAGGAATTTAGAGCCACAAAATATACCTAGTAATAAATATTACTACAATCATTAATCTGGATTGCACTCCTCCATATCGCTACATTAAGCGGGAGGGACAAAAAAGGAAAAGAAAAGAAAAGAAAAGAAAAAAAAAAACACAACATTAATTTAAATATCTTAACCACTTGACGACCGCCTCACGCCGATGTACGTCGGCAAAGTGGCACGGACAGGCAAAATCACGTACATGGTACGTGATTTGCCTTCCGCGGGTGGGGGGTCCGATCGGACCCCCCCCCGGTGCCCGAGGCGGTCGTCGTTTGTCCAGCGGCGATCGGTGGTGAGGGGGAGACCATCCGTTCGTGGCCCCCCCCTCGCAATCGCCGCCGGCCAATCGAATCATTCCTTTGCTGCTGTATGCTAAACAGCAGCAAAGGAAATTATGTCATCTCTCCTCGGCTCGGTAATTTCCGTTCCGGCCCGAGGAGAGAAGACATCAATGTGAGTGCACCAACACACACACACACAGTAGAACATGCCAGGCACACAAAACACCCCGATCCCCCCCCCCCGATCGCCCCCCCAATCACCCCCCCCCCCTGTCACAAACTGACACCAGCAGTTTTTTTTTTTTTTTTTTTCTGATTACTGCATAGTGTCAGTTTGTGACAGTTACAGTGTTGGGACAGTTACTGTTACCCCCCTTTAGGTCTAGGGTACCCCCCTAACCCCCCCTAATAAAGTTTTAACCCCTTGATCACCCCCTGTCACCAGTGTCACTAAGCGATCATTTTTCTGATCGCTGTATTAGTGTCGCTGGTGACGCTAGTTAGGGACATAAATATTTAGGTTCGCCGTCAGCGTTTTATAGCGTCAGGGACCCCCATATACTACCGAATAAATGTTTTAACCCCTTGATTGTCCCCTAGTTAACCCTTTCACCACTGATCACCGTATAACCGTTACGGTTGAGGCTGGTTAGTTTGTTTATTTTTTATAGTGTCAGGGCACCCGCCGTTTATTACCGAATAAAGGTTTAGCCCCCTGATCGCCCGGCGGTGATATGCGTCGCCCCAGGCAGCGTCAGATTAGCGCCAGTACCGCTAACACCCACGCACGCAGCATACACCTCCCTTAGTGGTATAGTATCTGAACGCATCAATATCTGATCCGATCAGATCTATACTAGCGTCCCCAGCAGTTTAGGGTTCCCAAAAACGCAGTGTTAGCGGAATCAGCCCAGATACCTGCTAGCACCTGCGTTTTGCCCCTCCGCCCGGCCCAGCCCAGCCCACCCAAGTGCAGTATCGATCGATCACTGACACTTACAAAACACTAAATGCATAACTGCAGCGTTCGCAGAGTCAGGCCTGATCCCTGCGATCGCTAACAGTTTTTTTGGTAGTATTTTGGTGAACTGGCAAGCACCAGCCCCAGGCAGCGTCAGGTTAGCGCCAGTACCGCTAACACCCACGCACGCACTGTACACCACCCTTAGTGGTATAGTATCTGAACGGATCAATATCTGATCCGATCAGATCTATACTAGCATCCCCAGCAGTTTAGGGTTCTCACAAATGCAGTGTTAGCGGGATCAGCCCAGATACCTGCTAGCACCTGCGTTTTGCCCCTCCGCCCGGCCCAGCCCAGCCCACCCAAGTGCAGTATCGATCGATCACTGTCACTTACAAAAGACTAAAACGCATAACTGCAGCGTTCGCAGAGTCAGGCCTGATCCCTGCGATCGCCAACAGATTTTTTGGTAGCGTTTTGGTGAACTGGCAAGCGCCAGCGGCCTAGTACACCCCGGTCGTAGTCAAACCAGCACTGCAGTAACACTTGGTGACGTGGCAAGTCCCATAAGTGCAGTTCAAGCTGGTGAGGTGGCAAGCACAAGTAGTGTCCCGCTGCCACCAAAAAGACAAACACAGGCCCGTCGTGCCCATAGTGCCCTTCCTACTGCATTCGCCAATCCTAATTGGGAACCCACCGCTTCTGCAGCGCCCGTACTCCCCCCATTCACATCCCCAACCAAATGCAGTCAGCTGCATGAGAGGCATTTTCTTTATGTCCTCCCGAATACCCCTACCCAGCGAACGCCCCCAAAAAAGATATTGTGTCTGCAGCTAGCGCGGATATAGGCGTGACACCCGCTATTATTGTCCCTCCTGTCCTGACAATCCTGGTCTTTGCATTGGTGAATGTTTTGAACGCTACCATGCACTAGTTGAGTATTAGCGTAGGGTACAGCATTGCACAGACTAGGCACACTTTCACAGGGTCTCCCAAGATGCCATCGCATTTTGAGAGACCCGAACCTGGAACCGGTTACAGTTATAAAAGTTAGTTACAAAAAAAGTGTAAAAAAAAAAAATATATATATATATATAAAATAAAAAAAAATAGTTGTCGTTTTATTGTTCTCTCTCTCTCTATTCTCTCTATTGTTCTGCTCTTTTTTACTGTATTCTATTCTGCAATGTTTTATTGTTATTATGTTTTATCATGTTTGTTTTTCAGGTATGCAATTTTTTATACTTTACCGTTTACTGTGCTTTATTGTTAACCATTTTTTTGTCTTCAGGTACGCCATTCACAAATTTGAGTGGTTATACCAGAATGATGCCTGCAGGTTTAGGTATCATCTTGGTATCATTCTTTTCAGCCAGCGGTCGGCTTTCATGTAAAAGCAATCCTAGCGGCTAATTAGCCTCTAGACTGCTTTTACAAGCCGTGGGAGGGAATCCCCCCCCCCACCGTCTTCCGTGTTTTTCTCTGGCTCTCCTGTCTCAACAGGGAACCTGAAAATGCAGCCGGTGATTCAGCCAGCTGACCATAGAGCTGATCAGAGACCAGAGTGGCTCCAAACATCTCTATGGCCTAAGAAACCGGAAGCTACGAGCATTTCATGACTTAGATTTCGCCGGATGTAAACAGCGCTATTGGGAAATTGGGGAAGCATTTTATCACACCGATCTTGGTGTGGTCAGATGCTTTGAGGGCAGAGGAGAGATCTAGGGTCTAATAGACCCCAATTTTTTCAAAAAAGGGTACCTATCACTACCTATTGCTATCATAGGGGATATTTACATTCCCCGAGATAACAATAAAAATGATTAAAAAAAATAAAAATGAAAGGAACAGTTTAAAAATAAGATAAAAAAGCAAAAAAATAATAAAGAAAAAAAAAAAAAAAAGCACCCCTGTCGCCCCCTGCTCTCGCACTAAGGCGAACGCAAGCAGCGGTCTGTCGTCAAACGTAAACAGCAATTGCACCATGCATGTGAGGTATCACCTCGAAGGTTAGATCGAGGGCAGTAATTTTTGCAGTAGACCTCCTCTGTAAATCTAAAGTGGTAACCTGTAAAGGCTTTTAAAGGCTTTTAAAAATGTATTTATTTTGTTGCCACTGCACGTTTGTGCGCAATTGTAAAGCATGTCATGTTTGGTATCCATGTACTCGGCCTAAGATCATCTTTTTTATTTCATCAAACATTTGGGCAATATAGTGTGTTTTAGTGCATTAAAATTTAAAAAAGTGTGTTTATTCCCCAAAAAATGCGTTTGAAAAATCGCTGCGCAAATACTGTGTGAAAAAAAAAAATGAAACACCCACCATTTTAATCTGTAGGGCATTTGCTTTAAAAAAATATATAATGTTTGGGGGTTCAAAGTAATTTTCTTGCAAAAAAAAAAACTTTTTCATGTAAACAATAAGTGTCAGAAAGGGCTTTGTCTTCAAGTGGTTAGAAGAGTGGGTGATGTGTGACATAAGCTTCTAAATGTTGTGCATAAAATGCCAGGACAGTTCAAAACCCCCCCAAATGACCCCATTTTGGAAAGTAGACACCCCAAGCTATTTGCTGAGAGGCATGTCGAGTCCATGAAATATTTTATATTGCGACACAAGTTGCGGGAAAGAGACAATTTTTTTTTTTTTTTGCACAAAATTGTCACTAAATGATATATTGCTCAAACATGCCATGGGAATATGTGAAATTACACCCCAAAATACATTCTGCTGCTTCTCCTGAGTACGGGGATACCACATGTGTGAGACTTTTTGGGAGCCTAGCCGCGTACGGAACCCCGAAAACCAAGCCCCGCCTTCAGGCTTTCTAAGGGCGTGAATTTTTGATTTCTCTCTTGACTGCTTATCACAGTTTCGGAGACCATGGAATGCCCAGGTGGCACAAACCCCCCCCAAATGACCCCATTTTGGAAAGTAGACACCCCAAGCTATTTGATGAGAGGTATAGTGAGTATTTTGCAGACCTCACTTTTTGTCACAAAGTTTTGAAAATTGAAAAAAGAAAAAAAAAAAAGTTTTTTCTTGTCTTTCTTCATTTTCAAAAACAAATGAGAGCTGCAAAATACTCACCATGCCTCTCAGCAAATAGCTTGGGGTATCTACTTTCCAAAATGGGGTCATTTGGGGGGGTTTTGTGCCACCTGGGTATTCCATGGCCTCCGAAACTGTGATAGGCAGTGAAGAGTGAAATCAAAAATTTTCACCCTTAGAAATCCTGAAGGCGGTGATTGGTTTTCGGGGTCCCGTACACGGCTAGGCTCCCAAAAAGTCCCACACATGTGGTATCCCCGTACTCAGGAGAAGTAGCTAAATGTATTTTGGGGTGCAATTCCACATATGCCCATGGCCTGTGTGAGCAATATATCATTTAGTGACAACTTTGTGCAAAAAAAAAAAAAAAAAATGTGTCACTTTCCCGCAACTTGTGTCAAAATATAAAATATTCCATGGACTCAATATGCCTCTCTGGAAATAGCTTGGGGTGTCTACTTTCCAAAATGGGGTCATTTGGGGGGGTTTTGTGCCACCTGGGCATTCCATGGCCTCCGAAACTGTGATAGGCAGTAAAGAGTGAAATCATAAATTTACGCCCTTAGAAATCCTGAAGGCGGTGATTGGATTTCGGGGCCCCGTACGCGGCTAGGCTCCCAAAAAGTCCCACACATGTGGTATCCCCATATTCAGGAGAAGCAGCATAATGTATTTTGGGGTGCAATTCCACATAGGCCCATGGCCTGTGTGAGCAATATATCATTTAGTGACAACTTTTTGTAAATATTTTTTTTTTTTGTCATTATTCAATCACTTGGGACAAAAAAAATAAATATTCAATGGGTTCAACATGCCTCTCAGCAATTTCCTTGGGGTGTCTACTTTCCAAAATGGGGTCATTTGGGGGGGTTTTGTACTGCCCTGCCATTTTAGCACCTCAAGAAATGACATAGGCAGTCATAAACTAAAAGCTGTGTAAATTACAGAAAATGTACCCTAGTTTGTAGACGCTATAACTTTTGCGCAAACCAATAAATATACGCTTATTGACATTTTTTTTACCAAAAACATGTGGCCGAATACATTTTGGCCTAAATGTATGACTAAAATTGAGTTTATTGGATTTTTTTTATAACAAAAAGTAGAAAATATCATTTTTTTTCAAAATTTTCGGTCTTTTTCCATTTATAGCGCAAAAAATAAAAACCGCAGAGGTGATCAAATACCATCAAAAGAAAGCTCTATTTGTGGGAAGAAAAGGACGCAAATTTCGTTTGGGTACAGCATTGCATGACCGCGCAATTAGCAGTTAAAGCGACGCAGTGCCAAATTGGAAAAAGACCTCTGGTCCTTAGGCAGCATAATGGTCCGGGGCTCAAGTGGTTAAGGACTTCTCAGCCTCTGCCCCCCCTTCGCCCCCCCCCAGACCATCTCATCTTACTTAGTGACTTAAACAGAGAGGCAGTCAACATACTGAGGTGTACAAGTAAAGGTCATCCATGGCCGCCAGGTTTCCCTACATTCCTCCTCTCTGCCATGGAATAAGGCTGTCGTATTTTCCATTGTCCTAATGTCATCTATTCCGGAAAACCAATGTTGCACTAGTGGTGTAATAGTAGATTTCCATAGGTCTGGGATGCATGCCCAGGCAGCGTTCAAAAGATGTGCTACTAATGACTTTTTTTATTTATGGAGGGGTATCACATTTAGGTGTAGGAGATATCCCAGAGGGTCCGAACCAAGGTCAACTCATCTCAGTTGTTTAATCCAGTTTACCGCTTCCTTCCAAAACGGTATAATTGAAGGGCATGCCCAGAAAATATGAAATAATGTCCCGGGCTCTTTCTTGCACCACCAACATAGGTTAGAGGTTTGCGGGTAAAGTTTATTAAGTAGGGCCGGAACCCTGTACCACCTGACCAGCAGCTTATACCCCTGTTCTTGAAAATGACTTGCTATCGAAGACTTATGGGCCAGTGAAATAATCCTTTTAATATGCATGCTTGTGAAGGAAATTTGAAGGTCTTCCTCCCAGCGGCGTATATACGAAGGGACGTGGCCTTCAGGAGGCTCAATGATCGGTTTATAGAAAAATAACAGCGAATGTGGTATATATTCCCCTGCCGCACATAGATGCTCAAAGGGTGTCAGTGGCCTAACATGAAGTTCCGCATCTGGTAAAGACCTTAAATAATGTGCTAATTGAAAGATTGTCCAGGGGGTCAAGGGGGGCTGTGAAAGGTTGGATAGATCTTGCATAGACATCCATCCCTGCAAAGTAGCAAAATGCATAGTCTAGTCATGCTAAGTCCTATTAAGCCCCGGAGCTGTTTATTATCAAGTCCAGACGTGAAGTCTGGGTTCTGAAGCACTGGTGTTAAAGGTGATTGATTGGGAGAAAGGCCCTTTGTTGAGAGTGTTTGAATAAGGACTTCAGTTGTAGCCTCAATCGTAGGGTGCCTCTTCAATTCCCGAAAGTATTTATGGGCAACCCAGGAAAGCACAGATAAAATCATCGGTGAGGCTTGTCGTCATACTTGTACCCAGGGTTTGGTCTGCGGGGAACTACACCATGACACCACTCTAGACAGGTGTAAGGCTCGATAATATGAGATCAAGTTGGGTAGACCCATTCCCCCTGGGATTTGGGGAGCACTAACAGGGAGTAACGGAGTCTAGCATTTTTATTGCTCCAAATTTTATTAACAATGTCATACACAAACTTAAAAAGGCTTGAAGTAGTTTAATAGGTATCGCTTGCATTAGGTATAAAATCTATGGGAGCAATGTCATCTTAAATGCGTTACACCTCCCAAACCACTTAAGGGTAAGTGTTTGCCACAGTTGGAGATGTGATCGCATTTTAGATAATAATGGACAAAAATTAATCTCATATAATGAGGCAGTGTCCGGGGTTAATTTAACCCCCAGATATTTCAAAAAAGACTGAACCCATTTAAACTGATAGAGGCCTTGTAGTTTTACAATACGCTCCGTGGGGAGAAGAATACTCATCGCTTCACGTTTAACATTGTTTATAGAAAAATTGGAAAGATCCTTATACTGAGCAAAACACTGAAATAGACGAGGTAGTGAAGCCTCTGGATCAGAGAGAAAAAATAAGAGATCATCTGCATATGCAGCGATTTTATGCTCCATGCTTGAGACCTGTATTTCACTGATCAAAGGGTCTAATCTAACTTTGCAGATAAAGGATTCTAGAGTTAACACAAAAATTAATGGGGAAAGAGCGCAGCCCTGTCTTGTCCCATTGGACAAAGAAAAATACTCTCATCGGACCCCATTCACCAGCACAGCGGCTGTGGGGCCAGTGTATAATGCATGGATCCAGGACTGCATTCATGACCCCAAGCCAATATGTCTGAGGGTAAGTCTTAAGAACTGCCAGTCCACCCGATCAAAGGCCTTTTCGACGCCTGTTGATAGGAGCAAAAAAGGTCTTCTTCGATTGGGCGAAGTGGATCAGATCTATTGCCCTTACAATATTGTCCCTGGCCTCTCTCTGAGGGATAAAGCCTGCCTGGTCTGCATGAATGAGATGGGGAATATATGGCAGTAGCCTATTCGCTAGGATTTTAGAAAATAATTTTAAATCAGCATTTAAGAGTGCCATGAGGCGGTAATTCCCACATTGGGTATGGTCTTTGTCCTGCTTAGGGATGACCATAATATGAGCCCTCAGAGCGTCATCTGTTAGCTTACAGTTAGCTGAAATAGAGTTATAGGTACGTAAGAAGTATGGAGAGAGAACATCTTGAAAAGTTTTATAGTAAGCAAGATTTAGCCCATCTGGGCTGGGGGCCTTCCCTAATTTAGAGGATTCTATTGCCCTAGCCAATTCTTTCTCTGTTATAGGTGCTTCCATTCCCTCTGTTACCTCTGACGAGAGAGAGGGCATACCTGAAGATATCAAATAAGTAGATATCAAATCTGCCCGATATACACCTTGCTGGATTTGTGTGTTAAGAAGGTTATAAAGCTTCCGATAGAATTTTTGAAATTCTTGAGTTATAGATTCTGGGTCTGACAATTTGGTGCCTAATTCAGATGTAATTTGAGTAAAATGGGGTTTCGTTTGTGACCCTTTCAGTACCCTAGCTAGGAGAACCCCTGGTTTATTTCCATATTCATAGATAGACTGTTTATGTCGGCATAGTTTTCCCTTCACTTCAGTATTTACGATTTGATTATACTGCTGAGGTAATGAGTAATTCTTTCTGTGTCTGTAAAGCGAGTGTTTTTTTATGTATAGCCTCAAGTTTAGGGATCCTCAGAAATAACAATGCAGTTTCCGACCGCCTCAGTTTCTTTATCCTCGCTCCATGTTTAAGGAATATTCCTCTTATAACGCATTCATGTGCCTCCCACAATACTGTGGGAGGCATATTAGGTTGATCATTCTGACTAAAATATTCTTCTAAACCCTGAAGGACCCAGCTCATAGTGATAGGGTCTTTTAACAGTGTATCATTGAGCCTCCACGACCAGTTCCCTGTAGCTACTGTGTTTAAGTCTATGTCCATTTGAACCGGTCCATGGTTGGCAAGCAAAATTGGTTCAATCGAAGTGACTCGAACCCTGTCCAGCACTTTCTGAGCGATTTAATAGATAGTCGATTCTTGAATATGTTGAATGTACTGGGGAGAAAAAAGTATAATCTCTAACATTGGGGTGTTGTAGATGCCATACATCTACCAATTGCAAAAGATTTAATTCTACCTTCAGTTGCTTTAACTAAGAGAATGATAAATGAGATACCCCCTTTGAAACATCTAGAAGTGGACCATATGCAAAATTAAACTCCCCTCCCTACGATCAGTACCCCATCGTTATGCTCTAAAATCAGGGGGGTCAGTGACCTTAAGAACAGCAACTGATTCAAATTTGCAAGATACACATTGACCATAGTAACCCGGGTAGCCCCAATTGCGCCCTTGACAATCACAAATCTACCTTGCTCATCTGCCATGTATGTGCCTGGCGACCATGGAACAGAACTTGCTATGAGATTACCGACTCCCTTAGCTTTAGAAATCGGTGATGAACTATGATATACCACTGGATATACTTTGTTAGTCAGTTTTGGAATTTTCCTGGCCTGAAAATGTGTTTCTTGATGAAAAACTATCTGACTTCGGATTTTGGTCAAATCTCTCAATAACCTGGACCTTTTTTCCGGGACATTAAGGCCTCTCCCATTAAGGGTAATTAACCTCACCGGGGAGGTCAATTGTGCCCCGGGATGGTCAGATGCCATGACTCCCCCCCCCCCCAAAAAAAAAGGGGGGGTGAGGACAGCGAAGGGAAGAGGGGGGTAGAGAAGGTGAAGAGACCTCTGAAACAACACAAACAAAAAAAAGAAAAGGGGAAAAGACCTCAACTCTCCCAACCTAGCCCAATGGGACTGGGATATACCTATTTGGGGGTGTGCCCTTGCCCGGCAGTGCTGCCGATATCACTAAAAAAAAAAAAGAGAAAAAAAAACCTGTACTATAAAGAGTCCTCCTCCGAGGGTGTTCATAATACAATACTCACTTCTCCAGGCCTGTTAATAGAAACCAAAAGCCTAGCTAGATTAAGGAGTCTATTTAATGAAACACCATGCCCACCATGATATAGGGCATGCACAAAAGAAAAGAAAAAAAAAACCCCCAGCGAAACTCAAACTGGAAATTCAGGTAAAATCTAACCAATTAAGGCCTCTTTTTAGGGAATTTTTGTTTGTAAAGTCTGAATCGGATGCTGAAAGTTGTGTACACACAATACGAAAATTGAACGATTGTTCCTCTTACAGAATTTTTCTTCTGATTTAATGGCCCTCAGAAAGAAAAGTTGTGGTCATGAAAAGATAACTAAATGATTTGTAATCAATCATTCCATTGTAAGAAAAATAATCCTAAGAAAGCAGAGTCAATTTTAAACAACTGCTAATTTGTCCAGGACTGACTGGCCTCACAAATACAACACAAGAACCGAACATGTGATGCTAAAGAAAGTCTTCAAAAAAACCCAAAATTCTATTGTGGGTAATCAGGTAACTTTTTAAAAAGTTTGGGTCAAAGTGCATGCATCTACAGTCAGATGACCATCAACCTGCATGAGAGGTGTGTTATGCCCCGTACACACGGTCGGATTTTCCGATGGACAATGTCCGATCGGAGCGTGTTGGTCGGAAATTCCGACCGTGTGTGGGCTCCATCGGACATTTTCCATCGGATTTTCCGACACACAAAGTTGGACAGCAGGAGATAAAATTTTCCGACAACAAAATCCGATCGCGTCAATTCCGACCGTGTGTGGCCTGTTCCGACGCACAAAGTGCCACGCATGCTCAGAAGAAATTCCGACACGGGACAGCTCGTTCATGTAAACTTAGCGTTCGCAATGGATACAGCACTTTCGTCACGCTGCAATGTTCAAAATGGTTTAATACAGCGCACTCTCTTCTTCTTTATAATGTGACAAGAATATAGTAGTTTTGCTGCTCATATTCACACACACTTCTCACAAACTTATTTCGTTACTATTTATCGGGATTCCCTCAATATATTTTGATTTCTCACATCTGACAACAAAATTTTTATTTTTTTTTGAACTTTAATGTAGATTCTTTTTTGTGTTTCTCTTTTTTTTATTATTTTTTTTTGGTGATTTTGATTTGTATTCCCGAAAATGTTTGTGTGTTTTTTGTGACAAGTTCCCACAACACCATTGATATGTTGTTCTATTTAATCTGTAGGAGATTGTTTGGTGTTGTTGTTCCTTGTTAATTTCACATTTTATGTTTTTAGAAATGTACCTGAATCCTCACCAACAAACTGTCCTTTTTGGATGAAAACACACACAGGAGAGTAGAATTTACCCAAAAATTTTTTATTAAGGGCTCACAACTAAACAAAGAGGGAGGCAACGCTGGAGAAACTGCAGAAATTGGCGAAGCCTGGGACCCCCAGGGCAGACATCAACTATTTAAAAGCAAAATTGGTGGCCTGAGGAGTCCATATCTTAGGGAGGGCAGTCTGGTCCAGAAGTCCCAGAGATCCGGAAAGCAGCAGATGACATCTGTGTCCCCAGGCTGTGGTCATACGAGAGACTGCAGATTCTGTCAGACCAGACTGAACCCAGGGCAATCACTCTTTGGTCTTCTTTCCACGCTTCCTTCCAGGCTTTGGCTGTGGTGGTGGAGTTGTGGCAGCAGGAGGAGGAGGAGGAGGAGGAGGATCGTCCCTCTCCATGACATCCGTCTTGGGTGTCAGTTCCCCACTCTCCCCCTTACGAAGCACTTTATAAAGCAGGTCCTCACAGAGCCTGCGTTGGCCCTCCTGCATGCCCTGCAATTTTGTGGCAGCCATGCAGGCAAAGGCCTCTTCAGGACTGGGGAAGGCTCGGAGGACGCCGAAGCCTCCTGGATCAGCCTGTATGCTGAATCCTGCACAGGACTGGGAGTGGCCTTCCTGGCCCTTTTATATGGCAGGCGGAGGGGAGGGACCTGAGACTCAGTCAGGCTGCGACTTGTCCCAGGCTTCTCCTGACTGCCACTTAGCCCCGCCTCCTCCTGGCTGGTACTAATCCCCGCCTCCTCCTGACTGCCACATTCCACAGCCTCCTCCTGGCTGAGGTCTTCCTGTGTATGAAAAAGGGACATAGTTTTAGTTTTTTATTCATCAATCACACACAATTTTCACCTCCTGACTGCTGCAAATTGAATGTTCACAAATATAACAGACTATCCTTCTGAGCCCAGCATTTTTCATTCTTGTCCCAATTTTGGGTGCCCACTACTGTCTATTGATATGTAAAACACTTTTTTTAATCAGCAATTAGTGATCAATAATAACATCTAGTAAACATCATTTCTTTATTGCCCAGAAATCAGTAGAAGAATGTTATACCTGACTCCAGCTGGGCTCCTCCACTTCTTCCTGGCTGGAAGGCCCAGGTTGGACATCGGAAGCCTCAGCTTGGGTGGAAGGAAGCGTGGAAGGAAGAGTAGAGAGGGATTCCCTGACCTCAGTGTGGTCTGACAGAAATCGCAGTCTCTCATAGTACCACAGCCTGGGGACATAAACGTCATCTGCTGCAGCTCCGGACCTCTGGGAATCCGTGACCTTCTTGCGCTCCCTAAGATAAGTGCTCCTCAGGTTACCAATTTTAGCTTTCAAATAAGGGATGGTTGCTGTGGGGACCACCGGCGTCACCAACTCCAGCAGTTTCTCCAGCGCTGCCTGCCTCTTCTGTTTGTGATTATAGTGGGGGTGTCTCACTTGCCACAGACAGGGCAGCTCCCTGTACTTGTCTATGAACAGGGGCAGGAAATTGTGGTCGTTGAACCCATCCATTTTCTCTGCAAGACACAACACAAGACAAACCCTAATGTCAGGCAAAACTCCCCTAATCTTGTTACAATATAGGCTTCCATTTCGAAGCAGTATAGGCCCAAGTTTAGATCCTACCTTCGTTAGCACGATCGGCGTCTCCGATGCTCCTTCCTCCGCTCACAGATCGTACGTAAGACGCGCGCGTTACGATTTATACACACTGCACATGTGTATAACTCCGCCCGCCCCTGGCGTTCTTTCTAGTCTATTCCCCGCCCCTTTTCGTTCGGCGCAGTGGAGGAAGAGCACATGGCGGATAGACAGCAGGATCGTGCTAATTACACCAACGAGGAGGAGGGGGAGGAAAGACCGGAGCCTGAAACGTCCCGATCCAGAAGGAGATTGAAGGACTCAAATATGTCCTTTGGGGAGATGTTGGAGATGGTGGACATCCTGAAGAAGGCCGACTATGATGGAAAGTATGGGCCTTACCCCAACCACAATGTCCGAAAGGCCAAGATCATGGCGAAAGTGGTCAGGAGTCTGCACCGGAAATTCGGGGTACGACGATCGAAAGATCAGCTCAGGAAGCGGTGGTCGGACCTGAAATTACGAGAACATGAGCAGTACAGAAAGATCTGGAGAGTGCTGCAAAAAAGTAAGTAGTTGTGCTGTGTTCCTATTGTTCTTGTGTTTATTACGTTCGTGCTGCTCCATGTGCTTTTGGAACTGTTGTACAGTTTAAAATGGCAACTTTCGTGTTCATGGGCACATTATTCGTTCGGATCACACATTGTTATTTCGGACGAAAAAATACCATTGTTTAGGCCATATGCATTTGGCCACCATTTTGACGCCCTATACTTGTCTTCAAAGAATTGAGTTGTGTAGATGGCTTTGTTACTAGAATGAAATGCAAACTAGATTCTGTGTAAGGAGAGGACACTCAGCAGCAGTTTTCACATCTGGACACTGGAGCACTAGTGTGGGACACAAGAACACCATTTTTATTAGGGGGGCCACACAGGTGCTCCAGTGTATACTATAGGGGTGACTCCATCTGTGAAGCTTGTACCAAACAGGTAAAGTATTGCAGGTTGACAAAGGACACTAAAAAAGCACCATCTTGGCACTCGGCTAAAATAGATCATTGTACCCCACTTCCAAACAATGTTTCATCTTTATAGTTCTGACATTAAATATCTGTGTGCTAATTATACCATTTTTGTTTTACATAGGGGAGAAAAGACTCGGAGGACACCCCTCATCCGAGGAGACCAGAGCCCCCCCCCCTCTGGAAGAAGGGGAAATCCCCCCAACACAAGATGAGCAGGAGGATGAAGACGTGGTGGAAATAGTCACCACAACAGGTAAGTGTCTGCGACCACAGGCTCAGATAAGAGATGGATTGCGGCATTTTTTGGAAACCTAATTTATTTTTGGGTTCCTCTCTTTTTAGGTGATCGTGAGGTTGTGGATCCAGATCCTTTCACATCTGAAAGTGCCCAGATCCTGATCGGGGAGATCATGGGGTGTAATTTACAATTGGAAAACATCAATCAAAACATCAATGATGTTATTCCAAAATATAAAAACATCATTGATGTTTTGGGGCGAGTTTAAAGCCCCTCCAAATCACTTTCTTCTTTTGTGTGCTACAATGTGCGAAATGTTTTTGTGATTTTTCCCAAAGCCAAATTTGGAGGATGCACACAGTGTGTCAACATGTGCTATCTGCCATCACAGGAGATCAATGGACGCGTTTTGGGGGTGCAACACCTTCCTCAATAATAAAGTAGCGGTGAGGAAGGGCTTTCTCCCCCAAAACACGTCCCTTGATCCCCCGTGATGGCAGATAGCACATGTTGACATTGTGAAATTTGTGTGCATCTTCCAAATTTGGCTTTTCCTGGGGTGATTTCCCCCCATCTGAACGCAATATCAAACACAGTTCCTAAATACTCATGTCTGATATTGCCTTCCAGTTCTACCAAATGTGAACTTTGTAAGATCAAGATTTGTGTCTTTCTTGTGGGTTTTACACAGGCCTGTTTTCTATAAAATGCACATTTTGATTTTGGATAATGACACCACAAAAATTGTTATACAACAAACATGTCGGTTTGTCAGAAAAACCTTTGGTAAATGCACATGTGATTGTGCAGGTATTAAAAAGATTGTTCATCAAGAATGTGTGGATTATTGTCTCAACGCTACAACATTTTTGGGGTGATCTAATTGTTGTTTTATGAGAAAATGGGGGTTATTTCCTAAGGGGAAATCCACTTTGCACTACAAGTGCAGGTTCAGTGCAGTTGCAAGTGCACTTGTAGTGAAAAGTGTCTTTGCATTTAGTAAATAACAGCCAACAGTGCTTTGTAAGGTTACACAATCACGACATTTTATGCACTCCACACATTTCTGTCAGGGTCAGATAAAACAAACACAAGCAGTAAATGTCCACAAAGAAGAGCCTGGGGGGAGATGCTTGTTGAGAACTTGAGGTCCTGCAGGCTTCTCCCTGTGGCCAAATACCGCAAGGTAGCGACCAACCTCTGCTCCGGAGTGATGGCTTGCCTCATGCAGGTATCCTGCCTGCTAATATAGGGGGTCAGCGAAGCCAACAGACGGTGAAACACGGGGTCCGTCACCCTGAGAAAGTTCCTGAAATCATCAGGATTATTCTCACGGATCTCACGGAGCAAAGGCATATGAGAGAACTGGTGACGCTGAAGCAACCAATTCTTGGTCCATGAACTCCTCCCCACCCTGTTCATGGACTGGACTTGTGTCAAGGTCAGGACCCCAGCACCAAGCCCCCGCACAGCACGAACTGTACGAGGAGTACGCATACGAAACATGGCTAGAAAACGGTCGCCTGCTCAGAACGAAGTAACAGAACGCACTGAAGAACAGCAAGGCCTGTGAAGAGCGACCTGAAAAACAGCAACGAGCAGACAAGATCGCACAGAAAACTCCAATACGAACTGACTGCACGCACTGAAGAGCAGATACAAACCCACAAGCACAAACTGAACGGCAGAAAACGATCTGAAAGCCACGAGTCTGAAAAAGCGCGAATCGTCTCTCACCAAACTTTTACTAACACGAGATTAGCAAAAGGAGCCCAAAGGGTGCTGCGCTTGGTTCTGAACTGGCCTTTTCTAGTCTCGTCGTACGTGCTTGACGTCACCGCGTTCTTGGCGATCGGAAATTCCGACAACTTTGTGCGACCGTGTGTAGGCAAAACAAGTTTGAGCCAACATCCGTAGGAAAAAATCCTAGGATTTTGTTGTCAGAATGTCCGAACAAAGTCCGACCGTGTGTACGGGGCATTAGGAAAAAACATTTGCTTTCCAAAAAAAACAACAAAAACATTACAGCAATATTAAAGTTTGGTCACAATAACAGTAGACATGCTTGCTCCAAACCAAATACAGTTTTCAGGAGATGAGCCTCATAACAACCGTGAAGCATGGTGGTGGAAATGCTTTGATGCTTCAGGGCCTGGGCAGCTCTCAGTCATCAAGCCAGCTACAGATTAAAGTGTTCTTGAAGAAAATGTGAAACCATCTGTCTATAAAATAAACTGGAAATTAGTCCCTCAAAACACAATAAGGATTTTAAGCACACTAGCAAATCCCTAAAGGCTAGAAAAGAAGCAATAGAAGATTACAGGCTTCCCTAGTTAAAGTGGGGTTCCACCCAAAAAAACAAAAATACCTGAAAAATTCTAAAAAAAAAAAAAAAAAAAACATTTGGATATATATATATTTTTTTACTTACCTCTAAATGCCTGTTGCTAGGTGGTCCCTCGTAGTCTGCCTCTTCCTTTGCCTGGGCTGGTGACATCACTTCCCCCTCGGCACAGGAAGGGCTCGGCTCTGTTCCCTCCCTCCTGTCAATCATCTGGGACCCATTACAGGTCCCAGGTGATTGAGCGGCCAATCACGGCGCGCTGCGCCGCTCGCGCATGCGCAGTGGGTGCTAGGCTGTGAAGCCACAGCCCGGCGCCCACAGTTGAAATGCCGGCGCCGACAAGCGGAGGGGGGGGACGAGCGGGGCTTCGATCCCCCGCATCGCTGGACCCAGGGACAGGTAAGTGTCCACTTAAAAGTCAGCAGCTGCAGTATTTGTAGCTGCTGACTTTTATTTTTTTAATGGACCCCCTGGGTGGAACTCCTCTTTAAGGTCCTGATTTGATTTACAAATATTCAACGTTTATCTGTAGGCACTGTTTGAGTTAAAATCGAATGCTTGTCTATTCAAATATGTCAAGCAAGTCAACAATTTCTATGGGGAACAGTTACTTTTTTACATGATTGTATATTTGCAACAACAACAAAAAAAATCAAATACACCTATAAACTGACTGTAAACAACAAATCTAGCCTAAACCCCTGCAGGTTGTTCTATTAAGACTCATTTTTTTATATCCTGTACAACATGAAACAGTGTTGCAGAAATATAAATTGACAGAAAACGGACTGTCATTGAAGGCACACTCCCCAGATCTGCCAAAGGATATTTAAATAAATCCTAAGAAAATTAACATAGAAGGATTTCATCTTGACAACAGTTAAGGAGCTACCTGGGAAATAATGGCTTGTTTCGAAGACCAAGCGATTGCAGAAATGTTGGATGTCAAACTACCGATTTTCTATTATGCCAGGAGATAAATCTGTAATGCCAACAGGGTATAAATGTGACATGCAAAAAAAAGCTCAATACAGCTCCCCAAAGTATTTAGTGTTCATGCATGAGGCCAGGATGGTATCTGCAATAACTGCAAGCCCATTAATCTGCATGCATTTTGCTGGCACACCGGTCACCCACTATTCTGAACTCCACTGTCTTATTTAACAGCATGCTGGAAAATATTTGTTCTCATTTGTTTCACTATCATTTCCTGTTTCAAGCTGCATTACTATAACCTGCAAAGAAAGCAAGCTTCAAGTCTGTTCCGTTTGCTTTAATATTGTAATGAAAATTGTGCTCATTATGTCATCTGTCATTAAATTCATTCATTAAAGATGACTAAACTAGGGTCAAGATGTAACATGCAGTGAAACTGAATATATTATTCAACACAGCCCCAGAAATACTATTTGGACTGTTTGGAGGTCAGATAATGGCAAGATCCACCTGTCATTTCTCACAAGGGTATTTGGCCTCTGATAGACCCCTTTAATCCTTTTCTACAAATTTAGGTTACAAAAGGTATAGTAACCAAATAAAAGAATAATGCCCCGTACACACGGTCGGATTTTCCGACGGAAAATGTGTGATAGGACCTTGTTGTCGGAAATTCCGACCGTAGGCTCCATCACACATTTTCCATCGGATTTTCCGACACACAAAGTTTGAGAGCAGGCTATAAAATTTTCCGACAACAAAATCCGTTGTCGGAATTTCCAATCGTGTGTACACAAATCCGACAGACAAAGTGCCACGCATGCTCAGAATAAATAAAGAGATGAAAGCTATTGGCCACTGCCCCGTTTATAGTCCCGACGTACGTGTTTTACGTCACCGCGTTCAGAATGATCAGATTTTCCGACAACTTTGTGTGACCGTGTGTATGCAAGACAAGTTTGAGCCAACATCCGTCGGAAAAAATCCTAGGATTTTGTTGTCGGAATGTCCGAACAAAGTCCGACCGTGTGTACGGGGCATAAGACTGCACTGAAGCTTTTGTCAAGCCAAAGCTCAGGGAAGAGCCCACTATGCATATGTTAAACATCCTGCTAATGGTAGAAAACAAAGGCCATGGCAAAATTTTGGTGGACAAAGGTGTGGTCACTTACATTACAGCATATAAAGCGCATGCGACTAAGATGACTGGTTAGCAGCAGTTTTCAAGCAGACCAGTAGACCTGGCTGCTTACAGACCAGGTGGAGGTGGAAGAAGAATTAAATCCAAAAACAAAAAATACATATATTGCAGCTTCCCAAACCTTAGTTGTTGTGACTGCATTCGTTTTCTTTTCTTTCACCCGGTGAACCAGCCAGTAACACACTTCATGTCTTTGGGTGTCTTCATTCTGGTTGAAGTAATAAAGCAAACACATTTGGACAGCAGCATTTTCAGTCTGGGGGGAGCATAATGTTAAAGCAGAGCTCCACCCAAAAGGGGAAGTTCCACTTTAAGTACTCCTCCTCCTCTTCCCTGCCATTTTTGGCATGTAATTTTCTTTGACAGATACCCACTCCCATTTTCACACAGATCACCTAGGCAAAGTTCTCCTCTCCTCCTCCCTCCCTGCAGTCATCTGGGACACGTCACAGGTCCAGATGACTGCCGGACCATTCAGGAAACGCAGCATGACTCGCGCATGCGCAGTGCACACCCGCCTGTTAAGAAGCCGCAAGCTGTCACAGCCAGGTGCCCACAGTTGAAATGCGGGGGGAGGGAAGAGGAAGAGAAGCAATGGCTCTTATGAGCACATTGCTGGACAGTGGGACAGGTGAGTGTGTGTTTATTAAAAGTCAGCAGCTACACTTTTTGTAGCTGCTGACTTTTAATAAACATAGAAATGATTGGAGCTCTTCTTTAACCACTTGACGACCGCCTCACGCCGATGTACGTCGGCAAGGTGGCACGGACAGGCAAAATCACGTACATGGTACGTGATTTGCCTTCCGCGGGTGGGGGGTCCGATCGGACCCCCCCCGGTGCCCGAGGCGGTCGTCTTTTGTCCAGCGGCGATCGGTGGTGAGGGGGAGACCATCCGTTCGGGGCCCCCCCCTCGCGATCGCCGCCGGCCAATCGAATCATTCCTTTGCTGCTGTATGCTAAACAGCAGCAAAGGAAATGATGTCATCTCTCCTCGGCTCGGTAATTTCCGTTCCGGCCCGAGGAGAGAAGACATCAATGTGAGTGCACCAACACACACACACACAGTAGAACATGCCAGGCACACAAAACACCCCGATCCCCCCCCCCCCGATCGCCCCCCAATCACCCCCCCCCTGTCACAAACTGACACCAGCAGTTTTTTTTTTTTTTCTGATTACTGCATAGTGTCAGTTTGTGACAGTTACAGTGTTGGGACAGTTACTGTTACCCCCCTTTAGGTCTAGGGTACCCCCCTAACCCCCCCTAATAAAGTTTTAACCCCTTGATCACCCCCTGTCACCAGTGTCACTAAGCGATCATTTTTCTGATCGCTGTATTAGTGTCGCTGGTGACGCTAGTTAGGGACGTAAATATTTAGGTTCGCCGTCAGCGTTTTATAGCGTCAGGGACCCCCATATACTACCGAATAAATGTTTTAACCCCTTGATTGCCCCCTAGTTAACCCTTTCACCACTGATCACCGTATAACCGTTACGGGTGATGCTGGTTAGTTTGTTTATTTTTTATAGTGTCAGGGCACCCGCCGTTTATTACCGAATAAAGGTTTAGCCCCCTGATCGCCCGGCGGTGATATGCGTCGCCCCAGGCAGCGTCAGATTAGCGCCAGTACCGCTAACACCCACGCACGCAGCATACACCTCCCTTAGTGGTATAGTATCTGAACGCATCAATATCTGATCCGATCAGATCTATACTAGCGTCCCCAGCAGTTTAGGGTTCCCAAAAACGCAGTGTTAGCGGAATCAACCCAGATACCTGCTAGCACCTGCGTTTTGCCCCTCCGCCCAGCCCACCCAAGTGCAGTATCGATCGATCGCTGTCACTTACAAAAGACTAAACGCATAACTGCAGCGTTCGCAGAGTCAGGCCTGATCCCTGCGATCGCTAACAGTTTTTTTGGTAGTATTTTGGTGAACTGGCAAGCACCAGCCCCAGGCAGGGTCAGGTTAGCGCCAGTACCGCTAACACCCACGCACGCAGCATACGCCTCCCTTAGTGGTATAGTATCTGAACGGATCAATATCTGATCCGATCAGATCTATACTAGTGTCCCCAGCAGTTTAGGGTTCCCAAAAACGCAGTGTTAGCGGAATCAGCCCAGATACCTGCTAGCACCTGCGTTTTGCCCCTCCGCCCGGCCCAGCCCAGCCCACCCAAGTGCAGTATCGATCGATCACTGACACTTACAAAACACTAAACGCATAACTGCAGCGTTCGCAGAGTCAGGCCTGATCCCTGCGATCGCTAACAGTTTTTTTGGTAGCGTTTTGGTGAACTGGCAAGCACCAGCCCCAGGCAGCGTCAGGTTAGCGCCAGTACCGCTAACACCCACGCACGCACCGTACACCACCCTTAGTGGTATAGTATCTGAACCGATCAGATCTATACTAGCATCCCCAGCAGTTTAGGGTTCTCACAAACGCAGTGTTAGCGGGATCAGCCCAGATACCTGCTAGCACCTGCGTTTTGCCCCTCCGCCCGGCCCAGCCCAGCCCACCCAAGTGCAGTATCGATCGATCACTGTCACTTACAAAAGACTAAAACGCATAACTGCAGCGTTCGCAGAGTCAGGCCTGATCCCTGCGATCGCCAACAGATTTTTTGGTAGCGTTTTGGTGAACTGGCAAGCGCCAGCGGCCTAGTACACCCTGGTCGTAGTCAAACCAGCACTGCAGTAACACTTGGTGACGTGGCGAGTCCCATAAGTGCAGTTCAAGCTGGTGAGGTGGCAAGCACAAGTAGTGTCCCGCTGCCACCAAGAAGACAAACACAGGCCCGTCGTGCCCATAGTGCCCTTCCTACTGCATTCGCCAATCCTAATTGGGAACCCACCGCTTCTGCAGCGCCCGTACTTCCCCCATTCACATCCCCAACCAAATGCAGTCGGCTGCATGAGAGGCATTTTCTTTATGTCCTCCCGAGTACCCCTACCCAACGAACCCCCCCAAAAAAGATATTGTGTCTGCAGCTAGCGCGGATATAGGCGTGACACCCGCTATTATTGTCCCTCCTGTCCTGACAATCCTGGTCTTTGCATTGGTGAATGTTTTGAACGCTACCATGCACTAGTTGAGTATTAGCGTAGGGTACAGCATTGCACAGACTAGGCACACTTTCACAGGGTCTCCCAAGATGCCATCGCATTTTGAGAGACCCGAACCTGGAACCTGTTACAGTTATAAAAGTTAGTTACAAAAAAAGTGTAAAAAAAAAAAAAAATATATATATATAAAATTTAAAAAAATAGTTGTCGTTTTATTGTTCTCTCTCTCTCTATTCTCTCTATTGTTCTGCTCTTTTTTACTGTATTCTATTCTGCAATGTTTTATTGTTATTATGTTTTATCATGTTTGCTTTTCAGGTATGCAATTTTTTATACTTTACAGTTTACTGTGCTTTATTGTTAACCATTTTTTTGTCTTCAGGTACGCCATTCACAACTTTGAGTGGTTATACCAGAATGATGCCTGCAGGTTTAGGTATCATCTTGGTATCATTCTTTTCAGCCAGCGGTCGGCTTTCATGTAAAAGCAATCCTAGCGGCTAATTAGCCTCTAGACTGCTTTTACAAGCCGTGGGAGGGAATGCCCCCCCCCACCGTCTTCCGTGTTTTTCTCTGGCTCTCCTGTCTCAACAGGGAACCTGAAAATGCAGCCGGTGATTCAGCCAGCTGACCATAGAGCTGATCAGAGACCAGAGTGGCTCCAAACATCTCTATGGCCTAAGAAACCGGAAGCTACGAGCATTTTATGACTTAGATTTCGCTGGATGTAAATAGCGCCATTGGGAAATTGGGGAAGCATTTTATCACACCGATCTTGGTGTGGTCAGATGCTTTGAGGGCAGAGGAGAGATCTAGGGTCTAATAGACCCCAATTTTTTCAAAAAAGAGTACCTGTCACTACCTATTGCTATCATAGGGGATATTTACATTCCCCGAGATAACAATAAAAATGATTTAAAAAAAATAAAAATGAAAGGAACAGTTTAAAAATAAGATAAAAAAGCAAAAAAATAATAAAGAAAAAAAAAAAAAAAAAAAAAAAGCACCCCTGTCGCCCCCTGCTCTCGCACTAAGGCGAACGCAAGCGGCGGTCTGTCGTCAAACGTAAACAGCAATTGCACCATGCATGTGAGGTATCACCGCGAAGGTTAGATCGAGGGCAGTAATTTTTGCAGTAGACCTCCTCTGTAAATCTAAAGTGGTAACCTGTAAAGGCTTTTAAAGGCTTTTAAAAATGTATTTATTTTGTTGCCACTGCACGTTTGTGCGCAATTGTAAAGCATGTCATGTTTGGTATCCATGTACTCTGCCTAAGATCATCTTTTTTATTTCATCAAACATTTGGGCAATATAGTGTGTTTTAGTGCATTAAAATTTAAAAAAGTGTGTTTTTTCCCCAAAAAATGCGTTTGAAAAATCGCTGCGCAAATACTGTGTGAAAAAAAAAAAATGAAACACCCACCATTTTAATCCGTAGGGCATTTGCTTTAAAAAAATATATAATGTTTGGGGGTTCAAAGTAATTTTCTTGCAAAAAAAAAAAACTTTTTCATGTAAACAATAATGCCGCGTACACACGGTCGGACTTTTCGTCTACAAAAGTCCAACGGACGCTGACGGACTAAAGCTGGCTGGTAATCCGATCGTGTGTGGGCTTCTCCGGACTTTCAACTGACTTTTTTAGCCTCAAATCCGACGTACTTTAGATTTGAAACATGCTTCAAATCTTTCCGACGGACTCGAGTCCGGTCGAAAAATCCGCTCGTCTGTATGCTAGTCCGACGGACAAAAACCCACGCTAGGGCAGCTATTGGCTACTGGCTATGAACTTCCTTATTTTAGTCCGGTGTACGTCATCACGTAAGAATTCGACGGACTTTTGTGTGATCGTGTGTAGGCAAGTCTGTTCGTTAGAAAGTCCGCCGCAAGTCCGTCGAAAGTCTGTCGGCCAGGCTGTCGGACTTTTGTAGCTGAAAAGTCCGACCGTGTGTACGCGGCATAAGTGTCAGAAAGGGCTTTGTCTTCAAGTGGTTAGAAGAGTGGGTGATGTGTGACATAAGCTTCTAAATGTTGTGCATAAAATGCCAGGACAGTTCAAAACCCCCCCCAAATGACCCCATTTTGGAAAGTAGACACCCCAAGCTATTTGCTGAGAGGCATGTCGAGTCCATGGAATATTTTATATTGCGACACAAGTTGCGGGAAAGAGACAATTTTTTTTTTTTTTTGCACAAAATTGTCACTAAATGATATATTGCTCAAACATGCCATGGGAATATGTGAAATTACACCCCAAAATACATTCTGCTGCTTCTCCTGAGTACGGGGATACCACATGTGTGAGACTTTTTGGGAGCCTAGCCGCGTACGGAACCCCAAAAACCAAGCACCGCCTTCAGGCTTTCTAAGGGCGTGAATTTTTGATTTCTCTCTTGACTGCTTATCACAGTTTCGGAGACCATGGAATGCCCAGGTGGCACAAACCCCCCCAAATGACCCCATTTTGGAAAGTAGACACCCCAAGCTATTTGATGAGAGGTATAGTGAGTATTTTGCAGACCTCACTTTTTGTCACAAAGTTTTGAAAATTGAAAAAAGAAAAAAAAAAAAGTTTTTTCTTGTCTTTCTTCATTTTCAAAAACAAATGAGAGCTGCAAAATACTCACCATGCCTCTCAGCAAATAGCTTGGGGTGTCTACTTTCCAAAATGGGGTCATTTGGGGGCGTTTTGTGCCACCTGGGCATTCCATGGCCTCCGAAACTGTGATAGGCAGTGAAGAGTGAAATCAAAAATTTTCACCCTTAGAAATCCTGAAGGCGGTGATTGGTTTTCGGGGTCCCGTACACGGCTAGGCTCCCAAAAAGTCCCACACATGTGGTATCCCCGTACTCAGAAGAAGTAGCTAAATGTATTTTGGGGTGCAATTCCACATATGCCCATGGCCTGTGTGAGCAATATATCATTTAGTGACAACTTTGTGCAAAAAAAAAATAAATAAATAAAAATGTGTCACTTTCCCGCAACTTGTGTCAAAATATAAAATATTCCATGGACTCAATATGCCTCTCTGGAAATAGCTTGGGGTGTCTACTTTCCAAAATGGGGTCATTTGGGGGGGTTTTGTGCCACCTGGGCATTCCATGGCCTCCGAAACTGTGATAGGCAGTAAAGAGTGAAATCATAAATTTACGCCCTTAGAAATCCTGAAGGCGGTGATTGGATTTCGGGGCCCCGTATGCGGCTAGGCTCCCAAAAAGTCCCACACATGTGGTATCCCCATATTCAGGAGAAGCAGCAGAATGTATTTTGGGGTGCAATTCCACATAGGCCCATGGCCTGTGTGAGCAATATATCATTTAGTGACAACTTTTTGTAAATATTTTTTTTTTTTTTGTCATTATTCAATCACTTGGGACAAAAAAAATAAATATTCAATGGGTTCAACATAAAATAAAAAATAAATTTCGCGCAATATTAAGTGAAAAATAAAAAATAAAAATATTAAGAATATAGTGTATATAAATATATTGTGGAACACTGTTGTCTGTTAGGTGGTAGTGTTAAAATCTCTCTTATATACTATAATGATCGCTACTTTTACTCAAAAAAGTGAGGCTTAAATAGCAATAAATACTGAAATACTCCTCATACCACCCTATAACTGGCATGCATAAATAGATAATGACATAATGCATAAAAATTTGTGCATAAAAATATTTCCAGTATGTAAATCGTATATGGTCTTCTAAAATCCACAATCAAAAAACTGTGCAATAAAACATATGTGCAACCTTAAAAGATATACATTCCAATTTATGTGAAAAGTCCGTTTTGTTGCTACAATTGTTTGTAGATCTTCTAGTGCCAAAGTGATTAAAATAAAAGTAGGTGAATATTTATATATAAAAACCAACTGTGAATAGTTCTTCTGATATTGAAAAGTAAATGTAGTAAAAATCTATCTTTCTGCTGCTGGTGTCTCTCAGTATGGTCTCACAGAACTCTCACCTTGCATTAGTAGTAATCAGGCATTCAGTAATATGTCTTTAAGGTGTGGGAGTGGTCTCTGGCAGCTTTCTCTTTCTATGTTATTTTCTCTCCTCCAACGTTCCCTCTCTGCAGCTCCACTCTAGTGAACTCAGTATGGGGGAGATAAAATAGGGAGGGGGAGAAGAAAGAGGCTCCACTAGTGCATTAAACTTTTAAAATCAAAGGGGGAATATTTATTTGGTGTTACTCTTACATTTCTCATATTAAAAACAGGCAAAGTGAATGTAAAAAACGATCTGGCGTTCTCAGCGCCCTCTCACTTGTGCTTCAGATTCAGTGTGTTGCTCCAGCCAATCCCTACGCGTTACGACACCGTCACGTGTCTTCATCTGGGGAGTAACACCAAATAAATATTCCCCCTTTGATTTTAAAAGTTTAATGCACTAGTGGAGCCTCTTTCTTCTCCCCCCTCCCTATTTTATCTCCCCCATACTGAGTTCACTAGAGTGGAGCTGCAGAGAGGGAACGTTGGAGGAGAGAAAATAACATAGAAAGAGAAAGCTGCCAGAGACCACTCCCACACCTTAAAGACATATTACTGAATGCCTGATTACTACTAATGCAAGGTGAGAGTTCTGTGAGACCATACTGAGAGACACCAGCAGCAGAAAGATAGATTTTTACTACATTTACTTTTCAATATCAGAAGAACTATTCACAGTTGGTTTTTATATATAAATATTCACCTACTTTTATTTTAATCACTTTGGCACTAGAAGATCTACAAACAATTGTAGCAACAAAACGGACTTTTCACATAAATTGGAATGTATATCTTTTAAGGTTGCACATATGTTTTATTGCACAGTTTTTTGATTGTGGATTTTAGAAGACCATATACGATTTACATACTGGAAATATTTTTATGCACAAATTTTTATGCATTATGTCATTATCTATTTATGCATGCCAGTTATAGGGTGGTATGAGGAGTATTTCAGTATTTATTGCTATTTAAGCCTCACTTTTTTGAGTAAAAGTAGCGATCATTATAGTATATAAGAGAGATTTTAACACTACCACCTAACAGACAACAGTGTTCCACAATATATTTATATACACTATATTCTTAATATTTTTATTTTTTATTTTTCACTTAATATTGCGCGAAATTTATTTTTTATTTTATTTTAGTCATTAAGTGTTTGGTGTGAACACCCTTATTTTGCGGCAATATTAGTATTTATTTTGCACAGCACTATTTATTTTTCATTTGATCACTTCACCATTTAATATCCACCAGCGCGAAGGACAATTTTATATTTTATTATCAATGGGTTCAACATGCCTCTCAGCAATTTCCTTGGGGTGTCTACTTTCCAAAATGGGGTCATTTGGGGGGGGTTTGTACTGCCCTGCCATTTTAGCACCTCAAGAAATGACATAGGCAGTCATAAACTAAAAGCTGTGTAAATTACAGAAAATGTACCCTAGTTTGTAGACGCTATAACTTTTGCGCAAACCAATAAATATACGCTTATTGACATTTTTTTTACCAAAAACATGTGGCCGAATACATTTTGGCCTAAATGTATGACTAAAATTGAGTTTATTGGATTTTTTTTATAACAAAAAGTAGAAAATATCATTTTTTTTCAAAATTTTCGGTCTTTTTCCATTTATAGCGCAAAAAATAAAAACCACAGAGGTGATCAAATACCATCAAAAGAAAGCTCTATTTGTGGGAAGAAAAGGACGCAAATTTCGTTTGGGTACAGCATTGCATGACCGCGCAATTAGCAGTTAAAGCGACGCAGTGCCAAATTGGAAAAAGACCTCTGGTCCTTAGGCAGCATAATGGTCCGGGGCTCAAGTGGTTAAGCACCAAAAGTTTTTCAGTTGTGTGTACCGCTGTTTGTTCAACAGAGCTGGTCTATTGATGGGCTTCTGTTAAACAGTCATGATGGAAAACCAGCATTCTATCAGCACTCTGATCAGCAATCGAGCAGGGTCTATACAGTAGGTAGGCTATAACTAAAAATGTGAAATACATTTGTTATACAGAATTACATATAAATAGCCATAGTGCTATTAAATTGGATGACATCTCAGAAAATCATAAGGAGCTTATAGCCCTGGTTCACATTGATGCGATTTGGCATGCAATTTGACATGTCAAATCACATGCCAAATTGGCGGCAATTGCCGGCAATGGCACCATCCTAATCGGAGCGACGCTGCACTTACGATGCCACACCGATTCCCAAAAGTAGTTTCTGTACCACTTTTGGAGATTTGCGGGTGCGATTATCATTGACATCTGTGCAGCAACCCGCACAGATGTCTCTGAAATCGCCCCCGAAGTTGGGACTGACATGTGGGAATGAAATTGTGCGAGTTCAGCTGAACTCGCACGATTTCATTCCTGCAGTCAGTGTGAACCAGGGGTTAAGGTATAGTATCTCAGTTTTTCTCAGCTCTTGTCCTCAAGGTGCCCCAACAGGTCATGTTTTCAGGCTTCCCATGATTTTGCACAGGTGATTTGATCAGTTTCACTGTCTTAGTAATTACCACAGCTGTTTAATTTCATCTGAGAGAAATCCTGAAAACATGACCTGTTGGGGCGCCTTGAGGACTGGAGTTGGGAAACACTGTAGTATCTAACATTTTCTTCACCTAAGGCTGGATTCACACCTATGCATTTTTAGTGCTTTTTGCATTTTGCAAATTTGCACTACAGTCCATTTAACATGGTTTCCTATGGAACACGTTCTGCAGTGTAAATCTGCAAAATGCAAAAAGCACTAAAAATGCATAGGTGTGAATCCAGCCTAAGGCTCGATTCACATCTATGCATGTTGCTTTTGAGCGTTTTTGGAGGTTTTTTTTTCATGCTTGCCACGTTTTTGAGCAGCGTTTTTGCGGCGTTTTTGCCGCGATTTGCGTTTTTTTTTTTTTTTACAGTTTTTTTTTAGTCTTAAAAAAAATTAAAAAAATAAAAAACGGCAAAAACGCATCAAAAACGCACCAAAAACGCTGAAAAAACGCTGCAAAAATGGTGCAAAAATGGTGCACTTGCGTTTTTGATGCTTGTCCATTGAATTCTATTACATGCAAAACGCTGCATTTTACATGAAAAAAAAGTCCCTGACCCTTTCCAAAAATGCAGAGATACGAAAAAGCATTGATGTGAACATGTTCCATAGGAACCCATGTTAAAAAATTCCCGTGCATTTCTGCAAAATGCAAAATGCATCAAAAAACGCGCTAGTGTGAATGGAGCCTAAGAGGGCATCAGGGGATTGCAGGATAATCATGAGTGATTATACCCTGCAGGTGCCATTGCCCTTTTTCTGCTTTAACATTCTGTTTACATAATCCCATCATGTTGTTACACAAACATGTCCCACCCTTCTTGAGTCATTTGATCTCTGGATATGCAGATTCCACAAAGTCAAACATTTTATATGGATGCATAGTCTGTTTTAAACCATGGTCATTTTGGTACAAAAAATATGTTATTAACTTATATTAATGCGAGAAAAACCCATGGGGGCAACGCTGCGCTAAGAACAATAAAAAATGTGATATAAGAAATATCGTAAGCAAAACTAATGAATGATAATACCAAAAAGAAAAAGCAGCCAGTATCAAAAAAGTCCAGTATGCAAACTTCAAACAAATTGTAAAGAGTGGATGCAGCGCTAGAATAATTATGATCAGAAAAATTATTGTGAAAAACAAAATGAAAAAGAAAAGTGAAAAAAGAAAAAACTAAAGCAGAGTCCCATCACATAAAAAAAATCCATGAGTGTCTGTTTAAAGTCCATCCATGAAAAATAGAAGATATACAATTTTCACACACACTAAATCCCTAAATCCACTAAATCCCTATGCTGGGCGAGATTGCCATAGCAGTCATCACCATCTGGTAAGCAGAATATTATATCACTTTGGGTTAGAGTTGCCACCTCATCCCTTTAAACCCGAACACCTTTAACCACTTCCATACAGGGCATTTTCACCCCCTTCCTGCACAAGCCAATTTTCAGCTTTCAGCGCTGTCGCACTTTGAATAACAATTGCGCGGTCATACAACACTGTACCTAAATTAAATGTTTATCATTTTTTCCCCACTAATAGAGCTTTCCTTTGGTGGTATTTGATCACCCCTGTGGTTTTTATTTCTTGTGCTATAAACAAAACAAGAGTGACAAGTTTGAAAAAAAACACAATATTTTTTACTTTTTGCTATAATAAGTATCCAAATTTCTTTTTTTTTTAAACAACTTTTTTCCTCAGCTTAGGCCGATACGTATTCTTCTACATATTTTTGGTAAAAAATATCGCAATAAGCATATATTTATTGGTTTGCGCAAAAGTTATAGCGTCTACAAAATAAGGGGATAGATTTATAGCATTTTTATTATTTTTTTTTTTACTAGTAATGGCGGCGATCTGCGATTTTTATCGTGACTGCGAAATTGCGGCGGACACATCGGACAATTTTGGCACATTTTTGGGACCATTCACATTTATACAGCGATCCGTGCTAAAAAATGCATTGATTACTGTATAAATGTGACTGGCAATGAAGGGGTTAACCAGGAGGGGGCGCTGTAGGGGTTAATGTGTTGCTAGGGAGTGATTCTAACTGTGGGGGGAGGGGATTCATAAGGGGAGGAGACCGATCGGTGTTCCTCTGTACAAGGAACACACCATCGGTCTCCTCCCATCTGACAGGACATGGATCTGTGTGTTGACATCGCGGCCGCCGGGCACGCGCACCGGGACCCGAGCGATGCGGCGGGCGCGCGCACCCCCTGGGCTGCCTGGAAGGCTGCGCCGTCATATGACGGCGGCCCAGAACAACAGCTGCACCGTCCTGCTGTCATATGACGGTGGGCGGGCAGCAAGTGGTTAAATTACACAGGTTCTGAGGCTAATTAAATGCAGAGAAGGCACCAAGTGAGTTTAATTACCACCTTAATCAGCCACAGAACCTGTGTAATTAATATGTGTTCGGGTTTAAAGGGATGAGGTGGCAACCATACTTTGGGTGTGCAGAGCTGGATGCACTACCCTTAATGTTTGTGAAATTTATATATCTTCTATTTTTCATGGATGGACTTTAAACAGACACTCATTGATTTTTGAAACTCGTGGATTTTTTTTATGTGATGGGACTCTGCTTTAGTTTTTTCTTTTTTCACTTTTCTTTTTCATTTTGTTTCTCACAATAATTTTTCTGATCATAATTATTCTAGCGCTGTATCCACTCTTTACAACTTTTATATTAATGGCAATCAATACAGCTTGTGGTTCTGATACATAACCCTCTCAAAAAGATGAATAACATTTGCATAGATGTAAGCTTAACTTTTCCAAGTAAAACAGCCCAAGATGGAATCAATAGCCCTCAGACATTCGATGAAAATTCAGCCCCTCCAGTCACAAAGACTGCCTCCCAATAAACTCTTTTGTTGCAAATGTGTAATATATTTGTCACATCACTATGTCTTTGAAAACAGCCTGGAAGGGGTAATTTTTCACATGGTCTGCTTCACAGGAAATGTGAATGCTTTATAATTTCAAAATAGGACACATTTTCCAAAATTGTAAGGATATGGGCATGGGTAATATAGGAAAGCTGGACACACACTCCTTGATTTGTACTAGAGTTAAAGCACTGGTGATGCAAATTGGGTCATGGAGTGATTTAAAGTCAATGGACTAACTATGAAATCTGTAGTTTCTTCGGGGGGATGGAACAATTACTTATCTGGTAAAACATTTTGCAGATTGGAGTTGCAAAAGAACTGCCTGTAAATACTCAGACTAATCTGGCACAGTGGTTTCCAAGCTATTATATCCTCAGGAGATCCCTAATTGTCCCCTAAGAAAAAAACTTGAACATCCACCATTAGGAGCAGGTTGGGAAGATCTTTATTTTATCTATTACAGATAGTGTAGTGCAACGCCAACACGTGTGCTTAACAAGCAGAAAATAATGTTGCCCAATAGAGCATTTCTTATTCAGGTGATCATTCCACCGACAGTGAAAGCTAGTATATCAGGTTGAATATATAGCCTTTACTTATACAGTAGCTATGCTTATATTTTCTTCGAAATGACTCCAATATAAATAGAAAACAAATGTACCTAAAAAACCTAACATTTTTGTTTCCCTATACATTGCATAAATATTACAGTAATATGTGGGTGAAAAAATGTCCAGAAACACTACAATTTTCTGTATGTTTCTAGACTGCATAACAAACAATCTGAGCATCAACAGCCAGGACCTGGCCAAGGCAACCCATCTTGGGCACCAGGCTGTGTGAGGCACAGCTGAGTAAGGATGAGCTCAGGTGTGTTTGCAACTGTACGTGTAGAGCCCGCCAGAAATTCGGCACTGCACATCGCTAATCACAGACAGTGAGACATTTCCCGATCTCTGCAGCCGCAGATTTGGAAAATGTCTCACTGCTTGTGATAAGCGCTCCGCAGTGCCGACTCCCTGGCGGGCTCTGCACGTGCGGTTGCGAACACGCCTGAGCTCATCCTTACAGCTGAAGCTTCTTCTGCCTCTGCATAACCTAGCTGTGTCTTGCACTGTGCAAGAATGAGCTGCCAAGTTGAAAGCTCAGTCCTGCAGAATACACTGGGAGATCTCAGCTCTCCCTGTTTAACTAGCACCACTCTGCTCCGCTGCCAGTGTGACAGCCGTCTGGCTGTTGGGGAGTTCTGGTGATAACACAAGGAGAGCGAAGTTCACCCTGTTTAATCTACAAGATTGAGATATAAGTTTGACAGCTCAGGTCCTGCATTTACCTATATTTATGAATGAAAGTTCTATTTTAGCATTTATTCATGATTTACTGTTGTGGGTGAATTAAAAAAAAATTAAATTTTAGCTTCGTATTAACTTGTGAATCCTAATTAGATTATTTTTTTTATAATTCTTAAATTCCCCTAATTTTTAAAATGTATTTGTTTATAAACATTTTTAATTTGCATTACTTAGTGTCTGTAGTGACAAATATTAACCACTTCCCACCCATAAAATGTATAGTAAAATGACAAATGGGATGTACTCATGTTCAGGGACGATGTCATATCATCATATACATATATCATATATATATATATATATATATATCATCATGTACATCCCGCCATTACGCCCCAGAACCCCTGCTCTCACATGCCTGCATCCCAGGACACGGCGTGGCCCTGATCTCGGAAGGGAGCCATCATCATCGGCTCTTTACCCATGTGATCGGTTATGTCCAGTCACAGCCGATCGCATGTAAACAAGGAAGTGATGTTTATCAGCTCTCCTCCGCTCACACTGACAGAGTGTGTGGTGAGGAGAGCCGATCAGCGGCATCTCCTCGCAGGGGAGACCTGTACAGGTAATCTATCAGTGCCCTGATACAGTACATCAGTGACATCAATCAGTGCTAGGGATGAGCTTCGTGTTCGAGTCGAAACCATGTTCGACTCGAACATCGGCTGTTCGGTCGTTCGCTGAATTGCGAACGATATGGGCCGTTCGCGCCAAATTCGTGTGGCGCGTCACGGCCCATAATTCACTGCGGCATCGCAGTGCATTGCTTGCTGATGATTGGCCAAGCATGCACTATGACCCGCATGCTTGGCCAATCACAGCGCCGCCTGAACAGAGAGCCGTAATTGGCCAAAGCCAAGGAGGCTTTGGCCAATTATGGCTCAGGGGATTTAGTACACGCCCCACACTATATAAGGCCGCCTGCACGGTGGCCCTGTGCAGTGTGTTCCGGTGTGCTTAGAGAGAGAGAGAGAGAGACCGTGTCATTTCATTTGAGTTAGCTAGATTAGGCAGGACAGTCAGTCAGTTAGCTGTACTTAAAGTGTATTGTGTATATATATGCATCCCAGGTGTTGCATATATATATTTACACTGTATTCAGTTTAGCTAGATCCGTTCCTGTTATCTTCTAGACTATTTACATTTAGTGCAGTGCGTCCTGCTCACAGTGTTCAGCTAGATCCGTTCCTGTTATCTTCCTACTGACAGGCAGGCTTGTCTTGTTACAGTATATAAAGCTACCTGAAGAAAATTACTGGTGTTCTTTTGATCCTATTAGTACCACGGTCAGGCAGCTAGACTATTTACATTTAGTACAGTGCGTCCTGCTCACAGTGTTCAGCTAGATACGTTCCTGTTATCTTCCTACTGACAGGCAGGCTTGTCTTGTTACAGTATATAAAGCTACCTGAAGAAAATTACTGGTGTTCTTTTGATCCTATTAGTACCACGGTCAGGCAGCTAGACTATTTACATTTAGTGCAGTGCGTCCTGCTCACAGTGTTCAGCTAGATCCGTTCCTGTTATCTTCCTACTGACAGGCAGGCTTGTCTTGTTACAGTATATAAAGCTACTTGAAGAAAATTACTGGTGTTCTTTTGATCCTATTAGTACCACGGTCAGGCAGCTAGACTATTTACATTTAGTGCAGTGCGTCCTGCTCACAGTGTTCAGCTAGATCCGTTCCTGTTATCTTCCTACTGACAGGCAGGCTTGTCTTGTTACAGTATATAAAGCTACCTGAAGAAAATTACTGGTGTTCTTTTGATCCTATTAGTACCACAGTCAGGCAGCTAGACTATTTACAGTTAGTGCAGTGCGTCCTGCTCACAGTGTTCAGCTAAACCTACAAGTTAGTGGGGTGCGTCCACCTCACAGTGTTCAGCTAAAGCTACCTATAGAAGGTTGGTGGTGTTCTCATAATACAGGCAGGCAGTTGATTTTGCTAGCTGCAGTATCAGTACATATACATATATATATATATATATATATATATATATATATATATATATATATATATATATATATATATATATATCCTAGCTTAGTGCAGCTACAGGCCATTAGTATGTCTGGAAGGCCAAGAAGGAGAGGCAGACAGTCACAAGCCAATAAGAGAGGGCAAGCAGGCTCTGTGTCTAGTGCTGGTTGTGGAGACGGTGCATCCTCATCAGCACGTGGCCATGGGACATGCTTGGCCTTTTTTTCGGCAGCTGGCCGTGTTGAGCCGCAACATGCGGAAGACTTGGTCGAGTGGATGACCAAGCCTTCCTCATCCTCCTCATCCTCTCTCACCCATGCCCAGGGTGCTTTGTCTGGCAAAGCAGCGGCCTCTTCCCTCGGCTCAATGTCCTCAGTGACTCCTTCCCTAGCTCCACCATGTCCTCCTGAGGAGTCCCTCGAACTGTTTGACCACAGTGTTGGGTACATGCTCCAGGAGGATGCCCAGCGTTTGGAAGGCTCCGATTATGATACTGAGCTCGATGAAGGCAGTAACATGAGCACGGACAGAGGGGGTGCCCAAGAAGGACAGAAATCTGGCAGTCATGCTCCCCCTGCTGCAGCATACTGCCAGGTTTGCTCCAGTGATGAGGAGGGAGGGGATGATGAGGTCACTGACTCAACGTGGGTGCCTGATAGGAGAGGGGAGGAGGAGGAGGAGGAGGAGGCGGCACATCACCAACGAGGCAGGATGCCCTCCAGGGGCCAGCCTAAGGGCAGCACATTGACTGCATCACACCCCAAAGCTCCACATGTGCAGGGTGCTGCAGTCTCTGCGCGTTATTCAAAAAGTTCTTTGGTGTGGGCCTTTTTTGAGACGAGTGCATCAGATCGCACCGCTGCTATTTGCAACATATGTCTCAAGCGTATCTCACGTGGCCAAAACATCTCCCGCTTGGGTACCACATGCTTGACCAGACATATGTTGACCTGCCATGCAGTTCGTTGGCAAGTGTATCTAAAAGACCCACACCAAAGAACAAAGAGGACCTCTCCTTGCTCCTCATCAGCTGAGATTTCCAACCCCACTAGACCTCCAGTCCTCTCTGAGACCTGCACTGAGAGGAATGAAGGTGTAGAATTAGGTGTGTCACAGCCAAGTACTTGTGGGCAATCTGCTTTTGGTACACCGACGTCAGATTGTACCAGGCAAATTTCCCTGCCCCAGCTGCTGCACCGCCGAAAGAAGTTTGCTCCCAGCCATCCACATGCCCAGCGGTTGAATGCTAGCTTGGCAAAATTGCTAGCACTTCAACTGCTGCCTTTTCAGTTTGTAGACTCTGCCCCCTTCCGTGAGTTTGTGGAATGTGCGGTTCCTCAGTGGCAGGTACCCAAACGCCACTTTTTCTCACGGAAGGTGATTCCGGCTCTCTACCGGCATGTGGAAGGCAATGTCCATGCCTCGCTGGACAGGGCGGTCAGCGGTAAGGTGCATATTACCGCTGACTCATGGTCCAGCAGGCATGGACAGGGACGTTACCTAAGTTTCACGGCGCATTGGGTGACTCTGCTGGCAGCTGGGAAGGATGCAGGACAAGGTGCAGTAGTGTTGGAGGTTGTTCCGCCACCACGCCTCCAAAATGCTAATGATTGTGACACACCTCTCTCCTCCACCCCCTCCTCTTCTTCTTCCTCCATGGCCTCTTCCTCAGAACCAGCGGTGCTCCGTAGTCGTTCAAGGGGCTACGCAAGTACGCAGGCCAAAAGATGCCATGCGGTGCTTGAGCTGGTGTGCTTGGGGGACAGGAGCCACACTGGGGCAGAGGTTCTGTCAGCTCTGCAGGGGCAGGTTCAGAGGTGGTTGACGCCACGCCAACTTAAGGCAGGAATGGTGGTTTGCGACAATGGCACCAACCTCCTCTCTGCCCTCCGACAGGAACAAATGACCCATGTGCCCTGTTTGGCTCACGTCCTTAACTTGGTGGTGCAGCGGTTCTTGGGCAGGTACCCGGGCTTACAGGATGTCCTGAGGCAGGCCAGGAAAGTCTGTGTGCATTTCTGCCGGTCATATAATGCCAGTGCTCGGCTGACGGACCTCCAAAAGGAGTTTAACCTGCCCAAGAACTGCCTAATCTGTGACATGCCCACCAGGTGGAACTCAACGTTGGCCATGCTGCGGCGGCTGCACATGCAGCAGAGGGCCATCAATGAGTACCTGTGCGACTATGGCACCAGGACAGGGTCAGGGGAGCTTGGTTTTTTTTTCCCCACGCCAGTGGGCCATGATCAGGGATGCATGCACTGTCCTGTCACCATTTGAGGAGGCCACGAGGATGGTGAGCAGTGACAGTGCATGCATCAGTGACACTGTCCCCCTTGTCCACCTGTTGGAGCACACGCTGCATGGAATAATGGACAGGGCACTTGAGGCAGAACAGAGGCAGGAAAAGGAGGACTTCCTTAGCTCTCAAGGCCCCCTTTATCCAGACAGTGTTCCTGCGTGCCCGCCGATCACGCAGGAAGAGGAGGAGGAGGAGGAGGAGGAAGATTGTGTCAGTATGGAGGTGGAGCCTGGCACTCAGCATCAGCAGCAGTCTTTAAGGGATCAGTCCCAAGAAACACATGGACTTGTACGTGGCTGGGAGGAGGTGGCTGCGGACCATGTCATCCTTAGTGACCCAGAGGACTCCGGACCGCATGCCTCAGCAAACCTACGCTGCTTGGCCTCCCTGATCCTGCAAAGCCTGCGTAAGGATCCTCGTATTCGTGGTATCAAGGAGAAGGACCAATACTGGCTGGCAACCCTCCTTGATCCACGTTACAAGGGTAAGGTTGCGGACCTTATCTTGCCATCGCAGAGGGAGCAGAGGATGAAACATCTTCGGGAGGCCTTGCAGAAAGGTCTGTGCAACGCGTTCCCAGAGACTGGGAGGTTACAAACTCCTGTTTCTGGACAACGTGTTGCTGAGGCTTTCGTCAGTCAAAGAAGGAGCGGTGGAGAAGGTGGCCGTCTGACCGATGCGTTCAGACAATTTTTTGGTCCGCAGCCCCAAGGTATGATCGGTTCCAGCAACCATCGCCAGCATCTGTTTTACATGGTGCAGGAATACCTAGGGGCAAGATCAGACTTGGACACCTTTCCCACCGAAAATCCTTGCACAGTATGCAATTGAGCTACTGGCCTGTCCTGCATTCAGCGTTCTTTTGGAACGCACATTCAGTGCTGCTGGAGGCGTGGTAACCGATCACAGGGTGCGTCTGTCCACCGACTCGGTCGATCGACTGACCTTCATAAAAATGAATCAGTCTTGAATCACCACCAGCTACCAAGCACCTGATGCTGATGTAACCGAATAATTTTTTTTGAAATCTCAGATCCCTTCAAAGACTGCCTATGCTGATGCTGAGTGACTATCCCTGAGTAATTATCCTCTTCCTCCTCAATCATCACGCTGATAGCTTGTAAGAACATTTTTGGTTCTGTGCGCCACCACCAGTGCCTAAGGCACAATTTTTCAGCCCCTGTTTAACAGGGGCGTGTAATTACAATTTTTGATGTAATACTTTGCAGCAGGGCTCGTTCCTGCATTCCAACTAGAGTGTCTGTGAGGGGTTGCAGTGTTGTGGCACCAGCACCAGTGCCTAAGGCCCAATTTTTCTGCCTCTGTCTAACAGGGGCGTGTAATTACAATTTTTGATGCAATACTTTGCAGCAGGGCTCGTTCCTGCATTCCAACTAGAGTGTCTGTGAGGGGTTGCAGTGTTGTGGCACCAGCGCCTAAGGCCCAATTTTTCAGCCCTTGTTTAACAGGGGCGTGTAATTACAATTTTGGATGCAATACTTTGCAGCAGGGCTCGTTCCTGCGTTCCAACTAGAGTGTCTGTGAGGGGTTGCAGTGTTGTGGCACCAGCACCAGTGCCTAAGGCCTAATTTTTCAGCTCCTGTTCAACAGGGGCATGTAATTACAATTCTTGATCTAATATTTCACAGCAGGGCCCTGTGAGGGCTTACAGTGTTGTGGCCATAGCAACACCTAAGGCCCAAATTTCTGCTGAGTATATAGGGCAGGACCCTACTTTCAAACATCTAACTTACAAACGACTCCTACTTGCAAACGGAAGGAGACAACAGGAAGTGAGATGAAATCTACCCTTAGGAAGGGAAATTCTCTCCTGTAAGAGTTAATATGGGAAAAAAATTTCTCCTTTCCACTGATGCTTTCCAATCCTTGTTCCACAAAAAAAACCAAATTTTCAAAAAACATTTTTCATTGGGACAAAAAGTGAGGTGAAATCTTCTGAAGAGGAGGAAAGACAGCAAAACAAATGTCACAGGGGTGATAACCCTTCCCTATTTTTTCCAAAAAGCTTAAAAAAGATTTTTTGGCTGGAGCTAAACACGTTAAAAATGTACCCGTTCAAAATTGCAAAGAGATTCTACTTAACAACAAACCTACAGTCCCTGTCTTGTTTGCACCGCCTGTATACTGCTGTTCAGAGTATATAGGGCCTGGTGGCCCCACACCTTTCCTTATTTTAATTTGGGTGCAGGGTTCCCCTTAATATCCATACAAGACCCAAAGGGCCTGGTAATGGACTGGGGGGTACCCATGCCGTTTGTCTCACTGATTTTCATCCATATTGCCATGACCCGACATTACATTAAACCCGCAAGCAGTTTTAAATTAGATTTTTTCCTTTAAAAATTACATTTGGTGCAGGGACTGTTCTAAACACGGGAAACACACGTCACTTTACAGGCATACTATAGACACCCCCCAGGTACGATATTTAAAGGAATATTTCACTTTGTTTTTTTTTACTTTAAGCATCATTAAAATCACTGCTCCCGAAAAAACGGCCGTTTTTAAAAGTTTTTTTTGCATTGATACATGTCCCCGGGGGTAGGACCCAGGTCCCCAAACCCTTTTTAGGACAATACCATGCAAATTAGCCTTTAAAATGAGCACTTTTGATTTCGAACGTTCGAGTCCCATAGACGTCAATGGGGTTCTAACGTTCGTGCGAACTTTCGGTCCGTTCGCAGGTTCTGGTGCGAACCGAACTGGGGGGTGTTCGGCTCAACCCTAATCAGTGCCCATCAGTGACACCAATCAGTGCCCATTAGTGATGCCAGTCAGTGCTACCTTTCAGTGCCCATCAGTGTCTGCTCATCAGTGCCGCCCATCGGTGCTCATCAGTGCCCCTATCAGTGCTGCCTATCAGTGCCCATCGGTATAGCATACTAGTGCCTCCTCATCAGTGCCCTTCAGTGCTGCCTCATCAGTGCTCATCAGTGCAGCCTATCAGTGCCGCCTCATTAGTGCACATCAGCGATTGAGAAAAATGACTTATTTACAAAATGTACTGAGAGAAACTAAAAACACAAATTTCTGGCCTTCTTTAGTTTTTTTAGCAAAAAATAAAAAACCAACAGCAGTGAATAAATACCTCCAAAAGAAAGCTCTATTTGTGTGAAAAAAAATTATAAAAAAGTAATTTGGGTACAGTACTGCATGACCGCGAAATTGTCATTCAAAGTGTGACAACGCTGAAAGCAAAATTTGTTCACGTGTCTCATTCCATCACATATCCCAAAAATAGGATGATTAATCCTTTACAGGACAGCGGGTAGAGCTTTTCAAATCATTGCTTTTGCCCCTCTGGCCAGATGCACATTCAAAACTGCTGATGTATAGTACAAATATAGTCAAATAATATAGAGGCATTTTTAATGAAACCGCTTACTTTTTTACCATTTTAGATTTGGGTTAGTTTTTGTAATAAAATGAAAGGGGGCTTTGGGGTAAGGCACTTTGGCATCTTAGCCTTGGGTGCCAGATGACCTCATCCCACCACTGTTGTCAGGTATGTTCCCATCTTCGTATTATAAACTAGCCCTTTTCCCATTTTTTGTTTTGATGCACTTAGCAGAAGTAGAGCGTTACATGTAGCTCTCTCTGACTTTCCAATAGCATCATGAATACATGCTGACTTTCAGCCTACACAGAGCTGCAAAGTCTGGGCAGCATTAACCATTTATATTTAAAGTTACCTTTGTTTTCTCTGCTTTACCATCGTTAGCTATTGCTCCCCCACAGGGAAGGTTCACATGTCAAGTTCTTCACAGTGATTTGTTCCTACCAATTGTGATTCGTGCATTAGTGACAATAGGAGATCCTGCCTCATGGTCAGCTAAGCTCAAATGCTAATTATTCAGGAAGGGAGCTCCAGGTTCATGTAAAATTTGGTTTTCATGACCTAACATAATTTATCAGGAAATGAAGAAAGCTTGTTTAGGCTTCTCATGACATGATGCAGTAGTGGTCACAAAACAGCCTGATGACTATATACCAAACAGCACCTAGAGAAGCCATAAATCTTCTGAAACCAAATCATCTGGAGTGATGAGAAGAATATTAAACTTTATGGTCATAACCATAAATGCTATGTTTGGAGAAAGGTCACCAAGACCTATGAGAAACACTTCATCTCTAATGTGAAGCATGGAGGTTGATTTCTGCTGGGTTTTTGTTTGTTTTTTGGGGTGGGGGTTGAGCCAAAGCAGCACAAGTAATCTAGTCAAAATTGATGACAAGATAAATGTAGCCTATTGACAGAAAATACAGGAGGAAAATCTGAATTCACCAGTCCAGAAGTAAATGGGGAACACTTGGACTTTCCAGTATGACAAGTGGCTGCAGTAGAAAAAATTGAAGGTTCTAGAGCTTCCATCACAACTGACCTTAGCTTAGTTCAGCCACTTTGATGAGTTTTATGAAATTGCAGTTCATGCTAGTCAGCCAAATAATTTCTATTACCTGTAGGCTTTTTTTGTATGATGAGCAGCTTTGCCTCATGAGAAAAAAGGACCTCATTTACAACTATCACAAAAGACTGCAAGCTGTCACTGATGCTAAAGGGGTTAGCAATGCAGAATATAGAACTAACAATATGCAAACTTTTAAATAGGACCACTTTATTTTTTTTATTTACATTTTTTTGCTAGACTGTGCTATTTTGGGATGGTTCATTGTTTAAAGTGGTAGTGCACTCTCCCACACAGCTTTATAATATTGTAATCAACATAAAACACACTAATGATCGCTGCTTGTAGATGTCTCCTTGGTGGTTTTGTTTTCTTGTAATCTGCCCCTTTCTGTTTAATGACATCACTGTGCATCCATTCTCTTGATTCACAGCACAGTCTGTGTGCTGTCTGTGTGCTGTCAATATTAGGATGCCGTAAATGAAATTTCAGCTTCCCGCGGCATGGCTATCAAAACTGCATAGTCTTTTATAGCTTCCTGGTACTTCCCAGAAACAGCATTGCCATGAATTAAATTTCCACTTCCCGCGGCATGGCTATCAAAACTGCATAGTCTTTCATAGCTTCCTGGTATTTCCCATGTGACCATGTGACGTCACATGGGGAGTAAACCTTGGCATCATACTGCATCCTATATAGCGTCTATCAGCCGCAGCATACAGAGTACTGACAGGCTATGAAAACAGGAGCAGAGCATGGATGCCATAGGAACGCCGGATCAAGAACGAGGCTTGGCTAAAACATGATTGCGCATGCGTGAGATTACAGCAAGGGAAAAATTAAAGGGCCGGAAATGCTATTCAAAGCAGACTCAGAAAACCATAATGAAGATGGCACCACCTTATTCAGGGAGATACAAGTTTTTAAAAGTCTAATAAAAAAAAAGTATAGTAAGTAATATGCAATTGTGCCTGGATTACACTGTGAAATGTTTGGTAATAAGTGAGTATAACAAACTAGATGAAATGCAGTATCGGGATAGCAGAGTTTACTACCGGTGTAATGAGGAACTTCACTACGTTTTTTGAAAAAATGATTAGTCCGCAGCTACAATATCTGTAGCTGCCGACTTTTAAAAATCAGGTGCTTACCATTTCATAGATTCCAGTGTCATCTTCCCATAACTGATTCTTCTCCCCCACTTTCGGTCCCCAGCACCACCATCTTGAATCTGGTAGCTGGCTGTGACTTCCTGATAAAACACAGCTGGCGCCCCACTGTGCATGCACAAGATAAGTGCATGGAGTCCTACAGCCTCTTGGGACGTGGGATAGGTGTGAGGGGGGGGAAACAAAATCATCCTCGCCTAGAAAAGAATTGTGGAAGTGGGAACAAGCACAGACAAAAAAAGTAATCGCCTTCCTAAAAAAAAAAAAAAAGTGCACTTTTTGAGTTAGGAACCACTTTCCTTTGAATGACGTTAAAATGTGTTCAATATAGTCACCTATGTTTTCTCAAAAATGATCCACAGCTTACAAATTCTGCCAGCTGTGATTAAACTAATCAACACAGTTGTATATCCATTACTTCTATTAAAATAAAAAAGAAGCAAACATCTTTATTGGTGTAGCCTTTTTTGAATTTACAAATACAGAATTATACTGTAGGTATAGAGGTATATCAATTATGAATAAACAGCACTCGTACACGCACACATGTATACACATATACACACACAAAATAAAAATAAAAGGCCAGTTTTCTATAGAGACAACCCAGCGGTGTCTTACTGAAAAGGCATATGTTATAACTAATTAACTATGACACATTCACTTTTGTTGTAAACTTCAGTTTTGGCTATTGAACCTTGTAAACAACCATTTTACATCAAATCAGACATTTTTAATATATTTGATTAATATATTAATTTAAAAAAATGTATTTATTTTTCTAGCCTGACCATAGAACATAAAGCAAATATATGTAAAACCAATAACATTCCCTTTAATGGTAGGTGTTTGCTTTCTAAACTTTCTAAACACTTTACATTATTGTGATATAGATAGCTTGTGTTTTTATCTGGTACCAGGTGATATATTTTAAATATGTATACAGTATATATATATACTGTGTGTGTGTGTATGTATGTATATGTATATATATATATATATATATATATATATATATATATATATATATATATATATATATATATATATATATATTGTATATACACTTTAAATATATTTAGAATTACTGTTCAGTTTTCTGATTCTGCCCTGGTTGACAAAAGTCCAGGGGGTTCTTAAAGCTCTGTGTATATAAACACACCACGCCCCCTTCTGACAGGGGAGGAGAGACAGATCTGCTGTTCCTAGTAATTAGGAACAGCAATATATCTCCTCCTCCAGTCAGTCCCATCCATACACAATTAGAAACACTCATGAGGGAACACATTTAATCCCTTGATCGCCTCCTAGTGTTAACCCCTTCTATGCCAGTGACATTTATACAGTAATCAGTGGCTATTTTTAGCTCACTTAAATGTCAATGGTCCCAAAAATGTGTCAAAAGTGTCTGATCTGTCCACCCCAATGTCGCAGTCCCACTAAAAATCACTGATCGCCGTCATTGCTAGTAAAAAAAAAATAAAAAAATAAAAATGCCATAAATCTATCCCTTATTTTGTAGACGCTATAACTTTTGCGCAAATCAATCAATATATGCTTATTGCAATTTTTTTTACCAAAAATATGTAGAAGAATACATATTAGCCTAAATTGATTAAGAAAAAAAAATGCGGGTATTTATTATAGCAAAAATTAAAAAATATTGGTTTTTTTTCAAAATTGTCTGTATTTTTTGTTTAAATTGCACAATTATCAGTTAAAGCGAAGCAGTGCCGTACTGGAAAAAATTACCTGGTCATTAAGGGGGAAAATGTTCCTGGGCTGAAGTGGTTAATTTGTTAAAAGATCTTTAATAATACAAATTACACCAATTATTGTGCAAAAACAACACAAGATAAAAAGAACAAAAATATATTTTACACTTATAAGGTGTGTACAGCAGCAGGAACTGGTAAAAATGTTTTTTGAAAAACAGCTTCTTTTACCCCTAAACCATACAGGGGTTAACCAGTTGTCCCGCTGGCTGCCCTGCTGCAGGGGGTGGGAGTGCCCATCTTCTATACCCTCCTCTTTCATCCCCTTCCCCCACTCCTTCCCCCTCTCTCTCTCTCCCACCCACCATTTTTTTCCTCTCCCTCTCACTCTCTATGATACTGCCTTATCCTCTTTTTCTCCTCCCCATTCGATATTCAACCCTGTCAAGTACACCACTCTATTGCAATAGTCCATGCCTTGCCTCTAAGCAGTGCTGACAGAATATGTCTACTCTTTCAGTATGATTGGTCATTGTGATGCGTCAGCATATGCTCCCCTTTATCATGTTGCAGGCCATTTCCTCGCTGCTTTTGTAGTCCATGTTGGTCCTCCTCTTTCCCTTTTTAAATTCTTTTTATTGACAAGATGCACAAAAAGAAAGACATGTTGATACAATGACCAATATGCTCAACATTAGCACAAAGAATAAACAATTCAGTACACAATTGCATATCGTATTTACAGCTGCATGTACAGAGGCCAGCAGTACACCTTATACATATGAAAAAGAAGTCCAGTCACTCGGCAACTGGGTAAGGATGTATCGGGTATCAGGCAACTCTCCACCAAGTATACTAGTATAATCACTTTCAAACCTATAAATCAAGTATAAGTCTCAAACTCTTCAGGTAGTTGTAATAGTAATGCCCCGTACACACGGTCGGACTTTGTTCGGACATTCCGACAACAAAATCCTAGGATTTTTTCCAACGGATGTTGGCTCAAACTTGTCTTGCATACACACGGTCACACAAAGTTGTCGGAAAATCCGATCGTTCTGAACGCGGTGACGCAAAACACGTACAACGGGACTATAAACGGGGCAGTGGCCAATAGCTTTCATCTCTTTATTTATTCTGAGCATGCGTGGCACTTTGTGCGTCGGATTTGTGTACACACGATCGGAATTTCCGACAACGCATTTTGTTGTCGGAAAATTTTATATCCTGCTCTCAAACTTTGTGTGTCGGAAAATCCAATGGAAAATGTGTGATGGAGCCCACACACGGTCGGAATTTCCGACAACAAGGTCCTATCACACATTTTCCATCGGAAAATCCGGCCGTGTGTACGGGGCATAAGAGTGGATGAACACCAAGAGTCTCATACCTTGTTGTATTTATTAGGGCAACCCTTATGCTGTCCTCCCCTTTTTTTACCAGTATGGTCTTATTTAATAAGATGGTCACCACTGGTATACACTGTCACAGAAAATTTTTAAACATATTTAATTATAGAGATGTAATTTTACGGGCACTGTAGGGTCATTGCTCTCATAAATATCATAAAAGGTCAAAAAGCGTTTAGTCCACACAAAAAAAAAAAAAAAGTTGTTGTCATTTCTGGAATTAATTAAATTAACATCAGCAGAAGATTCTAGCTCGTGTTGACTCAAATTTCAAATTTCATGCTTTGCTGATGATATCCAAATACACAAAGCGACAGATCATAAATCCTTCTTCTAATTCAGCCACAGGTAACTTCTGAAAGTGAAGTTTAAACAGAAACGAAACTTGTGCTGACTATTTGTATATTTAAAATATTTAAGCCTTACTCCCTATGCCATGCTTAAGATAAGGTGATTAATTATAGCCATCCATCTCCCCCCCAAAACAGTATTAATCAGCTCGCAAATTTGACAACTTGCTCCCCACAATATGGTCCGATCACAATGTGTGGCATTGACCTATATATAGGTCAGGGCCCTGGGGAACACATAGTGGACTCCTCAAATCTGCTCTCAGCTTGAAGCTTATCTTTGTGAATTACCAATACACAAGGAAGAGGGAAGTGCAGTTTAGTCAATGAAAAGTAAAAGCTGTTCAAGGCAAATCAAATCTATTTTAAAATACCTTACATTAATTTTCCTTTATATTAATATGGATTTATTTAATTCTATTTTTACAAATAGACTCTTTGAAATTTTAAATGGTATAGTTATACACATTGCCAAACAAATTTCTTCAAACACATTTGGGCAATCATACTTGATAGGCACTCCATATATTATGAATATTTAAATAATAGCCTCTAAGTACCCACAATTTAATTCCAACTTAAAAGAGAGGAATGTACACATCAAAAACACAGCATTTGCCATTCTGACCTAATGGCCAGATTTGAATGTTGTCATTGAGAGCAAAACAGATTATGGACAAAGTTCTAATACAAGAGAAACTATAAGTTTATAAAAGTGATTTAATCAAATCCTTGGTGGATTGGAAGTGGAAGGTGGGGCAAAATGTCTCTGCCATCCACAGTGGTTTAACAAAAAAAAAAATACACACTTTATTTAGATGTCAATTGTACTTACCTATGATTGGTAAAAGTGTTTTTCAACGGTCCTGGCACAAATCAGTACCTATAAAAGGAAAGAAAATGTGTCATTACTGGAAGTAGTCATCGGGGACTCCCGCCCTCCCTCCCTTGTCATTTTTGTCCATTTCTTATGAAAGTTTGTCATGTTTATTAGCTTGAGCTTAAAATAGCTGAGCTAAATATGCTGTTGGTATAATGTAAAAGCTGGTATTACATTATATGCTGTTAATAAAATTGTAATACCTATAATAAAAGGCACAAAGAAAAACCAAGTCCAGCGTTATATTATTTATATATAGGTTAATAGGATGTATATGTTCTGCCTACTGTCCCATGCAAGTAGCAAATCTAACCTAGTGCATCATGAAAGAAGAATTTACAGCGAATTACTTGTGAAATTAGAAAAATAACAAACATGCCACGTAGTAGCAGGATATATTCTTCTATAGTTCTATAACCATATATACTGTAAATATCTTCTTTAACATATACAGGAATACATAAATTATCAAACACAACAAATATTAGCAAAGATTGGTCAAATTCTAACAGAGGAACAGTTTAACGAGTCTATAACTAGAAAATGCCAGCACCTGGAAGATCTAACTAAGCACTCCAAGTCATATCTAATGGAATTATCAACAAAAATTTGGGTATGGTTTAATTGTATTTAAAATGTAAAAATAGATCCCCGTAACATAGATTGTTGATCTTGTCAGCATATGCATTTTTTCCTCTTCCTGGTATGATAACACAGCAGTGTTTATTCTGCAATAAAATTGCGTAAAACAGTGTTGTTACCCTGTGGACATTATGGAAATGAAAGCTCAACTCCAGGTAAAACTTTTTATGCAGTTACAGCAACTTTTTTTTTTTTTCCTTTTCAAGTTAAAGCCGTATGAATAAAAGTTGACCATTGTAAATACCCCTTACAGTTCTATATGGTTTGTCCTAGCCCTGGTAACTAATTTTTGATGGACAGCTTGGTCTGTTAAAGGAAGTGGAAAATGAATGTCATAAGTAACAGGTAATAAAGCTGTTGGCCCACACCAAATTACTTATTAACCGCACTGTTGCCTGTACTCTACTGTATTCAACTTTTTCTCAATAAAATATTTGTAAATACATGGAAAGCTGTAGTCAGATTACCTACATTGAATATGTTGTTTTTTTTTTTTTGTTTTTTTTTTTTAGGTAAAAGTATTCACAGGTGAGAAATGAATCACAGCAAATTGAGTGCATTTTAAATGGATTAAGTATCAAGGGTGTCTGGCTTCTCTCTCTGACTGCTTCCCTACTGCTGTCTGCCATATACTGTATAGTATATTGGGTCGAGCTAACGCACGTGACGTCGCCATGCCTACGTGGACCAGTAATTTTTGTGAAGCATTGTTTGGAACCTCTATCATGCATCTTGGGATTGTTATGCATACAAAGCTAGAATTGTTTTTATTCATGTGAGTAGTATTCATACTTTGAAGTGCAATGAAACCCTTTAGACAGTTTTACACTATGTGGATTTTTCCATTTTGATTTTATGTGGAATTTTGTGCATTTATGGTCGCCATTGATGTTACCATTGATTGGATTCATGAGATACTGCTGAACTCCAACAAAATATGAACTGGATCTCTGCTTGATGGGATTGTCATATTTATCCTGATTTGATTCTGTGGTGGAGTCATAATGTTCGGGTAATGCTGCGTACACACGATCGGACATTCTGACAACGAAATCCTGGGATTTATTTCCGACGGATGTTGGCTCAAGCTTGTCTTGCATACACACAGTCGCACAAATGTTGTCAGAAATTCCGATCTTCAAGAACGCGCTGACGTACAACACATACGGGGGCACTATAAAGAGGAAGTTCAATAGCCAGTGTGCCAACCTTTGGGCTTCTTCTGCTAATCTTGTGTTAGTAGAAGTTTGGTGAGAGACGATTCGCGCTTTTCAGCCTCATGCTTTTCATATCATTACTGCTCTTCAGTTTGTGCTTGTGGGTTCGTATCTGGTTTTCAATGCATGTAGTTCACATCTGTTTTTCAGTGCGTGCTATTTATAGTACATATTTGATTGTCAGTGCGTTCTTGTCTGCTCGTTTCTGAATTTCACCTCGCTCTTCTCAGGCCTTTCTGATTTTCAGTGCATTCTGTTAGTTCGTTCTAACCAGCCGACCGCTTTGAAGCCATGTTGCGGGTACATACTCATCGTAGAATTCGTGCTGTGCAGGGGCTTGGTGTTGGGGTTCTTACTTTGACCCAAGCCCAGTCCATGAACAGGGCGAGGAGGAGTTCATGGATGAAGAATTGGTTGCTCCAGCATGACTTATTCTCTCACATGCCTTTGTTGCAGGAGATCCGTGAGAATAATCCTGATGATTTCAGGAATTATCTCAGGATGACGGACCCCGTTTTTCACCGTCTGTTGGCTTTGCTGTCCCCTTTTATTACCAAGCAGGACACCTGCATGCGGCAAGCCATCACTCCTGAAAAGAGGCTACCTCTGTTGCGGTACTTGGCGACGGGGAGAAGTCTGCAGGACATCAAGTTCTCGACAGGCATCTCACCCCAGGCTCTGGGAATCATTATTCCAGAGACCTGTTCTGCCATCATTCAGGTCCTGCAGAAGGACTATATTAAGGTAAGTTTTTTTCCTTTAGCTTTACATTCTATGTATTTAATGTTTGCTAATGTATTGTATTTCTTTCATCATTCCGAAATTACCATGATTGTAATATTGTAATATGCTGTGAATGTCCTCTTTGTCCTCATGCATGCTGGGAGTTTTTAATGCTACATTTTTGTTCTTCATGCATATTTGCCTTCACTAACCTGCCCAGCATGCTATCCTAGGCCCATACACACCTAGCCTAGTCACTTAACAATGCACTTTGTCAGCTCCATAGTAGTGCTTTACCCTAAACACCCCCTAAAATATGTACACGTTATTTGTGTCCTTTAATTCAGGCAGAGTGATGGAGGCTTTTTTTTGGGGTCACAAAATCATTTGGAACCCCCCCTCCTATCAACCGCTAAGTCAACTGATAACAATACTTTGTCTGCTGACTTTGCCAAACCCATACACACTATACCTACCATTTTTGTGGTCATATTTATGGATGAATTCACCAAAGCATGTAGTGAAAGGGTCTGCCTGAATACTTTCTAAACTTTCTAATACTTTCTAAACTGTTTAAAGTTTTGTTCTCTTATTATCTTGATAGGTAATTGCAGAATGTAAAAGTGTGGACAGTGTGTATTCATATTTTTGTATTATGACACTTCTTACCTGTCCAGTGGGCTGCCAATAGTGTAAGTAAGGAGCAGCTGGCCAAAGTAACACACATTAAGTATGCATTCAGCTCTCAATGAAGTGGAGAGGGGGGGTGTGGCCGGCCGGAGACTGTGATGGACGCCTAATCACACAGCTCGTCAGCCAGGGGAAAAGATAACCGACACAGGCCGCACCAGAGATCCCATCCAAAGCCATCCTCACTCCTGCTACACAGGAGAACAAAATGCAGACCTCCAGGAAGAGATTCACGGACCATAAGCATCAGAAACTGACTGAATTTGCCTACAAGCCAGCGATCAGTGAGCAACAAGATGGCGCCGGCCCGGACGGACCGCAGGACTCATACACGGATCTGCCGGATGAGATTCCGGAACATCACCAAGACACAGGTACTCAAGCTGAGACCCCTTGCTCCCTAGGAGGTGACCCCCTGCCAGGCAGCCCAGCAAAAGCTAAAATGAGGCTGGATGCGCCGCCGCTGCGGCCGCAGTGTCAGCTAATTGAGGCCCAGGCTCCAAATCCCTTCACCATGCACCAGGCCTTACACTCATCCACGGCCTCTTTCCCCACCTCAGGCCAGCCGATCATAGATACCACCCTAAAGGACATGCTAATATCCTTACAGTCCTCACTGATGACTGACCTATCCTCTATGTTTCATAAAGTCACCTCTGAATTACACTCACTAGATGACAGAGTGCACAATACTGAAAGAGGCCTCACTGAATGTACCACCACAATCAATGAAGTCATTGACTCATATGAAGCTGTAAAAGAGGAGCAAGTGTGGGTGCGCGCCAAGCTGGCCGATTTGGAGGACAGGTCACGCAGGAACAATATTAAGCTGAGAGGCATCCCTGAGTCCATACCACCTGCAGACCTTCCAAGGTACGCAAAAGAGCTGATGCACACTATTATACCTGAAGCATCTCCGAGGGATGTTATAATAGACAGAATACACAGAATTGCTAAACCATCCCATTTGGCAGCCTCGGTCCCAAGAGATGTCCTCATGAGGGTACATTTCTATCACATTAAAGAAAAACTCCTCATGGGAATCAAAGCTAAATCACCTCTTCCTGCTCCATACACAGGAATTCAATTTTTCCCAGATCTCTCCAAGTTTACCCTCCAACTGAGACGTCAGATGAACCCGGTCACCAAGAGCCTCCAGAACCACAAGGTGCCCTACAAATGGCGTTACCCAGCCACTATCATTGTAGTGAGGAATGGTCAATCTCATTCGATTGTGGACCTCGACAGAGGCCTCAAGCTCCTGCAATCATGGGGCATAATTCCAGAACCTCCTCGCACAGCTCCACCCGGCAGAGGATCTAATCCACCTCAAGGTAACACAAACCGCAACTACACTTGAATGGCACACGATTACCAGTTTAAAGGCCGAACGACGACAATACAGCTCCCCTGAGCTCTGACACCATGCGAACCCCTGTTCTCACTCTCCCGAGTTACTAACTTTTTGAACCCCACTACAGAGGCTTTCAAGGTGCTACGCACCTCCTCTATATTCTTTGCATTATATTGCTCTTATAGGATCAGCGTCTCTACTTCTGTCCAAGCGGTTAACGGACTTCCTAACCTTACATATTGAGCAGTGATCTTTGATCTTTTTCTTTTTTTTGTTATTTCTAACGTATTGCTCTATTTGCAGTCTTTTGGGCAATTCACTTCCAGATAGTGACCTTCCGTCTTCCTACCTCTGAACACAGCTGCCAGGTATCTTGAGACACCGAAACCACAGACGAACTGTAAGTGTTATACACTCCATTCACCAACAACACATTCACAAGATGCCGATCAACATACTTTCAATAAACGCCAACGGACTCAACCACCCCGCCAAACGGCACTCACTATGGAAAACCGCCTCGGCTCTTCATAGCGACATTTTGTGTGTCCAGGAAACCCATTTGCTAGCATCAAACTCTTCCCTTTGCAAAAACCACCACTTTCCTCATATCTTCCATGCAACACACTCCACCAAAGCTAGAGGAGTCATGATAGCGGTCAAGAATTCAGTGGACTTCCAATTACTAAATACCAAAACAGACCCCGAAGGTCGCTTTATTATCTTAGTTTGCAACATCAATAGAGTGGCATATTCTATAATAAACCTGTACGCACCAAACTCCCATCAATTGAAATTCATACGCAGAGTCATGCGTTCCGCCAAACCCATTCAAAAGGGCCATGTAATAATATGCGGAGACTTTAATCTCGTACCGGACATACACATGGATTCCACATCACCAACCAAAAGGAGAGACTCACCCCTGAAAAAATTCATCTCTTCCCAAGATCTTTATGACGTATGGCGCTGCCATCACGGTTCAGAACGAGACTTCACTTTTTTCTCCTCAAGACACAGCTCGTATTCGAGAATAGATTTGTTCCTAACCGACAAATACATTCTCCAAAAAATATCAAATTCTGTGATCCACACCACGGTATGGTCGGACCATGCCCCTATATCAATTACCATACAAGATTCTAACCTAGGACAAAACGCATTTATATGGAGAGCCAACAACTCCATTATCCAAAACGACAAGTACACCACAGAAATAAAAGATCACATTAACGACTTCTTCATGTTAAACAAAGGCTCGGTTTCCGACCCTGCCGTGGTGTGGAGTGCACACAAAGCGTACATGAGAGGAATGTTACTTAAAATGGGTGCTTGCCACAAAAGAAAGAGGACGCAGCGTGTGGACGAACTCATGGCCCAAATAGAGACCCTAGAACTAAAACATAAAACTGCCCCACATAACCCAATGACAAACCAATTACTCTCCCTAAGACAGGAACTAAAGGTTCTACTGCTTCACTCAAATTCAAAGAGACTACCTATTCTACTTCCAACAAAGCGGGGAAAAAACTTGCACAACGACTTAAGGGTAGACGAGTGAAAACTAAAATACCCCTTCTAATCCACCCGCACACATCAATCCCACTAAGTAACCCCCAAGACATAGCTGACGCTTTTAGTGCCTACTACGGGGACCTGTACAACCTACACAGGGACCCTCACACCCCGCAACCTACGCAAACTGACATAGACCATTTCCTCCACAACCTCAAACTTCCCACTCTGACTGGCGACCAACTAACTGACTTAAATGCCCCCTTTACAACCCAAGAGATTAAAACCACCATAGAATCACTACCTAACGGTAAAGCACCGGGACCCGATGGTATGACAGGGGAGTATTATAAACAATACGCCCCTCAACTGATTCCCCACCTTACCGAACTATTCAACCACGCTGCCTCCTCTTCCTCCTTTTCAAAGGAATATCTATCAGCATTGGTTATAACATTACCGAAGCCAGGGAAAGCATCAAATGTCCCCCAATATTTTCGCCCGATATCCCTACTCAATCTCGACCTCAAAATATATGCTAAAATGGTTGCCACAAGACTAATCAAAATCATGCCAATGTTAATCCACCCTGACCAGTCAGGATTCACTAAAGGCAGACAATCTTCTGACGCCACCAGGAAAATGATTAATATCACACACCAAGCTGAAATCACAGGAACGCCTTCTCTGCTCCTATCCCTGGACGCAGAGAAGGCATTCGATAGAGTCCATTGGACTTAACTACACACGGTCCTCAGGAAATTTGGATTTCAGGGCAACATCTTGAACGCCATTATGGCACTATATTCAAATCCAGAAGCCCAAGTGTATACGGAAGGCATGCTGTCTCGCCCATTTCCCATTACCAATGGTACACGCCAGGGATGCCCATTGTCACCGATCATATTCAACTTACTCATGGAACCTCTGGCGGAACACATCCGTTCCCACCCTAACATATCCGGCCTAATAACTGGCAATGTACATCACAAAATCAGCCTATTCGCTGATGACGTTATTCTTATCCTTACCAACTCGTCTGGCTCCCTGGCTGAGGTACAAAAATTATTAAACTGGTTTAGCTCAGTATCGTACTACAAGGTTAACACCACCAAATCCTTTATACTAGATGTCAATATAGATGCCACTTTGAAAAACTTATTACAAAACGCAATATCCATTTGTTTGGGCAACTACAGATATAACATACTTGGGAATTCACTTACCAAGAACGACTAAAAACCTTTACTCATGCAACTTCCCACCACTTCTCCAGACTATCCAAGCGGCCGCCCAACAAATTGCAAAACATGAATTGTCTTGGACAGGCAGACTAGCGGCCTTCAAGATGATTTGCCTTCCCCAACTGCTTTACTACTTCAGATCTATCCCAATCCCATTACCAACCAAATTCTTCAGATCCCTACAAACACTGTTTAACAGGTTCCTGTGGAATGGCAAGCACTCCAGGTGTGCCCACTCCAAACTGACTAAACACAAACTAGCCGGGGGTATGGGCTCCATAGATTTCGAAGATTACCACTTGGCAGCTATTCTAGCCCAATTACCAGGGTGGTTCCATCCCAATCCAACAACTCTATGGGGACAAATAGAAGAAGCATCGCTCATCCGCCCTAATCTAAAAACCTGGTTACTTAGTATACCGTTGGGCTCCGTAGTACCGACATATTTATCCCCTACCATGAAGGCCTCGGCCCATGCGTGGTCGAAACTAAAAGCCTCCCACACATATACGTCTGTCACCCCACAATCCCATATACCCCTGAAAGTTCTTCATCATTTAATGCTAGACCTCTCACTAACATCTTGGACTAAGAAAGGTATACAATCACTGCAAGATATACTTCATGACAATAGCATTAAACCATTTCCCCAATTACAATCTGAATTCAACCTCGCCACAACCGAATACTTTACTTATCTACGCATACGCCATCGCTTACCATCATCCTCCCTAATTATACCATCCACCCAAAGACCTGGGAATACCTCACTAATACTGACACAAAAACCAAGGGCATCTCATATTTTTACAATACCTTCCACCAAAAACAGACCTTCTCCAAAACAACTGAACATCATAAATGGGAAAAAGATTTAGCCTGTATATACACAGAATCCCAATGGCAGCAAGCATTTAAAACAGTCTATAAAGCCACTAAATGTGCGGCCCTCTGGGAGCTCATGGAAAAAAATTTCCTTACGTTGGTACCTAACCCCTGCCAAACTGTCATCCTTTAATCCCAGAACCCCCAATACTTGTTGGAGATGTAAATCATCCACAGGTGACATGTTCCATGTTTTCTGGTCATGCCCCTCCCTTCGAACCTATTGGGAAAAGGTCTTCCGACTAATATCAACAATAACCCAAATTAAGATCACACCCTCACCTGCACTAGCAATCCTAAACCTGACTATTGAGGACATTCCATTTCCCTTCAGACATGTCACTACACACATTCTCCTGGCAGCGAGACTTAACCTGACTAGACAATGGAAGTCGGATGGTCACCCGACACTAACCCAAGTAGTGGACATAGTTGCCCTACACTTCAGCTACGAGATCACATCAGTAGCCCACACGGGCCACGCAACAAAAACACGCACCTACTGGCAACCCTGGAAAGACTGGACTGACACTGCATCCCCCTTATGATCACCCGGTGAAACAATACTTTTTCTTGACCGAGCAATACTGTATTCTCTCCCAACGTTCTCTCACAAAGGTTCTGCTTAATATCCTTAAGACATTCTCAGTTTATAAAAGTTGTACGCCGGCGCTCTGCTCTGGGGTGGCACTAAGGATCCCAATTGGGGTGCCACACCAGGGTAGGGGGCTACTAACGGTAATGATGTAAGAAATGTCTCTTTTCACTTTTTAGGAAATTAAAACTTATTCATAAACTGTTACATATGTTTACCGCGAACAAATACTGTCAACCTGTTAAAGTATATCTACATCCTGTTAAAACACTTTGACGTCGCTGCACGACGTACAGTTCTAATTGTACAATGTATTTCCTTGAAAAATCTAATAAAAATATGGAATTAAAAAATGAAGTGGAGAGGGTTGCCTGTCCAAAACAACTCCCCCCCTAAAATTTTTACAATGGGCCATCAGAGGGGGTGAGGAATCTGATAAGTGGACCTTAAGATTTTTTTATTTAAATACTCCTTCAAATAAATGTTATGTTGGCCAAGAATGTTTGTGTCTAATCAAAGCAATGTTAAACAATGTTATGTGCAAAAGTCATAATTAATTTTTTTCTTGTTTCACTCCACAGTTTCCTTCAATGCCACAGGAATGGCAGACTGTGGCTTCCCAATTTGCCCATCGGTGGGACTTTCCCAACTGCGGAGGGGCAATAGATGGGAAACACGTCCACATAGTCCCACCCCCCAACTCGGGGTCATACTATTACAACTACAAGGGGTTTAATAGTATTGTGATTTTGGCGGTGGTGTCGGCGACATATGATTTTCTCTATGTGGACGTGGGGAAGAATGGCCGGATGTCAGATGGTGGAGTCATCACCCAGACCGAGTTCTACAGACGGCTCCAAAGTGGTGGCTTGGGATTGGCACCTCCGGAAGACAACGTGGCTGGTCTACCGTTTGTCTTTGTCTCTGATGAAGTGTTTGGAATGGGTGATCACCTGATGCGACCGTTCCCGATGAGGACCCTCACCCCCGACCAGAGGGTTTTTAACTATCGGCTGGCCAGAGCCAGAAGAGTGGTGGAGAATGCTTTTGGGATAATGGCCAGCCGGTTTTGCCTATTCCTTAAGCCAATCAACATGGTGGAATATAAACGTAACCATATAATCCTTGCATGCTGCATTTTCCACAACGTTTTAAGGAGAATTTCTATGAACTATGTGGCCGCAGTTGGGCCTGAGGCAGGATTTCAAGACCAAACCCTGATGGCGCTTGAAGCTGGCCGCCCTGGCTTGCCCCTCGAAAGCACCCACGAGGTCCGTCAAAAATATATGGAGTACTTTGCGGGTAGGGGGGCCATTGATATGCCAGAAAATGTTTAAGAAACCTTTTATAAATAATTTTGTATTTTAAAATGAAATATTTCCTTTGATTTACTGCTTGTGTTTCTTTTAGCTGTCTCCTAGGTTATCCAATGTTTTGTTTTTTTTGCCCATTTTCTTGAATAGTGCAAACCTAATTTCTTTGATACATGAGGTGACAATCTCTTCTTCAGCTAACTATTATGTTGTGGGTCTGCTACACACACACCTTGTTTTTGTTGTTAATGTATGTAATGCATTAATGCTTAAAATACAAATTTTCCACACGATGAATTTATTTTTTGGAGTTATGAAAATGGCTTGATTGATGCAAATTATCTTGTACTGTGGGTGTTATTTACTAAAGTAAAATCCACTTTGCACTACAAGTGCACTGCAAAAGTGCACCTGAAAGTGCACTGAAAGTGCACTTGGAGTGCAATATGGATTTCCCTTTAGTAAATAACCACTATTGTCACTGTAAGCAACAACTTAAGCAAAAACTGCTATTGAGCATTGAAAGAAGAAGCCATACATTGTTGAGTCGAAAATTTTTTACTCTGTGCACATTCACATGCGCGTTTAGAAAAGGGTTTTTGAACAAACCAACATATTTTTTGGAAATATTTCTACTATCCCAAAATAATTTTTATTTTGGGATAGTAGAAATATCTTTTTTTGTGTTAAAAGGCATGTTTTTCAAAACATAAAACAATACACAACTCAGGAACTTACAAAGTTCAACTTTGATAAATTCAAGGCAATATCAGACATTAATATGTTCAAACTGTGTTTGATCTTGCCTTCATCAGATGGGGTGATGTCACCCCTGTGAAAGCCAAATTTTGAAGATGCACACAAATTGGGAGTCAAAATGTGGATTTCACTCCTAATCCCATGCTTAAGGTCAACATGTGCTAGCTCCCATCATGGTTGATCAATGGAAGTGCTTCGGAGGTACAACCCCTTCCTCTCAGCTACTTGAGTTGCGAGGAAGGGGTTGCACCCACAAAACATGTACCTTGATAACCCGTGATGGCAGATAGCACATGTTGACACACTGTGTGTATCTTCAAAATTTGGCTTTCAACATTTTTTAGAAAAGTTATAATAAAAATAAAAAAAAGCTAAAATTTTGGTGTGTTTTATATTTTGCCTAAAACATCAATGATGTTATTCATTTTTTGTTGAACATCGTTATGTTTTCCTTTATCTTTTCTAAATCACGATTGCACACCATGATCTCCCCCATGAGGACGTGTGCACTTGCACTGGTAAAATTAGTTCCTTCTTCCACAACATCCATATCACCTAAAATAAAAAAACACACCATGTATTATAAATATGGAGGCATCCATTTATTACCAGAAGCTGTGGTCTCAGACACAAACCTGTTGTGGTCACTATTTCGCCCACTTCATAAACCTCTCCTTCCTCCACATCCTGCGGTTGCGGTGGGGTGACTTCACCTTCTTTAGGAGGTTGGGGGTCCCTGGTGTCCTCTGACGGCCCGATTCTTTTCTCCCTTATGTGAATAAAATAAAGGTATACTTTTTTTAACAACAAGGTTGGTCTTTATTTAAAGAAAGGAAAAAATTGGTACGATACACAGTAGTCTTGACATTAGATAACTGTAGTTACAATCATACAAGGAGTGTAACAATTTGTAAATATTGGTATAGTATAAGATACATCTTGGATGATGGACTAGTCATACAGTAAATAAGAAGTACACAGAATATGGAAGGGAAAGGGGAGGGAGGGGAGAGGGGAGGGACATGGGGGAGGCAGACATCACAGGTACATCTTTAAGACTAGTACACCCACAAATCACAAAAATTAAGGGCAGGCGTTATACGTGGGATCCGTCCACGGCCGCCAAATCCGGTCATACTTCAGGGGACACCCTCTGCTCATGTAGGTTAACTTATATAATGGTAAAACTGCTTTAACCGAGTCCTTCCACGATCTCAACGTGGGGGGCCTATGTGAGGACCATTTCAGCAAGATTTCTTTTTTAGCATAAAAGAACAACAGTGAAATCAATATCTTAGTATATCTAGGTCTCTGCTCATCATCCTGGATACCCAACAGGGCCAGCTCTGCCGTCACTGGGACATTTAACTTAAGACGAATTTTAATAGATTCCCCCACCGCAGTCCAGTACCTTGATAAACGCGGACAGGACCAAAACATGTGAAAAAAGGTGCTGTCTGGTGACTGACAACGCGGGCAATTTGGGAAGCGCAACAGATAAATTCTGTGCAATCTCTGAGGCGTGTAGTATACCCTATGCAAGAACTTTGTTTGAATTAACTTGTCTCTAGACGAAATCACCAATCTAGAGCCATCCTCAAAACATTCCTCCCAGGTCTCTCTATCCAAATCAGGTAAGTCTGCCTTCCATTTATTCCATAGGGCTTCCATTTTTGGTGAATCTTATGAAGGAGGGGGGCTAGGTATAATGTGGACATAATCTTAGGGAGGGACTCCTGCGCCAGTAATTCATCAATAGGGTCTGCCTTGAGACTAGAGGGCAATGGGAACTGTGCCCTGGCTGCATGACGCATCTGGTGATATCTAAACTCCATCCAGGTTGGGAGTCCAAATCTGCCTGCAAGAACCTGAAACGACAGAAGAGATCCAGCCTGAAACACATCTCGCAACAATTTAATACCATAGCGGGCCCAGAGTTGGTGTACACAGTACCGTGCACCCCTAGTGCAGTTGCTACTACTTTCCTGGTGGTGTACACAATACATACAGTGCACCCATAGTTGTTATTACACTTCTGTTGGTGTACACAGTACTGTGCACCCCTAGTGCAGTTGCTACTACTTTCCTGGTGGTGTACACAATACATACAGTGCACCCATACATGTTATTACACTTCTGTTGGTGTACACAGTACCGTGCACCCCTAGTGCAGTTGCTACTACTTTTCTGGTGGTGTACACAGTACACAATACATACAGTGCACCCATAGTTGCTATTAGACTTCTGGATGTGTACACAATACCGTTCACCCCTAGTGCAGTTGCTACTACTTTTCTTGTCGTGTACACAATACAGTACACCCACAGTTGTTATTATACTTCTGTTGGTGTATACAGTACCGTGCACCTCTAGTGCAATTGCTGGTGCTACTGCTTTTCTGGTGGTGTACACAGTACACAATACATACAGTGCACCCATAGTTGTTATTAAACTTCTGTTGGTTTACACAGTACCGTGCACCCCTAGTGCAGTTGCTACTACTTTCCTGGTGGTGTATACAATACATACAGTGCACCCATAGTTGTTATTACACTTCTGTTGGTGTACACAGTACCGTGCACCCCTAGTGCAGTTGCTACTACTTTCCTGGTGGTGTACACAATACATATTGATCACAGGTCAATTACTTTCAGTATAAATCACACAAATAGGAAACCTAAAGGGAATACAATGACACTGAATTTCAAAAGAGCCAACTTCCCTAAACTACAAACCTTGCTAAAAGGCATAAATTGGGATAAAATATTAGGAACAAAGAATACGGAGGAGAGATGGGTTTGCTTTAAGAGCATATTAAATAAGGGCATTAGCCAATGTATCCCATTGGGTAATAAATTTAAAAGAGCGAACAAAAGTCCTGGATGTCTTAACTCCAATGTAAAAATGCATATAAAAGCAAAGGAGAATGCCTTCAAAAAATAAAAGGTTGAGGAATCATCCTCAGCATTCAGACTTTATAAAGAATGCAACAAGAAATGTAATGCCGCGTACACACGGTCGTACTTTTCGTCTACAAAAGTCAGACAGCCTGTCCGACAGACTTCCGGCAGACTTTCGGTGGACTTGCGGCGGACTTGCGGCCTACTTTCTAACGAACGGACTTGCCTACACACGACCACACAAAAGTCCGACGGATTCGTACGTGATGACGTACACCGGACTAAAATAAGGAAGTTCATAGCCAGTAGCCAATAGGTGCCCTAGCGTGGCTTTTTGTCCGTCGGACTAGCACACAGACGAGCGGATTTCGGGGTCCATCGTAGTTACGAAGTAAAGTTTTGAAGCATGTTTCAAATCTAAAGTACGTCGGATTTGAGGCTAAAAAAGTCAGTTGAAAGTCCGGAGAAGCCCACACACGATCGGATTACCAGCCAGCTTTAGTCCGTCAGCGTCCGTTGGACTTTTGTAGACGAAAAGTACGACCGTGTGTACGCGGCATAAGGGTGCAATTAGGACAACTAAGATAGAACATGAAAGACACATAGTAGAGGAGAGCAAAAAAAATCCCAAGAAATTCTTTAACCACTTTAGCCCCGGACCATTATGCTGCCTAAGAAACAGAGGACTTTTTCCAATTTGGCACTGCGTCGTTTTAACTGCTAATTGCGCGGTCATGCAATGCTGTACCCAAACGAAATTTGCGTCCTTTTCTTCCCACAAATAGAGCTTTCTTTTGATGGTATTTGATCACCTCTGCCGTTTTTATTTTTTGCACTATAAACGGAAAAAGACCGAAAATTTTGAAAAAAAATGATATTTTCTACTTTTTGTTATAAAAAAAATCCAATAAACTCAATTTTAGTCATACATTTAGGCCAAAATGTATTCGGCCACATGTCTTTGGTAAAAAAAATTTCAATAAGCGTATATTTATTGGTTTGCGCAAAAGTTATAGCGTCTACAAACTAGGGTACATTTTCTGGAAGTTACACAGCTTTTAGTTTATGACTGCCTATGTCATTTCTTGAGGTGCTAAAATGGCAGGGCAGTTCAAACCCCCCCCCCAAATGACCCCATTTTGGAAAGTAGACACCCCAAGGAAATTGCTGAGAGGCATGTTGAACCCATTGAATATTTTTTATTGTCCCAAGTGATTGAATAATGACAAAAAAAAAATATTTACAAAAAGTTGTCACTAAATGATATATTGCTCACACAGGCCATGGGCCTATGTGGAATTGCACCCCAAAATACATTCAGCTGCTTCTCCTGAGTATGGGGATACCACATGTGTGGGACTTTTTGGGAGCCTAGCCGCGTACGGGGCCCCGAAAACCAATCACTGCCTTCAGGATTTCTAAGGGCATACATTTTTGATTTCACTCCTCACTACCTATCACAGTTTTGAAGGCCATAAAATGCCTAGATGGCACAACCCCCCCCCCCCCCAAATGACCCCATTTTGGAAAGTAGACACCCCAAGCTATTTGCTGAGAGGCATGTTGAGTCCATGGAATATTTTATTTTTTGACACAAGTTGCGGAAATGTGACAATTTTTTTTGCACAAAGTTGTCACTAAATGATATATTGCTCACACAGGCCATGGGCATATGTGGAATTGCACCCCAAAATACATTTAGCTGCTTCTACTGAGTATGGGGATACCACATGTGTGGGACTTTTTGTGAGCCTAGCCGCGTACGAGGCCCCGAAAACCAAGCACCTCCTTCATGATTTCTAAGGGCGTAAATTTTTGATTTCACTCCTCACTACCTATCACAGTTTTGAAGGCTATAAAATGCCAAGATGGCACAAAACCCCCCAAATGACCCCATTTTGGAAAGTAGACACCCCAAGCTATTTGCTGAGAGGCATGTTGAGTCCATGGAATATTTTATTTTTTGACACAAGTTGCGGGAAAGTAACACATTTTTTTTTTTGCACAAAGTTGTCACTAAATGATATATTGCTCAAACATGCCATGGGCATATGTTGAATTACACCCCAAAATGCATTCTGCTGCTTCTCCTGAGTATGGGGATACCACATGTGTGGGACTTTTTGGGAGCCTAGCCGCATACAGGGCCCTGAAAACCAAGCACCGCCTTCAGGACTTCTAAGGGCGTAAAGTTGTGATTTCACTCCTCACTACCTATCACAGTTTTGAAGGCCATAAAATGCCCAGGTGGCACAAAACCCCCCCAAATTACCCCATTTTGGAAAGTAGACACGCCAAGCTATTTGCTGAGAGGCATGTTGAGTCCATGGAATATTTTATATTTTGACTCAAGTTGCGGGAATGTGACAATTTTTTTTTTTTGCACAAAGTTGTCACTAAATGATATATTGCTCAAAGATGCCATGGGCATATGTGGAATTACACCCCAAAATATATTCTGCTGCTTCTCCCGAGTACGGGGATACGACATGTGTGGGACTTTTTGGGAGCCTAGCTTCATACTGGGCCTCGAAATCCAATCACCGCCTTCAGGATTTCTAAGGGCGTAAATTTTTGATTTCACTCCTCACTACCTATCACAGTTTCGAAGGCCATAAAATGCCAAGATAGCACAAAACCCCCCAAAATGACCCCATTTTGGAAAGTAGACACCCCAAGCTGTTTGCTGAGAGGCATGGTGAGTATTTTGCAGCTCTCATTTGTTTTTGAAAATGAAGAAAGACAAGAAAAATGTAATTTTTTTTCTTTTTTCAATTTTCAAAAGTTTGTGACAAAAAGTGAGGTCTGCAAAATACTCACTATACCTCTCAGCAAATAGCTTGGGGTGTCTATTTTCCAAAATTGGGTCATTTGGGGTGGGGGTTGTGCCATCTGGACATTCCATGGCCTCCGAAACTGTGATAGGCAGTGAAGAGTGAAATCAAAAATTTACGCCCTTAGAAAGCCTGAAGGCGGTGCTTGGTTTTCGGGGTCCCGTATGCTGCTAGGCTCCCAAAAAGTCTCACACATGTGGTATCCCCGTACTCAGGAGAAGCAACAGAATTTATTTTGGGGTGTAATTTCACATATCCCCATGACATGTTTGAACAATATATCATTTAGTGACAACTTTGTGCATTAAAAAAAAAATTGTCTTTTTCCCGCAACTTGTGTCACAATATAAAATATTCCATGGACTCGACATGCCTCTCAGCAAATAGCTTGGGGTGTCTACTTTCCAAAATGGGGTCATTTGGGGGGGTTTTGAACTGTCCTGGCATTTTATGCACAACATTTAGATGCTTATGTCACACATTACCCACTCTAACCACTTGAAGACAAAGCCCTTTCTGACACTTTTTGTTTACATGAAAAAATTATTTTTTGCAAGAAAATTACTTTGAACCCCCAAACATTATATATTTAAAGCAAATGCCCTACAGATTAAAATGGTGGGTGTTTCATTTTTTTTTTTTTCACACAGTAATTGCGCAGCGATTTTTCAAACTCATTTTTTGGGGAAAAAACACACTTTTTTAAATTTTAATGCACTAAAACACACTATATTGCCCAAATGTTTGATGAAAAACATTGGCGACAAACTAAATACATTTTTAAAAGCCTTTACAGGTTACCACTTTAGATTTACAGAGGAGGTCTACTGCTAAAATTACTGCCCTCGATCCGACCTTCGCGGTGATACCTCACATGCATGGTTCAATTGCTGTTTACATTTGACGCCAGACCGACGCTTGCGTTCGCCTTTGCGCGAGAGCAGGGGGGGACAGGTGTGCTTTTTTTTTTTTTTTTTTCTTTATTATTTTTTTGATTTTTTATCTTATTTTTAAACTGTTCCTTTCATTTTTATGTTTTTTAATCATTTTTATTGTTATCTCAGGGAATGTAAATATCCCCTATGATAGCAATAGGTAGTGGCAGGTACTCTTTTTTGAAAAAATTGGGGTCTATTAGACCCTAGATCTCTCCTCTGCCCTCAAAGCATCTGACCACACCAAGATCGGTGCGATAAAATGCTTTCCCAATTTCCCAATGGCGCTATTTACATCCAGCGAAATCTAAGTCATGAAATGCTCGAAACTTCTGGTTTCTTAGGTCATAGAGACAGCCTCCAACAGCGCTGGAGTCATGGCTTTATATATCGTGGGAGCAAACGCCGTTGCTGTCAAGATAAATAAATCCGCTCTGCAGCTGAATGGCGTATCTGAAAACAATAAAATGGTTACCAACAAAACACAGTAAACAGTAAAGTATAAAAAAATTGCATATCTGAAAAGCAAACATGGTAAAACATAATAACAATAAAACATTGCAGAATAGAATACAGTAAAAAAAGAGCAGAACAATAGAGAGAGAATAGAGAGAGAGAGAACAATAAAACAACAACTATTTTTGTTTTTTTTATTTTATATTTTTTTTGTGTTTTTTTTTTTTTATTTTTTTATTTTTTTTTTACACTTTTTTTTGTAACTTTTAACTTTTGTAACTGGTATCAGGTTTGGGTCTCAAAATGCAATGGCATCTTGGGAGACCCTGTGAAAGTGTGTCCTAGTCTGTGCAGTGCTGTACCCTACGCTAATACTCAACTAGTGAATGGTAGCGTTCAAAACATTCACCCATGCAAAGACCAGGATTGCCAGGACAGGAGGGACAATAACACCGGGTGTTACGCCTAAATCCGTGCTTGCTGCAGACACGACATCTTTTTTGGGGGGCTTTTTGGGTAGGGGTACTCGGGAGGGCATAAGGAAAATGCCTCTCATTAGAGCCGGCTTACTGCATTTGGTTGGGGATGGTGAGGTGGAGCACCGTCTGGATACAGAAGGGCTCTGACGATCTCTTCCTGGAATTTAAGGAAGGATCCAGTCTGTCCTGAAGCTCTGTATAGCACATAAGCATTCAGCAAAGCCAATTGAAATAAATAAACAGACACTTTTTTGTACCAGCGTCTGGCCTTACGGGCAACTAGGTACGGCGCCAACAACTGGTCGTTGAGGTTCACCCCTCCCATATTTTGGTTATATTCGTGGACATAGAGGGGTTTCTCCACAACACCAGTCGCCGTAGTAATTTGGGTCGTCGTGTCTGCATGAAGGGAGGTGAGAACGAAAACATTCTTATCCCTCCACTTCATAGCGAGCAAGTTATTACACTTCAAGCAGGCTCTCTCCCCCAGCCTAAGACGGGAAGATACAAGCCGCTGGGGAAAGCCCCGGCGATTAGGTCGCACTGTGCCACATGCTCCAATCTGCTGATCAAACAAGTGACTAAAAAGTGACACGCTTGTGTAATAATTGTCCACGTACAAGTGGTACCCCTTTCCGAATAAGGGTGACACCAAGTCCCACACTATCTTGCCAGTGCTTCCTATGTAGTCAGGGCAGTTTGTCGGCTCTACGTGACTATCTTTGCCCTCGTAAACCATAAAACTACATGTATAGCCTGTGGCCCTGTCACAGAGCTTATACATCTTGACCCCGTATCTGGCACGCGTGCTGGGAAGGTACTGTTTGAATGACAAGCGGCCAGAAAATTTAATCAGGGACTCATCAACGCAGACAACTTGATGGGGAGTAAACAAGTCTGCAAAACGTTGGTTGAAGTGGTTTACGAGGGGCCGAATTTTGTAGAGCCGATCGTATCCAGGGTCTCCACGAGGACGACAGAGTTCATTGTCATTGAAGTGCATGAACCGCAAAATCTGCTCGTATCGTGCCCTGGCCATGGAAGCAGAGAACACAGGCATATGGTAAACGGGGTCAGTGGACCAATATGACTGCAACTTACCCTTTTTATTTATGCCCATGTTGAGGGAAAGACCCAGAAAGATCTTAAATTCAGAGACCGTAATTGGTCTCCAATCTCTGGCAAGGGAGGACTGGGGATTAGCGGCGATGTGTTGACCAGCATATAAATTGCTTTGGTCCACAATAGATCTCTAGAGATCTTCGGTGAAAAACAGCGAATAAAAATCCAGTGGCGTAAAATTAACTGTTTCCACCTGAATTCCGGGTTGGCCAGTGAATGGGGGAAGTACGGGTGCTGCAGAAGTGGTGGGTTCCCAATTCGGATTGGCGAATGCAGCAGGAAGGGCACTATGGGCACAACGGGCCTGTCTTTGTCTTCTTGGTGGCAGCAGGACACTACTTGTGCTTGCCACCTCGCCAGCTTGAACTGCACTTATGGGACTCGCCACGTCACCACGTGATACTGCAGTGCTGGATGTAAGACCAGGGTGTACTAGGCCGTTGGTGCTTGCCAGTTCACCAGAATGAATAGCGGCACTAGCACTTCTCTGCTCCATACGAGAGCCCTACGGTTCTTGCACGTCAAGGACAGAAGAAGAAGATTGGTGTCTGGTACGCCTGACCTTGGCAGGGACCACAACTCCGTCGTCAGAGCTATCTGTCATGGAGCCGCTGTCCTCTACAGGATCGCATTCTGAGCCTGAATCTGACAGATGAGTGACTTCCTCTTCACTATCTGTCATGCTCAGAAACGTGTAGGTCTCTTCACTAGTGTACCTTCTATTTGCCATTTTGGGCTCTAGATTTAGGGGTACACTAGTGAGACTCACAGGCAAAAAAGCTCCTGGCTGTCAGCGACTGTATCAAAACGCTACCAAAAAACTGTTAGCGATCGCAGGGATCAGGCCTGACTCTGCGAACGCTGCAGTTATGTGTGCTTAGTGTTTTGTAAGTGTCAGTGATCGATTGATACTGCACTTGGGTGGGCTGGGCAGGGCTGGGCCGAGGGGCAAAACGCAGGTGCTAGCAGGTATCTGGGCTGATCCCGCTAACACTGTGTTTATGGGAACCCTAAACTGCTGGGGACGCTAGTATAGATCTGATCGGATCAGATATCGATCCACTCAGATACTATAGCAGCACTAAGGGAGGTGTATGCTGCGTGCGTGGGTGTTAGCGGTACTGGCGTTAACCTGGCACTGCCTGGGGCGACGCAGACCTTATCTGACCCTAAAAACGTAACTTATATCATCGCTGGGCAATTAGGGGGTTAAACCTTTATAAGTTAATAAACGGCGGGTGCCCTGACACTATAAAAAACAAACTAACCAGCATCACTGGCGCTAATCTGACGCTGCCTGGGGCGACGCATATCACCGCCGGGCGATCAAGGGGCTAAACCTTTATTCGTTAATAAACGGCGGGTGCCCTGACACTATAAAAAACAAACTAACTAACCAGCATCACCCGTAACACTTATACAGTGATCGTTGGTGAAAGGGTTAACTAGGGGGCAATCAGGGGGTTAAAACTTTTATTAGGTAGTATATGGGGGTCCCTGTCGCTATAAAACACTGACAGCGAACCTATATACTTACCTCCCTAACTAGCGTCACCTGTGTCACTAATACAGCGATCAGAAAAACGATCGCTTAGTGACACTGGCGACGGGGGGTGATCAAGGGGTTAACCTTTATTAGGGGGGTTAGGGGGGTACCCTGGACCTAAAGGGGGGTACCCTAGACCTAAAGGGATCTAACCTAACTGCCCTAATACTTATAACTGTCACAAACTGACACCAATGCAAAAAAAAAAAAAACTGCTATTGGTGTCAGTGTGACAGGGGGTACAGGGGGGTGATCGGGGGGTGATCGGGGGGTGATGGGGGGGTGATGGGGGTGGAAAGTGTGCCTGGCGTGTTCTACTGGAAGAGTAGTGTTGGTGCACTTACTTGGATGTCTTCTCTCCTCGGCGCCAGATCGAAAAGACCGGCTCGAGGAGGGATGACATCACTTCCTCTCCCTCTGTTTACATTACAGAGGGAAAGAAAGCGTTTTCATTCGCCGGGAGCGATCGGGGGGGTGGCCACGAATGGATGGCCTCCCCCTCACCTCTCATCGCCCGGGAAGAAATGGCGACCACCTCGGGCCCCCCACCCGCGGAAGGCAGATCACGTATATGTACGTGATTCTGCCTGTCCGTGCCACCGTGGTTAAGTATGTAAACAGTAAAAAAGGGAGGACAGACCATATTGGCCCCATAAAGAATGAGGAAGGACATCTGGTTACAAAGGATGGGGAGATGGCGAAGGTATTGAATTTATTCTTCTCAGTCTTCACGAGTGAATCGGGGGGCTTCAGTAACCAAAACTGCAGTGTTTATCCTCATGACACAACACAGGAAGCACCTCCATGGTTAACCACTTAAGGACCGCCTCACGCCGGTGTACGTCGGCAAGGTGGCACGGGCAGGCAGAATCACGTACATATACGTGATCTGCCTTCCGCGGGTGGGGGGCCCGAGGCGGTCGCCCCCCCGGTGCCCGAGGTGGTCCCCTTTTGTCCAGCGGCGATCGGAGATGAGGGGGAGACCATCCGTTCGTGGCCCCCCTCCCTCGCGATCGCCGCCAGCCAATCAGATCATTCCTATGCTGCTGTATGCTAAACAACAGCAAAGGAAATGATGTCATCTCTCCTCGGCTCGGTATTTTCCGTTCCGGCGCCGAGGAGAGAAGACTGCACTGTGAGTAAAAACACACTACACACACAGTAGAACAATCCAGGCACACAAAACACCCCCCTTTGCCCCCCGGTCCCCCCCTAATCACCCCTCCCCCCCCTGTCACACTGACACCAAGCAGTTTTTTTTTTTTTTCTGATTACTGCATGGTGTCAGTTTGTGACAGTTAGTGTGGTAGGACAGTTACTGTTAGCCCCCTTTAGGTCTAGGGTACCCCACTAACCCCCCTAATAAAGTTGTAACCCCTTGATCACCCCCCGTCGCCAGTGTCGCTAAGCGATAATTTTTCTGATCGCTGTATTAGTGTCACTGGTGACGCTAGTTAGGGAGGTAAATATTTAGGTTCGCTGTCAGCATTTTATAGCGGCAGGGACCCCCATATACTACCTAATAAATGTTTTAAACCCTTGATTGCCCCCTAGTTAACCCTTTCACCACTGATCACCGTATAACTGTTACGGGTGATGCTGGTTAGTTCGTTTATTTTTTATAGTGTCAGGGCACCCGCCGTTTATTACCGAATAATACCCCCGATACCCCTAATACCCCTGATCGCCCGGCGGTGATATGCATCGCCCCAGGCAGCGTCAGGTTAGCGCCAGTACCGCTAACACCCACGCACGCAGCATACGCCTCCCTTAGTGGTATAGTATCTGAACGCATCAATATCTGATCCGATCAGATCTATACTAGCGTCCCCAGCAGTTTAGGGTTCCCAAAAACGCAGTGTTAGCGGGATCAGCCCAGATACCTGCTAGCACCTGCGTTTTGCCCCTCCGCCCGGCCCAGCCCAGCCCACCCAAGTGCAGTATCAATCGATCACTGTCACTTACAAAACACTAAATGCATAACTGCAGCGTTCGCAGAGTCAGGCCTGATCCCAGGGATCGCTAACAGTTTTTTTGGTAGCGTTTTGGTGAACTGGCAAGCACCAGCGGCCTATAAATCCTGTATAATAATAATAATAATAATAGTACACCCGGTCGTAGTCAAACCAGCACTGCAGTAACACTTGGTGACGTGGCGAGTCCCATAAGTGCAGTTCAAGCTGGTGAGGTGGCAAGCACAAGTAGTGTCCCGCTGCCACCAAGAAGAAGACAAACACAGGCCCGTCGTGCCCATAGTGCCATTCCTGCTGCATTCGCCAATCCTAATTGGGAACCCACCACTTCTGCAGCGCCCGTAATTTCCCCATTCACATCCCCAACCAAATGCAGTCGGCTGCATGAGAGGCATTTTCTTTATGTCCTCCCGAGTACCCCTACCCAACGAACCCTCCCAAAAAAGATGTCGTGTCTGCAGCAAGCGCTGATATAGGCGTGACACCCGCTATTATTGTCCCTCCTGTCCTGACAATCCTGGTCTTTGCATTGGTGAATGTTTTGAACGCTACCATTCACTAGTTTAGTATTAGCGTAGGGTACAGCATTGCACAGACTAGGCACACTTTCACAGGGTCTCCCAAGATGCCATCGCATTTTGAGAGACCCGAACCTGGAACCGGTTACAGTTATAAAAGTTAGTTACAAAAAAAAGTGTAAAAAAAAAATATATAAAATAAAAAAAAATAGTTGTTGTTTTATTATTCTCTCTCTCTCTCTCTATTCTCTCTCTATTGTTCTGCTGTTTTTTACTGTATTCTATTCTGCAATGTTTTATTGTTATTATGTTTTATCATGTTTGCTTTTTAGGTATGCAATTTTTTATACTTTACCGTTAACTGTGTTTTATTGTTAACCATTTTTTTGTCTTCAGGTACGCCATTCACGAGTTTGAGTGGGTATACCAGAATGATGCCTGCAGGTTTAGGTATCATCTTGGTATCATTCTTTTCAGCCAGCGGTCGGCTTTCATGTAAAAGCAATCCTAGCAGCTAATTAGCCTCTAGACTGCTTTTACAAGCAGTGGGAGGGAATGCCCCCCCCCCCGACCGTCTTCCGTGTTTTTCTCTGGCTCTCCTGTCTCAACAGGGAACCTGAGAATGCAGCCGGTGATTCAGTCAGCTGACCATAGAGCTGATCAGAGACCAGAGTGGCTCCAAACATCTCTAAGGCCTAAGAAACCGGAAGCTACGAGCATTTCATGACTTAGATTTCGCCGGATGTAAACAGCGCCATTGAGAAATTGGGAAAGCATTTTATCACATCGATCTTGGTGTGGTCAGATGCTTTGAGGGCAGAGGAGAGATCTAGGGTCTAATAGACCCCAATTTTTTCAAAAAATAGTACCTGTCACTACCTATTGCTATCATAGGGGATATTTACATTCCCTGAGATAACAATAAAAATGATTTAAAAAAAAAAATGAAAGGAACAGTTTAAAAATAAGATAAAAAAGAAAAAAAATAATAAAGAAAAAAAAAAAAAAGCACCCCTGTCCCCCCCTGCTCTCGTGCAAAGGCGAACGCAAGCGTTGGTCTGGCGTCAAATGTAAACAGCAATTGCACCATGCATGTGAGGTGTCACCGCGAACGGCAGATCGAGGGAAGTAATTTTAGCAGTAGACCTCCTCTGTAAATCTAAAGTGGTAACCTGTAAAGGCTTTTAAAGGCTTTTAAAAATGTATTTAGTTTGTCGCCACTGCACGTTTGTGCGCAATTTTAAAGCATGTCATGTTTGGTATCCATGTACTCTGCCTAAGATCATCTTTTTTATTTCATCAAACATTTGGGCAATATAGTGTGTTTTAGTGCATTAAAATTTAAAAAAGTGTGTTTTTTCCCCAAAAAATGCGTTTGAAAAATCGCTGCGCAAATACTGTGTAAAAAAAAAAAGAAACACCCATCATTTTAATCTGTAGGGCATTTGCTTTAAAAAAATATATAATGTTTGGGGGTTCAAAGTAATTTTCTTGCAAAAAAAATAATTTTTTCATGTAAACAAAAAGTGTCAGAAAGGGCTTTGTCTTCAAGTGGTTAGAAGAGTGGGTGGTGTGTGACATAAGCTTCTAAATGTTGTGCATAAAATGCCAGGACAGTTCAAACCCCCCCCCCAAATGACCCCATTTTGGAAAGTAGACACCGCAAGCTATTTGCTGAGAGTCATGTCGAGTCCATGGAATATTTTATATTGTGACACAAGTTGCGGGAAAGAGACAAATTTTTTTTTTTTTGCACAAAGTTGTCACTAAATTATATATTGCTCAAACATGCCATGGGAATATGTGAAATTACACCCCAAAATACATTCTGTTGCTTCTCCTGAATACGGGGATACCACATGTGTGAGACTTTTTGGGAGCCTAGCCACGTACGGGACACCGAAAACCAAGCACCGCCTTCAGGCTTTCTAAGGGCGTAAATCTTTGATTTCACTCTTCACTGCCTATCACAGTTTCGGAGGCCATGGAATGCCCAGGTGGCACAAAACCCCCCCAAATGACCCCATTTTGGAAAGTAGACACCATAAGCTATTTGCTGAGAGGTATAGTGAGTATTTTGCAGACCTCACTTTTTGTCACAAAGTTTTGAAAATTGAAAAAAGAAAAAAAAAATGTTTTTTCTTGTCTTTCTTCATTTTCAAAAACAAATGAGAGCTGCAAAATACTCACCATGCCTCTCAGCAAATAGCTTGGGGTGTCTAATTTCCAAAATGGGGTCATTTGGGGGTATTTTGTGCCAACTGGGCATTCCATGGCCTCCGAAACTGTGATAGGCAGTGAAGAGTGAAATCAAAACTTTACACCCTTAGAAATCCTGAAGGCGGTGATTGGTTTTCTGGGCCCCGTACGCGGCTAGGCTCCCAAAAAGTCCCACACATGTGGTATCCCCGTACTCAGGAGAAGCAGCTAAATGTATTTTGGGGTGCAATTCCACATATGCCCATGGCCTGTGTGAGCAATATATCATTTAGTGACAACTTTTTGTAAATATTTTTTTTTTTTCATTATTCAATCACTTGGGACAAAAAAAATAAATATTCAATGGGTTCAACATGCCTCTCAGCAATTTCCTTGGGGTGTCTACTTTCCAAAATGGTGTCATTTGGGGGTGTTTCCATTTTTGCACCTCAAGAAATGACATAGGCAGTCATAAACTAAAAGCTGTGTAAATTCCAGAAAATGTACCCTAGTTTGTAGACGCTATAACTTTTGCGCAAACCAATAAATATACGCTTATTGACATTTTTTTTTACCAAAGACATGTGGCCGAATACATTTTGGCCTAAATGTATGACTAAAATTGAGTTTATTGGATTTTTTTTATAACAAACAGTAGAAAATATCATTTTTTTTCCAAATTTTTCGGTCTTTTTCCGTTTATAGCGCAAAAAATTAAAAATGGCAGAGGTGATCAAATACCATCAAAAGAAAGCTCTATTTGTGGGAAGAAAAGGATGCAAATTTCGTTTGGGTACAGCATTGCATGAGCGCGCAATTAGCAGTTAAATCGACGCAGTGCCAAATTGGAAAAAGTCCTCTGGTCCTTAGGCAGCATAATGGTCCGGGGCTAAAGTGGTTAACAGAGGACAGAATTAAAATTAGACTTGAGAAACCTAACATTAATAAATCACCGGGACCAGATGGCTTGCATCCGAGGGTACTTAGGGAACTCAGTCAAGTGATTGCCAGACCCTTTTTCCTAATTTTTACAGACAGTCTACTGACTGGAATGGTACCAGCTGATTGGAGAAATGCCAACGTAGCACCAATATTTAAAAAGGGCCCAAAATACATCTCTGGGAAGTACAGACCAGTTAGCCTAACATCAATAGTACGTAAACTCTTGGAGGGGATAAGGGGCTATATACAAGATTTTAGTAATAAGAATGGTATCATTAGCAGTAATCAGCATGGATTCATGAAGAATCGTTCTTGCCAAACCAATCTATTAACCTTCTATGAGGAGGTTAGTTGCCATCTAGATAAAGGAAGGCCCGTAGACGTGGTGTATCTGGATTTTGCAAAAGCAATTGACACAGTTCCCCATAAACGTTTACTGTACAAAATAAGGTCCATTGGCATGGACCATAGGGTGAGTACATGGATTGAAAACTAATTTAAATATATAAGTGTTTCACGAGACCTGCAGAAACACTGCTCAGCGCCAGGCCACTAAACAGATCCAAAATGTAGATATATAAAAATATTTAAAATACTAATGAACATTCAAAGGTGCATAAATGTAAATAAACATCAATATGCGACTATAAATTATTCATAAACAAATAAATGAGATTACACTCCACTTTGCCTGTTTAAGCAGAGAGAAGATCTGATAAAAGCAGCTGTCTCAAACTAAATAAAACAATGTTAAATCTGTGTTATAAAGTAATCCAATTAGACTAAATCATCACACTAGACAGCGCTAATGTTGAGCAATTGAAACATGTGGCCAACAACACATAAAAAGGAAAATCCTATAACAGAAAAGTCCTTTAGGAGAAAATCCCTTATACAGTGGCTTGCGAAAGTATTCGGCCCCCTTGAACTTTTCAACCTTTTGCCACATTTCAGGCTTCAAACATAAAGATATAAAATTTTAATTTTTTGTGAAGAATCACCAACAAGTGGGACACAATTGTGAAGTGGAACGAAATCTATTGGATATTTTAAACTTTTTTAGCAATTAAAAAGCTGAAAAGTGGTGCGTGCAAAATTATTCGGCCCCTTTACTTTCAGTGCAGAAAACTCACTCCAGAAGTTCAGCGAGGATCTCTAAATGATCCAATGTTGTCCTAAATGACTGATGGTGATAAATAGAATCCACCTGTGTGTAATCAAGTCTCTGTATAAATGCACCTGCTCTGTGATAGTCTCAGGGTTCTGTTGAAAGCGCAGAGAGCATCATGAAGACCAAGGAACACACCAGGCAGGTCCGTAATACTGTTGTGGAGAAGTTTAAAGCCGGATTTGGATACAAAAAGATTTCCCAAGCTTTAAACATCCCAAGGAGCACTGTGCAAGCGATCATTTTGAAATGGAAGGAGTATCAGACCACTGCAAATCTACCAAGACCTGGCTGTCCCTCTAAACTTTCAGCTCAGACAAGGAGAAGACTGATCAGAGATGCAGCCAAGAGGCCCATGATCACTCTGGATGAACTGCAGAGAACTACAGCTGAGGTGGGAGAGTCTGTCAATAGGACAACAATCAGTCGTACACTGCACAAATCTGGCCTTTATGGAAGAGTGGCAAGAAGAAAGCCATTTCTCAAAGATATCCATAAAAAGTCTTGTCTAAAGTTTGCCACAAGCCACCTGGGAGACACACCAAACATGTGGAAGAAGGTGCTCTGGTCCGATGAAACCAAAATCGAACTTTTTGGCCACAATGCAAAACGATATGTTTGGCGTAAAAGCAACACAGCTCATCACACTCAACACACCATCCCCACTGTCAAACATGGTGGTGGCAGCATCATGGTTTGGGCCTGCTTTTCTTCAGCAGGGACAGGGAAGATGGTTAAAATTGAGGGGAAGATGGATGCAGCCAAATACAGGACCATTCTGGATGAAAACCTGTTGGAGTCTGCAAAAGACCTGAAACTGGGACGGAGATTTGTCTTCCAACAAGACAATGATCCCAAACATACAGCAAAATCTACAAAGGAATGGTTCACAAATAAACGTATCCAGGTGTTAGAATGGCCAAGTCAAAGTCCAGACCTGAATCCAATCAAGAATCTGTGGAAAGAGCTGAAAACTGCTGTTCACAAACGCTCTCCATCCAACCTCACTGAGCTCGAGCTGTTTTGCAAGGAAGAATGGGCAAGAATTTCAGTCTCTCGATGTGCAAAACTGATAGAGACATACCCCAAGCGACTTGCAGCTGTAACCGCAGCAAAAGGTGGCTCTACAAAGTATTAACGCAAGGGGGCCGAATAATTTTGCACGCCCCACTTTTCATTTTTTTATTAGTTAAAAAAGTTTCAAAAATCCAAAAGATTTCGTTCCACTTCACAATTGTGTCCCACTTGTTGGTGATTCTTCACAAAAAATAAAAATTTTATATCTTTATGTTTGAAGCCTGAAATGTGGCAAAAGGTTGAAAAGTTCAAGGGGGCCGAATACTTTCGCAAGCCACTGTATAGGGTAGTGATGTAAAGTTCAGGGTGTAGTTCAGATAATTATCACGATACACAGCGGCGCTGACATCTCTTGGTGAAGTTGACACACTTACACTACCTGCCTGTTCGATTGATTGCTCACTTTTATTCTTATTTGATGTACGTATTTTATTGAAGGGGGGTTTTCTGTCTGTCTTTGTGGAAGGGATTCTGAGTCAATAAACGGGATTACGCTATGTGCACTTTTCTCTCCGTTTTCTTTGATTCAATATGAGCCCTGAAAATCTGTGACCCTACATGAAGTGATGTTGGCAACAAACTGCTGATAAAGAGTGTTGACTCTGAATGCTTTATTGCTCCCCATTTCTGGTGAGTTTAACCCCCTAGGGGGAGAGTGTTTGTCACCGGGTGGATTTCGTAGTGATCGGTGAAAGGTGCATGTGGAGGACTGTTTTCATGATCACCTGATAATTATCTGAACTACACCCTGAACTTTACATCACTACCCTATATAAAGGGATTTTCTCCTAAAGGACTTTTCTGTTATAGGATTTTCCTTTTTATGTGTTGTTGGCCACATGTTTCAATTGCTCAACATTAGCGCTGTCTAGTGTGATGATTTAGTCTAATTGGATTACTTTATAACACAGATTTAACATGGATTGAAAACTGGCTACAAGGGCGAGTTCAGAGGGTGGTGATAAATGGGAAGTACTCAGAATGGTCAGGGGTGGGTAGTGGGGTTCCCCGGGGTTCTGTGCTGGGACCAATCCTATTTAATTTGTTCATAAACGACCTGGAGGATGGGATAAACAGTTCAATCTCTGTATTTGCAGACGATACTAAGCTAAGCAGGGCAATAACTTCTCCGCAGGATGTGGAAACCTTGCAAAAAGACCTGAACAAATTAATGGGGTGGGCAACTACATGGCAAATGAGGTTCAATGTAGAAAAATGTAAAATAATGCATTTGGGTGGCAAAAATATGAATGCAATCTATACACTGGGGGGAGAACCTCTGGGGTAATCTAGGATGGAAAAGGACCTGGGGGTCCTAGTAGATGATAGGCTCAGCAATGGCATGCAATGCCAAGCTGCTGCTAACAAAGCAAACAGAATATTGGCATGCATTAAAAAGGGATCAACTCCAGAGATAAAACGATAATTCTCCCAGTCTACAAGACTCTGGTCCGGCCGCACCTGGAGTATGCTGTCCAGTTCTGGGCACCAGTCCTTAGGAAGGATGTACTGGAAATGGAGCGAGTACAAAGAAGGGCAACAAAGCTAATAAAGGGTCTGGAGGATCTTAGTTATGAGGAAAGGTTGCGAGCACTGAACTTATTCTCTCTGGAGAAGAAACGCTTGAGAGGGGATATGATTTCAATATACAAATACCGTACTGGTGACCCCACAATAGAAATAAAACTTTTTCGCAGAAGAGAGTTTAACAAGACTCGTGGCCACTCATTACAATTAGAAGAAAAGAGGTTTAACCTTAAACTACGTAGAGGGTTTTTTACTGTAAGAGCGGCAAGGATATGGAATTCCCTTCCACAGGCGGTGGTCTCAGCGGGGAGCATTGATAGCTTCAAGAAACTATTAGATAAGCACCTGAATGAACGCAACATACAGGGATATACAGTGTAATACTGACATATAATCACACACATAGGTTGGACTTGATGGACTTGTGTCTTTTTTCAACCTCACCTACTATGTAACTATGTATGTAACATACAGTGCACCCATAGTTGTTATTACACTTCTGTTGGTGTACACAGTACTGTGCACCCCTAGTGCAGTTGCTGCTACTTTTCTGGTGGTGTACACAGCACACAATACATACAGTACACCCATACTTGTTATTACACTTCTGTTGGTGTACACAGTACCGTGCACCCCTAGTGCAGTTGCTACTACTTCCCTGGTGGTGTACACAATACATACAGTACACCCATAGTTGTTATTACACTTCTGTTGGTGTACACAGTACCGTGCACCCCTAGTGCAGTTGCTACTACTTTCCTGGTGGTATACACAATACATACAGTGCACCCTTAGTTGTTATTACACTTCTGTTGGTGTACACAGTACCATGCACCCCTAGTGCAGTTGCTACTACTTTTCTGGTGGAGTACATAGTACATAATACATACAGTACACCCATAGTTATTACACTTCTGTTGGTGTACACAGTACTGTGCACCCGTAGTGCAGTTGCTAGTGCTACTACTTTTCCCAATAAGTGTATATTGATTGGTTTGCTTGAAAGTTATAGTATCTACAAACTATGGTATAGATACTGGAATTTTTACTTTTTTTTTATACTAGTGTAGCAATAACTCTCGGTGGAGCTGCTGATTTAAGCGGGCTTGTTACCTTCACTCTCCTTCCCTCTGTTTCACCGGCACCGGGTCTAGGGTTCCATTGAGTTTACCTCCGGACGATATAAGCACCAACACTTGAGTACGTTTTCAATGCTTTATTGAACAATTAACAGAGGAAGCAGCAGGAAAGAGGCAGAAGGGAAACTGCAGAGAAGCTCAAATACCTTTCAGTAGGGCTCACCCACGCGCCACGGGCCACCGGAATGGAGGACCATGAGGTAGAACTCTAACGCATATCTGTCGGCCAGGAGGGCCAGCAGGTGGCTGTAAAATGACCCTAAAACATGGCGTCTGTCCCATAAATACCCTCTCCTAGAATCCAACTCAGAGGACCACCTCCACCGAGTTGTCTCCAGGACAGAAGAACACCCATACGCTTCGACACATTGCCTCTCCAACACTAGCCAATAGTAACAACGACACCCACTGGCTCAGTATGGAAACACAGGCAACATCAGCCAAGCTGGAACAGAGGCAAATCTAACTTCCTTTAACGAGCAATTTACCTAACGGATGGTAGATCATAAATCTACCAGCGCTACATACTCCCCACCACTACAGTAGACGTTGTCCCCAACGTCTGTCCAAAAATAATGATGATAACTCCCAAGCCTGCGAGTAGGTATTTGAGCGTTTAATAACTTGGATAGACAAAGAAGAAAGAAAGACAGTGGAAAGACATTATAAGACTTACATCTATAAAACATTATGTTCACGTCCGTAAACAAAACCATCCTATGACTGTACATAACCTCACTGTCTATCTAGCTGAAAAGCCTCCCAGCTTGATAGGAGATCCAATAGTTCCTGAAAAGGAAAACATATTAAACACACATACATACTGTACAATATCAGGAGCAAAGCCTCATTTAAAAAATGAGCCTCTCTTCCTTTTACCTATATCAAAGTAATCTTAAGGAGTCCATCCCTGTATAATAATTTCTTCAAATGAAGGAAATCTGGCTAGCAAAAAGAAGTCCTTGGATTTGGAACACTGCGCAGAATATCCAGATCTTGACCATGAAGATCTCTTTATAATGACCCTAACTAACTATCTAACTTCAAAGTTCTTTTGTCCATAATCACTAATAAAACCGGGGATCTGGCAAGGTCAGTGTCTTTCCCAGTTTATCCACTGTGGTAATGAAATAGACAACATCATCTTTTCTGGGCCTGCAGATGACCACTTAGTCAGCATAGATGTGCCGACCGAAGTTCCAGTGCATAAAACATCCACTAAAACGTTCATCCATTTTAACAGAACATCCAGTCTTTCGGAAAGCCTTAGGCACAGACAAATAGTCCCAAACAGCTTCACTGTACCAAAGTTCCCGGTTAAGTTAAATCACTTGCATTATATCCTGGGGCACATAGGGGAACTCCAAACCATACTCCGTAGCCACACGCTTGTTTAACATTCTCTGCAAACGTGCACGTTTGGGTAAAGGTCTGTTCTTCCCTATAGCAGGAGGCACACAGAAATCCAATGATTTTCTCACCATAGACCCAGCCGGTGTGTGTAGTGAACTAGCAACTTTCGACAAAGTCTCAGTAACAGTACTGTGCGGCTCCACACAGGGTGACGTCTTCCCAGAACTCAGGGCTGTCCATTCAGAGAAAGTCATAGTAGAGGCAACGTCTTCACCTTGTGACCACAACAGCTCCCGTGACATAGCCTCAAATAGGTCATCATCACCGGAAAGATCCGACATGGATTCTATTTCCGAATCTCCCAACTCTTCCGCTGGCAGATACTTATTTACAGTCCCAGATACATTCCCCATCAGTGGCTTACCCGTTCCTGACGTGGACTTTGGTAGCTCCGGTTCAGGTAACCTCTGAGGTAGGCCTCGACCACGGCCGCGGGAAGCCTTCACACATCCCACCTTCCTCTGGACAGGTACAACGGGAATAGGTGTAGTGGACGCAGAAATCAAAGTAATGTCCCCTGATGAGACGGCAGCAGTAGTGTCTCTCTCCGGAACATTCTCAGCAACAACAGGCAAAGTGGTGGCCTGCCGCTCTCTCTCTGTAGTAGTAGCAGCTTCTACTGTGGCAATACCTGTTGCCCAATCCATCCGATAAGCACGGGGCGACATGGTAGGTTGCTCCACCACAAACAAGTACTGCGGACATCGGCCAAATGGACGGAGATGCACGGCCAGTCCTTCACATCGGTGGCAGATCATGCCCAGTCCCTCAATATCTCCTGAGGTATACAGAACAAACCTCCCCTGCGGCTTCAAACGAACTCCAGTATCCGTAAGCAGGGTTCCGATCAGCACAGTATTCAACATGGTGTTTGCAGGGAACATTCTCGGTCCCATAATTGGCTGCATCGCTGAAAAAGACATGGCCACACTCTGATCTTCTCAGCACAATCACAAGGCCTCTCTTCTTCTCTGGCGCCAAACACATACACGCGTCCCACGCAGTATCAAGTAGGGTAGGCTCCTCCCACTTGTTCTTATGATCACGTAACTCCCGGGCTTCCACTGGCACCCTCCACCTACGCACTCAGAAATAAAGTCCTGCAGTTTTAACCCCTTCTCTTCCTGCAAAATTTTGACAAAGTCCAGCTCTCACCGTAAACTCCCGGTGAAACACTTCTCTGGGTTGCGAGAATTGACGGTCAACAAATCCCGGACGACGCCCCCACATGTAGCAATAACTCTCGGTGGAGCTGCTGATTTAAGCGGGCTTGTTACCTTCACTCTCCTTCCCTCTGTTTCACCGGCACCGGGTCTAGGGTTCCGTTGAGTTTAGCTCCGGACGATATAAGCACCAACACTTGAGTACGTTTTCAATGCTTTATTGAACAATTAACGAAGGAAGTAGCAGGAAAGAGGCAGAAGGGAAACTGCAGAGAAGCTCAAATACCTTTCTGTAGGTAAATAATGAAGGGAATGACCAAAGGGATTATAACGGTGCCAATTTCTTGATTTGTATATTTCTAGTTTATGTAGCTATGTACCTTAGCTGCCTAATGCACTTACTCCTAAATTTCCCAATCAGCGTCAACGATAGTGCCTTCTATCCTCTGGATGCCTCTTTCTTTCCCTCCCATTCTTTTTTCTTTTCCTTCTCTCTTTTTCCTTCTTTTCCCTTGCCCCTTTTTCCCTTCCCTTCCCTCACCTCCCATTATTTGCCCCCTTCCTCTCCCCCCCCCCCCTCCCTTCCCTTTTGTCCCTTTCCCCTCCCCCTCCCCCCTTTCTTGTCCCCTTCCCTTCCTTTTTCCATTTTTCTTTTTTCTCCCTGCCATGGTCCGCTATTTCCAATTTCTACATATACAGTTCTAATATGTTTGTTATTGGAGAAAGAAAACGTGGCGCTATTCTATGCTTGTAACAAATTTTCCATCAATGTATGTGTATAACTCATTTATTACATGATGTTACCTAATCTACTACCATTGAAGTCTTTTTCTAGTTCTACACCAGTATACATTCCTTTTTATCTAATTGTGTTTTCTTTTTTGTTTGACTGCTTGTGCCTCTACTGGGACTCTATTATTCTCTATGTATCTGTTGGTCTAGGTGGCTGGACTACGTGGGTTGGCTCTCCGAGGGCGTCCCCTCTACCACTCACCCCCCTTCCCACGGGGACATGACCATGTGTGTGGGGGGATCCCCTCTGTGTTTGTATCCCTCCCCACGTCTCTTTCCCATCGGGGGGTTTTCCTTTCCCTCCCCCCTCACTATCTTGGCTGTGCCTGCCTGCCTCTCCTCCCGTGGGTGGGTTGGACATTTGACCCGCTGCTTGGGGTGGTCGAGCATGCACTGTTGTTGACTGTATGGACGCCCAGGGCAGTACAATTTTTTGTCTGCCCACTGGCACCCGTGCATTGCTCGTGCCACTTGGTCCCTCGCATTCCATCTGCGCCTGGTTATGTGGCTTAGCTGTCAGATTCCCACTGACAGCGATCTCCACTCTCCTATAGGCTGCCCGCGGGAGGTCAGGTGATCCGAGCGCACGCTCACGGTCCACCTTGGACCTTGTAGGCTCCAATGGTATCGCCGCGGGCGCATGCTTTGACGCCACACATTTGCGTCCGCACACCTGACCGGCTGATTCGATCAGGTGTGGGGGGCTTACTTAAGCCGGCCCGTCCACATTAACATCCGGACACGAGGAACGCCTGCTGCTAACTCTGCCACGGTTGTTAGGTATGCTCAAATCACTTCTCATCCCTTGGTATATTCAGGTATACTCTCTCTCCCCCTCCTTAATCCAGTCCTTATCTATTCTATCTCAGGATGCAACATCTCTTTGCCACCCACTTTTCCAATTCGTATCCTTGAATTGTGGGAAGAGCAATTGTCTCTGACATCCACACTAACTTCTACAATCTTCTAGGTAAGCCTTTATGCAATTACTAATTACATCCCAAATACTAGCTTTGCTATTATCAAAGAGCATATAATACCCGTCCAATAATTTTCTACTATATTTTCCTTAGACATACACCTACAACCCTCATCTCCCTACATTCTCCAGGCGCTTCCCCTTTTTCTACATATTTGTTTTTAAAGTGGTTGTATACCCTTTTTGTTAACTTTTACCTACAGGTAAGCCTATAATAAGGCTTACCTGTAGGTAAAAAAAATATCTCCTAAACCTATACGGTTTAGGAGATATTCCCCTCGCAATGAGCCGCTGACTCCAGCGGCGCATGCGCACAGGGGATTCTCGGCTGACAGCCCGGCAAACTCCGGAGCTTGCCGGGCAGAAGTCTCCTGCGCGCATGCGCGGGAGTGACGACATCGCGGCTCCGGCCACTCACAGTGCCGGAGCCGCGATACCCGGAAGACACGCCGAGGGGAGATGTCAGCTCCCTCGGCGTGGACAGGATGAGATGCCGGCGCCTCGTTCTAAGGTAAGTATATCATAATGAGCTAGTATGCGGTGCATACTAGCTCATTATGCCTTTTCCCTTGCAGGTATAGGAAAAAAAAAAAAACGCGGGTATACAACCGCTTTAAATGTAAGTCTTTGAGGCTTTGATGCCCTATCTATTTTTGATGTGGTGTATATTATTCCACTCATCTCTAATAATATTGTGCATGACACATATATCTTTTAGCTCTTCCTGTTTTCTGACCAACCACTCCTAATCTATATTATATTCGATTGCCAGGTCATTCGTAAGCCCCCTGCAGTCATAGATATGGTGCGGCCTGATCTGCCTCCAGCTGGGGGGTTCCTTGCCGGGCCTACCCCGGGTGGTCGGTTTCCAGGTACATCCCTGTGTGCGTGGAGGTTTGTTAGGTTACCCCCTCCTGGAACACAGTCCAGCCACTTATCCCAACCTTCACTATATGTTTGCCCTTTATTTTTTTTCTGTGTTCATGTGCTTACTTGATTTTTTGTATCTCTGTGCATAGATCTTCATCATTGCAACAGGCTCATATTATTCCCTGATGAAGCCAATGTTTTGGCGAAACATGTAGGAACTGGGCTTCTGTCTTGAAGGCCGTTTCCACCTGGCCCATTTTACTGTACTTGATGTTGTACAATTGATGTAAACTGTATCTAAAATTTTATCTACATGGTATTCTGAATGTGTTGAATATTTGTATAATAAAGTAATTTTGTATTTTATTCTCAATACTCTACTTTTATATTGTTCCCTGGCACCGTTATAATCCCTTTGGTAATTCCCTTCATTATTTATCAAAAATGTTTTTGGGATGAGGTGCTGTATCTTACATAACCTACCTAGCCATACCTTCATTTTACCTTTCTGTAGGATTCTTGACAAATGTCCTTTAGAGTTGAATATTGCAGTAGAATGCGCTCCCCTTGTGGGACACACTCTTTGCTCGCCTGGATAGGCCTCTCTCACTTGCCTAGCAGCCAGTACGCAGCACAAACAAAGTCTCTGCCACAGACTTGCTTGAGTTGAACCCGTACAATCCTCTGCCACAGGATGCATTGGTTTTGTGGTGAATGTCAGACACAGTGCTTGAACCTTTAAGCCAAACCCGGCAACACTATGCTGTAAAGTTACTTTAGGATACGTCCTCCAACCGAGTCACCAGGCCCCTCTCCAGACCAGCACTCTGCATGATCCTTCCATGACGGGTCCACCCCTGGGATCTCCCTGGTTGTCCAGCTTCTTCACTCTGGATAGACAGCTCAGGACCATTCCTCGGCTGCTGTGGTAGGCCCCAGACAAGCTTTTGGGCCCACCCACGTGCCACAGCGGCGTGGGCCTCCGGAACGGAGGACCACGAGGTAAAACTCTAACGCATACCTGTCGGCCAGGAGGGCCAGCAGGTGGCTGTAAAACGACCCTAAAACATGGCGTCTGTCCCATAAATACCCTCTCCCAGAATCCAACTCAGAGGACCACCTCCACCGAGTTGTCTCCGGGACAGAAGATCACCCATACGCTTCAACACGTTGCCTCTCCAACACTAGCCAATAGTAACAACGACACCCACCGGCTCAGTATGGAAACACACACAACGTCAGCCAAGCTGAAACAGAGGCAAATCTAACTTCCTTTAACTAGCAATTTACTAAATTTACCTAACAGATGGTAGATCATAAATCTACCAGCGCTACACTAGTGTGTGTTCAATGACTTATAGTGGGACTGTGATAGTGTGGTGAGCAATCTGACACTGACACTTTGTGGGAACTGACCAACAGCCACTGACATCTCCAGTGACACTAATACAGTGATCAGTGCTAATAATATACACTGTCACTGTACTAATGGCACTGGCTGGAAAGGGGTTAACATCTAGGGTGATCAAAGGGTTACATGTGTGTCTAACAAGTCTTAATGTGTATTATGTGTGCTTTTTTTTTAAATAAGCAATGCGCCAGTACTTACTCCCTGCTTTGCAGGGAGAAAAGAAACGGCATATTGCTGCTGCTTCTTTCATTCGCTCAGCAGATTAGCAGGTGCCAGCCATAAATCATTGGCTGGGACCAGCTGATAGGCTTGTGCTGCAGTGAATGGCAGCTCAAGCTTCTGGGTGCACGCGCGCATGCGAAGCAGACCCGGAAAAAAAACGTGACATACAGGTACATGATTATGCCTGTACAAGCCGACCGGCTGCAGTAAATGTACTGCGGTGGGTCGACAATCGATTAAATCCCCACTAACAATCACATTGGTGGTCAGTGGAATTTTAAAGCCTTCACCTTTATAATTTGTTGACAGTGTTATCTTAACCCCACAAAACAATTCCATAATTATTGCTGGTTAGTGGCATTTTAAAACCCCCTTCCCCACCACTAGTGTTTTGTACTTTAATAACAATTTCCAAAAACATTGGTAGTCAGTGGCACTTTAACGCTTAAACCCCCTCAGCATTCATGTGCTGCAGCCTTTTCATCTCTCCCTCAATCAGGCTGCAATCATCCTCCACCGTGGGAGGAAGTGAAAGGCTTTCAAATATACAGTAAACAGTAGTACTGTTAACATTTGTGATTGCTGTGATTGCTGACCTCGGGATTACAAATCACAGAACCACTCTGACTGGCTCTGTGCCTTTTTTCAATGGTCTCGGCTGTCTAATGACAGCAAGATCAGAGGCATTTTGCACACACCTTCCACGTGCACAAACAAAAAACAGAGCGGGGGGGGGGGGGTTTAAACATCCATTCAAGATAGCTGCTCCCCTTTCCAACCATTGTAATATATTGAGCGGTGGGGGGAGCAGTTATTCTGAGTGGACATTTAAAAAGGTGGCAATTAAATAAGTCAAAATATTAAAAAAATGTGTACTATAACAGTAAACCTAGGTCTGACTTTAAAGGCATAGGAAACAACGAAGAGGTATGAGAATAAACACTATTTATTGATAAATACACAACATGAATAGAACAGTACAGAAAAATTAAAAATCATGTATACTGATACATAATGTGCAGTGAGCCCTTGTGTATCTACGCCTTTTACCGTTAGGCTTCTTTAGGATACAGTCAAGGTTCTACAAATAGCAAATAAAAAGAATGGACCACACTGTCTTGCAGAGAGATAAGTCTCAATTATAAGTATCCAGAAACTGGTTCAGAGGGTACCATCCCACTGGAAACAGGTTCTACTACACCACCGTCAGGATCTATGCACAGATAGGTCAGGCCAGCCCAATCTGCTAGAAAGAGAAGAGCAGGAAAAGCCAGGCGGTTCCAGGGACAGGGGCAAAATAATGCACAAAGAGTGGACTCAGTGCCAATGAGGGAGGGGAGCCAACTATGGGCATCAAAGCCCGCCAAGCAATGAGGACACCCACCAGGAAAATAGTCCGAATATGAGGCTGAGAAATTGTCCACAATGTGTAGCAAAATTTTAATATTTAGACAATGATGTATGGCCCCTGGGGAACAGCCTTGTGCTAGTCACCTGCAATAAAAATATTTAGTAAACATAAACATCACATTCGCTGCAATATACATACCCCAGTGTGTCAATTGTATTCTGAAAAGAATAGACCTTTGACCTTGGTACCTTTGTATTTGACAGATTACAAAAAAAGGCTGCCAGATGCACAAATTTGTTACTTGGCTTCAAAATTTTGTATTGTTTTGCAATTTTTAACCTAAGAAGAAAATGGGTCAGGTGCCCACTACTTGCTGTATTACCTGTGCACTTGTCAAATTTCTTACAGAGGATGCTTTATTTTTATGGCAACAAACCTGGTCATTTCTTTCTTTGTTTTAACTTCAAAATGTGTTCTGATAAAAAAGAGCTGTACTCCTGTATCACAGTGCCTATTTAAATTGTTGTTGTATATATGCACAAAGCATATTTCCATGTCTTGTGCCCCTTAATAAAAGCTCCCCTAACCCTCTAAAAAAGCACATTTTAACTACAGGCAGTCCCCAAGTTACAAACATCCAACTTACATACAAATTATACTTACAAAACGGAGGAAAACAGGAAGTGAGAGGAAATCTACCTATAGGAAGAGAAATTCACTCCTAGGAAGGGAAAATCATGGGAAAAAGGTGTCTGCACTGAAGCTTTATCATCAATCCTTGTTTCCACAACAACCCAAAATGTTCAAAATTCAATTGTCACAGGGACAGAAAGTGAGATGAAATCTTCTGAACAGCATACTTGCCAACAGTCCCGATTTTGGGGAAATCTGGGATGTTTTTGGCAAAAACAGCCGACGGGCTATAAAAAGATGGCCACCGCCGCAAGAACTATTTCCCCGTGTGTTCAGTGGAGCCCAATTTGCCTTTCTCTTCAGTATACAAGTAGACAATTCTCTTGTACACTGAAGCCGATTGGTTGCGTAGATCGGAGGACCCTCCCCTCTCCACTGAACACACGGAGAAAGCTGAGAACTGTAGCTGCCGCCAACCCTCTGCCCCATGTCCGATGAGAGAGGACAGACACTTATGTAAGGAGAGCTCCTCTGATGGAGACACTGATGTAAGGAGGGACTCCTCTGATGGGGACACTGATGTAGGGAGGGGCACCTCTGATGGGGACACTGATGTAGGGAGGGGCTCCACTGATGAGGACACTGATGAAAGGAGGGGCTTCGCTGATGGAGACACTGATGTAAGGAGGGGCTCCTCTGATGGGGACACTGATGTAGGGAGGGGCTCCGCTGATGGGGACACTGATGAAAGGAGGGGCTCTGCTGATGGGGACACTGATGAAAAGAGGGGCTTCGCTGATGGGGACACTGATGAAAGGAGGGGCTCCGCTGATGGGGACACCTGATGTAAGGACGAACTCTGCCGGGGGAACCTGATGTAAGGTGTTTGGAGTATCTTTATCTGCTGATTGTTAAACTTTCTAGAATACACATATTTCTATTGTGGTGTAGGATCTCTCTCTCTCTCTCTCTCTCTCTCTCTCATTAAATGGTGCTAATAGGGCAAGCAGCCCAAGTCCACAAAAGTCCAACTTCAACAAATAGTCCTGTAATGCTATCCACTGGCTTGCTTGGGGCAGCCATCCCAGAGTAGAAAGCAGCTAGAGATGGGCTGAATAACCCCCTGTTCGGTTCACGCCAGAGCTCTCGAACATCACAAAAGTTTGGACATGAACAGCAAACCTCATTGAAGTCTATACGACCCGAACAGGTAGTATCAAAAGTGCCCATTTTGAATGCTTATGCGGCCATAAAAAGGGTATGGGGGCCCAGGTATTGCCCTGGGGGACATGTAACAATGCAAAACAAACTTTTAAAAAAGAACATTTTTAAAGCAGCATTGATTTTAATGCTGCTTAAAGTGAAACAATAAGAATGAAAAAATCCTTTAAATATAGTGCCCCTTATACTGTGTACACACGACCGGACTTTCGACGGACTGAATCAGGTGGGACTTTTCAACGGACTTTGACGGACTTCCGTCGAATCGGACTTGTCTACACACAATCACACCAAAGTCCAAAGGATTCGACCATGATGACGTACGACCGGACTAGAATAAGGAAGTTCATAGCCAGTAGCCAATAGCTGCCCTAGTGTCGCTTTTCGTCCGTCAGACTAGCATACAGATGAACAGATTTTTCGACCGAACTCGAGTCCCTCGAAAAGATTTGAAACATGTTCTTAATCTAAAGTCCGTCACATTTCTGATAGAAAAGGTCCGCTGCAGGTCCGATGAAGCGCACACATGGTCGAATTTTCCGGCGGATTCGTTCCGTCAGACAAGTTTGGTCGAAAAGTCCGGCCTGTGTACACGGCATTAGTCTGCCTGTAAAGTCTGGCACATCTCTACCATGTATAGAACCTGCTGCAGAAAAACTCACATTTATAAAGAAAACAAATGACATTTAAATTGATTTTCCCTGCAAAAACAATGGCTTGGGGAGCCAGTCAGTATGATGAGGCTACATTTTAGTGCATTTGGAACAAGATTAGAGATTTTTTGGATAAATTCTGGTGTCTCTTTGGCAGAATTTGTATGGAAATAACAGTTTTGCACCATAGTGAGCAAGCCTTACGTGAAGAAGCCAAATTATGGTACACTCAGGCCAAGATTAACAATTTTGTTTTGGTAAAGTCTGGTGCCTTTAACAGACTTTGGATAGAAGTAAAAGGTGCAGAAAAAAAATGGCTTTGGGTGTTGGTGGTGTCTTCGCCCTGTAACCTTTTAGAGGTAGTCTTGAGGAAAGCAAGAATTGGCCCTGCTGTAAAATTTTTTTAATTTGGCACCCCTGTCACACAGTTGTGAAAAAATTGGTCTTTGGTTGTTGTTGGTGCCTTCCCCCTGTAACCTTCTAGAGGTAGTCTTGATGAAATCAAGAATTGGCCTTGTTGTAAAAAAAAAAATTTAATTTGGCGTCCCTGTCACACAGTTGTGGAAAAATTGGTCTTTGGGTGTTGTTGGTGCCTTCACCCCATAACTTTCTAAAGGTATTCTTGATAAAAGCAAGATATGTCCTTGTAAAAAAAAATACATTGAAATTTAATTGGGCCCATGAAACCTATACCAAAAAATGACTTCTAGATAAAACCAACACCCACAAAGCTAGGCAGCCTAGACAGTCTTGCAGAGATTTGAGTTACCAATAACACTTAATCAGCGACATCGGCATCAGGGGCTTGATAGTTGCTGCTATCCAGGACTGATTCATTTTGACAAATGTCAGGCAGTCAACAGTCTGTGGGATGCAAATGGGATGTTGAAGCTGACAGCCTTGGGCGCCAAGGACTAAACAAATTTTGAAATGCATCACTGAGGCAGCCTCCTTCTCCATCGCTCTTCCTTGACTAACAGAAGCCTCAAAAGTAGCTTTTCCATGAGACTGTAACCTACCAGAGTCTGGAAAGGCATTACATAAATTCCTCTTTAAGTTGTCCTCATGATATTTCATCCTCTGCTCTCTCAGTGAGAATGGGAGGATAAGGGAGGCCATGCACTGCAAGTTTGCAGAGGCATGAGAAGCAGAGTCCTCAGGGTCACTGATGATTACAGTATCTGGAACTGCCTCTTCCTAGGCACATACTTCTCCCAAGGTTTCTGGGGACTGAAAGACATCTCTTAAGGTTTGATGTATGTCTTTCTCTGCTTCAATGCCTCCAAAACTGTCAGAATCCTCCTCCTCCCTCTCCTCTTGTGTGTTCTGTGGCATCACAAGAATGGTGTGTGCATTAAGCAGGCCTTGAGAGGAAAGGAAGTCCTCCTCTTCCTCCAGCTGCTCTGCCTCGAGTGCCCTGTCCATAATGGCACGGAGAACACAAGAGGGATTGTGTCACTGAAGCATACATTGTCACAGTTCACCATCCTTGTTGCCTCCTCAAATGGTGACAGTACAGTGCATGCATCCTTTATCAGCAGCCATTGGCGTGGGGAAAAAAAAGCCGGGGAGCCCTGAGCCTGTCCTTGTGCTATACACACTCAGATATTCATTGACGGCCCTCTGCTGCATTTGCAGCCACTGCAGCATTGCTAAAGTTGAGTTCCACCTGGTGGGCATGTCACAAATCAGGCGGTTCACGGGCAGGTGGAATTCCCGCCGAATTGCAGCCAACCGAGCACTGGCTGTATATGACCGCCTGAAATGGCTACAGACTCTTCGGGCCTGCTTTAGAGGGTCTTGCAAACCTGGGTACCTGTTTAAGTAACGCTGCACCACCAGACTGAGAAGATGTGCCAGGCATGGCACAGGTGGCAAAATTCCCTGTCAAAGGGCGGACAGAAGGTTTGGGCCCTTATCGCAAACCACCATTTCTGGCTCAAGTTTCTGTGGAGTGAACCACCTCTGGGCCTGCCCCTACAGAGCTGATAGAATCTCTGCTCCGCTGTGGCTCTTGTCCCAGTAAAGCACTGCATGGCATATTTTAGCCTAACTCGTTGAATGGCTCCTTGAATGCTGAGATATTTGCCTGCTATACTCTACAGCTGGTGGTGTGCTGCTGGCAGACATGTTGGGAGGACCTGTGACACCCTTTGCTATACTATCATCCCTTTCAGTGGAGGCTGCTGAGAGGTCATAAGATATAGCGGGGGTAGACATGAAAGGTAAGGAGGTGAAGAATTGTGTCTCTTGTGTGTGGCTTTCAGGTTCTCTTGCCAATGGGCTCAGTGGTGGGAGGTTAAAGGCCTTGTTAGGCACGTGGTACCCAAATGACTGCTTTTTTTGCCACGCTTGATCTGCAGAGATTAAAAATTGCAACAGTGCAATTGGCTGCACATGTGCTAAAAAAGACACAAACAGCTGAGCTCTGGGAAGTGGGCCAGGAGATAACAGCTTCACAATCTGACGGCATAGGGTGGCTGCTCTCTACTTTTCCGTGATGCCTGCCTCTGGAGGACATCCTGCCTTGTTGGGGTTGTTTCTCCCCCTCACTTTTCTCCTTTGCTCTATCCGGCACCCAAGTCACATCAGTGACCCAATCATTAGCATCACCTCCATCCTCATCATCACTTGAGCCAACTTGGCAATACGCTGCAACGGGGGGATCATGACTGCCAATTTATTGTTTATCTTTTTTTTTGTCCTCTCTGTTGGCTCATGTTAGTCCCTTCCTCTACCTCAGAACCAACATCAGAATCAAGTAATGTCTGTGCATCCTCAATAGGCAAGTGGCTGATGCTGTATTCAAATAATTCAGCTGACTCCTCCATGCAAGATGCTGGGGCTATGCAGGAATAGTTGTGGACAAGGAGGCAGAATAAGCCGATCTGGCAAATGCGATGGACTGCGCAATAATGTCAGCTTGGGTCATAGAGGATGAGGAGGATGAAGATGGTATAGTAAACCAGTCCACCACCTCCTTTACATGCTGTGGCTGGATAGCACGGGCAATATCACTAAACAGAGAAAAAGGTGCCCTGCCTGAGGACGGACCACATCCACCTTTGCCTGTGGACACAGAGGCGGCTAGCCCCCTCGTAGTGCCATGAAAATATCTAAAATACGTGCAACGCTAAAAAAGATTTAAAAATGTGTCAAACATAGATATATAGATTAGTGACTAAAGCAACTATAAGGTAGTGTTAATCAACACAATAAACACTGGTGAGGTGTATACGAATGTCCCAAAGAGATATGGTAAATGTGGATACGTCCAGAAACAAGACCAAAGTCAAGGATTAGAGTCAATACATATAAATGGAAGAAGTCTTCTCAAACAAAGGGGGTGCTTGGATACATGATGTTGACTGAAGACTGGAAAACACATCAATCACAGGCGACACATCATAAGCATCTAGAGTTAAGTACTCTTACCAGATCCAGTGGGACGTATCAGCCATATAGCGGTACGTCTGTCAGAGCTTATGGAGGTAGCCTCCCGTGAACTCTCCCCAAAATGTTCTCCCTTCGGTCACGATCTCCGATAGGCAATCACTTGGGTCACGGTCACCGATAGCCAGGACAGTCAGCGGTGGGGGTGGTCAGCTCACTCGCACACACTCCGGTTCCGGGCAGGTTCAAAAAGTTTCAAGAAACCGATCATGGATGAAGTCATGGAGAAAGAAGAAAAAAAGGGGCTCCACATGGCGTAGGTCAAAAATAAAAGGGATTTATTGAATAAAAACCTTACAAAGTAAAAAGTGATCACTGAATAAAAATTGGTGGCAATGTGGAAAGCTTAAACGCCCTACGCATTTCGACTAAAAAGCCTTCACTCATGCCCCAGTTGAAGGCTTTTTAGTCAAAACGCGTGTTGATTGTGTTGATTAACACTACCTTATAGTTGCTTTAGTCACTAATCTATATATCTATGTTTGACACATTTTTATATCTTTTTTAGCGCTGCACGTATTTTTTATATTTTTTATACACTTGATGCGACTTGATTTGTTTGTGTGCTAGCAGCTTTTCACCACTTATTCACATATATTTGTTTTAGGGTCAGCGCAACTTCTCATTTATATCCCAAGAAAATATCTGCTTCTCCTTATTGGCCTCCCAGACATGATGGGGGGCTTATTACCCAAATGTTATAGATACTGGCAAATATGTAATTAGACGCACTTTATTCAATGAAAAGTGGTGTTTGGTGCACTGATGCTAACAGAAATGTTAAAAAAAAAATTAAAAAAAAAGAAATTGTGGGAAGGCAGGGGACAAAAAAAGACACACACAAAAAAAAGCATGCAGCAACCAAAAAAAAAAAAGTGGGTAAACAGCACTAAATGTTATGTAATGCTGTGTTAAACACTGCACTACACTAACACACTACACTGACACACTATTCTCACACGCTATACTAATGGGGCGTACACACGGTCGGACTTTTCAGCTACAAAAGTCAGACGGATGCCGACGGACCAAATCTGGCGGACAATCCGATCGTGTGTGGGCTTCCCCGAACTTTCAGCGGACTTTTCCAGTCGCAAATCTGACGGACTTTAGATTTGGAACATGCTTCAAATCTTTATGTCGTAACTCCGCCGGACCCAGAAATCCGCTCGTCTGTATGCTAGTCTGACGGACAAAAACCCATGCTAGGGCAGCTATTGGCTACTGGCTATCAACTTCCTTATTTTAGTCCGGCGTGCGTCATCACGTACAAATCCGTCTGACGGACTTTTGTATGATCATGTGTAGGCAAGTCCGGTCGTTAGAAAGTCTGTTGAGAGTCCACCAAAAGTCAGTCGAAAGTCTGTCGAAAGTCTGTCGGACGGGCTGTCAGACTTTTGTAGCTGAAAAGTCTGACCGTGTGTACGCGGCATAACACTAAACTATCACTTTACACTGAGTCAAATGTTATGTAAAGCTGTATTAAACACTGACACACTATTTTCACACACCATACTAACACACTCTACACTCAGGAGTCATAATAAGTGAACACACTAACTGCTAGTAGCAAAACGAGCCCTGCTCTATCTATCTCCACTCCAACACACTACAAGAACTGGCTATGGGAAGTTAGCTTTTTTAGTGTGGGGTGGGACTATGAATACTGAGCCGTAAATGGAGAAAGCAATCATCACTTTGTCCAGTCAGGGCTCTGACAGTGCTAGAATGCACTGTGAAGCATGCAGTGCATTGTGGGGTGCTCTGCAAACATCCCACTGAGCTACCTGCAAACTGGGATGTTTGCCAAAAAGACGAAGTTTGGGCAGAACTTATGCTCAGCTCGAACTGTTCGCCCATTTCTAAAAGCAGCCTCTGTAATGAAACAAAAAGGGGGTGCCCACTAAGTAGGATTAAAATCATCCACTTTTTAAAATACTCACTGAGTTAACAGATACATGACATATATCCACGAGAATACCGCTGTCAGCTCCACTGATGTCTCATCCTGCTTGTGCATCCACCAGGCTCTGTGTAGAAGGCTCAAAACGGCTAGAAACTGAAACAGGAAGTGCCAGTAACCATCCTGGAGTGCAGAGGGGAGTAGGTGTGGAGGTGATGTCAAGGGGGTTGTCCTGTGGGCGTTGCTATATGTTTCAGAGCTTCCTGCTATTTTCTCAAGCCAATTGCCTGCTCTTCCTCAAAAGGTGCATAGCAGTCACTTTTTTTTTTTTACAGTGCTGTTACTTTTGTCATTTCCTCCACCTAAAAGGTGCATAGCAGTAATTGTATTCAGAAACCTGGTAATGTGCCCTTTTTCTCCTCCCCCCCCCTCCTCAAGGGACCATAGGAACCTTTTGTTTCTTCCTATGTGGGAATGAAACAAATTATAGAAGCAGTCCGTATTGTGACATCAGTTTTCATAGACTGGAGGTTGTGAATGTTTTATTTGTGGCATCATATATAATAATTTTACATGTTATTAACTACACATTCACATTTTTTTAGCTTTTTATTTAAAGGTATCATTTCTTAAACTTGTAAGGCCATCCCTGCCCTGGTAATACAAACACGGGCAAGGACAAAAACCCAATTGGGTTTATATTGTAAGGCTGAAGGGCAGGCAGCAACAAAAAAAAATAAGCATTACATCCTACGGCCAGAGACTGCCCACCCTTTGTCAAATCTTCTTAGGAGGTTGCACATATCAGACAGGCAGTCTGTAGGGGTGCCTGTAGAGGCCAGTTTTGAATCACTCAGGAAACAGTGACGTGGCTGGCAAAGTTGCTGCCGCAGGGGATGTTTCAGAATGGAGAGCAGGGAAAAGGGCTAGTCAATATGTCACTTACCGGCCCCTTCCTTTGCTAATTGAATGCAGTGAACACACTCACTGTGTTTATTCACAAACTGAAGCATAGTAAACACTGTTTACTATGCTTTAGTGTGTTTGAGCTTTGGGGTGCACACCCTAATGCAATAGGCTGTGCACACCTATGAGCAGCCATATTTTCTATTTAGCAAATTCTGCAACCCCTCCCATCTAGTGAACATTTCCTGGCTCTTTTCCTCCTCAAGGGCTTAAAACAGCCAATGTTCTTGTTGTGCTGCTTATGCACCCTTTTCCTCCACTTCCTACTAGTCATGGGCGTATAGTAGCCATTTTTGGACTGTTATTGCACCCTTTGACTCCTCCACCCCAAAGCAACATAATAGTCATTTTTTGGGCCTGCATTACACTACAGTAGCAGGTACCCAAAACCAGCCAACATTATGCTTCCCAGAGGGTTAAGCAAGCACCATTATGTTGGAAAGCCATAAAGCAGCAGCAGACAAAGGAATATGAGTAAGAGGAGTGCTGATGGTTAGGGGGAGGACATTTTTACGGGAGGCTTCAATGGTGACGTTTAACTCCTCCTTATGCAATGGGGAAAATTCTGGGGGATCTACTGTCACCATCCCAGACGAAACCCAAAAACATGACCTGCCCTGAAGACCCCTATTTGTTGTATTTCATTATGGTGGCTGGATTCCCTGCACTTTAGGCATAGCTGAAGGAGGAAAATCTCAGATATTGGCTGGCTGGCTGCCTCTTCACATTGGGCATTGACTTTTACACTCCTTATGAATACAGGCAAAGCTGCCCTTTCTTAGTAGGACACCACTTCTTACTTGTGCAGTTCATTTGTGTACACCAAAGCACCACATACAGTATGTATCTCCCCAGTTGCAATAGCTGCCATTAAATTTAGTGAATACCCATTATTAAAAAATATATATATATAAAATAAAAAGAAACAGGAAATTGTGTGACACTAGGTACCACATACTAAAAGTTATATACCGTATATACTCGTGTATAAGTCAAATTTTTCAGCCCCTTTTTTGGGGCTGAAAGTTCCCCCCTCGATTTCTACACGTGTCACCGCCGTCTGTCTGCATGATCAGCGTGTCATGCAGGCAGACGACGGCCAGCATGTGCTACATAGCACTCGGCAGCGGCTCTCGGCTCTCACTGTGCAAAAGTCGCGCCTCCTCGTCTGTGATAGTTAGTCAGTGCACAGCCTATCACGGACATTCTCTCATCCTCGTCCGTGGTATGAGGATGAGAGAATGTCCGTGATAGACTGACCGCTGACTGCTGGGAAATGGAGTTTTCTGCCTATCATGGACGAAGAGGAGGCGCGGCTTTTGAACAGTGAATGGCCGCCGCACACGCTGATCGGTTCTGAGCGGCACACGGAGAATGCACAGGACACAGGTAGGATGCACACAGACACATGCACACAGGTACATATACACATGACACATGCACACATACACAGGACACAGGTACATATACACATGCACATATACACAGGTACATGACACATGCACATATACACAGGACACAGGTACATGACACATGCACATATAGACAGGACACATGACACATATACACAGGACACGACACATATACACAGGACACAGGACACATGACACATAGGACACATGACACATGCACATATACACATATGCACAGGACACATGACACATGACACATATGCACATATGCACAGGACACATGGCACATGACACATGCACAGGACACATGCACAGGACACAGGGCGGTATACAGCTGCAGATGGGCGTTGTTGACCCTCTTTTTCCACTTACAGTAACTGCTGCATTTCTCACCCTCGTCTTATACTCGGGTCAATAAGTTTTTCCCATTTTTTTGTGGTAAATTAGGGCCTCGACTTATACTCGGATCGACTAAAACTCGAGCATATATGGTAGCTAAAAAAAATAGGACAAGGTGGACTGTTGCCCCCCCCCCCCCCCCCTTCCAGAACAGGCCATTTTTTAGACTTTGGTTCTGTCACACTTTGAATGACAATTACTCAGTCATGCAACACTGTACCTAAGTTAATTTTATATAATCTTTTGAGACAGATAGAAAGGTCTTTAGGTGATATTTAATCACCATAATCACCACTATATTTTTTGCTACATATAGGAAAAAAAAAATAAAAATTAGAAAAAATAAAAAAAGTAAATAATCTTTCATTTGTTTGGTAAAAAATAAATCACATCATTGCATATTATTTAGCCTGTGTGTGTGTGTTTGTGTGTGTGTATATATTGAGTCTACAAACTATGGTATATATATATTCTCTAGGGTCTCTGCTAAAAAAAATATATAGTATTTGGGGGTTCTGTGTAATTTTCTAGCAAAAAAAAAATTATGATTTTTACATGTATTAGATAAATATCAGAATTGGCCTGGGTAGCAAGTGGTTAATAAGATATTTCTCACACACAGCATGGACATATTTAGAATTACACCCTAAAACACATTGTGCTATTCCTTCCGAAGATGGCATTAACACATGTGTGAGACTTTTTCACAGCCTAACCACATACATAGGCCCAAAATCCAGGAAGCACCTTCAGGTTTTCTAGAGGCATAAAATATTTCTTGACTATCACATTTTTGGAAGCCCTGGAGCACCAGGAAAGTAGAAACACCTATAAAATGACCACATTTTTGAAAGGAAAAACCCCAAGATATTTGTAAGAGGCATGGTGAATCTTTTGTGAAGGCAAAAAACAACCATATAGCACTGCGCTGGACAAGCCCCCCCCCCCCCCCCCGACCCAAAGGTCCCACTAAAGATCCAGTCTATCTGTTTGTGGGTTTCTTTGTCAGAGATACACCAGCCCTAAGGTTTTTACATTTTTCAAAACTCCTTGGTAGTGAGAATAGCTGAAGCAACAAAAAGAAAAGAGAAGCTCGAACCCTAAACATGTACTGAGATAAATTGCCAGAAGTAAAATCATTGCACTCACATGTAATAAACCAGACAAGCACATACATGTAGACAGCAGAGCCAGTACGGGTTTCAGGTCTTCAGTGAGGTGAGTGATCCACCAAAATCAGCAGTCAGATGACAGCACACAGCAAACATGTATCCTACACTGCCAAATACAGTTGTTCTTCTTTGCAGGGTCCGTTCACCCCCCCCCCCCCCCCACCCTTACAGCTCCAAGTGAGGTGACTAGACAGAGACTCACAAGGTGGGAAAAAAGGCAAAGCTACATGCTCACTATAATATGCTGCTCTCATTGCTGGAAAGATACCAGTCAGCACACAAAGTGACCTAGAGCATTTGGCACCCGGAGCAGATCCTATATCTGGCACCTTCCCCCCCCAACTTTAAAACGTAAAAACACCCACAAAAATTTGTATTGTTTTCAATAATATTTAAATAGGAAAGAATATCTCTGCGCTACCAGGACAACAATAAACAATGGAACACTACCTGCAGCAGACACCGAACTGGTCAAACCGCACCAACAATAAGTAAAAATCGATATATGGTGTCGCGCTCTAGTGAAAAAATTAGTACCATAAATAAAGTGCTAAATAGGTTAAAGTGCTATATAAAGTGACATTGCATGTGAAAAATTGCATAAAATGCAAATTTGCATAGAAACGCATAAAATTGCTAAATAATCACATAACCTTGAAGTTGCAAAAAAACGCATATAAAGTGACATTGCATTTGCAAAATTGCATAGAAACACATAAAATTGCTACATAATTGCATAACCTTCAAATTGCATATAATTAAAAGGTGCTAATGCTGACAAAATATGAGGTAGTGTCCAACAGTGCACATGAATAGAAAAAATTAAATTCAAAAATAAAATAAAAATAAGGTGCGGTGAAGTGCTGTGCTTCAAGTGACAGTCAGTGAAAATACAATCTTTCGGTGCATAGGTGATGTGAATCCTCTTCAGTGTATAAACACCTCAGGTGTACAGTGGCTAACTTACCTTACCGCTGTAAGGTAACAGCGTGTTGTAATAAATGCTAGGTGCTTGTGTAGGCTCTTGACGAATTTCCAGTTACTGTACTGTGTACCCTGCACAGTTGCACCTACAGAATAGCTACCTGAAGCCAGGTGCTTGTGGAGGCGCTTGACGTATTTCCAGTTACTGTACTGTGTACCCTGCACAGTTGCACCTACAGTATAGCTACCTGAAGCCAGGTGCTTGTGTAGGCTCTTGATGTATTTCCAGTTACTGTACTGTGTACCCTGCACAGTTGCACCTACACTATATAGCTACCTGAAGCCAGGTGCTTGTGTAGGCGCTTGACGTATTTCCAGTTCATGTATTGTGTACCCTGCACAGTTGCACCTACAGTATAGCTACCTGAAGCCAGGTGCTTGTGTAGGCTCTTGACGTATTTCCAGTTACTGTACTGTGTACCCTGCACAGTTGCACCTACAGTATAGCTACCTGAAGGCAGGTGCTTGTGTAGGCTCTTGACGTATTTCCAGTTACTGTACTGTGTACCTTGCACAGTTGCACCTACAGTATAGCTACCTGAAGCCAGGTGCTTGTGTAGGCCCTTGACGTATTTCCAGTTACTGTACTGTGTACCCTGCACAGTTGCACCTACAGTATATAGCTACCTGAAGACAGGTGCTTGTGTAGGCTCTTGACGTATTTCCAGTTACTGTACTGTGTACTCTGCACAGTTGCACCTACACTATATAGCTACCTGAAGCCAAGTGCTTGTGTAGGCGCTTGACGTATTTCCAGTTACCGTACTGTGTACCCTGCACAGTTGCACCTACAGTATAGCTACCTGAAGTCAGGTGCTTGTGTAGGCTCTTGACGTATTTCCAGTTACTGTACTGTGTACCCTGCACAGTTGCACCTACAGAATAGCTACCTGAAGCCAGGTGCTTGTGGAGGCGCTTGACGTATTTCCAGTTACTGTACTGTGTACCCTGCACAGTTGCACCTACAATATAGCTACCTGAAGCCAGGTGCTTGTGTAGGCTCTTGATGTATTTCCAGTTACTGTACTGTGTACCCTGCACAGTTGCACCTACACTATATAGCTACCTGAAGCCAGGTGCTTGTGTAGGCGCTTGACGTATTTCCAGTTCATGTATTGTGTACCCTGCACAGTTGCACCTACAGTATAGCTACCTGAAGCCAGGTGCTTGTGTAGGATCTTGACGTATTTCCAGTTACTGTACTGTGTACCCTGCACAGTTGCACCTACAGTATAGCTACCTGAAGGCAGGTGCTTGTGTAGGCTCTTGACGTATTTCCAGTTACTGTACTGTGTACCCTGCACAGTTGCACCTACAGTATAGCTACCTGAAGCCAGGTGCTTGTGTAGGCCCTTGACGTATTTCCAGTTACTGTACTGTGTACCCTGCACAGTTGCACCTACAGTATATAGCTACCTGAAGACAGGTGCTTGTGTAGGCTCTTGACGTATTTCCAGTTACTGTACTGTGTACTCTGCACAGTTGCACCTACAATATAGCTACCTGAAGCCAGGTGCTTGTGTAGGCTCTTGATGTATTTCCAGTTACCGTACTGTGTACCCTGCACAGTTGCACCTACAGTATAGCTACCTGAAGCCAGGTGCTTGTGTAGGCTCTTGACGTATTTCCAGTTACTGTACTGTGTACCCTGCACAGTTGCACCTACAGTATAGCTACCTGAAGCCAGGTACTTGTGTAGGCTCTTGACGTATTTCCAGTTACTGTACTGTGTACCCTGCACAGTTGCACCTACAGTATAGCTACTAGGGATGAGCTTCGTGTTCGAGTCGAACCCATGTTCGACTCGAACATCGGCTGTTCGGTCGTTTGCCGAATTGCGAACGATATGGGCCGTTTGCGCCAAATTCGTGTGGTGCGTCACGGCCCATAATTCACTGCGGCATCGCAGTGCATTGCTTGCTGATGATTGGCCAAGCATGCACTATGACCCGCATGCTTGGCCAATCACAGCGCCGCCTGAACAGAGAGCCGTAATTGGCCAAAGCCAAGGAGGCTTTGGCCAATTATGGCTCAGGGGATTTAGTACACGCCCCACACTATATAAGGCCGCCTGCACGGCGGCCCTGTGCAGTGTGTTCCGGTTTGCTGAGAGATAGAGAGAGAGAGAGACAGTGTCATTTCATTTGAGTTAGCTAGATTAGGCAGGACAGTCAGTCAGTTAACTGCACTTAAAGTGTATTGTGTATATATATGCATCCCAGGTGTTGCATATATATATATACACTGTATTCAGTTTAGATAGCTCCGTTCCTGTTATCTTCTAGACTATTTACATTTAGTGCAGTGCTACCTGAAGAAAATTACTGGTGTTCTTTTGATCCTATTAGTACCACAGTCAGGCAGCTAGACTATTTACATTTAGTGCAGTGCGTCCTGCTCACAGTGTTCAGCTAGATCCGTTCCTGTTATCTTCCTACTGACAGGCAGGCTTGTCTTGTTACAGTATTTACAGCTACCTGAAGAAAATTACTGGTGTTCTTTTGATCCTATTAGTACCACAGTCAGGCAGCTAGACTATTTACATTTAGTGCAGTGCGTCCTGCTCACAGTGTTCAGCTAGATCCGTTCCTGTTATCTTCTTACTGACAGGCAGGCTTGTCTTGTTACAGTATTTACAGCTACCTGAAGAAAATTACTGGTGTTCTTTTGATCCTATTAGTACCACAGTCAGGCAGCTAGACTATTTACAGTTAGTGCAGTGCGTCCTGCTCACAGTGTTCTGCTAAACCTACAAGTTAGTGGGGTGCGTCCTGCTCACAGTGTTCAGCTAAACCTACAAGTTAGTGGGGTGCGTCCACCTCACAGTGTTAAGCTAAAGCTACCTGTAGAAGGTTGGTGGTGTTCTCATACTACAGGCAGGCAGTTGATTTTGCTAGCTGCAGTATCAGTACATATATATATATATATATATCCCAGCTTAGTGCAGCTACAGGCCATTAGTATGCCTGGAAGGCCAAGAAGGAGAGGCAGACAGTCACAAGCCAATAAGAGAGGGCAAGCAGGCTCTGTGTCTACTGCTGGTCATGGAGACGGTGCATCCTCATCAGCACGTGGCCATGGGACACGCTTGGCCTTTTTTTCGGCAGCTGGCCGCGTTGAGCAGCAACATGCGGAAGACATGGTCGAGTGGATGACCAAGCCGTCCTCATCCTCCTCATCCTCTCTCACCCATGCCCAGGGTACTTTGTCTGGCAAAGCAGCGGCCTCTTCCCTCGGCTCAATGTCATCAGTGACTCCTCCCCCAGCCCCACCATGTCCTCCTGAGGAGTCCCTCGAACTGTTTGACCACAGTGTTGGGTACATGCTCCAGGAGGATGCCCAGCGCTTGGAAGGCTCTGATGATGATACTGAGCTCGATGAAGGCAGTAACATGAGCACGGACAGAGGGGGTGCCCAAGAAGGACAGCAATCTGGCAGTCATGCTCCCCCTGCTGCAGCATACTGCCAGGTTTGCTCCAGTGATGAGGAGGGAGGGGATGATGAGGTCACTGACTCAACGTGGGTGCCTGATAGGAGAGAGGAGGAGGAGGAGGAGGAGGAGGCGGCACATCACCAACGAGGCAGGATGCCCTCCAGGGGCCAGCCTAAGGGCAGCACATTGACTGCATCACACCCCAAAGCTCCACATGTGCAGGGCGCTGCAGTCTCTGCGCGCTATTCAAAAAGTTCTTTGGTGTGGGCCTTTTTTGAGATGAGTGCATCAGATCGCACCGCTGCTATTTGCAACATATGTCTCAAGCGTATCTCACATGGCCAAAACATCTCCCGCTTGGGTACCACATGCTTGACCAGACATATGTTGACCTGCCATGCAGTTCGTTGGCAAGCGTATCTAAAAGACCCACACCAAAGAACAAAGAGGACCTCTCCTTGCTCCTCATCAGCTGAGATTTCCAACCCCACTAGACCTCCAGTCCTCTCTGAGACCTGCACTGAGAGGAATGAAGGTGTAGAATTAGGTGTGTCACAGCCAAGTACTTGTGGGCAATCTGCTTTTGGTACACCGACGTCAGATTGTACCAGGCAAATTTCCCTGCCCCAGCTGCTGCACCGCCGAAAGAAGTTTGCTCCCAGCCATCCACATGCCCAGCGGTTGAATGCTAGCTTGGCAAAATTGCTAGCACTTCAACTGCTGCCTTTTCAGTTGGTAGACTCTGCCCCCTTCCGTGAGTTTGTGGAATGTGCGGTTCCTCAGTGGCAGGTACCCAAACGCCACTTTTTCTCACGGAAGGCGATTCTGGCTCTCTACCGGCATGTGGAAGGCAATGTCCATGCCTCGCTGGACAGGGCGGTCAGCGGTAAGGTGCATATTACCGCTGACTCATGGTCCAGCAGGCATGGACAGGGACGTTACCTAAGTTTCACGGCGCATTGGGTGATTCTGCTGGCAGCTGGGAAGGATGCAGGACAAGGTGCAGTAGTGTTGGAGGTTGTTCCGCCACCACGCCTCCAAAATGCTAATGATTGTGACACACCTCTCTCCTCCACCCCCTCCTCTTCTTCTTCCTCCATGGCCTCTTCCTCGGAACCAGTGGTGCTCCGTAGTCGTTCAAGGGGCTACGCAAATACGCAGGCCAAAAGATGCCATGCGGTGCTTGAGCTGGTGTGCTTGGGGGACAGGAGCCACACTGGGGCAGAGGTTCTGTCAGCTCTGCAGGGGCAGGTTCAGAGGTGGTTGACTTAAGGCAGGAATGGTGGTTTGCGACAATGGCACCAACCTCCTCTCTGCCCTCCGACAGGGACAAATGACCCATGTGCCCTGTTTGGCTCACGTCCTTAACTTGGTGGTGCAGCGGTTCTTGGGCAGGTACCCGGGCTTACAGGATGTCCTGAGGCAGGCCAGAAAAGTCTGTGTGCATTTCCGCCGGTCATATAATGCCAGTGCTCGGCTGACGGACCTCCAAAAGGAGTTTAACCTGCCCAAGAACCGCCTAATCTGTGACATGCCCACCAGGTGGAACTCAACATTGGCCATGCTGCAGCAGCTGCACACGCAACAGAGGGCCATCAATGAGTACCTGTGCGACTATGGCACCAGGACAGGGTCAGGGGAGCTTGGTTTTTTTTCCCCACGCCAGTGGGCCATGATCAGGGATGCATGCACTGTCCTGTCACCATTTGAGGAGAGGCTGAACAGAGGCAGGAAGAGGAGGACTTCCTTAGCTCTCAAGGCCCCCTTTATCCAGACAGTGTTCCTGCGTGCCCGCCGATCACACAGGAAGAGGACGAGGAGGAGGAGGAGGAGGAAGATTGTGTCAGTATGGAGGTGGAGCCTGGCACTCAGCATCAGCAGTAGTCTTTAAGGGATCAGTCCCAAGAAACACAAGGACTTGTACGTGGCTGGGAGGAGGTGGCTGCGGACCATGTCGTCCTTAGTGACCCAGAGGACTCCGGACCGAATGCCTCAGCAAACCTACGCTGCATGGCCTCCCTGATCCTGCAAAGCCTGCGTAAGGATCCTCGTATTCGTGGTATCAAGGAGAAGGACCAATACTGGCTGGCAACCCTCCTTGATCCACGTTACAAGGGTAAGGTTGCGGACCTTATCTTGCCATCGCAGAGGGAGCAGAGGATGAAACATCTTCGGGAGGCCTTGCAGAAAGGTCTGTGCAACGCGTTCCCAGAGACTGGGAGGTTACAAACTCCTGTTTCTGGACAACGTGTTGCTGAGGCTTCGGTCAGTCAAAGAAGGAGCGGTGGAGAAGGTGGCCGTCTGACCGATGCGTTCAGACAATTTTTTGGTCCGCAGCCCCAAGGTATGATCGGTTCCAGCAACCATCGCCAGCGTCTGTTTTACATGGTGCAGGAATACCTAGGGGCAAGATCAGACTTGGACACCTTTCCCACCGAAAATCCTCTGGGTTACTGGGTCTTGAGGATGGATCACTGGCCAGAGCTTGCACAGTATGCAATTGAGCTACTGGCCTGTCCTGCATCCAGCGTTCTTTTGGAACGCACATTCAGTGCTGCTGGAGGCGTGGTAACCGATCACAGGGTGCGTCTGTCCACCAACTCGGTCGATCGACTGACCTTCATAAAAATGAATCAGTCTTGGATCATCACCAGCTACCAAGCACCTAATGCTGATGTAACCGAATCATTTTTTTTGAAATCTCAGATCCCTTCAAAGACTGCCTATGCTGATGCTGAGTGACTATCCCTGAGTAATTATCCTCTTCCTCCTCAATCATCACGCTGATAGCTTGTAAGAACATTTTTGGTTCTGGGCGCCACCACCAGTGCCTAAGGCACAATTTTTCAGCCCCTGTTTAACAGGGGCGTGTAATTACAATTTTTGATGTAATACTTTGCAGCAGGGCTCGTTCCTGCATTCCAACTAGAGTGTCTGTGAGGGGTTGCAGTGTTGTGGCACCAGCACCATTGCCTAAGGCCCAATTTTTCTGCCCCTGTCTAACAGGGGTGTGTAATTACAATTTTTGATGCAATACTTTGCAGCAGGGCTCGCTCCTGCGTTCCAACTAGAGTGTCTGTGAGGGGTTGCAGTGTTGTGGCACCAGCACCAGTGCCTAAGGCCCAATTTTTCTGCCCCTATCTAACAGGGGCGTGTAATTACAATTTTTGAAGCAATACTTTGCAGCAGGGCCCGTTCCTGCGTTCCAACTAGAGTGTCTGTGAGGGGTTGCAGTGTTGTGGCACCAGCACCAGTGCCTAAGGCCTAATTTTTCAGCTCCTGTTCAACAGGGGCATGTAATTACAATTCTTGATCTAATATTTCACAGCAGGGCCCTGTGAGGGCTTACAGTGTTGTGCCCACAGCAACACCTAAGGCCCAAATTTCTGCTGAGTATATAGGGCAGGACCCTACTTTCAAACATCTAACTTACAAACGACTCCTACTTGCAAACGGAAGGAGACAACAGGAAGTGAGATGAAATCTACCCCTAGGAAGGGAAATTCTCTCCTGTAAGAGTTAATATGGGAAAAACATTTCTCCTTTCCACTGATGCTTTCCAATCCTTGTTCCACAAAAAAACCCAAATTTTCAAAAAACATTTTTCATAGGGACAAAAAGTGAGGTGAAATCTTCTGAAGAGGAGGAAAGACAGCAAAACAAATGTCACAGGGGTGATAACCCTTCCCTATGTTTTCCAAAAAGCTTAAAAAAGATTTTTTGGCTGGAGCTAAACACGTTAAAAATGTTCAAAATTACAAACAGATTCTACTTAACAACAAACCTACAGTCCCTGTCTTGTTTGCACCGCCTGTATACTGCTGTTCAGAGTATATAGGGCCTGGTGGCCCCACACCTTTCCTTATTTTAATTTGGGTGCGGGGTTCCCCTTAATATCCATACAAGACCCAAAGGGCCTGGTAATGGACTGGGGGGTACCCATGCCGTTTGTCTCACTGATTTTCATCCATATTGCCAGGACCCGACATTACATTAAACCCGCAAGCAGTTTTAAATGAGATTTTTTCCTTTAAAAATGACATTTGGTGCAGGGACTGTTCTAAACACGGGAAACACGCGTCACTTTACAGGCATACTATAGACACCCCCCAGGTACGATATTTAAAGGAATATTTCACTTTTTTTTTTTTTACTTTAAGCATCATTAAAATCACTGCTCCCGAAAAAACGGCCGTTTTTAAAAGTTTTTTTTGCATTGATACATGTCCCCTGGGGTAGGACCCGGGTCCCCAAACCCTTTTTAGGACAATACCATGCAAATTAGCCTTTAAAATGAGCACTTTTGATTTTGAACGTTCGAGTCCCATAGACGTCAATGGGGTTCTAACGTTCGTGCGAACTTTCGGTCCGTTGGCAGGTTCTGGTGCGAACCGAACCGGGGGGTGTTCGGCTCATCCCTAATAGCTACCTGAAGACAAGTGCAGGTGTTCTCATACTAATAATACTACAGGCAGGCAGTTGATTCTGCTAGCTGATGTATAATCGGTATATATATATACATCCCAGTTTTGTGCAGCTACATCTCACTGCAGGCCAATAGTATGTCTGGAAGGCCAACAAGGAGAGGCAGACAGTCACAAGCCAATAAAAGAGGGCAAGCAGGCCTGTGTCTAAAGGCAACAGTGCTGGTCGTGGACACGGTGCATCCTAATAAGCACGTGGCCGTGGGACATGCTTGGCCTTTTTTTCAGCAGCTGGCCGTGTTGAGCTGCAACATGCCGAAGACTTGGTCGAGTGGATGACCAAGCCGTCCTCATCCTCCTCATCCTCTCTCACCCAGGCTCAGGGTACTTTGTCTGGCAAAGCAGTTGCCAACGCGCCCTCTTCCCTCGGCTCATTTCCATCAGTGACTCCTTCCCTAGCCCCACCATGTCCTCCTGAGGAGTCCCCCGAACTGTTTGACCACAGTGTTGGGTACATGCTCCAGGAGGATGCCCAGCGTTTTGAAGGCTCCGATGATGGTACTCAGCTAGAGGAAGGCAGTAACTTAGGCCCAGACAGAGGGGGTGCCCAAGAAGGACAGCAATCTGGCAGTCATATTCCCCCTGCTGCAGCATACTGCCAGGTTTGCTCCAGTGATGAGGAGGGAGGGGATGATGAGGTCACTGACTCCACGTGGGTGCCTGATAGGAGAGAGGAGGAGGAGGAGGCACATCACCAACGAGGCAGTATGCCCTCCAGGGGCCAGCCCAAGGGCAGCACACTGACTGCATCACACCGCAGAGCTCCGCATGTGCAGGGCACTGCTGTCTCTGTGCGTTATTCCAAAAGTTCTTTGGTGTGGGCCTTTTTTGAGACGAGTGCATCAGATCGCACCGCTGCTATTTGCAACATATGTCTCAAGCATAAGAAAACATCTCCCACTTGGGCACCACATGCTTGACCAGACATATGTTGACCTGCCATGCAGTTCGTTGGCAAGCGTACCTAAAAGACCCACACCAAAGAACAAAGAGGACCTCTCCTTGCTCCTCATCAGCTGAGATCTCCAACCCCACTATACCTTCAGTCCTCTCTGAGACCTGCACAGAGAGGAATGAAGGTGTAGAATTAGGTGTCACAGCCAAGTACTTGCAGGCAATCTGCTATCGGTACACCAACGTCAGATTGTACCAGGCAAATTTCCCTACCCCAGCTGCTGTACCGCAGAAAGAAGTTCGCTCCCAGCCATCCACATGCCCAGCAGTTGAATGCTAGCTTGGCAAAAATGCTAGCACTTCAACTGCTACCTTTTCAGTTGTTAGACTCTGCCCCCTTCCGTGAGTTTGTGGAATGTGCGGTTCCTCAGTGGCAGGTTCCCAAACGCCACTTTTTCTCACGGAAGGCGATTCCAGCTCTCTACCGGCATGTGGAAGGCAATGTCTTGGCCTCGCTGGACAGTGCGGTCAGTGGTAAGGTGCAAATTACTGCTGACTCATGGTCCAGCAGGCATGGACAGGGGCGTTACCTAAGTTTCACGACGCATTGGGTGACTCTGCTGGCAGCTGGGAAGGATGCAGGACAAGGTGCAGTAGTGTTGGAGGTTGTTCCGCCACCACGCCTCCAAAATGCCACTATTGGTGATTCTGGCACACCTCTCTCCTCCACCCCCTCCTCTTCTTCTTCCTCCATGGCCTCTTCCTGTGCTTTGTCCTCGGAACCAACGGTGCTTCGTAAGCATTCAAGGGGCTACGCAAGTACGCAGGCCAAGACTTCCGGCCGGATGTGATCAGGGCAGCACACCTCCCTCCATAGCTCCGTTACTCCTGACGAATCTCCGGGACTTTGGAGCACTTTTCACCGGACTGAGCTGCACAAAACCACCACAGGTACACAGGGGAAGGTGCGCTGAATCCAGGGATGCCATCATCAGCTCAAAAGAAGCCAGCTAAGCCCCCCACGGATCACAGACAGACCCGCTCCGTAAAGGACACATCTCCTGGCCCCGCCCCCGCCATCTTGGCTTCTTCTCCGCAGAAGCAACGTGCAAAAGCCGCAGCAGAGAAGATGGCACAGGCCAAATTAGCAGAGGAGACAGCTCCGGCACCCGATCTGAACCCTGCACTGGACACAGAAGCGATCACACGGCCGATTCTAGAGGCAATCAGCACTAGCAAGGCGGAACTCATGGGGAGAATAGACCATCTATCTTCTGAGTGTAATTTAATAAGGCATGATCTGGATAAGATTCAGGGCCGCCTGACAACAGTGGAGACACGTGTCTCAGATGTAGAAGACACGTCCCAAGATCATGGTGCTCAGCTTGCTGAACTAAGAGATCAGGTCAGGGCACTGCAACATAAAGCCACAGATGCTGAAGACCGTCAGAGACGGAACAACATTAGAGTGGTGGGCCTTCCGGAAGGATCTGAAGGAGACAAGCCTGCTCAATTCGCTGAACTTTTCTTTAAACAGTTGCAGTCCATACAAGAAATGCCCCCCACATATGTTGTGGAACGAGCCCACAGGGTTCCTACTGGGAACAGACCTCCTGGTGCCTTTCCTCGGCCTTTCCTGGTCAGATTCCTGAACTTCCGTGACCGAGACATGCTCCTGACACAGGCCAGGAAACTACAAGATCTGAGACATGAAAACACCAGGGTGATGCTATTTCCTGATTTTTCTGCAGCTACACAACAGAAAAGGCGATCGTTCAATGAAGTCCGAAGGCGACTTAGAGAAAAACAAGTCAAGTACAGCATGCTTTACCCCAGCAAGCTCCGAGTTCAACACAAGGGGATGGTAACGTTTTTTGAGCATCCGGAAGAAGCGTGTGACTGGATGGACAAGGAACTTTGAGTTTCTACAGCATGTCCACAGATCAGTACTGGAAGCTGGTAAACTTTATTTTTCCTTTTTTCTTTTTTTTTCCCTGACTTTTTTACTATCCTTTTTTTTTTTTTTTTTTTTTCATGATTAATTCTGATGAGCTGCTATAGTGACATGGGCATGTACTGCAGTGTGTTAGGAATATCACACTGATAGTCTTTTCTGTTCTGGGTTCAAAATGTTTTTTTTCTCTTCCTTAAATGAGGGAGTTTTTCTTTTCTTTTCCTTTTTTATTATTCATTACTAACCGCCATGCTGCAAGATTCCCTGCGAGACAGGAGCAGAATTTCCCTATACTTAATTGATGGTTACAAGCCCCTGACACTTTTGAACCCAACCTTTCAGAGTTAACTGAAGGTGCAGCTCTCTTTCACAAGTCATGTGAAGCTCCACAGTCCTTTTTTATTTTTGCAATTGGAGCAAATGGAGGTGCAAAGAAGATACAAAGAACTGCCGAACTTTAGATTACAGCGGCGGGAATTCACCGCAATTTTTTTGTTGTTCTGTTTAGGGATGAAGCTACATACCAATCGTTTTTTGTTTGTTTTTGGTATGAAGGCATGGGTGGGAAGTTCTGGAACCACAGCTCGACCTAGGGTTTTTCATATAGTAACTGTTATTGCAGTAGATAAGATATGCATATTTTATTGGATTGACTACTCAATATGGAAAAGCAGATGGTTTAAATTCAAATATATAAAAAATAATGGCTAATGATATAAGGATTGTGTCTTGGAATGTTCGAGGCCTCAATCACAAATTAAAAAGGGCCTCAGTATTCCAATATCTCAAACACACCCGACCGCATGTTGTACTCCTACAGGAGACGCACCTGGATGGCAGTAGAATACTTTCACTGCGAAAACCGTGGATCCAAAGGGCCTTTCATTCGACATATTCCACCTTTGCAAGAGGTGTATCTATTCTAATCAGTAAAAATATACCTTGCACGATTCACCAGGTGATCTCAGATGCGGGAGGAAGATATGTGGCGGTTGTCTTGGATCTATGTCAAAAAACCATTGTACTGGTGAATATCTATGTACCTCCTCCATTTCAGGCCAAGATGTTATATGATCTTTTAAACAAAATAGCACCATTTGCTCATCTCCCTATGGTATTGTTGGGGGACTTCAACGCAGTTCTTGATGCTGCGTTGGATGCTTCCAACCCAGCTAGGCGAAGCTCTGTTGATCTTAATGGCTGGAAATCGGTAGCGGACCTCACGGAACTGTGGCGCTGGAAACATCCAACTGCCACTAGTTTTTCACATGTATCGATAACTCACAGGTCCTCAGCTAGGATTGATCTAGCATTTGGAAACAACCTAATGCTGCCATTTGTGAAAGACATATCATACTTAGCAGGAGGCCTAACCGATCACAACCCTCTTGAAGTAATTCTGACCTTTGTAGCAGGGAAAACAGGGGGGGGAATATGGCGCATGTCACCTGGTTGGCTACAAAATGAACAAGTGGATACTCAGCTGACAGGAGCCATGCAGTCATATTGGTCGCTTAATGTTGACTCGGCAGACCCTCCACTGGTATGGGACGCTTTCAAGGCAGTGACCCGGGGGGAATGCATATCAGCAGTGAAGGCGGCACGGAAACATGACAGGGAAGAGATTGAGCTTCTACACCTTAGAGAACGGGAATGTGCGAGAGCCCATGCAGAGAACCCTACTGGAGCCTCGTATGAGGCCTTGCTAGAGGCGAGACGCTCCCTATCTATTTTTTTCACAGGTCAAGCTCGCACAGACATGACAAAAAGGGCTCAAACTGTTTTTACAGAGGGGGACAAAAATGGCAAATTACTAGCCATGCTAGTCGCTGACTACCACCCACTAACAAATATCCCGATTATTAGAAATCAGAGAGGAGACCTACTTAGTGAACCCAAGAGTATTATGCAGGAATTTGTCAATTTTTTTGCATCTCTCTACTCCCCAATTCCTTCTTATGAAACTGCAGACTTAGACTCCCTTTTAGGGGATTTACCTATACCTAGACTCTCGGACGATGACAAAAATGACCTTGAAGGGAAAATCACAACCAAAGAAATCGAGAAAGCGATTTTTTCGTTCCCCCCCAACAAAGCTCCTGGACCTGACGGTTTTCCTGCCGATTTTTATAAGGCACATGTTGAAGTCTTGGCCCCTAGAATTAATCTACTCCTGGACTATTGCCATGAACATGATACTTTACCCGACTCTATGTTAGAGGCATATATAGTCCTCCTTTTGAAACCAGGGAAAGACCCGAAGGACTGTGCATCATACCGACCCATAGCTCTACTGAATATGGATCTGAAAATTCTGACTAAGATTTTGGCGCTTAGACTATCTACGGTACTCCCATCTATTGTAAACATTGACCAGACAGGTTTTATGCCGGGGAAATCAACTGATACAAATCTAAGAAGACTTTTCACCCACTTGCAATTGCAGGCGAGGAACGCTAACTCCAGAGTTGTGGTCTCTATCGATTTTGAGAAGGCCTTTGATTCTGTAGACTGGAGGTTTATGTTTAAGGTCTTAGAGGTTATGGGGTTTGGGCCAAACTTTAGGAAATGGGTTGCCATGTTGTATAGAAATCCGAAAGCGGCTGTTCGGTTGGGATCATCCATTTCGAGTTTTCTTTGTGGTGGGAAGGGGGACCCGTCAGGGTTGCCCGCTTTCACCTTTTTTGTTTGCTCTTGCTCTTGAGCCTCTGGCAGTAGCACTTAGATCCTCAAATCGTATCAAATCTATACGAGTGGGAACGATAGATGAGTCTCTGGCGCTATACGCTGACGATATGCTATTGTTCCTTGAAGACCCGGAAGAATCCCTAAGAGCGGCATTGGAAATCATCAATCTCTTTGCTACTTTCTCCGGGTTAAGAGTAAATTGGAGTAAATCGTCCATTTTACCAATTGATGAAGGGGCCAAGGCAAGGGTTGATCCTAGTTTACCGTTGCAGTGGGTAACGACTATTAAATATTTGGGGGTACAGATTACAGCGAATGTTCAGGAATATGTGTCCCTGAATTTACTGCCATTGTTAACATCCCTTCAGCAAAAGATTCGAACATGGATCAAACTCCCACTGTCCCTTATAGGTCACATTAGTTTAATCAAAATGAAATTCCTCCCTGTCATCTTATATTTTCTGCGGCATGCACCTATCTGGATTCCGAAGATGTATTTTCGGAAGCTGGATAGCATCATCTCATCTTTTATATGGGCTCCGAAGCCTCCAAGAATAGGCCTTAAAGTCCTGCAGGAACCAGGGGATCAAGGGGGTCTGGCACTGCCTGACTGGCAAAAATACTACTTAGCAGGACAAATGGTATTCGCTCGTAGATGGTTGAGGATGGGGACGCTGCCACAGTGTTGGAGGCGGCCCAACTCGGTTCGTATGAAAGTCTTAGGTTTGCCCTGTTTAGAGGTTCTAGGTCTGAACTGCCCCTGATGCTGACAATGAAGGCTACTATTAAAGCATGGATGACCGCGGTGAAACTAGCATGCCCTAGTTATGGGGGGTTCTCACCTTCGACCCCAATCTGGATGAATCCAACCCTACCACAATTCTACAACCTACTAGATCCTATGATCTGGGCAGTAAAAGGAATAAAGACGCTGAGAGACATAACATCTTTTGGAGAGTTGCTGACCTTTTCTCAACTACAGTCGAGGCATGATCTTCCAAATACATACCTATTTAGATTTTTACAAGTTAGACATGCATTTCAGGAGCAATTTAGAGAACTGAAGGTAGAATCTTTGCCCTCGTCTCTTGAATCGCTATTGGCGGATGGAGACCTGGTCAAACCTTTATCAGTGGCCTATAAAGAATTCTTTAAGGTAACCCCACCAGCAATTACCAAATGCAGAGAGAGATGGGAGATGGAGGTTCCAGAAATACAGGGGGAAGACTGGGATGAACTATGGATTCAACCATTTAGGCACCTAGTATCGGCCAGAGATAGGCTGATCCAGTTCAAATTCCTGCACAGAAGTTATCTTACTCCAGCTAGGCTGCATAAGATCTTCCCCACAATCTCGGCAGAATGTTGGAGATGCTCTCATCTAACCCCAGATGCAGATCACATTTTTTGGCGTTGTCCAAAGATTCAGGAATTCTGGACAGATATTACTTCCTGTATCACGGAATTGATATCAGTACCAATCCCGATGAATATTAAGGTATGTCTGCTGGGCCTAGTGGATGACATAGTACCAACACGTGCCATGCGAACACTGTTGAATATACTTCTGTTTTACGGTAGGAAAGCTATTTTGTTGGCCTGGAAAAAGCCAGAGGCACCGACTATTTCAGCCTGGAAGGGCCTGGTGAACTCCATGCTTCCCTTTTACAAGGCTACATATGAATCTAGGGGGTGTGTAAAGAAATTCGATAAAGTATGGCAAGCGTGGTATAAGTCTAGAGCCACGGTGGGATAAGGGTGGAGGCAATTGTGTTGATAAAAAGTGAACACATATTGGGATGAAGGCACTTCTCATAGACATCTCAATGAGTAGCGACAATAATTCAGAAGGTAGAGGGTCATGATATATGCAAACAAGTAACATAACACAAGCTTCTTGGATAGGCTACACCAGTGATCATGTAATCCTTGGCGAGCTGTGGTTCGTGGGTTCGTGGGCGGGGGGAGGGGGGAACCAAGGGGGCACGGGGAACTGTTAGTTAGTAGATCTTTGTTAGATAAGCATAAGGCCATGTCTGGCCTATTGGGGACGTTGTCTCATTGGACACGTCCTTAATGTTGTATGATTTACTATGTTGATAAAATCAATAAAAAAGAATTTAAAAAAAAAAAAAGTACGCAGGCCAAAAGATGCCATGCGGTGCTTGAGCTTGTGTGCTTGGGGGACAGGAGCCACACTGGGGCAGAGATTCTGTCAGCTCTGCAGGGGCAGGTTCAGAGGTGGTTGACGCCACACCAACTTAAGCCAGGAATGGTGGTTTGCGACAATGGCACCAACCTCCTCTCCGCCCTCTGACAGGGACAACTGACCCATGTGCCCTGTTTGGCTCACGTCCTTAACTTAGTGGTGCAGCGGTTCTTGGGCAGGTACCCGGGCTTACAGAATGTCCTGAGGCAGGCCAGGAAAGTATGTGTGCATTTCCGCCGGTCATATAATGCCAGTGCTCGGCTGGCTGACCTCCAAAAGGAATTTAACCTGCCAAAGAACCACCTAATCTGTGACTTGCCCACCAGGTGGAACTCAACGTTGGCCATGCTGCAGCGGCTGCAAACGCAGCAGAGAGCCATCAATGAGTACCTATGCAGCTATGGCACCAGGACAGGGTTAGGGGAGCTTGGTTTTTTTTCCCAACGCCAGTGGGCCATGATCAGGGATGCATGCACTGTCCTGTCACCATTTGAGGAGGCCACGAGGATGGTGAGCAGTGACAGTGCATGCATCAGTGACACTGTCCCCCTTGTCCACCTGTTGGAGCACACGCTACGTGGAATAATGGACAGGGCACTTGAGGCAGAACAGAGGCAGGAAGAGGAGGACTTCCTTAGCTCTCAAGGCCCCCTTTATTCAGACAGTGTTAATGCGTGCCCGCCGATCACACAGGAAGAGGAGGAGGAGGATTGTGTCAGCATGGAGGTAGAGCCTGGCACTCAGCATCAGCAGCAGTCTTTAAGGGATCATTTACAGTCCCAAGAAACCCATGGACTTGTACGTGGCTGGGAGGAGGTGGCTGCGGATCATGTCATCCTTAGTGACCCAGAGGACTCTGGACTGAATGCCTCAGCAAACCTACGCTGCATTGCCTCCCTGATCCTGCAAAGTCTGTGAAGGATCCTCGTATTTGTGGTATCAAGGAGAGGGATCGTTACTGGCTGGCAACCCTCCTTGATCCACGTTACAAGAGTAAGGTTGCAGACCTTATCTTGCCATCGCAGAGGGAGCAGAGGATGAAACATATTCAGGAGGCTTGCAGAAAGGTCTGTGCAACGCGTTCCCAGAGACTGGGAGGTTACAAACTCCTGTTCCTGGACAACATGTTGCCGAGGCTTCGGTCAGTCAAAAAAGGAGCGGTGGAGAAGGTGGCCGTCTGACCAATGCGTTTTAGTCCGCAGCCCCAAGGTATGATCGGTTCCAGCAACCATCGCCAGCATCTGTTTTACATGGTGCAGGAATACCTAGGGGCAAGATCTGACTTGGACACCTTTCCCACTGAAAATCCTCTGGGTTACTGGGTCTTGAGAATGGATCACTGGCCAGAGTTTGCACAGTATGCAATTAAGCTACTGGCCTGTCCTGCATGCAGCATTATTTCGGAACGCACATTCAGTGCTGCTGGAGGCTTTGTAACCGATCACAGGGTGCGCCTGTCCACCGGTTGATCGACTGACCTTCATAAATATGAATCAGTCTTGGATCACCACCAGATACCAAGCACCTGATGCTGATGTAACCGAATAAATTTTTTTGAAATGTCAGATCACTTCAAGACTGCCTATGCTGATGCTGAGTGACTATCCTGTTATGCTGAGTAAATATACTCTTCCTCCTCAATGATCATGCTGATAGCTTGTAAGAATACTTTTGTTTCTGGTCGCCGCCACCAGTGGCTAAGGCCCATTTTTCAGCCCCTGTTTAACAGGGGCGTGTAATTACAATTTTTGATGCAATACTTTGCAGCAGGGCTCGTTCCTGCGCTCCAACTAGAGTATCTGTGAGGGGTTGCAGTTTTGTGGTACCAGTGCCTAAGGCCCAATTTTTCAGCCCCTGTTTAACAGGGGCATGTAATTACAATTTTTAATGCAATACTTTGCAGCAGGGCTCGTTCCTGCGCTCCAACTAGAGTATCTGTGAGGGGTTGCAGTGTTGTTGCACCAGTGCCTAAGACCCAATTTTTCAACCCCTGTTTAACAGGGGAGTGTAATTACAATTTTTGATGCAATTCATTGCAGCAGGGCTCGTTCCTGCGCTCCAACTAGAGTATCTGTGAGGGGTTGCAGTGTTATGGCACCAGCACCAGTGCCTAAGGCCCAATCTTTCGGCCCTTGTTCAACAGGGACATGTAATTACAATTCTTGATCTAATATTTCACAGCAGGGCCCGTTCCAGCACCCACCAAGAGTAACTGTGAGGACTTACAGTGTTGTGGCACCAGCACCACCACCACAAAGTGCCCAATTTTTCTGCCCCTGTTCAACAGGCGCATGTAATTACAATTCTTGATCTAATTTTTCACAGCAGGGCCCGTTTTTGCGCCCACCAAGAGTAACTGTGAGGACTTACAGTGTTGTGACACCAGCACCACCACCACCAAAGGCCCAATTTTTCTGACCCTGTTCAACAGGGGCATGTAATAACAATTCTTGATCTAATATTTCATAGCAGAGCCTGTTCCTACACCCACCAAGAATAACTGTGAGGGCTTACAGTGCTGTGGCAACACCAACACCTAAGGCCCAAATTTCTGCAGAGTATATTGGACAGGACCCTACTTTCAAACATCCAACTTACAAACGACTCCTACTTGCAAACGGAAGGAGACAACAGGAAGTGAGATGAAATCTACCCCTAGGAAGGGAAATTCTCTCCTGTAAAAGTTAATATGGAAAAAACATTTCTACTTTCCACTGATGCTTTATCACCAATCCTTGTTTCACTAAAACCCCCAAATTTTCTAAAAACATTTGTCATTGTGACAGAAAGTGAGGTAAAATCTTCTGAAGAGTAGCACAGACAGCAAAACAAATGTCACAGGTGTGATAACCCTTCCCTATGTTTTCCAAAAAACGTAAAAATAGATTTTTTGGCTGGAGCTAAACACGTTAAAAATGTACCAGTTCAAAATTCCAAACAAATTCTACTTATCACTAGGGATGAGCTTCGTGTTCGAGTCGAACCCATGTTCGACTCGAACATCGGCTGTTCGACCGTCCGTCGAATTGCGAACGATATGGGCCGTTCGCGCCAAATTCGTGTGGCGCGTCACGGCCCATAATTCACTGCGGCATCGCAGTGCATTGCTGGCTGATGATTGGCCAAGCATGCACTATGACCCGCATGCTTGGCCAATCACAGCGCCGTCAGTAGAGAGAGCTGTAATTGGCCAAAGCCAGGGTGGCTTTGGCCAATTATGGCTCAGGGGATTTAGTACACACCCCACACTATATAAGGCCGCCTGCACGGCGGCCCTGTGTAGTGTGTGTTCCGGTGTGCTGAGAGATAGAGAGAGAGAGAGACAGTGTCATTTGATTTGAGTTAGATAGATTAGGCAGAACAGTCAGTCAGTTAGCTGCACTTACAGTGTATTGTGTATATATATGCATCCCAGGTGTTGCATATATATATATACACTGTATTCAGTTTAGCTAGATCCGTTCCTGTTATCTTCTATCTAGACTATTTAGTGCAGTGTGTCCTGCTCACAGTGTTCAGCTAGATCCGTTCCTGCTATTTACATTCAGTGCAGTGCGTCCTGCTCACAGTGTTCAGCTAGATCCGTTCCTGCTATTTACATTCAGTGCAGTGCGTCCTGCTCACAGTGTTCAGCTAGATCCGTTCCTGCTATTTACATTCAGTGCAGTGCGTCCTGCTCACAGTGTTCAGCTAGATCCGTTCCTGCTATTTACATTCAGTGCAGTGCGTCCTGCTCACAGTGTTCAGCTAGATCCGTTCCTGCTATTTACATTCAGTGCAGTGCGTCCTGCTCACAGTGTTCAGCTAGATCCGTTCCTGCTATTTACATTCAGTGCAGTGCGTCCTGCTCACAGTGTTCAGCTAGATCCGTTCCTGCTATTGACATTCAGTGCAGTGCGTCCTGCTCACAGTGTTCAGCTAGATCCGTTCCTGCTATTTACATTCAGTGCAGTGCGTCCTGCTCACAGTGTTCAGCTAGATCCGTTCCTGCTATTTACATTCAGTGCAGTGCGTCCTGCTCACAGTGTTCAGCTAGATCCGTTCCTGCTATTTACATTCAGTGCAGTGCGTCCTGCTCACAGTGTTCAGCTAGATCCGTTCCTGCTATTTACATTCAGTGCAGTGCGTCCTGCTCACAGTGTTCAGCTAGATCCGTTCCTGCTATTGACATTCAGTGCAGTGCGTCCTGCTCACAGTGTTCAGCTAGATCCGTTCCTGCTATTTACATTCAGTGCAGTGCGTCCTGCTCACAGTGTTCAGCTAGATCCGTTCCTGCTATTTACATTCAGTGCAGTGCGTCCTGCTCACAGTGTTCAGCTAGATCCGTTCCTGCTATTGACATTCAGTGCAGTGCGTCCTGCTCACAGTGTTCAGCTAGATCCGTTCCTGCTATTTACATTCAGTGCAGTGCGTCCTGCTCACAGTGTTCAGCTAGATCCGTTCCTGCTATTTACATTCAGTGCAGTGCGTCCTGCTCACAGTGTTCAGCTAGATCCGTTCCTGCTATTTACATTCAGTGCAGTGCGTCCTGCTCACAGTGTTCAGCTAGATCCGTTCCTGCTATTTACATTCAGTGCAGTGCGTCCTGCTCACAGTGTTCAGCTAGATCCGTTCCTGCTATTTACATTCAGTGCAGTGCGTCCTGCTCACAGTGTTCAGCTAGATCCGTTCCTGCTATTTACATTCAGTGCAGTGCGTCCTGCTCACAGTGTTCAGCTAGATCCGTTCCTGCTATTTACATTCAGTGCAGTGCGTCCTGCTCACAGTGTTCAGCTAGATCCGTTCCTGCTATTTACATTCAGTGCAGTGCGTCCTGCTCACAGTGTTCAGCTAGATCCGTTCCTGTTATCTTCCTACTGACAGGCAGGCTTGTCTGGTTACAGTATATAAAGCTACCTGAAGAAAATTACAGGTGTTCTTTTTGATCCTATTAGTACCACGGTCAGGCAGCTAGACTATTTACATTTAGTACAGTGTGTCCTGCTCACAGTGTTCAGCTAGATCCGTTCCTGTTATCTTCCTACTGACAGGCAGGCTTGTCTGGTTACAGTATATAAAGCTACCTGAAGAAAATTACAGGTGTTCTATCCCAGCTTAGTGCAGCTACAGGCCATTAGTATGTCTGGAAGGCCAAGAAGGAGAGGCAGACAGTCACAAGCCAATAAGAGAGGGCAAGCAGGCTCTGTGTCTAGTGCTGGTCGTGGAGACGGTGCATCCTCATCAGCACGTGGCCATGGGACACGCTTGGCCTTTTTTTCGGCAGCTGGCCGTGTTGAGCCGCAACATGCGGAAGACTTGGTCGAGTGGATGACCAAGCCGTCCTCATCCTCCTCATCCTCTCTCACCCATGCCCAGGGTGCTTTGTCTGGCAAAGCAGCGGCCTCTTCCCTCAGCTCAATGTCATCAGTGACTCCTTCCCTAGCTCCACCATGTCCTCATGAGGATTCCCTCGAACTGTTTGACCACAGTGTTGGGTACATGCTCCAGGAGGATGCCCAGCGTTTGGAAGGCTCTGATGATGATACTGAGCTCGATGAAGGCAGTAACATGAGCACGGACAGAGGGGGTGCCCAAGAAGGACAGCAATCTGGCAGTCATGCTCCCCCTGCTGCAGCATACTGCCAGGTTTGCTCCAGTGATGAGGAGGGAGGGGATGATGAGGTCACTGACTCAACGTGGGTGCCTGATAGGAGAGAGGAGGAGGAGGAGGAGGAGGAGGCGGCACATCACCAACGAGGCAGGATGCCCTCCAGGGGCCAGCCTAAGGGCAGCACATTGACTGCATCACACCCCAAAGCTCCACATGTGCAGGGCGCTGCAGTCTCTGCGCGTTATTCAAAAAGTTCTTTGGTGTGGGCCTTTTTTGAGACGAGTGCATCAGATCGCACCGCTGCTATTTGCAACATATGTCTCAAGCGTATCTCGCGTGGCCAAAACATCTCCCGCTTGGGTACCACATGCTTGACCAGACATATGTTGACCTGCCATGCAGTTCGTTGGCAAGCGTATCTGAAAGACCCACACCAAAGAACAAAGAGGATCTCTCCTTGCTCCTCATCAGCTGAGATTTCCAACCCCACTAGACCTTCAGTCCTCTCTGAGACCTGCAGTGAGAGGAATGAAGGTGTAGAATTAGGTGTGTCACAGCCAAGTACTTGTGGGCAATCTGCTTTTGGTACACCGACGTCAGATTGTACCAGGCAAATTTCCCTGCCCCAGCTGCTGCACCGCCGAAAGAAGTTTGCTCCCAGCCATCCACATGCCCAGCGGTTGAATGCTAGCTTGGCAAAATTGCTAGCACTTCAACTGCTGCCTTTTCAGTTGGTAGACTCTGCCCCCTTCCGTGAGTTTGTGGAATGTGCGGTTCCTCAGTGGCAGGTACCCAAACGCCACTTTTTCTCACGGAAGGCGATTCCGGCTCTCTACCGGCATGTGGAAGGCAATGTCCATGCCTCGCTGGACAGGGCGGTCAGCGGTAAGGTGCATATTACCGCTGACTCATGGTCCAGCAGGCATGGACAGGGACGTTACTTAAGTTTCACGGCGCATTGGGTGACTCTGCTGGCAGCTGGGAAGGATGCAGGACAAGGTGCAGTAGTGTTGGAGGTTGTTCCGCCACCACGCCTCCAAAATGCTGATTGTGACACACCTCTCTCCTCCACCCCCTCCTCTTCTTCTTCCTCCATGGCCTCTTCCTCGGAACCAGCGGTGCTCCGTAGGCGTTCAAGGGGCTACGCAAGTACGCAGGCCAAAAGATGCCATGCGGTGCTTGAGCTGGTGTGCTTGGGGGACAGGAGCCACACTGGGGCAGAGGTTCTGTCAGCTCTGCAGGGGCAGGTTCAGAGGTGGTTGACGCCACGCCAACTTAAGGCAGGAATGGTGGTTTGCGACAATGGCACCAACCTCCTCTCTGCCCTCCGACAGGGACAACTGACCCATGTGCCCTGTTTGGCTCACGTCCTTAACTTGGTGGTGCAGCGGTTCTTGGGCAGGTACCCGGGCTTACAGGATGTCCTGAGGCAGGCCAGGAAAGTCTGTGTGCATTTCCGCCGGTCATATAATGCCAGTGCTCGGCTGACGGACCTCCAAAAGGAGTTTAACCTGCCCAAGAACCGCCTAATCTGTGACATGCCCACCAGGTGGAACTCGACGTTGGCCATGCTGCAGCGGCTGCACACGCAGCAGAGGGCCATCAATGAGTACCTGTGCGACTATGGCACCAGGACAGGGTCAGGGGACCTTGGTTTTTTTTCCCCACGCCAGTGGGCCATGATCAGGGATGCATGCACTGTCCTGTCACCATTCGAGGAGGCCACGAGGATGGTGAGCACTGACAGTGCATGCATCAGTGACACTGTCCCCCTTGTCCACCTGTTGGAGCACACGCTGCGTGGAATAATGGACAGGGCACTTGAGGCAGAACAGAGGCAGGAAGAGGAGGACTTCCTTAGCTCTCAAGGCCCCCTTTATCCAGACAGTGTTCCTGCGTGCCCGCCGATCACACAGGAAGAGGACGAGGAGGAGGAGGAGGAGGAGGAGGAAGATTGTGTCAGTATGGAGGTGGAGCCTGGCACTCAGCATCAGCAGTCTTTAAGGGATCAGTCCCAAGGAACACATGGACTTGTACGTGGCTGGGAGGAGGTGGCTGCGGACGTTGTTGTCCTTAGTGACCCAGAGGACTCCGGACCGAATGCCTCAGCAAACCTACGCTGCATGGCCTCCCTGATCCTGCAAAGCCTGCGTAAGGATCCTCGTATTCGTGGTATCAAGGAGAAGGACCAATACTGGCTGGCAACCCTCCTTGATCCACGTTACAAGGGTAAGGTTGCGGACCTTATCTTGCCATCGCAGAGGGAGCAGAGGATGAAACATCTTCGGGAGGCCTTGCAGAAAGGTCTGTGCAACGCGTTCCCAGAGACTGGGAGGTTACAAACTCCTGTTTCTGGACAACGTGTTGCTGAGGCTTCGGTCAGTCAAAGAAGGAGCGGTGGAGAAGGTGGCCGTCTGACCGATGCGTTCAGACAATTTTTTGGTCCGCAGCCCCAAGGTATGATCGGTTCCAGCAACCATCGCCAGCGTCTGTTTTACATGGTGCAGGAATACCTAGGGGCAAGATCAGACTTGGACACCTTTCCCACCGAAAATCCTCTGGGTTACTGGGTCTTGAGGATGGATCACTGGCCAGAGCTTGCACAGTATGCAATTGAGCTACTGGCCTGTCCTGCATCCAGCGTTCTTTCGGAACGTACATTCAGTGCTGCTGGAGGCGTGGTAACCGATCACAGGGTGCGTCTGTCCACTGACTCGGTCGATCGGCTGACCTTCATAAAAATGAATCAGTCTTGGATCACCACCAGCTACCAAGCACCTGATGCTGATGTAACTGAATAATTTTTTTCAGATCCCTTCAAAGACTGCCTATGCTGATGCTGAGTGATTATCCCTGAGTAATTATCCTCTTCCTCCTCAATCATCACGCTGATAGCTTGTAAGAACATTTTTGGTTCTGGGCGCCACCACCAGTGCCTAAGGCACAATTTTTCAGCCCCTGTATAACAGGGGCGTGTAATTACAATTTTTGATGTAATACTTTGCAGCACGGCTCGTTCCTGCATTCCAACTAGAGTGTCTGTGAGGGGTTGCAGTGTTGTGGCACCAGCACCAGTGCCTAAGGCCCAATTTTTCTGCCCCTGTCTAACAGGGGCGTGTAATTACAATTTTTGATGCAATACTTTGCAGCAGTGCTCGTTCCTGCGTTCCAACTAGAGTGTCTGTGAGGGGTTGCAGTGTTGTGGCACCAGCACCAGTGCCTAAGGCCCAATTTTTCTGCCCCTGTCTAACAGGGGCGTGTAATTACAATTTTTGATGCAATACTTTGCAGCAGTGCTCGTTCCTGCGTTCCAACTAGAGTGTCTGTGAGGGGTTGCAGTGTTGTGGCACCAGCACCAGTGCCTAAGGCCCAATTTTTCTGCCCCTGTCTAACAGGGGCGTGTAATTACAATTTTTGATGCAATACTTTGCAGCAGTGCTCGTTCCTGCGTTCCAACTAGAGTGTCTGTGAGGGGTTGCAGTGTTGTGGCACCAGCACCAGTGCCTAAGGCCTAATTTTTCAGCTCCTGTTCAACAGGGGCATGTAATTACAATTCTTGATCTAATATTTCACAGCAGGTCCCTGTGAGGGCTTACAGTGTTTTGGCCACAGCAACACCTAAGGCCCAAATTTCTGCTGAGTATATAGGGCAGGACCCTACTTTCAAACATCTAACTTACAAACGACTCCTACTTGCAAACGGAAGGAGACAACAGGAAGTGAGATGAAATCTACCCATAGGAAGGGAAATTCTCTCATGTAAGAGTTAATATGGGAAAACAATTTCTCCTTTCCACTGATGCTTTCCAATCCTTGTTCCACAAAAAAACCCAAATTTTCAAAAAACATTTTTCATTGGGACAAAAAAGTGAGGTGAAATCTTCTGAAGAGGAGGAAAGACGCAAAACAAATGTCACAGGGGTGATAACCCTTCCCTATGTTTTCCAAAAAGCTTAGAAAAGATTTTTTGGCTGGAGCTAAACACATTAAAAATGTTCAAAATTACAAAGAGATTCTACTTAACAACAAACCTACAGTCCCTGTCTTGTTTGCACCGCCTGTATACTGCTGTTCAGAGTATATAGGGACCTTTCCTTATTTTAATTTGGGTGCAGGGTTCCCCTTAATATCCATACAAGACCCAAAGGGCCTGGTAATGGACTGGGGGGTACCCATGCCGTTTGTCTCACTGATTTTCATCCATATTGCCAGGACCCGACATGACATTAAACCCGCAAGCAGTTTTAAATGAGATTTTTTCCTTTAAAAATGACATTTGGTGCAGGGACTGTTCTAAACATGGGAAACACGCGTCACTTTACAGGCATACTATAGACACCCCCCAGGTACGATATTTAAAGGAATATTTCACTTTTTTTTTTTTACTTTAAGCATCATTAAAATCACTGCTCCCGAAAAAACGGCCGTTTTTAAAAGTTTTTTTTGCATTGATACATGTCCCCTGGGGTAGGACCCGGGTCCCCAAACCCTTTTTAGGACAATACCATGCAAATTAGCCTTTAAAATGAGCACTTTTGATTTCGAACGTTCGAGTCCCATAGACGTCAATGGGGTTCTAACGTTCGTGCGAACTTTCGGTCCGTTCGCGGGTTCTGGTGCGAACCGAACCGGGGGGTGTTCGGCTCATCCCTACTTATCACCAAACCTACAGTCCCTGTCTTGTTTGCACCGCCTGTATACTGCTGTTCAGAGTATATAGGGCCTGGGTGCCCCACGCCTTTCCTTTTTTTAATTTGGGTGCGGGGTTCCCCTGAATATCCATACAAGACCCAAAGGGCCTGGTAATGGACTGGGGGGTACCCATGCCGTTTGTCTCACTGATTTTCATCCATATTACCGGGACCCGACATTACAATAAAGTGGAGGGCCACCCTAAAAAAAAATTGCATGAAAAATCCTAAAAAAAAAAAAAAAAACATTTGAAATTTTTTTTTTTAAACTTACCTAAACCCTTGTTGCTAGGCAGTCTTCCTAATCTGCCTCTTCCTATTCCGCGGCATGTTCTGCTCCTTGGTGAGTGGCCCGTTGCCTTCTGGGAATTGTGTGTGTTCCCAGAACACCACAGGGCCATTCACAGAGCGTCGCGCCGCTCGTGCGTACGCAGTAAGAAACTGGCAGTGAAGCCGCAAGGCTCCACTGCCTGTTTCCATTACTTGGGATGGCGGTGCCGGGACCAGAGAGCCGAGAGACGGGTCGGCCTCGGGTGGCCAACATCACGGGCACCCAGGACAGGTAAGTACTTATTTAAAGTCAGCAGCTACAGAGTTTGTAGCTGCTGACTTTTAATTTTTTTTTTTCAGGGACAGAATCCCGCTTTAAAGCCGTAAGCAGTTTTAAATTACTTTTATTCTTTTAAAAATGTCATTTTGTGCAGGGACTTTTCTAAGCACAGGAAACACGCGCCACTTTACAGGCATACTATAGACACCCCCAGGTACGATATTTAAAGGAATATTTCACTTTTTTTTTCACTTCAAGCATCATTAAAATCACTGCTCCTGAAAAAAACGGCCATTTTTAAAACTTTTTTTTGCATTGATACATGTCCCCTGGGGCAGGACCCGGGTCCCCAAACCCTTTTTAGGACAATACCATGCAAATTATCTTTTAAAATTAGCACTTTTGATTTCAAACGTTCGAGTCCCATAGACTTCAATAGGGTTCTAACTTTCGTGCAAATTTTCGGTCCGTTCGCAGGTTCTGGTGCGAATCAAACCGAGGGGTGTTCGGCTCATCCCTATACAAGATAGGCCTAAATTTGTATATAAAAGGGCCCATATGTTAAGGGATAAAATTGTCAAAAACATACCTGATCCACCAATTAAAAGCTTTACGTTTTTTACGGGGAAAAGGGTTCTTCCCGTGCAAACGCTGCTTTGCATGCACCAAAACAAGACGACCAGTGGAAAATACATTTTCATTCACTTCCACCAGTACAGGCAATGTCTATGAGGTCAAGGACTTCATAGGATGCAATACAGAGGGGGCGGCATATACAGTACATTAGAATGTAGCTGTTACAATATATAGGACGGACAAAAAAACCATTGAAGGTACGCATTAAAGAACAAGTCCAGAATATAATTAAAGGCTTTGACAACATAATGGGGGTTATTTACTAAAGGCAAATCCACCTTGCACTACAAGTGCAAACTACAAGTGCAAAGTGCACTTGAAATTGCACTGAAAGTGCACTTGGAAGTGCAGTCGCTGTAGATCCGAGGGGGACATGCAAGGAAAATAAAAAAACAGCATTTTAGCTTGCACGTGATTGGATAATAAAATCAGCAGAGCTTCCCCTCATTTCAGATCTACCCCTCAGATTTACAGCGACTGCACTTCCAAGTGCACTTTCAGTGCAATTTCAAGTGCACTTTGCACTTGTAGTTTGCACTTGTAGTGCAAAGTGGATTTGCCTTTCGTAAATAACCCCCAGTGTCTCTAAACATTTCACCACACACCACAATAAGGACCCTACTCACCTTAAGTTTTGGGGGATTGAACCATACAAAAAACACTGGCGAGGGAGCCATAAAGTAAGAACCCTCAGTCAGAGTCCAAATGGATTTTTATTTTAGACACTTTTGCACCCCAATGACTAAACATTGAATTTGATCTTAACTGTTTTTTGAGCGATTTTTAATTTGTTGAATAATGGATTACCATTAGTGGAACTTTTATTGTCTATTTGGTTCACTTACTTTATACTACCTCCTAAGACCTCCGATACCTTCCTGATCCCTTAAGCAAAGATCCCTTTTATTTTTATGTCTTTTTATGTGATTTACTGTATTATTCTCCAAGGAGATTATGACATAATTTCCGGGGGGCTATATGATTCTATATTTACACACGGCGCTTCATTTGTCCCTTTAATGCAATGAGACACTCATTTTTTGAATGTCCTCCTTGTCTGGTTACTAAATATACCCATTTTAAAAAAAAAACACATTTAAACAGTTTTTTTCATTCTAGCTATGTAACTTTTTTATCTAGTAAAAATATTTTAATTCACCTCTGCTTTAGCTCCACATTTTTTCATGGTTGTAGTCTAGATTATAATTCTATGTTCTACCTGGACATCAGTCGGAAAATGGCCGCTTTTTTGTTTACCTTTGTTAGACCACAAGAAAATGGCCGTGGCCATAGAACGTCCAGGATATCTATTGGAAAATGCCCGCCATGTTTTTATACATAGGCTACAAGAAAATGGCCGCTCTGAATTAATATTAGCTAACCTATTTAAGGACACTTCCTAGCCCCATTTTTCATTCCCTGATGAAGTCACATGATCGTGATGATATACATTGGATTGGCTTACACGGGCACCGGAAGTGACATCAGGCCAAGAGCTCGCTGCTCGTTTTTATCTCGTTTTTTACCTGTTTCATTATGTGAGTACTTTTAAACCTGCAAACTAAAATATCTGTAATTACATAATTCACGATTTGGGTCCCACTCTCCTTTTTACTCTATGTTCACCTGGGAGGCTGTCCACTGTCATTGAGGCATATAGATGTAGCAAGACCCCGGAAAGAGCTGCTTTTTATTGGTTCAGAAAAAGAGGTCTCTGACAGAGAGTAGTACTAAGCAGAGGGTGTGCCACATCCCAAAAATCCAAAAAGACCAAAACATTCCCCTAGAGTGGGACTTTTGAGGCACTACCATCAATGATGCAATGTAAGTAAAAAATATATAAATTTTATTACAAAATTCAAAAGTACAACAAAAAATATATACAAAAATACAAATCAAACACAAACAATATATACAATGGGATACATCAAAAAGCAAGGACATGTAATTTGGACACAACTGCATCACATTGAGAGGAAAACAAAAAGTGGAAATGTAATAAGTCTCACTGAACCGACGCGTTTCGGGGAATCCTTCATCAGGGTTCATTAAGTGAGAGTTACCATCTAAGAAATTACAAAATTAAAAAGAAACATTAACATCACACACAGAAAACAGATAACATTCCCCCCACATCCAGTGAAGGTATGTGTGAGAGTCATACTCACTTCCAAAATACATGTGCTATAGAAGTATCCTAGTTTTCCTCTCAATGTGATGCAGTTGTGTCCAAATTACATGTCCTTGCTTTTTGATGTATCCCATTGTATATATTGTTTGTGTTTGATTTGTATTTTTGTATATATTTTTTGTTGTACTTTTGAATTTTGTAATAAAATTTATATATTTTTTACTTACATTGCATCATTGATGGTAGTGCCTCAAAAGTCCCACTCTAGGGGAATGTTTTGGTCTTTTTATTGGTTCAGTCCGTTGCTCTGCCTCTAAACCCCAAAGAACTGTCGCAGCCCCTCTGGCACACCTAGCAAGATGGTTAATAGAATAACCTGATAATAATACACAACACAGTTCTGTACTTCAAGCTTACTTGGAGTAGAATAAAGTTTAGATTAACATTAGTCAGCAAAGCCCTGTGTAAGTAGCCAGGACTTGGTTGAAACAGTTTAAAAAAAAACAGTCAGTAACACTATTCAACAAATAAAGTGGTAAATAACAATATACACAGATTAAATAGGCTCCCCCAAACATGCTATTGATGTGTGTCAAATGCTATGACTAAAAGGGAATCCCAGGCCGGCCTATAATACTTCCAATACACACACAGAAGTGATTTTAAACTCCCGAGGCGTGTCCCCTTTTAGAGCCACCTCAGTAATGTACTATAAACAAAGCTTTGCATTTATTCACGTCACCGGCATGTAAGAGCTCTGTGGATAAAGGTCTCTGAAAATATAGCAGAGTGATGAGGCGGAATGTAAGTAGCTGGTGCAAGGATGTAGCACTCCTCTATGTGATCCAGATAATAGGTGCCTGTACACAACATTCAGGTGTAGTATCTTATGGAATGCAATAAAGTTCCTGGGCAAAGCCCTCTCACCAATCTTATACGCAATCAGCGGTCCTCCACAGAGCAATCGATCAACTCTCCTGGCTGCAGACATGTCGCTATGGCATCCTGTCTTTGAGCTGTTGAAACGGCCTCTCCCGTGAACATTCCCCGTGGCTGCAGAGCGTCTTGCTGGAGAATGCAGGATCTGTTCCTCTGGGCTGGGCTGCAGACTGTGTGCCCCTTGGTAGGCCGCAATCCCCCTCACACACAGCAACAGAGGGGTTGCAACAGATGGGATCCAGGAACAAGGCTTTTTGGCCTAGTCCCTCCCTGTCTTTTATAGTCTCTCCCACAATCCTCCTGACTCTGAGCAGTGCAGCCTGGGATTTGTGGTCCTGTCCCTTAAACAGTTAATCAGGCTGCATTGTGTTTAGACTTCATATCCCACACTTTTGTGCTGCTGTTTCCCGGTGATTGGCTGAAGTCTCTTCCAATAGGGAGGCTACACAGCAAGCAGTTCTGTGTGTCTCTGTGTGTGTGAGAAAAGAGAAAGGGGGGTGAAAAAGCCCACGCACCTGCTAGCAGGCAGCTCTCCCCTCATGGATTCAATCAGCCTGGAGAGGTACCTGCTACATAGAGATAACCTATCATTATATATGAAGACTATTCATCAGGCTACCAAGGCATATTAGGATATCTAGTGCATTGACGCTTCCCCTGGCCACTACTACACAAGAGGAACATTGGATGCGAGCCATTGGAGGGTTTACTGACCACCACCATTTGTTACAACACGCTGTTACTTTACAGCGGTAAGATAAGGTAGCCACTGCACACCTGAGGGGTTTATATATTGAAGAGGATTCACATCACCTATGCACTGAAAGACTGTATTTTCACTGTCACTTAACCACTTGACGACCGCCTCACGCCGATTTCTGATTACTGCATAGTGTCAGTTTGTGACAGTTACAGTGTTGGGACAGTTACTGTTACCCCCTTTAGGTCTAGGGTACCCCCCTAACCCCCCCTAATAAAGTTTTAACCCCTTGATCACCCCCTGTCACCAGTGTCGCTAAGCGATCATTTTTCTGATCGCTGTATTAGTGTCGCTGGTGACGCTAGTTAGGGAGGAAAATATTGAGGTTCGCCGTCAGCGTTTTATAGCGACAGGGACCCCCATATACTACCGAATAAATGTTTTAACCCCTTGATGGCCCCCTAGTTAACCCCTTCACCACTGATCACCGTATAAGTGTTACGGGTGACGCTGGTTAGTTCGTTTATTTTTTATAGTGTCAGGGCACCCGCCGTTTATTAACGAATAAAGGTTTAGCCCCCTGATCGCCCGGCGGTGATATGCGTCGCCCCAGGCAGCGTCAGATTAGCGCCAGTACCGCTAACACCCACGCACGCAGCATATGCCTCCCTTAGTGGTCTAGCATCTGATCGGATCAATATCTGATCCGATCAGATCTATACTAGCGTCCCCAGCAGTTTAGGGTTCCCAAAAACGCAGTGTTAGCGGGATCAGCCCAGATACCTGCTAGCACCTGCGTTTTGCCCCTCCGCCCGGCCCAGCCCACCCAAGTGCAGTATCGATCGATCACTGTCACTTACAAAACACTAAACGCATAACTGCAGTGTTCGCAGAGTCAGGCCTGATCCCTGCGATCGCTAACAGTTTTTTTGGTAGTATTTTGGTGAACTGGCAAGCACCAGCCCCAGGCAGCGTCAGGTTAGCGCCAGTAGCGCTAACACCCACGCACGCAGCATACGCCTCCCTTAGTGGTATAGTATCTGTACGGATCAATATCTGATCCGATCAGATCTATACTAGCGTCCCCAGCAGTTTAGGGTTCCCAAAAATGCAGTGTTAGCGGAATCAGCCCAGATACCTGCTAGCACCTGCGTTTTGCCCCTCCGCCCGGCCCAGCCCAGCCCACCCAAATGCAGTATCGATCGATCACTGACACTTACAAAACACTAAATGCATAACTGCAGCGTTCGCAGAGTCAGGCCTGATCCCTGCGACCGCTAACAGTTTTTTTGGTAGTATTTTGGTGAACTGGCAAGCACCAGCCCCAGGCAGCGTCAGGTTAGCGCCAGTAGCGCTAACACCCACGCACGCAGCATACACCTCCCTTAGTGGTATAGTATCTGAACGGATCAATATCTGATCGATCAGATCTATACTAGCGTCCCCAGCAGTTTAGGGTTCCCAAAAACGCAGTGTTAGCGGGATCAGCACAGATACCTGCTAGCACCTGCGTTTTGCCCCTCCGCCCGGCCCAGCCCAGCCCACCCAAGTACAGTATCAATCGATCACTGTCACTTACAAAAGACTGCAGCGTTCGCAGAGTCAGGCCTGATCCCTGCGATCGCTAACAGTTTTTTTTGTAGCGTTTTGGTGAACTGGCAAGCACCAGCGGCCTAGTACACCCCGGTCGTAGTCAAACCAGCACTGCAGTAACACTTGGTGACGTGGCGAGTCCCATAAGTGCAGTTCAAGCTGGTGAGGTGGCAAGCACAAGTAGTGTCCCGCTGCCACCAAAAAGACAAACACAGGCCCGTCGTGCCCATAATGCCCTTCCTGCTGCATTCGCCAATCCTAATTGGGAACCCACCGCTTCTGCAGCGCCCGTACTTCCCCCATTCACATTCCCAACCAAATGCAGTCGGCTGCATGAGAGGCATTTTGTTTATGTCCTCCTGAGTACCCCTACCCAGCGAACCCCCCCAAAAAAGATGTTGTGTCTGCAGCAAGGCGTGACACCCGGTATTATTGTCCCTCCTGTCCTGACAATCCTGGTCTTTGCATTGGTGAATGTTTTGAATGCTACTATGCACTAGTTGAGTATTAGCGTAGGATACAGCATTCCACAGACTAGGCACACTTTCACAGGGTCTCCCAAGATGCCATCGCATTTTGAGAGACCCGAACCTGGAACCGGTTACAGTTATAAAAGTTAGTTACAAAAAAAGTGTAAAAAAAAAATAAAAAATATATAAAATAAAAAAAAATAGTTGTCGTTTTATTGTTCTCTCTCTCTCTATTCTCTCTATTGTTCTGCTCTTTTTTTACTGTATTCTATTCTGCAATGTTTTATTGTTATTATGTTTTATCATGTTTGCTTTTCAGGTATGCAATTTTTTATACTTTACCGTTTACTGTGCTTTATTGTTAACCATTTTTTTGTCTTCAGGTACGCCATTCACAACTTTGAGTGGTTATACTAGAATGATGCCTGCAGGTTTAGGTATCATCTTGGTATCATTCTTTTCAGCCAGCGGTCGGCTTTCATGTAAAAGCAATCCTAGCGGCTAATTAGCCTCTAGACTGCTTTTACAAGCTGTTACAAGCCCCCCACCGTCTTCCATGTTTTTCTCTGGCTCTCCTGTCTCAACAGGGAACCTGAAAATGCAGCCGGTGATTCAGCCAGCTGACATAGAGCTGATCAGAGACCAGAGTGGCTCCAAACATCTCTATGGCCTAAGAAACCGGAAGCTACGAGCATTTTATGACTTAGATTTCGCCGGATGTAAATAGCGCTATTGGGAAATTGGGGAAGCATTTTATCACACCGATCTTGGTGTGGTCAGATGCTTTGAGGGCAGAGGAGAGATCTAGGGTCTAATAGACCCCAATTTTTTCAAAAAAGAGTACCTGTCACTACCTATTGCTATCATAGGGGATATTTACATTCCCCGAGATAACAATAAAAATGATTAAAAAAAAAAAAAAAATGAAAGGAACAGTTTAAAAATAAGATAAAAAAGCAAAAAAATAATAAAGAAAAAAAAAAAAAAAGCACCCCTGTCGCCCCCTGCTCTCGCGCTAAGGCGAACGCAAGCGGCGGTCTGTCGTCAAACGTAAACAGCAATTGCACCATGCATGTGAGGTATCACCTCGAAGGTTAGATCGAGGGCAGTAATTTTTGCAGTAGACCTCCTCTGTAAATCTAAAGTGGTAACCTGTAAAGGCTTTTAAAGGCTTTTAAAAATGTATTTATTTTGTTGCCACTGCACGTTTGTGCGCAATTGTAAAGCATGTCATGTTTGGTATCCATGTACTCGGCCTAAGATCATCTTTTTTATTTCATCAAACATTTGGGCAATATAGTATGTTTTAGTGCATTAAAATTTAAAAAAGTGTGTTTTTTCCCCAAAAAATGCGTTTGAAAAATCGCTGCGCAAATACTGTGTGAAAAAAAAAAATGAAACACCCACCATTTTAATCTGTAGGGCATTTGCTTTAAAAAAATATATAATTTTTGGGGGTTCAAAGTAATTTTCTTGCAAAAAAAAAAAACTTTTTCATGTAAACAATAAGTGTCAGAAAGGGCTTTGTCTTCAAGTGATTAGAAGAGTGGGTGATGTGTGACATAAGCTTCTAAATGTTGTGCATAAAATGCCAGGACAGTTCAAAACCCCCCCAAATGACCCCATTTTGGAAAGTAGACACCCCAAGCTATTTGCTGAGAGGCATGTCGAGTCCATGGAATATTTTATATTGCGACACAAGTTGCGGGAAAGAGACAATTTTTTTTTTTTGCACAAAATTGTCACTAAATGATATATTGCTCAAACATGCCATGGGAATATGTGAAATTACACCCCAAAATACATTCTGCTGCTTCTCCTGAGTACGGGGATACCACATGTGTGAGACTTTTTGGGAGCCTAGCCGCGTACGGAACCCCGAAAACCAAGCACCGCCTTCAGGCTTTCTAAGGGCGTGAATTTTTGATTTCTCTCTTGACTGCCTATCACAGTTTCGGAGGCCATGGAATGCCCAGGTGGCACAAACCCCCCCCCAAATGACCCCATTTTGGAAAGTAGACACCCAAAGCTATTTGCTGAGAGGTATAGTGAGTATTTTGCAGACCTCACTTTTTGTCACAAAGTTTTGAAAATTGAAAAAAGAAAAAAAAAAAAGTTTTTTCTTGTCTTTCTTCATTTTCAAAAACAAATGAGAGCTGAAAAATACTCACCATGCCTCTCAGCAAATAGCTTGGGGTGTCTACTTTCCAAAATGGGGTCATTTGGGGTGGTTTTGTGCCACCTGGGCATTCCATGGCCTCCGAAACTGTGATAGGCAGTGAAGAGTGAAATCAAAAATTTTCACCCTTAGAAATCCTGAAGGCGGTGATTGGTTTTCGGGGTCCCGTGCACGGCTAGGCTCCCAAAAAGTCCCACACATGTGGTATCCCCGTACTCAGGAGAAGTAGCTAAATGTATTTTGGGGTGCAATTCCACATATGCCCATGGCCTGTGTGAGCAATATATCATTTAGTGACAACTTTGTGCAAAAAAAAAAAAAAAAAGTTTCACTTTCCCGCAACTTGTGTCAAAATATAAAATATTCCATGGACTCAATATGCCTCTCAGCAAATAGCTTGGGGTGTCTACTTTCCAAAATGGGGTCATTTGGGGGGGTTTTGTGCCACCTGGGCATTCCATGGCCTCCGAAACTGTGATAGGCAGTGAAGAGTGAAATCATAAATTTACACCCTTAGAAATCCTGAAGACGGTGATTGGTTTTCGGGGCCCCGTACGTGGCTAGGCTCCCAAAAAGTCCCACACATGTGGTATCCCCATACTCAGGAGAAGCAGCAGAATGTATTTTGGGGTGCAATTCCACATAGGCCCATGGCCTGTGTGAGCAATATATCATTTAGTGACAACTTTTTGTAAATATTTTTTTTTTTTTTTGTCATTATTCAATCACTTGGGACAAAAAAAAATTAATATTCAATGGGTTCAACATGCCTCTCAGCAATTTCCTTGGGGTGTCTACTTTCCAAAATGGGGTCATTTGGGGGGGGTTTGTACTGCCCTGCCATTTTAGCACCTCAAGAAATGACATAGGCAGTCATAAACTAAAAGCTGTGTAAATTACAGAAAATGTACCCTAGTTTGTAGACGCTATAACTTTTGCGCAAAACAATAAATATACGGTTATTGACATTTTTTTTACCAAAGACATGTGGCTGAATACATTTTGGCCTAAATGTATGACTAAAATTGAGTTTATTGGATTTTTTTTATAACAAAAATTAGAAAATATCATTTTTTTTCAAAATTTTCGGTCTTTTTCCGTTTATAGCGCAAAAAATAAAAACCGCAGAGGTGATCAAATACCATCAAAAGAAAGCTCTATTTGTGGGAAGAAAAGGACGCAAATTTCGTTTGGGTACAGCATTGCATGACCGCGCAATTAGCAGTTAAAGCGACGCAGTGCCAAATTGGGAAAAGACCTCTGGTCCTTAGGCAGCATAATGGTCCGGGGCTCAAGTGGTTAAAGCACATCACTTCACCGCACCTTATTTTTATTTTATTTTTTAATTACATTTTTTCTATTCATGTGCACTGTTGGACTCTACTTCATATTTTGTACGCATTAGCACCTTTTTATTCTATGCAATTTAAAGATTATGCGATTATGTAGCAACTTTATGCACTTCTATTTTATTTTTACATTTTCTCTATTCATGTGCACTGTGGGACTCTGCCTCATATTTTATCAGCATTAGCACCTTTTTATTCCATGCAATTTGAAGGTTATGTAGCAATTTTTTGCATTTCTATGCAATTTTGCACATGCAATGTTAATTTATATGCGTTTTTTTGCAACTTGAAGGTTATGTGATTATTTAGCAATTTTATGCACTTCTATGCAAATTTGCACATACGTTGTCACTCTATATGTGTTTTATGCAATTTTGCACATGCAATGTCACTTTATATAGCACTTTAACTAATTTAGCACTTTATTTATGGTACTATTTTTTTCAATAATATCTATTGCACACATTTGCACAAAAATGGAGCTGTTGAGTAAACCGGAAGTGACGTTGTAATGACGCGTTTCTACATCGGAGACACAATCAAAGGCATATCCGGATTTGTTCAGGTCTCTTTGTGGCATGGGAGACCTGAGCGGAGCGGTGGAATGGGGGGGTGGACATCATTTCCTGCTCCTTGTAATAACAGTCAATACTGTTCATCCACGGCAGCCAGTGACAATAGACGGGACAAGCAAGAGGTGTCAGTCACTCAGGTGTGAGCAGATCCCACATTTTTGGACAGATCGTGGTCAGGGAAGTGGAGGGCTGAACTGCAGCTGCTATTAGGAAGACATCAGAATGAGATGGGGAGACAGCTCATACTTTGCATTATCTGCTGTCCCCAGGGACAGATCTGATCCAGAGATCCCACTGCATGGTGATCTCTGGATCGGATCTGTCCCTGGGGACAGCAGACCATGGCATCATTGGCATTGATGATTTGATTCAGATTTTAGAACTGACCTGCTGACAAGGCGTGTTGCTTGCTGGACCGTGGATGGGATCTGATGGCCGCAGGGAAGATAGCAAGATGCTGCTTGCTGGACGAATCTGATGGCTGCAAGATGTGGATGTAGGTCGAAGTCTGTTTACAGCTGGGCTGAAGACACCCCCCCTTATCAGACCAGCTCCTCTACTATACCTGGGTGGTGAGCACAGTGACACCACCCCCCATCAGGCCAGCTCAGCTACTATAGGTGGGTGGTGGACACACAGCAGTAACCCCCCCATCAGGTCAGGTCAGCTACTATAGGTGGGTGGGGTGGTGGACACAGCAACATCACCCACCCCCCATCAGGTAAGCTGCTATAGGTGAGTGGGGATGGTGGACACAGCAACATCACACCCCATCGTGTCAGCTACACTATACCTGGGTGGTTGTGGACACAGCAACAAACCCCCCATTCTCTGTTGTCAGACCAGCTCAGGGTGGCACTGGCAGGACAGACATAAACATCCCTCCGGCCTCTTCTCACACCAGCTCAGGACGTGTGCCAGCTCATATCCACTGGGAAGCCACAGTGGATACCATGCGTGCCAACCCACACCCCCTTATCACCAGGCACTCAACTCAAGAAGCTCACCTCGGGCTCTCATCCTCAGCTAGAGAGGTCCAGACTCCGGAGGTCTGTGGTCTGTGGACACACTGTGTAACAGCAGCTGTGCCGCCCGTGCGGAGAACAGGCCTGGCTCTGCAGCACAGCAGTGGTGGGTGGAGCTAGAGCAGGAAGAAAACAGTGACCAGACAGACCAGGCTAGTGCGTCTGCGGCGCTGGGGGGTGTTCATGCTGATAAAAAAAACAACCAAAGGGAGCAGCCAGAGCCAGGGCACTTGCCGCCCTCTCTCTGGATGGTGTCAGTGTCACGAACCGGGTGCGGAGCGCACCTCCATAGCAACGCCACTAACACCCCCAATGTGTGGCACATGGGGCGGACTGCCCCCCGACCCCCGTTTGTACGCCCCTGTCGGCCACCTAAAGGAAACACTGAGTTTCAGGGGTGTGTTCAACTTAATCAAATCAGGGAGGGGGCCGGTTGTCTGTTCCCTGTGTGTGTGCTGGCTGGGATCCCTCTAGCCACGAGAGTAGAACATTTTAATGATAGTGTGGCTCAACTCTACATTATCCTACCCCCTGTACACCCTCTAGTTGTGAGCCATTCAAGGGGTTAAAGCAGGTGATGAGGAGGCAATACAATGCCTTCTCACTGCCTGTCAAATGCTATAATAAGCGATTGAAACACAGATGGCTACTTAGAGTGCATTACCCATGGGAACTGCTTTTTGCAGTCTTTTGGGTGACATTATGACTGGTTTGGTGTTGATCATGGACACTGGGACTGGTGTGGCAGTGATCAGGGACACTGGGACTGGTGTGGCTTTGAATAGGGACACTGTGAATGGTGTAGTGGTGATCAGGGACACTGGGACTGGTGTATTGGTGATCGGGGACACTGTAAATGGTGTGGTGGTGATCGGTGACACTGTGACCGGTGTGGTGGTGATCAGGAACAATATAACTGGTGTGGCGGTGACCAGGGACACAGTAACTGAGTAGCAGTGATTAGAGACACTGACTGGTGTGGTGGTGATTAGGGACACTGACTGCCAGCACTGGTCTGGTGACATTGTAGTGCTGTGGCGGTGATCAGTGACCATGGCTGTTGACAATGATATACAGTAATATCAGAGCAGCCAGCCACTGTACATGATCATAGCAAAACAATGTAACCATAGGGACACTGAACTTGTTCTGGTGAGTATATCAATTTGTGACAGTATGTTTTACTTTTTTACGATTTTATTATATTATATCATAATGCCACTATAGTGACACTGTACTGCTCTAGGATTTGATCAGGATTTGTTTATGCTCTGGGATTTGATAAGGATTTCTTTGTACACTAAGCAATCATTTCTAACTTTGATGCCATTGTTTACACTGCCATAGCTGTGATTGGCCACAGCTATCACATGGTAAAGGGCTGCTGTGATTGGCCCTTTTCTATGTGATCGCTGTGACCAATCATAGAAATCACACAATAGTAATCAATGACGTCATGAATGACAGCCTTAGTTACTATTGCTGATTATAATTGCTGTGAATAGTCACAGCGATCACATTGTACAGGGCCAATCACAGTGGACCTGTACCCTGATCTGTGACGCAGCGGTTCTTTTGAGAGTGTGCATGAGCTCCCAATGTGGAAGGATGTATGGGCATATCCACCCACATCGACATTACTTCCACCTGGCCACATATCTAATTTGCCCAGATGGGAGGTGGCTAAGGTACCAAACAATATGTCTGTTTAAAATATCATATATTTTCATCTTATTTAAAAAGTCATGTGCATATGATGCAGAGTCTAGGCACATACACCAGATCTTCACCAGAATACACTGTCGAGAGTGATGGACTTTCTGGATGGGTGTACCAGGTTGTAGCCATCAGACACCCCTGTGCAGATGACAGCTGGCCAAGAACAGAACCAGAGAGTAGTATAGAGTTTACAGCAATTTTAAAAACAAGGACTGGTAAAAGGACAGGGTGTGGAGCAGACAAGCATAGCCAGAGAAAAACTGTAGTTAGTAAATTGAGAAACAAACAATTTTTATTTTTTTATTAATTTTACATTATTACTGGATTTGTACTTTTTCTTTATTTTTATTTTTTTGCTCCTGGCTTGTTTAAGCAAACACCATGAGAAAGGACAATAAGGCTGTGACTGAAATGCTTGCAAGTGATCGATTTCCTGAATTAAATCTAGGACAGCCTTTTTTTTTTTCTTTGCTGTCTTTCGCTGACAGGGACATGTATATCTTATGGAATGATCTTGCTAAACCAACAAAAGGTTTTCTATTGAGCTTACTTTGTTGCAGTGACTGCAAGGAAGGCAAATAGATCATAACTCATGCATGGTTTCTGATTGGTTATTGTGTAGAGCTTTCATGTGTTTAGGTAGTTACTGAGGGTACACATCTACTTAAACAACAGTGTTTACAAACCTTACAATAATCTGTCCCTATGCACTTTTTTAGCTGCACCATGTTTTCCCTTTCACATATTAGTAAAAGTTCTCCAACAGGCACATGAACAATAATTTGTTTTTCTTTTACAGTACTGTGGACATTGTATTTCAGTCTATATGTTTCTTGGTGAAATTTGCTCAAGAAGACAACACATATCGTTTTTCGATTCATACGTAAATTTAATTGTCACTCTCTCCCTCCCACTCCCTCTATCTCCTTTTACCAGTGGGATTGGTCTTTTTAAACCTGGGAGCAGGATACTAAGTGTAATCTGGTAAATAATATGCAGTATGCATAGTACACAATGTTCACTAGGTTCTTACATTATAGGAATCTCAATTGAGCAGAACCCATGTTAAAGACTTAGTCCACCCAAAAAGGTATTTTGAGTTGGAGCATGGTTGACTAATTTAGAAAGATCTCAATGCCATAATTCCTGATTTTGTTTCGTGCACCTAGAAGATTGCTTTTGCATGTCATAGCATCTCCTGGTGCATCTCCATAATATCATTATCATAAAAGATTTATATAGCACCAACAGTTTGCGCAGCCATTTACAAAATTGAGGGAACCAGTACAGTTACAATATAATTTGATACAGAAAGGATCAGAGAGCCCTGCACATCAAAATAAATTACAACTCCAACAGGGAAAGTAGGACTTCTTAATAATGGCTACAGCAAGCGTACACACCTATGAACTGAATCACAGAGTTCTCACTAATAGATTACTTCAGCCCTCAAAATTTCCACTTGCCTGTTTGCATTTGGCGAGTGGAAATTAGTGGAGGGTGAGTGTGGAGCAGGAACAGACTGGGTTGACAGGTTCCAGGCTGATCACTTCTGGCAGAGCCGTTCTGCCCCCCCCCTCCCCGGACCGCTCTGATGTCCTGCAAAAAAGGCTAACAAAATTAAAAGGGATACCATCCAATTAGGTCATGGAAGTTGCCACATCCCTGAGACATGGAAATATAATTACCCCCTCGGATAGTTAGTGGGACTTTAACGGCAACAGGGTGGTAAAAAAACAGTTTTATTGATACAAATATACAAAATACAAGGATAAAGAAATCGACATATGAATCAAGTAATATATAAAAAAGCTAAAAAATATAAATATGCTGGTGTAGTAGTCGAAAAAATATATGTTCGTGCAGTCTTCCACTTGTACCTACGCGTTTCGGGACTGAACAAAAGGTCCCTTCATCAGGGACAACTTGTGGGAAGAATCACACTGCATGGTAGAATACAAATTTAGAAAAAAATATAAGTAAATACAAATCATATGCATTACAACAATTGCTTGTATCACAGACCATTCAGCCCGGTTAACCCATCAAAAAAGATACAACATACCCAAGCATATTTAGTATGAGAAGCTCACTGCCAGATCCCGGAGGGAAACCTGTCAAAAAACACCCCGAAATACCAAAGGAAGATGGGGCGTATGGCTGGCCCCGCCTTATCCACACTGGTCCACCCGTATGACGCCAAAAATGGCAAAGCTGGCAGGAGAGAAAGGATGATGATGTCTTAGATGAAACATAGTTTGGTGTCTAGAAAAAAGAAAACTGGATAGACCAATATCTATATAAAAAATGACGATAATAGCGTGGACACCGGGTTATCTAACTGCCATGTGAATCTGTGTCCAAGCATAACACAAAATAAATACTGTAAGTGTATATGTCTTACCCAGATGGTAGCAAAAGAACCTCGAGGCTGAAGAAAAACGGGTGGGAGAAAGACCAAAAAGTACAGGGACGAGAAAAGGGGGGGGAGACCACCCTATGCAGGTAGGTAGCTCCGATGGATCTATTAGGTAGGTTGTTCCTTCACAGAAGCAGAGTCTGCAAGTGAAAGGAAAAACAATAGTAGTAACAGGCAGCAAATTGTGCCCTCAGCGAATTAAATTTCCACAGACAAAAAGAAGGGGAAAGATTACCATGATAATCCGGAGCTAACACTCACTGCTCTTCAGAGCATGGTACTCGTCCATCCGAATAAGCCGCCACCTAACAGGACAGTAACAGTGTCTCATGGTCCGGTGTGGCTTTATATGGTTTCAGGGAGGCGGGATCAGGTGCGACGCTGATCGACATACAAGCGCCGCACGTCATTGCGTCAAAGGTGGAGAGAAAGGCCGTAAACAGCTGCAAGGAGGCGTCGCATTCACTGCGGCGTCCTCCTGTGATTGTATAATGTAGCCGGGAGTGAGGGCACGTAAGGCTCCTCCCACACGTACGTGAGAGGAGGCGTATGCTTGTAACCAGTCTCCTAGCAACAAAGGAGGGGGGAGAAAACATAAACAATGGACAGTGGGATACATAGAAGTAGCGCAGTATAAAAAAGAGGAGCGTCAATAGGAGACATACGGGGCGGGTGGTGAGCCAAATCAGTCAGCAGGCTGAAGAGAGGCACCAACCACCATGGCACATCTAACCCCCACGGGGGGGCGATGCCAAAAGCGTCAAAGAAAAAAGGGGGAACCCTGAGCCGCTGCTGCACGGCACCCCACACCGAGGGAACTGTGAGGGGGGTCGTGCAACAACAGCCCACCGACGTAGGGAGGCGTCCGAACCGGCTGCTGGACCGAGACAGCTATAGAAGCTGCCCAGCACTCACCGCTTAGGCCGGACGCCAAAGAAAAAGGCCCCCCAAAGAAACGGTCATAGATCCCGGGAGGCCCCCTTGCGCCGGGCGGGAAAAGGAGGGGTCAGTAGGTATAACCTGACAGAGCCTACCAATCACGGGAGTGGCAAAGAGCTTCACTGGACAATAGGGTAAGTGCATACATAAAGCAGGAACAGAAAATTTAACCATGAATGGGTGAAAGAAAAAAAAACAAGGCGAATGCATAACCAAATCAAGACCAGACATATAAACATGCGTGAATGAGCAAACACAGACAAATCATCGTCAAATAAACAGAGATAGGGAAGATCACAAAAAATGATAACAAATATTATAAAAAAGGAAATATTCAATTGACAACGAATCGGGGACATATTCCAGATCCAACCTCAAGGAGCTTATAACTCCTTCTCGCATACCCCAGAGGAGAATCCCTTCAGAAAGGGTCTATAGCTCAACTGTTCATTTAACCCAGGGGGTGAGGTGGCAGCAAGGTCCACGATCCAGCGGGCCTCACGCTGCAAGAGGACCTTGTTACAATCCTCACCCCTCAGGTTAGGGTGGACTCTATCCAAGATGAGAAAATAAATGTTGGGAAAAATTCCGTGGTGCTCATTAGTAGGGATGAGCCGAACACCCCCCTGTTCGGTTCGCACCAGAACATGCGAACAGGAAAAAAATTCGTTCGAACACGCGAACACCGTTAAAGTCTATGGGACACGAACATGAATAATCAAAAGTGCTAATTTTAAAGGCTAATATGCAAGTTATTGTCAATAAAAGTGTTTGGGGACCCGGGTCCTGCCCCAGGGGACATGAATCAATGCAAAAAAAAGTTTTAAAAACGGCCGTTTTTTCAGGAGCAGTGATTTTATTAATGCTTAAAGTCAAACAATAAAAGTGTAATATCCCTTTAAATTTCATACCTGGGGGGTGTCTATAGTATGCCTGTAAAGGGGCGCATGTTTCCCGTGTTTAGAACAGTCTGACAGCAAAATGACATTTTGAAGGAAAAAACACATTTAAAACTACCGCGGCTATTGCATTGCCGACAATACACATAGAAGTTCATTGATAAAAACGGCATGGGAATTCCCCACAGGGCAACCCCGAACCAAAATTAAAAAAAAAAAATGATGTGGGAGTCCCCCTAAATTCCATACAAGGCCCTTCAGGTCTGGTATGGATATTAAGGGGAACCCCAGCCAAAATTTTTTAAAAAAATTGACGTGGGGTTCCCCCTAAATTCCATACCAGACCCTTCAGGTCTGGTATGGATTTTAAGGGGAACCCCGCACCAAAAAAAAAAAAAAAAACGGCGTGGGGTCCCCCTAAAAATCCATACCAGACCCTTATCCGAGCACGCAACCTGGCAGGCCGCAGGAAAAGAGGGGGGGACGAGAGTGCGGCCCCCCCCTCCTGAACCGTACCAGGCCACATGCCCTCAACATTGGGAGGGTGCTTTGGGGTAGCCCCCCAAAACACCTTGTCCCCATGTTGATGAAGACAAGGGCCTCATCCCCACAACCCTGGCCGGTGGTTGTGGGGGTCTGCGGGCGGGGGGCTTATCGGAATCTGGAAGCCCCCTTTAACAAGGGGACCCCCAGATCCCGGCCCCCCCCTGTGTGAAATGGTAAGGGGGTACTTACCCCTACCATTTCACTAAAAAACTGTCAAAAATGTTAAAAATGACAAGAGACAGTTTTTGACAATTCCTTTATTTAAATGCTTCTTCTTTCTTCCTTCATCTTCTTCTTCTTCTGGTTCTTCTGGCTCTTCTGGTTCTTCCTCCGGCGTTCTTGTCCAGCATCTCCTCCGCGGCGTCTTCTATCTTCTTCTCCTCGGGCCGCTCCGCACCCATGGCATGGGGGGAGGCTCCCGCTCTTCTCTTCATCTTCTTCTCTTCTTCATCTTCTTCTTCATCTTCTTCTTCTTCTTCTCTTCTTCCTTCTTCTCTTCTTCATTTCTTCTCCGGGCCGCTCCGCAGCCATGCTGGCATGGTGGGAGGCTCCCGCTGTGTGACGGCGTCTCTTCGTCTGACGGTTCTTAAATAACGGGGGGCGGGGCCACCCGGTGACCCCGCCCCCCCTCTGACGCACGGGACATGACGGGACTTCCCTGTGGCATTCCCCGTGACGTCACAGGGAAGTCCCGTCAAGTCACCGTGCGTCAGAGGGGGGCGGGGTCACCGGGTGGCCCCGCCCCCCGTTATTTAAGAACCGTCAGACGAAGAGACGCCGTCACACAGCGGGAGCCTCCCACCATGCCAGCATGGCTGCGGAGCGGCCCGGAGAAGAAATGAAGAAGAGAAGAAGGAAGAAGAGAAGAAGAAGAAGAAGAAGAAGATGAAGAAGAGAAGAAGATGAAGAGAAGAGCGGAAGCCTCCCCCCATGCCATGGGTGCGGAGCAGCCCGAGGAGAAGAAGATAGAAGACGCCGCGGAGGAGATGCTGGACGAGAACGCCGGAGGAAGAACCAGAAGAACCAGAAGAAGAAGAAGATGAAGGAAGAAAGAAGAAGCATTTAAATAAAGGAATTGTCAAAAACTGTCTCTTGTCATTTTTAACATTTTTGACAGTTTTTTTGTGAAATGGTAGGGGTAAGTACCCCCTTACCATTTCACACAGGGGGGGGGCCGGGATCTGGGGGTCCCCTTGTTAAAGGGGGCTTCCAGATTCCGATAAGCCCCCCGCCCGCAGACCCCCACAACCACCGGCCAGGGTTGTGGGGATGAGGCCCTTGTCTTCATCAACATGGGGACAAGGTGTTTTGGGGGGCTACCCCAAAGCACCCTCCCAATGTTGAGGGCATGTGGCCTGGTACGGTTCAGGAGGGGGGGGCCGCACTCTCGTCCCCCCCTCTTTTCCTGCGGCCTGCCAGGTTGCGTGCTCGGATAAGGGTCTGGTATGGATTTTTAGGGGGACCCCACGCCGTTTTTTTTTTTTTTTTGGCGCGGGGTTCCCCTTAAAATCCATACCAGACCTGAAGGGTCTGGTATGGAATTTAGGGGGAACCCCACGTCAATTTTTTTTTTAAATTTTGGCTGGGGTTCCCCTTAATATCCATACCAGACCTGAAGGGCCTTGTATGGAATTTAGGGGGACCCCCACATCATTTTTTTTTTTTTTATTTTGGTTCGGGGTTGCCCTGTGGGGAATTCCCATGCCGTTTTTATCAATGAACTTCTATGTGTATTGTCGGCAATGCAATAGCCGCGGGTAGTTTTAAATGAGTTTTTTCCTTCCAAATGTCATTTTGCTGTCAGACTGTTCTAAACACAGGAAACATGCGCCCCTTTACAGGCATACTATAGACACCCCCCAGGTACGAAATTTAAAGGGATATTACACTTTTATTGTTTGACTTTAAGCATTAATAAAATCACTGTTCCTGAAAAAACGTCCGTTTTTAAAACTTTTTTTTGCATTGATCCATGTCCCCTGGGGCAGGACCCGGGTCCCCAAACACTTTTTATGACAATAACTTGCATATAAGCCTTTAAAATTAGCACTTTTGATTTCTCCCATAGACTTTTAAAGGGTGTTCCGCGGCATTCGAATTTGCCGCGAACACCCCAAATTGTTCGCTGTTCGGCGAACTTGCGAACAGCCAATGTTCGAGTAGAACATGAGTTCGACTCGAACTCGAAGCTCATCCCTACTCATTAGCCACATGCCTTCCTAACAGGATGTCAGGATTGGCTTTCCTCATAGCAGTAATATGTTTCGAGGCTCGTAATGAAAACTTAAGTTTTGTCTTGCCGACATACAATTGTCGGCATTGGCACATGAGAAGATATATCACGCCCTCAGTCTTATGCCCCGTACACACGGTCGGATTTTCCGATGGAAAATGTCCGATCAGAGCGTGTTGTCGGAAATTCCGACCGTGTGTGGGCTCCATCGGACATTTTCCATCGGATTTTCCGACACACAAAGTTGGAGAGCAGGAGATAAAATTTTCCGACAACAAAATCCGTTGTCGGAAATTCCGATCGTGTGTACACAAATCCGACGGACAAAGTGCCACGCATGCTCAGAATAAATAAAGAGATGAAAGCTATTGGCCACTGCCCCGTTTATAGTCCCGACGTACGTGTTTTACGTCACCGCGTTTAGAACGATCGGATTTTCCGACAACTTTGTGTGACTGTGTGTATGCAAGACAAGTTTGAGCCAACATCCGTCTGAAAAAATCCTAGGATTTTGTTGTCGGAATGTCCGAACAAAGTCCGACCGTGTGTACGCCCTATTATAGTTAGAGAAGTGACATGATTTGTAGGGTCGTCTATTAGGGAGAATCACGTCTTGTCTGGTATTCATGAATCTACATATTGGGCATCCACCACAGGTGAAGGTCCCAAGCCTTTTGCATGGATCACTGCGAAAATCACCAACAAATTCGCTGTGGACTAAATGGTCCCTCAGCGAGTTAGTACGTCGATAGGTAATCGCAGGATGTTCAGATAAGTGTGGACGTAATGTGGAGTCAGAATATAAAAGGTGCCAATGCTTATTGAAGATTGATTTAATGGATTCATGTTGGTTGCTGAACCTCATGATCATCCTAGTTGTAGAACCCTCGTCTGTTTTCCTTTGGTGGCTGAATAACAGTTCACGTCTAGTTCGTCTATTGGCTCGTTTAAATGCCTTTTTTAAGATGGAATGGGAATAGCCTCTCAAGAGAAGCCTATCTCTGAGAGCGGCCGCTTCACTCAAATATGATTCCTGATCCGAACAATTCCGCCTCAGCCTCAAATATTGGCTGTAGAGGATTGCGCGAAGCAGTGGTTGAGGGTTAGAGCTGGAGGCATGCAAGATGGTATTTCCCGCAGTGGGCTTCCGAAAGAGGCCACTTGAGAGGGTACCATCTTTGTTCTTACTAATGATGGTATCAAGGAAAGTAACACTGTTTTTTACTGTAAGTAACAGTGAATTTTAGATTGAAAGTGTTATGTTGCATCAAATTAATGCACTCATCCAGCTCCTTCTCTGAACCCTCCCACAGCACAAAAATGTCATCTATATAATGGAACCAAGCTGCTACATGTTGGGTGTGGGGTTTGAGGGACTCATCAGATAAGAAGGACTGCTCCCATTCCCCCAGGTACAGGTTGGTGTAAGACGGGCACAAGAAGTCCCCATCGCGACACCCTGTACCTGGAGGAAATGGGAGCCATCAAAAGAAAAAAATGTTATGGTGGAGAATAAATTCCAATGCCATGATAATGAATTTGCATAGTTTTTTTTTTTTATTTGTTTTTTTGCCACTTCAGCTAAGTACGATTCATGGGGAAATGTTGTATCAACTTTCCAGTCAAACTTGTCCCTCAATACTTTCACATCATTGTGGCTTTTTCTTGTTACACTTAGTCTTTTTTTTACCAAACGTTATAAAATATAAAAAGTAATTTTTCCCTCTACCCTTACAGGTTCCTCATTACAGTGCCTCAACCTCCCATCCCCCCCCCAAACCTCCCCCCCCCCCCGAGAGTCCCATCGCCGCCCCTCCTTGTCTATCAGCTCTTCCTAGAGCCTATTGAGTGCCTAGCTTAAATATAGATTTTTATAAGTTTTTATCTACTTTTGTGTTTCAATGTTTTTATTATTTTTATTATTATTTTTATTAAAGCGAGTTGTCTACGTCTTCCTCCCTCGTCTCTGCCAGCTGGTCTGATGTTTTGAACCTAACCCAATCTCTCCATGTCTCCTCGTAATCCTCCATCTCCAACCCCTCGCTGTATCTTAGGTATTCCATACAGTGAATTTCGTCTATTTTGTCAAACCACTCTCGCAGTGAAGGTCTCCTAGTCTCCCGCCAGTGTCTAGGGATGAGACTCTTAGCTGCGTTGAGGAGATGTGGTAGAAGTATTCTCCGGTAACGCTTGGAGGAGACATCGCTACCATGGTGCAGACATACCCAAGGGTCGTCCGGTACATTCTGGTTGGTGATCAAGTATATGAACTTCCTTATCTCCTCCCAAAATTTTCTCATTACCGGACACGTCCACCAGACGTGTAGCATTGTCCCCACTTCTCCACATCCCCTCCAGCAGTACTGTGAAGTCCCGTCCTGGATCTTATGCGCCAGGTCCGGGGTGAAATACATTCTGGCCAGAATTCTAAAGTTCATTTCCGCTATCTTATAGTTTACTGATGTATCATTTACTCTACTCAGGACCCTCCTCGCTTCCTTTTCATTGATCTTATTACCTATCTCCTCCTCCCATTTCCGAAGAAATCCTGGTCGCTCGACCTCCCCCATTCCTACCAAGGTTCTATAGATCCTGGACATTCCTCCTCTCCTATTTTTTATACAGGCTTTTTCAAGGGGGTATAGATCTTCTATCGGCCGAATTGGCTGTGGGAGGGATTCTACGAAATGCTTCAGTTGTCTGTATTTCCAATTATCCAAAACAAACCAATTTTCTTTCACCTTAAGTTCCTGGTAGGTACGTATCGTTCCCTGACTGGTAATATCTTTAAGCTGTACTTCGTCATTCAGAATCCATCTTCCCGCTATGTCCTCCCTCCCCGGGGGGAAATAATCTGTTCCCTTAATTAGGACTAATGGCGAGTTGTATCTCCACTTCTCTTTGGTGAATATTGTGTCCCAGGTTTTCAAGACGTGTTTCGTGATATCAAATGCGTTTGTTCTCATGCTTCTAAATTTTGGTGGTATCCAGACATTTTTCCCTAAATCTACCCCACTCCTTGTGCTCTCTATTCTCACCCATTGTTTATCTTTGTTATTGTTGATCCATTCCGGGATACGTGATAATATTATTGCTGTGTAATATCTTTTAATATCTGGTGCCCCCCAACCCCCCCTCCTTCTGACGTTCACTAATTGTGCATACTTTACTCGTGGGTTTTTCCCCCTCCAAATAAATCTTAAAAATAATGTGTGTATTTTATTCAAAAAACTTTGTGAAATTGCTATTGGAAGCATTTGTATTTTATATGTGATTTTGGGGAGAATTGACATTTTGATTAGGTTTATTCTGCCTCCCCAAGAAAGTCGGTTCCGCGGGAATCTATTTAGCTCAGCCCTGATCTCATTGAGGAGGGTCATAAAGTTGGCTTGGAACATTGTCTCTTTTGTTGATGTTATTTTGACCCCCAAGTAGCTCAGTTCTTTTTTCCCCCACTTAAATGGTAAGCTCTTTTGATAGGCCTTATCCCCCTCCTTATCTTTTACCACTTCCAATACTTCCGACTTGGTCGTGTTTACCCGAAAATTAGATATCTGGCTATAGTTTCCGAGGGTCTCTAGTAAATTGGGGAATGTTATCCTCGGACGGGTAACATATAGCAGGACATCATCAGCGAATGCTGCGATTTTAAACTCGTCATCCCCGATTCTTACTCCACTAATGTCGGGGCTAGCTCTTATCTTAGCCAACAACGGCTCCAGTGTCAACACGAACAACAGCGGGGAAAGCGGGCATCCCTGCCTGGTACCATTCCGCAGCGCGATGGGACCGGACAGGGTGCCATTGATTTTCACTCTAGCGGTGGGGTTGGTATACAAGGCCTTGATCCTTCCAATCATTTTTTTTCCCAAGCCAATCTCTTCCAGTGTATTCCACATGAAGCCCCAGTCTACCCTGTCGAATGCTTTTTCCGCATCCATCGACAGGAGTAGACCTGGGGCTCCCCTGTCCCTCATTATCTGGGACAGCATCAATGTTTTGATGCTGTTGTCCCTCCCCTCCCTCCCGGGTACGAATCCTACCTGATCAGAATGGATCACTTCTTTGATGACCTTTTTAAGTCTTTCTGCGAGGATCTTTGCGTAGATCTTCGTGTCTACGTTCAGGAGTAAGATGGGTCTATAGCTGGAGCACAAGGTGCCATCCTTTCCCTCCTTTTTTATAACAGTGATGTGCGCTTCTAGGGCCTCCTTTCGCATTTCCCAGCTTTCCCCTATCCCATTGATATAAGAGCACAGTATGGGGAGCAATGGCTCCTGTAGCTTTTTGTAGTAGAGGGCAGTCAACCCATCTGGCCCTGGACTTTTCCCATTTGGAATGTCCTGGATAGCTTTCCTTAGTTCCTGTAGGGTCACCGGGGCATCTAGTATGTTACTGTCTTCTTCCGAGATCTTTTTTAGATTAGCCTCCTTTAGGAACTCTTTGCTAGCCTCCTGCTTATGTTTATCCCGTTCCTGAGAGTCATCCGCATTAATTGCGTGCAATGACCTGTAAAATGCTTGAAAGGCATTAGCTATGTCTTGCGTTCTATGCTTAATCTCACCCTAACTGGTCCTGACTCTTTCAATGTATTGGCTCACTTTCGTCTTTTTTAAGGTACTTGCTAGGAGTCTACCGGGTTTATTTCCATTGAGATATCTCTCTTTTTTCACTAGAAAATACATTTTTCGTGTCTCGTATTCCAGGGCGGTCCTCAGCTCTTCCCTCCTTCTAAGTAATTTTGCCCATATCTCCCTCCCTCCTGATGCTTTGTGTTGTTGTTCTAGTTCTTGTATCTCCTTAACCAGGGCTATCCTGTGATTCTTTGCTTTCTTATTTTTTTCTCCCCCGATCATCAAAAGGATACCCCTTATATAGGATTTGTGGGCTTCCCAGATTGTGGCCTCATTTACCTCCCCGGGGGTATTGGTCTTAAAGAACCACTCCAGCTCTACTTTTATTCTCCTTAAAGTATCTTTGTCGGCTAACAAATCCTCGTTCAATCTCCACCCCGTACTCTGCCTATCGGCTTCTCCTAACTTTATATGCAGGGTCACAGGTGAGTGATCCGAGAATGTCGTGTTACCGATGGCCACACCCATGATCTCCTCCAGCAGCCTATGTTCCACCAAGAAAAAATCAAGTCTTGAATATGTCTCGTGCGCGGGGGAGAAGTAAGTGTAGTCCCTTACATCACCATGCTGTATCCTCCAGACATCTACTAGCTGGAGTTGGTGCATCTTTTTTTTCAGTTTCTCGGCCCACACTCCTCCCCTCCCCCACGCACAAGACGAACAATCTCTCTCCGGATCCAAACACAGGTTGAAATCTCCTCCCACTATGGCCCTCCCCGACTTAAATATCCCAAATTTAGTCAGTATGCTCGTTACATATCTATGAGTATTTTTGTTTGGCCCATAGATGTTTGCCAGGGAACAATTCCAACCATTAATTTTTCCTTTGAGGAAGAGGAACCTCCCTTCTGGGTCAGACAACCTCTCTTCTAGTTCAAATCGAGTTCCCTTGGCAAACCCTATGGCCACTCCTCTTGCGCCCCTGATTGGGGAATCGCTGTAGTACCACCTTGGAAATTCTCTTGAGTAGATTTTTTGGTTTCTATTGGTGCTGAAATGTGTTTCTTGAAGCATTGCTACCTCGGCCTTCATGTATTTCAATTCCCCTAGGATATTGGCTCGCTTTACACAGGCATTTAAACCCCTTACATTGTAAGAGATGACTTTTAAGCTAGCTGTCATTGCGCTCAGTTTTTTTTCGTTCTATTTCCTGACCAACAGGCCCCTGGCGTATCTGGCGCTATTGGGCTCTCTCTTGTCCCCCCACCCCCTCCCTCCTCCCCTCCCCTCCCAACCCTCAAAAAAAACCCAGGCCCCCCCCCCCAATCCCCTCCCCTAATTGTTGGGGTACAACAGGTCTTGGCTTGACCTGATAAATAACCGTGGCCCCCCTCCACCTCCTGGCCCCCCGGTCGTCCCCCAGAGGTTGAACTCGGCGCGGGATAAGATCGATACTGCAGGTTTTTTATTGCTTGTGAGATAGCTATCGGTCCCGGCAGTCCCCCCCTCGCACCTCCCGCCTCCCCCATCCCGATCCCTCCCCTCAGCTCCCCCCCCCACCGGCTCCATGGCCTATTGAGACCTCATTAATTGAGTTACACAAAGGTCCACTAGTACGCATCATTGAATCCACAGTACCCATTCCTCTTTCTTTTTTCTTCTTCTCTTTTTTTTTTTTTTTCTTTTCTTTCTTTTTTTCCTTTTTTCTTTCCCTTCTGTTTTTTTTTTTTTTTTAATTATTTCCCTATTATTTCCCTCATTATTGACCCTTGTGTTTGATTTGAGTTTTAGGTTTACTGCAGATCCATTAAGGGTTGCCTACAAGCCTCCAGCTAGGTGTCTCCCCTATTGGTTCCTGGCTAGCGTTCCTCTCCCACCAGCCTGGTATTTCCACCAGGGGTATCTCTAAACGCTCACAAAATTTTTGTGTGTCTTCCGGGAATCTGAGCACAGCCTTTTGGCCTTCTTTCCGATTAGGCAAGCAGGGAAGCCCCAGGAGTATTGGACTCCATGCGATTTTAAAGTTGCTAGGAGAGGTTTCTGAATTCTTCTCCTATTAAGGGTCGCCGCTGTAAGATCTTGGAAGATGTGAAGGTTTGTTTCTCCATATTTGGCCTGGCGATTCTTCTTTAGGTTAGAGGTTATCTGTTCTTTATCCGCGTAATTGTGGAATCGCACGATGACATCTCGTGGTGCATCTCCCCTAATTTCTGGTGGTTTTCTTATTCTGTGCACTCTGTCCAATTTAAGCTTTCTGCCGGCTTCTACCGGGTCCATCAGATCTCTGAAGATTTCTTCCATTTTGAGTTGCAAGTTCTCTCCTTCTTGCGATTCTGGAAGACCTCTGATCCGGAGGTTTTTTCTTCTACTGCAGTTCTCCTGATCCTCCAAGGCGTATCTGATGTTTCTATGTTCCACCTGCATCGTTTCCATCTTGTGTTTTAAATTTTGGATTTCAGCTCCATGTTTATCTGTTGAAGATTCAACCTCCTCCACTCTTTTGAGGATATGTCCCATATTTTCACGTACCGTGCTAAACTCTTCTTTGATTGAAATCTCCAACCTTGCGAACATCTCTGCGATTTCCTCCTTGGTGGGGAGTGTACTGTCGTACGGAGTTTCTACTAGCGATTCGGCTTCAATCGTTTGCCTTCTTGACCCCGCTTTGCCTGGGCGTTCTGGTGTTTTACTTTTTGCACCAGTAGCCGCTGTTGCCCCGGTTGGGTCCCCCGGATTCTCCTTCCCACCGCCATTTACCATATATCTCCTAATTGTGCCTGGGCTTGCACTTGTCCTGGGTGGGTTCGCTGTGGTCCCTCTCGTCGACTTGCCTCTCATTTCTTTTTTTTAAATTTCGGCCCCTCAGAGAGCGGGTCAATAGAGTGTTCAGTATAAACGGACCACCACCAGGGGGGTCTCAGAAAGTGGTGTTGACGTGTGATTGGTTGACGTTTTTTTTTTTTTGCGTTTTCTCCCTTCTTTACCCAGTTAAGTTCTGAGTCTATTGGGTGTTTTCTCCCTGTCTTGTACTGTCCTTTCACTCCTTTTACTCCAATCTGGGCTCTCGATCTGGGGTTTCTACTGCTCAGCTGGTTGCCCTTCCCTCTCGCATCATCCCAGGCCTCCCAGCCCAGAGGGGTGAACCCCACTTCTTTCCCTCCAGGTACCCGCAACGACAGGGGGGGTCAGAAGCCGCTTGTAATTTTATTGCGTCTCTTCACTTTTTACCTCCCTCCCACTTTTACCTCCACTCGCTCCTCTATCCACACACACCCCACTGCCGGGTGTGTCTTCTTGTGCACCTAATAAGGAATACTGCCGGGGGTGTATGGGGGCTGTAAGCAATCAGTCATTCATTTGGTATTACAGGTGGGGTATCAAATATAGGTGGTGCTCCGTACACTCCTGGAACGGGGATTTATCCATACAGTTCACTCTTAAATAGGGTTTTAAATTTAAGTAGAAAGTCACTTACCCTCCTTGTTGAGAATAAAAGGAAACTTTGCAAGATCTTACCCACCAGGCTTGCTATCTTACTGTTGCCTCCTTTTCCTTTTGCAGTTTTCCTAGTACCTCCTGGGTGCTTCCACTGCTTCTCAATCTCGCCTTCACGGTGCTGTCATTCGTAGGTGTTCAGCCCCTGCATCGCTGGCCTTGGCTACGATCTCTTTTTGTGGAGTTTCCTCCCTGATGGTCCGCAGATCACTGCATCAAGCAGGGGGGGATGATGCGGCGAGGCCGAGCGTATGATCCCGGCCGCTCACTGTTCCTGTCTGCTGCTGCTCTGGAGCCCCACTCTCCCCCCTGCTTTTGCTGTCGGAGCCGGGGAGGGGTCTCGGGGGTCTCGGGTGAGGCGGAGGAGTGAGAGCCGCATACGCTGCACAGCTCTCCGGGATGGGGGGACAGGAGGACGGAGGACTAGCTTTCGATCCGCGGGCTCCTGGAGCACATCACGGCTGGAGGGACGCCGAGCCTCTAGCCTCTAGCTCACAGCTCTAGCAGTCCGACCTCGCCCACATCCGGCTCCTCCCTCTGCATAGTTTTTTATCATCTCTATGTGTTTGTGTGATAAAATGTCTGTTCGCGGCCAGCCGTAGATGATGGGGGATGGAACTGTATAGCGCTTCAATGTCAATGGCCACCAAAAGAGACTGCTGTGAGATATGCAGATCCTCTAAACATTGTAAGAGGTGAATGGTATCCCGGATGTACGAAGGTAAGTTCTCAACAAAGGGTTTAAGATGAGAATCAACAAAAAAACTCAGGTGTTCGGTGATGGCGCCATTGCCAGATACTATTGGTCTCCCAGGGGGAGTCACAGAATTTTTGTGGACTTTAGGTAAACAGTAAAAGGTTGGAATCCTAGGAAACTTTATGCGCAAGAATTCCCAGGTGTCCTGATCTATGATTCCCTGTGAGAATTAGACATGTGCATTCGTTTTCGTCCGAATGCATTTTCGACCGAATTTTATTGTATTTTCGTTATCGTTTTACCAAACGATAACGAAAGTGCAGAGTCTGAAAAACGAAAGATCCGACATAAACAAATGCTTTATTTTCGTTTTCGTTGCTACAACAGTTCGATATAGATAGGAGATTCGACGTGATGATGACAATAACAATCTGTGTCCATCAAACCTGTGGTCGAATGTGCCTAACCTTAGCTCTATTAGTCCAAGATTATTCTACATAGAGAGAAAAGATTTGACGTAGAGAGAAAAGATTCGACGTAGGGGAGGAAAGATTCGACGTAGGGGAGGAAAGATTTGACGTAGGGGAGGAAAGATTCGACGTAGGGGAAGAAAGATTCGACGTAGGGGAGAAAAGATTCGACGTAGGGGAGAAAAGATAAATAAAAATAATGATGATGATGAATGTTATTGGCTGATTGTAACCAAAGAGGTGGAGCAGTAATATAGCTAGAACTAAGTACACACGTACTTTGGCTTATGGTGTCTGTTGAAAGTTCTAAGAAGATTCGACGGAGCAGGTAAACTATACGGCATTGTACAGTTTAGCTGCTCCGTCGAATCTTCTTTGAACATTCGACAGACACCATAAGCCTTCAATGACAGATTCGACCTTAATTTGGATTTTCGGACGAATGCAATTTTTAACGAAAAACAAAATAAATAAAAACGAATTTCGGGAGTAACTAAATAAATTTATTTTTCAGACGAAAACGAAATTCCGAAACGAAATATTTCAGTGTGCACATGTCTAGTGAGAATGCTCCATCCACCAAAGCATAGAATTGAGTTTCAAATTTTACAATGCTTGCTTTGGGGATGGGTTTGTACCAGTCTCGATTCGCCAACACTTTGTTGCACATAGTTCTATACTGCTCATTTTACATGATGACAATATTGCCCCCCTTATCGGAGGGCTTAATTGTGAGGGAATGGCATTTTTTTAGATTGTTAAGGGCGAGTAATTCAGAGGGGGGGCAAATTGCCAACCTCTCTGTATATTTTTAGTTTCTTAATTTCCGATGTCACCACGGAGACAAAGGACATCAAGTTCGAATTGGAACTAAGGGGGGGAAATTTATCGGATTAATTCTTCAACTTTTTTATACGAGGGGGAGGGGTTGCCACCATCAGTTTTTCCTGGAGGAGGGAGTCTAAGTCAATGGAATCGATGAGATCTGGTGAATCCTGTTCCTCTAACAGAGACAACAGGACATCAAGATCCTTGTCATATTGGGCATCAGGGGTTTCAGATTTCTCTTTGTTTTTAGAGTACATACTTTTCAACAACAATTTTCGGGCGAAGAGGTTTAGGTCTTTAATAGCCTCGAAGATGTCGAGGTTCGAGTTGGGGCAAAAACTTAACCCCTTAGACAGCAAAGTCCTCTCTTCATCTGACAGCCTATAACTAGATAGGTTAATGATATTCATATCATTAACATTAGTAAAACCTGCCTGTGCAGCTTCTATGTTTTGGGGATAGACGTTATGCCCTGTGGAAAAAATCTACTCTGACCTGCCTCCACATTAGGGGTCGGGCCCGAGCCCATATTCGATTGAGAAGGCTGTACACCCACATGTTGAGAAGAGGCAGAGTTACCACCCGAAATGCCAAAGAAGGAAAAGAAGTGTCACCACGTGAACTATAGTTACCCAACATTCCAGAAACAGATTGAGCAGCAGGAGAAGGATGTTCGGTGATTAGTTTTTGTGCATTACAATCTTCACCAGACAGGGCGTGTTTGGATCTCTTCTGCCTGTTCTTATTGTGGTTGCGAGAAGAGGAAGAAACAGAAACAGAGGAATTAATTGACGAGTCTGACCCTCTTTCCGTTATGTATTTAGTTAAACCCTTATTCTTAAGATTAGATGTATGGTTATTCTAGGTCCACTTATAGGCTTTCCCTTCCTGGAATGACATTTTGTCACGCCAGAATTTTTTATCTTTTTTTCTAAGGGTTTCAATAGTTACTTGGTCTAGATGGGATTTGATTCTTTCCTCATGTTCCTTTAAGGCAGGAAGGCTCTTAAAGGTTTGTAGTTTGGAATATACCACATCAATATCTTTATCAAGTGCTATACTACGGATCCTGTACTCTTCAATGAGCATTTTCATCATATTCCGCGTACAGGCCTGTAAATTATCCTCCCATCTCTTTTTGAACTCAGGACAAATATGGTCTATCAAGGGAAAAATTTGGATACGCAGTCCATAGGGATTGATGTCCTCTCTGATATATTTTTAAAAGTTGTCTATATGCCAAAAGAGGGCAGCTTTTTTCTCCACTAGCTTACTAAAAAAGGCTACACCGCTTCTACCAGGAAACTGTCAGGAGGAACTGGTGGTCAGATCACACAGAGCTGGGATCTCCTGCTAAGACACAGCTTCTAAATGAATAGACGGCCAATGTCAAAAGAAGTTCTGCCTCCTGGATCGGCATTGGACTAGTGTGCTGTCTATTAGAGTAGCTGGTCCAGGAGGCGGGACTTTATTTGACAGTGGCCAGCTATTCATATGCAGTAAAAGCTGCGTCTCAGCAGGAGATCCCCGCTCTGTGTGATCCGGTCACCAAATCCTCCTGACAGTTTCCTCCCTATCATCCCGATTCCTCCCTGCTGCACTGATGGGCAATGATAGGCTGCATTGATGGGCAATGATGAGGCTGCACTAATGGGCAATGCTGTGCTGCACTTATGGGCAATAATAGGCTGAATTAAGGGGATATGATAAGGCTGCACTGATGGGCAATGATATGCTGCACTCATGGGCACTGATAGGCTGCGCTGATGGGCAAAGATATGCTGCACTGATGGTCAATGCTATGCTGCAATTATGGGCACTGATATGCTGCACTTATGGGCACTGATATGCTGCACAGGTGGGCAATGATAGGCTGCACTGATGGGCAATGACAGGCTGCACTGATAAAGCTGCACTGATGGGCACTAATAAGGCTGCATTGATGGGCACTGATAAGGCTACACTGATGTTCACTGCTGAGGCAGCACTGATGGCCACTGATGAGGTAGAAACTGATATGCTGCACTGATGGGGCTGAACTGATAAGCTGCACTGATGGGCACTAATATGCTGCACTGATGGACACTAGTAGGCTGCACTGATGGCCACTGATTACGTGGCAATGATGGGTACTGATAAACTGCACTGATTGGCACTAATGAGGCTGCACTGATAAGGCAGCACTGATATGCTGTACTGATGGGCATTGGTAAGCTGCACTGATGGGGCTGCACTGATAAGGCAGCACTGATATGCTACACTGATTGGCACTAATAAGCTGCACTGATGGGCACTAATAGGCTGCACTGATGGCCACTTATGAGGCCGTATTTTGGGGCGGACTTAGGGGAGGGGTAGGGTAGGGGTTGGGTGGGGCAACTGGTGGCGAGTAATTTTTAAGGCCTGGCTAGTGGCTCAGGACTTGAAATTTTGAGCCCTGGATTACTGACAGCGTGAGGAGAAAAAAAGCCGACCACCGGCTGCTGTTTGAAGGGACATCGGTCCCGAAGAGGAAGATCCTCTGTGCCCACCAGTACCGCCTGACAGTGCCAGCAATCAGTGCCAACAGTAAGTGCCAGCAATCAGTGCCCACAGTAAGTGCCAGCAATCAGTGCCACCTATCAATGCCCACCAGTGGTGCCAATCAATGCCTCATCAGTGCCACCTAGCAGTGCTGCCTATCAGTGTCACCTACCAGTGCCGATCAGTGCCCATTACTGCCAACCATCAGTGCCCATCAATGCCACCCATCAGTGCCAGCTATCATTGCCACCTATCAGTGCCACCTATCAGTGCCCACCAATGCCATCTATCAGTGCCACCAGTGCCGCCTATTAGTGCCCACCAGTGCCGCCTATTAGTGCCCATCAGTGTCACCTTATCAGTGCCCATCAATGTAGCCTTATCAGTGCCCATCAATGTAGCCTTATCAGTGCCCATCAGTGCAGCCTATCGCTGCTGATCAGTGCAGCCTTTCAGTGCCCATCAGTGTAGCCTCATCAGCTTACATTAATGAAGGAGAATAATTACCTGTTTGCAAAATTCATTAACAAAATATAAAACGGTTCTGTATTTTTTTTTTTTGAATTAACAAAAAAATAAAAAACCCAGGGGTGATCAAATACCACCACAAGAAAGCTATAATTGCGGGATAAAAATTGATAAAAATGTAATTTGGGTACAGTGTTGTATGACCACGCAATTGTCATTCAAAGAGTGACAGCACTAAAAGCTGAAAATTGGTCTGGGCAGGAGGGGGGTTTAGGTGCCCAGTAAGCAAGTGGTTAAACTGTTCAGCATTTATTAAAACACTTCTATTATTACCATCATTTTTTTTTTATTTCAATAGTTTTTTATTGAATAATTCAGAAAATTAAACATAGTACAGAACAAAAAGGATTTTAAATGTGATATACATATTCGTGATATACAGATTAGTTTGATATACAGCTTTGAATATGTTTATTAACTCATTTTGACAGTACTTTATCGTAATTACAGAAAGTATTAACACAGGTAGTGTTAATGCTACGAAACAACCTCTTATGTAGTTATATTCAGAGTTGATATGGCCATATAGACCAGTATTTGTCGAATGTTTCGCATTTTAGTGAGTTTATCGCTATAAGACGTTCAAAAGTATAATTCCTATTTACAGCTTTAATAATTTCTGATATGTTTATGGCTGTAGTGGATTTCCAATTTTGTAGAATTAGAGCCCTTTCACACTGGGGCGGGGGGCGGCGGCGGCGGTAAAACGCCGCTATTATTAGCGGCGTTTTACCGTCGGTATGCGGCCGCTAGCGGGGCGGTTTTACCCCGCGCTAGCGGCCGAGAAGGGGTTAAATACCACCGCAAAGCGCCTCTGCAGAGGCGCTTTGCCGGTGGTATAGCCGCGCCGTCCCATTGATTTCAATGGGCAGGAGCGGTAAAGGAGCGGTATACACTCCGCTCCTTCACCGCTCCGAAGATGCTGCTGGCAGGACTTTTTTTACCGTCCTGCCAGCGCATCGCTCCAGTGTGAAAGCCCTCGGGGCTTTCACACTGGATACACAGCAGCGGCACTTTCGGGTCGGTTTGCAGGCGCTATTATTAGCGCAATAGCGCCTGCAAACCGCCCCAGTGTGAAAGGGCTCTTAGTGATTGTGTCTCTTTATTACCATCATTTTGAGTAGACTGATGCTTTCAAATAAAAACAAAAAGGTAACTGTCAGTTTTGCTGCCAAGTCACAAAAATGAAAAAAATCACAGCCTGAATCAGTACTGTGAGTTACTATGTTGTAGTAGATTGTTAGCTTTTCTGCCAATGTACACCTATCAACGACAAATCGGTGGGCCTTTATTTACCCAGTGCCGTTTTTGAGTAGCACTAGCCATCGAGTGGTTGATCTGTCCACTGATTGCTGTGTACTCAACAGTCTTTAGACAGCTACAGTAGGTACACCGAGACACTCTATCCAGCCTTTCTGAGTTGGTAATCACAGTGATCACATAGTATTGTTTACAGTGCTGATTCCTCCCGTTCCCCATGAATGGGCACAAAAAGAATGGATCAGCGTACGTAACTGAACATTAATCCCTTTATCTCCATGATGCCATACTAACCCCCTCCTCTGTCTATGACCTGTACATTTAATCTATCTAGCTCAAGCTCCATATCATGTTCCTTCATCTCCAAAAAATTGTGTAAGAAAAAAAAAAAAAAAAAATAGAACACCATGGGTGTCTACTTTCCATAAAAAGGGTAATTTGGTTTTTTTTTCGTATTATTCTGACATTTTTATTTACGGTAAACAGAAAATACGAGTAACAAGTTTTTTTTTCAAAATGTTTTTTTTTTTTTCCCTTTCATAGTAAAAAATAAAAAGAACAGTGATTGTTAAATAAAACAAAGGAACACTCTATACTGTGTGTCTAAAAAATAAATAAATACAATTTTAAAAAAACTATTATGCTGTGTACACACGGGCGGTCTTTTCCACAGCAAAGGTCCGACAGAACGAATCCGCCGGACAATCCGACTGTGTGTGGGCTTCATCGGACCTTTGCTGTCGAAAAATCAGACAGACTTTAGATTTAAAACATGTTTCAAATCTTTCCGACGAACTCGAGTCCGATCGAAAAATCCATTCGTCTGTATGGTAGTCAGACGGACAAAAAACGACGCAAGGGCAGCTATTGGCTACTGGCTATGAACTTCCTTATTCTAGTCCCTTCGTACGTCATCACGTTCACGAACGAACCTTCGAATGGACTTTAGTCCATTTGTGTGTGGGCAAGTCCGGTCGTTCGAAAGTCTGTAGTAATTCCGTCGAAAGTCCGTCAGAAAGACCGTCGGACGTTTGATGCTGAAAAGTCCGCCCATGTGTACACGGCATTAGATAAGCACCTGAATGATCGCAACATACAGGGATATACAGGATATACAATGTAATACTGACATATAATCGCACACATAGGTTGGACTTGATGGACTTGTGTCTTCTTTCAACCTCACCTACTATGTAACTATGTAACTATGTAGGTACAACTTTGCATGGCAGAGTAATTGTCAAACTATTACAGCGCTGTAAACTGAAAAAATGGCCTGGTAATGAAGGGGTATTACAGGCTATTACGCAAGTGGTTAAAGCAGTAGCTATTCAGCAATGCACCTAAACAATATCTGATGATACTGTACATTGCAGTACAAGCCTAAGATACTGATGCAGATTGCAGAATGCAGATTTAATAAAATAAATTGCACTGAGCACCTGGAAAAGTTAAGCAGCAGACCTTTTTTAACTTTTCTGCTATATTACTGATTTTACATTGTTCAGTCTCTTTCTAACAGCAATGTCTACCCTTTATTAACTTCCCCCAGTCTGCTAAAGTTTTAATAATACCAAATTGTCAACGCACATCACTTCTGCAGATTGGTTGATGCTGATGGAAAGAAAGTAAGGTCCCGATCCATTCTGAGGTTTTTCTAGAGATACTGTGATGTCTTATTAATATCAAAAGAAAGGTATAAAGTAGCAGCAAAATGGTTGGAATAGTATGTTACTCATTCTTCCAAGTTTCTGCTTCAAGCAAAATGGTCTGATCCACTATGAACAGTACTTGCACAGATTTATTTGTGTAGTCCTATTTTTTTTACCTTATTATTATTTCAGTTACTTATATAGCGCCGTCAATTTACGCAGTGCTTTACATATACATTGTACATTCACATCAGTCCCTAACCCTCAAGGAGCTTACAATCTAAGGTCCCTAACTCACATTCATACATACTAGGGACATATTAGACAGGATCAAATTAACCTACCAGCATGTCTTTGGAGTGTGGGAGGAAACCGGAGTACCCGGAGGAAACCCACGCAGACACAGGGAGAACATGCAAACTCCAGGGAGGTAGTGTCGTGTTTGGGACGCGAACCAGCGACCCTTCTTACTGCTAGGCGAAAGTGCTATCCACTACACCACCTTCAACTGAAATGAAAGGGTTGTGATTATTTACCAGTAAATATTGTTTGTTAAGTGCAAAAAATGATGAACAAAGTGGATGCAATCTCACTCAACCTCTTTGAGCAAAAATAGAGATATAGAGATTATAGATAAAAGATGATATTATGCAGTTGTTATTCTTCTTTTTCTGATTTTTTTTAATATGGAACTCTTAAACTTGGCATGCTTCCACCAGCTTGGCACCCTGTAGCCTTTCTGAGGATAAAATGGAACATTTGCAACAATTAAGTAGAACCATCTGCAAGCTGAAAATAGTATTAGACCCAAAACCAAAAATTTGTATATAAGGCAGCTTGCCAATCCTTAAATGTAGTGGCTGCATTCGGTTTTTTTTTTTTAAGATTTTCCCCTCTGTTTTCAAATGGTGATCCAGCCATTAACACGCTTCTGTAGAGTGCCTACACTGTGGCTGAAGGAGCAATGGAGACACTTTTGCATAGCAACATCTTCAGTCTGGGGGGAGGGAAGTGTAATGACGCATACACACAGTCAGTTTTTCCGACGGGAAATGTTGGATGTGAGCTTGTTGTCGGAAAGTCCGACCGAGTGTATGCTTTATCGAACATTTGCTGTCGGACTTTCCGCCAACAAATGTTTGCTAGCAGGTTCTCAAATTTTACGCCAACAAAACCTTGTTGTCGGAAAGTCAGATCGTGTGTACACAAGTCCGCGCACAAAAGTTCACGCATGCTCGGAATTAAGTACGAGCTGGAAGCGCTCGATCTTGTAAAACTAGCATTCGTAATGGAGATATCACATTCGGCACGCGGCAAATTATGAAATCTCTCAATGCAGCGCATTCTCTTCTTCTTTATAATGGTATAATAATGAAGTTGCTTTGCTGCTGATATTCACAGAGTTCTGACAAACATATTTTTATATTATTTCTCGTGATCTCCTGAATAATATTTGGTTTTGTTGGTTTGTTTTCTCGTGATCTCCAGAATCTTTTTTTTTTTTTCTAGTGATCTCCATATTTTTTTTTCTCGTGATCTCCAGAATAATATATATATATATATATATATATATATATATATATATATATATATTTCTAGTGATCTCCAGCAACGCTGGAGAAAGAGTTGGAATTGGTGAAGCCTTTGTACCCCATGGCAGACATCAATTATTTGACTGTCAAAATTGGTAACCTAAGGAGTCCATTTAATAGGAAGCACAATACGGTCCAGGACTCTGAGAGCTCGTGAGTAGCAGCAGATGACATATATGTCCCTAGACTGTGGTCTTACAACAGCCTGCATTTTTTGCCAGACACACCAAACCAAGGCCATTACTCTCAACACTTCCTTCAACGCTTCCTTCCATGCTGCTGTGGTGTTGGTGGTGTTGCTGGAGGTGGTGGAGGAGTATGGTCCAACTCACACAGGTGAGTTTGAATTGTTAGTTCGTCCCTCGTTCCCTTTTTTTAGGGCCTGCAGAATGATTTCCTCACAGATCGTGGGTTGGACCTCCTCCATGTGTTTGAGCTTGCTTGCTGTGACACAGCCAAATGCCTCGTGGCCACCAGGGGTCGTGTTAAGTGTCGCAGTAGTTAATGTTGTCGTGACAATATTAATGGAACAACAAGTGTATAAGAGCAGGGGCAGAATAGATATACTAGCCAAGTTATGGGGACCCTGGGTAACAGCTCCAGGATTGGCCTTTTTCTCTTTGCCCCCCCCACCCCTAGAATATCATAGTAATGATCTAAGTTATAACTTGTGGGCAGAAATGGGATGGACAGGATGCCTTAAAGTTTAGGGGAGGACCGATAGTGATGGTGAGGAGGGGCTGAGGAGTGGGGGTCCCCTTTTTTTTTGTTGTTGTTGTTTCCCTTTTTGTGTGTTGTCTGTTTGTTGTTTGATTTGTTCATTTGTTTGTTCTGTTAGGAATGTTAAATTGGTATCCTGGAGATTATCTGTAATTAGAGAGGGGTATTGTAAAGTAGTAACGTGTATAATCTGCAGATAATGCAATTTGTCTTGTTGATCAGCTGTAATGTTTGAAAGCTTTAATAAATAATGAAGATTAAAAAAAAGTGTCACAGTAGCCTAGTGAAGGAAAACAGTCACTCCTCCAGGTTCCTTGCCTTCCTGGTTCGTTTGGTTGGAGGGCGGAGGGGAGGAACCTGGGATTCCGTCAGGCTGCTTGCCACAGCCACCTCCTGGCTGAGACTATCCTGTGTATGAAAATGGTACATAGTTTTAGTTTTTTGGTCATCAATCACACACAACATGACTGTTGCAAATTGAATGTTACCAAATAGAAAAGACTATCCTTCTGACCCCAGCATTTTTCATTCTTGTCCCAATCATTTTTGGCTACTACTGTCTATTGATATGTAAACCAATTTGTTAAATCAGAAATTTAGTGATCAATAACATCTAGTTAACATCATTCATTTTTTGACAAGAAATATGTTCAACAATGCTATACCTGGCTTAAGTTGGGCTCCTCCACATCTTCCTGGGTGGAAGGCCCAGGTTGGGCTTCAGGAGCCTTAGCTGATGTGGAAAGAAGTGTTGAAGAAAGTGTAGATAGTGATGGCCTGGGTTCCATCTGGTCTGACATAAAATGCAGTCTGTCGCAGCACCACAGCCTGGGTACATATACGTCATCTGCTGCTGCTCCGGATCTCTGGGAATCCTGGACCTTCTTGCGCTCCCTATTATATGTACTTCTCAGGCTACCAATTTTGGCCTTCAAATAGTTGATGTCTGCCATGGGATACACCGGCTTCACCAATTCCAACAGTTTATCCAGCGCTGCCTTCCTCTTTTGTTTGTTTGAGTAGTCCCTGTTTTGGACTTGCCAGAGACATGGCTGCTCCCTGTACATGTCTAGGAATTTGGGTAGGAAGTCCAGGTCAGTGAATTTATCCACCATTTTAGCTGCAAGACACAACAAAAGACAAACCCTAATGTCAGGCTGAACTCTCCTAACCTTGTCCCAATATAGGCCTCAATCTATAAGCAGTATAGGCCACTAACCACTGACACCCCAAGTTACAATTGTACCTTCGTTTGCACGATCAGCGCTTACGATCCTCTGTCCTCCACTCACAGATCGTACATATGACGCCCGCATGTTATGCTTTATATACACTGCGCATGCATCAAACTCCGTCCCTGTCCTTCTTTCTAGTGTATTCCCTGCCTCTTCTCTTTCCGAGCAGTGGGAGAGCACATGGCGGAGACACAGCAGGTGTGTGCTGTTATCAGCAATGACGAGGAAAGCCTGGAGCAAGGTAGTTCCAGATCCAGGAGGAGATATAAGGCCTTTGAAGAGATGGTGGAGATGGTGGACATCTTGAAGAGGGCAGACTATGATGGGAAGTATCGATCACTAATACACTGTTTTTGGCAGATGCAGGTTAACCACATTTGTTAATGCCTATTTGTATTAAAATAAGTTTATTACATTGTTGTCTAGATGTGTTTGAAACTATAATGAAATGCCAACTTGATTCAGTGTAAGGAGAGGACACTCAGCAGCTGTTTACACATCTGGATGCAGGAGCACTAGTGTGGGACACCATAACAACCTTTTTATGGTGTCCCATGCAGGTGCTCCAGTGGATACTAGGGGTCTCTCCATGTGTGAAACATGTACAAAACAGGTAAGTATTCCAGCTTTGGAAAGGGAAAAAATCATGTCTGCAGCTTGGAACTCTGCCAAAACAGACAAATGGACGACACTTCCAAGCAATGTTTCATATTACTATTTCTCGCCTCAAATATCTGTCTGCTAAGTATACTTTTTTGTATTCACATAGGGGAGAAAAGAATCGGGACATCTGAGGACACCAGGAACCCCACACCTCCTGAAGAAGGGGAACTCAACACACAACCTATGGATGTGGATGAAGAACCTGGGGATGTGAATGCAGAACCTGAGGATGTGGATGTAGAGGTTCGGGAAGTGGTCAAAATGGTGTCCACAACAGGTCAGTATCTGAAACCACAGCTTCAGGTAATAGATGGATGCCTGCATATTTATAATACATGGTGTGTTTTTTTCATTTTTAGGTGATGTGGATGTTGTGGAGCTAGCACATGCTGACACACTGTGGCTTATTTCAAAAAAGCAAAACCACTTTGCCCTACAAGTGCAATGCAAGTGCACTTGTAGGGCAAAGTGGATTGTCCTTTCTGAAATAACGCCCAGTGTGTCAACATATGCTAGCTCCCATCATGGGGGATCAATGGACGTGTTTCGGGGGTGCAACCCCTTCCTCTCACCTACTTTAGTTTCGAGGAAGGGGTTGCACCCACAAAACTCATACATTGATATCCCATGATGGCAGATAGCACATGTTGACACACTGTGTATTTTGTGGCTTTAGAAAAATAGATGTGGGGAAAAGACACACATTTTAGGCATGGGATCATGAGGGAAATCCACATTTTGAGTCCCAATTTGTGTGCATCTTCCAAATTTGGCTTTTACAGGGGTGAGATCACCTCATCTGATGAAGGCAAAATCAACACAGTTTTGACATACTAATGTCTCATATGGCCTTCACTTTATCAAAGTTGAACTTTGTAAGTTCCTGAGTTGGAGATGTGTATGTTATGGTTTTAAACATGCCTGTTTAGCCACAAAAAAAGGCTATATATTGTCAAACATACATGTTATACACCAAAGATGTTGGTTTGTTAAAAAACCCTTTTATAACGCACATGTGAATGAACTTGGAGTAAAATGTTTTATACTCAACAATGTGTGGCTTCTTCTTTCAATGCTCAATACCAGTTTTTTTAGTAACTTGATGTAGTTACAGTGACAATGGGGGTTATTTACTAAAGGCAAATCCACTTTGCACTACAAGTTGCACTTGGATTTGCCTTTAGTAAATAACCCCCACTGTGCTGTAAAATTTGCCCCAATTGGGCCATTTTAGGGACTCCAAGCAATTAATTCATGGAGTTGGATAGAATGAATATTTTTAGCATTAATACATTACATACAATAACAACAAAGACATTGTGTGTGTGTAGCAGACCCACAGCACAACATAATAGTTAGATGAAGAAGAGATTGTCACCTCATGTATCAAATAAGTTACATTTGCACTATTGAAGAAAATGGCCAAAAATAAAAGGCCATTGGAGAACCTAGGAGACAGATAAGAAACACAAGCAATAAATCAAATAAAATACGAGTTTCATTTTTTTTTTAAATTATTTTAACAAGCTTCCAGATTCTCTGGTATATCAATTGCCCCCCTACCCACAAAATACTCCACATAGCTTTGCCATACTTCGCGGGCGCTTTGGGGGGGCAAGTCAGGACGGCCAGTTTCAAGCGCCGTCATTGTTTCTGCGGGTGAAAAGTCAGCCTCAGTCACAACTGAGGCCAGATAGTTGGCTGCATTCTTATGCAGAAAATTATGTAGAATGGAGCAGCTTAAAGTTATGTGGTTCAGTTTGTATTCGGCCATGTTTATGACCGTTTGGAAAAGACGGAACCGGCTGGCCATTATGCCAAAGGCATTCTTGACCACTCTTCTGGCTCTGGCCAGCCCGTAGTAAAAAACCCTCTGCTCTGGGGTCAGGGTCCTCATGGGGAATGGCCTCATCAGGTGGTCCCCCAGTGCAAAGGCCTCATCTGCCACAAAAACAAACGGGAGGCCCGCCACATTATCTACTGGAGGTGGAAAGCCCAAGCTGCCATTCTGGAGATGCCTGTAAAATTCAGTCTGTGAGAGCACTCCACCATCTGACATATGGCCATTCTTCCCCACGTCCAGATAGAGGAACTCGTAAGTCGCCGACACCACCAACAACATCACAATACTTCTGTACCCCTTGTAGTTGTAGTAGTATGACCCCGAGTTGGGGGTGGGACGATCTAGACGTGCTTCCCATCTACCGCACCACCGCAGTTGGGAAAGTCCCACTGCTGGTCGAATTGGGAGGCTACAGTCTGCCATTCCTGTGGGTTGGAAGGAAACCGTGGAGTCAAACAAGTAAAAAAAAATTAGTACTTTTGCACACAACATTGCAAGCAGATTAGACACAAACATTCTTGGCCAACATAAGTAGAACATTTATTGAAATGAGTATTTAAAGACAAAAGTATCAGGTCCACTTATCAGATTCCTCACCCCCTCTGATGGCTCATTGGAAAAATTTTATGGTGGGCGGAGATGTTTTGGACAAGTAACCGTCTCCACTTCATTGAGAGCTGAATGCATAAATAATGTGTGTTACTTTGGCCAGCCCCTCCTTACTTAAACTATTGGCAGCCCACTGGACAGGTAAGATGTGTCATAATCCAAAAATATGAATACACACTGTCCAAATTGAAGCACATTTTTACATTCTGCAATTACCTATCAAGATAATAGGAAAACAAAACTTTAAACAGTACCATTTGAAAGTATTCAGGTAGGCACTTGCACTACATGCCTTGGTAAATTCATCCATAAATATGATCACAAAAAAGGTAGGTATAGTGTGTATGGGTTTGGTAAAGTCAGCAGATAGAGTATTGGTATCCATTGACTTAGCGGTTGGGGGGAGGGAGGGTACCAAATGAGTTTTGGCCCCCAAAAAAAGCCTCTTGCATTATGCCTGAATTTAAGGACAGCAATAACATTTAGACACATTTTAGGGGGTGTTTAGGGTAAGCACTACAATGGAGCTGACAAAATACAATACATTGTTAAGTGACTAGGCTAGGTGTGTATGGGCCCAGGATAGCATGCTGGGGAGGTTAGTGAAGGCAAAAATGCATGAAGGACAAAAAAAGAGCATTAAAAGCTTACAGCATGCATGAGGACAAAGAGGACATTCACAGCATATTACAATCATGGTAATTATGGAATGATGAAATAAATACAATACATTAGCAAACATTAAATACATAGAATGTGATGTTAAAGGATAAAACTTACCTTAATATAGGCCTTCTGCAGGACCTGAATGGTAGCAGGACAGGTCTCTGGAATAATGATTCCCAGAGCCTGGGGGGAGATCCCAGTCATGAACTTGATATCCTGGAGACTTCTCCCCGTCGCCAAATACCTTTGCTCGGGAGTGATGGCTTTCCGCATGCAGGTGTCCTGCTTGGTAATATAGGGGGTCAGCAAAGCCAACAGACGGTGATAAACAGGGTCATCCCGAGATAGTTCCTGAAATCGTCAGGACTATTCTCCTGGAGCTCCCGCAGCAAAGGCATATGAGAGAATTGGTCACGATTTGGTAATCGAATTCTTAGTCCATGAACTCCTCCTCCCCCTGTTCATGGACTGGACTTGGGTCAAAGCAAGAATTCCAACACCAAGCCCAACAACAGCACAAACTCTATGACGACTACGTAATCGCAACATGGCTAGAAAGCGGTCGGCTGCTCAGAACGAACTGACAGAACGCACTGAAAATTAGAAAGGACCTGAGAAGAATGCTGAAAATCAGAAACGAGCGGACAAGAACGTACAGAAAAACAGAAGAAAACTATAAATAGAATGCACTGAAAGACAGGAACGAACTGACAACACGCACTGAAGAACAGATACGGACCAACAAGCACAAACTGAAAAGCAGGAATGAACTGAAAAGCACGAGGCTGAAAAGCGCGAATGGTCTCTCACCAAACTTCTACTAACAGGAGAAGAATACGAGATTAGCAGAAGTAGCCCAAAGGGTGGCACACTGGCTATTGAACTTCCTTTTTATCGGTTCGTTGTACGTGTTGTACATTACCGCATTCCCTTGTTCGGAATTGTTGGCCATCATTTGTGTGGCCATATGTATGCAAGACAAGTTTGAGCCAACAACCTTTGAGCAAAAATCCACGGTTTTGTTGCCGGAAAGTCCGATCGTGTGTACACGGCATAACACTAACAAATTGTAGCTCCAGCCAACACTCGGCTCATGCACACTGCAGCTCAAAAAAAGCTGCTTTTACGGGCATTTGAGCTTTTATTTCTCTTGAAGAAGCTCATGCTTTTTTGTGCTCTTTCGCGCATTTTTATTGTGCATTTCTGAGCTTTTTTGAGCTTTTGTTACTGTTATGCCCCATACACACGGTCAGACATTGATCAGACATTCCGACAACAAAATCCTAGGATTTTTTCCAACGGATGTTGGCTCAAACTTGTTTTGCATACACACGGTCGCACAGAGTTTCGGAATTTCCGATTGCCAAGAACGCGGTGACGTCAACCACGTATGACGAGACTAGAAAAGGCCAGTTCAGAACCAAGCGCGGCACCCTTTGGGCTCCTTTTGCTAATCTCGTGTTAGTAAAAGTTTGGTGAGAGACGATTTGCGCTTTTTCAGACTCGTGGCTTTCAGATCGTTTTCTGCGGTTCAGTTTGTGCTTGTGGGTTTGTATCTACTCTTCAGTGCGTGCAAGCAAGCTACGCATGACTTGGATTAGTCATTGTGTTCTTGCTCGTTCGTTGCTGTTTTTCAGGTCGCTCTTCACAGGCCTTGCTGTTCTTCAGTGCGTTCTGTTACTTCGTTCTGAGCAGCCGACCGATTTCTAGCCATGTTGCGTATACGTACTCCTCGTAGAGTTCGTGCTGTGTGGGGGCTTGGTGTTGGGGTCCTGACCTTGACACAAGTCCAGTCCATGAACAGGGTGGGGAGGAGTTCATGGACCAAGAATTGGTTGCTTCAGCGTGACCAGTTCTGTCATATGCCTTTGCTCCATGAGATCCGTGAGAATAATCCTGATGATTTCAGGAACTTTCTCAGGATGACGGACCCCGTATTTCACAGTTTGTTGGCTTTGCTGACCCCCTATATCAGCAGGCAGGATACCTGCATGAGGCAAGCCATCACTCCGGAGCAGAGGCTCGTGGCTACCCTGCGGTACTTGGCGACGGGGAGAAGCCTGCAGGACTTGAAGTTCTTGACAGGCATCTCCCCCCAGGCTCTGGGGATCATTATCCCAGAGACCTGTTCTGCCATCATTCAGGTCCTGCAGAAGGAGTATATGAAGGTAAGATTTTAATCCTTTAATATCACATTTTATTGTATATAATGTTTGCTAATATATTGTATTTCTTTCCTCATTCCCTAATTACCATGATTGTAATATGCTGTGAATGTCCCCTTTGTTCTAATGCATGCTGGAATTTTATGTAATTTTTTTTTGTCCTTCATACATATTTGCCTTCACTTACCTCCCCAGTATGCTCTCCTGCCCCTATATTCACCTCATGTAGTCACTTTACAATGTATTTTATCGGCTCCATAGTAGTGCTTTACCCCAAACAACACCTAAAATGTTTAGAAATGTGATTTGTGCTTTAAATTCAGGCAGAGTAGCAGAGGCTTGTTTTTGTGGTGTCCCCAAATCATTTTTAACCCTCCCTCCCCCCAACTGCTAAGTCAGCTGATAACAATTCTCTATCTAGCCTCAATCATCTATTTGCTGACTTTGCCAAACCCATACACACTATACCCATCTCTTCTGTGCTCAGATTTATGGATGAATTCCCCAAAGCATGTAGTGCAAGGGCCTGCCGGTAAACTTTCAAATGGTACTGTTTAACCACTTCAGCCCCGGAAGGATTTACCCCCTTCCTGACCAGAGCACTTTTTACAATTTGGCACTGCGTCGCTTTAACTGCTAATTGCGCGGTCATGCAATGCTGTACCCAAACTAAATTTGCGTCCTTTTCTTCCCACAAATAGAGCTTTCTTTTGATGGTATTTGATCACCTCTGCCATTTTTATTTTTTGCGCTATACACGGAAAAAGACCGAAAATTTTGAAAAAAAATGATATTTTCTACTTTTTGTTCTAAAAAAAATCCAATAAACTCAATTTTAGTCATACATTTAGGCCAAAATGTATTCGGCCACATGTCTTTGGTAAAAAAAATGTCAATAAGTGTATATTTATTGGTTTGCGCAAAAGTTATAGCGCCTACAAACTAGGGTACATTTTCTGGAATTTACACAGCCTTTAATTTATGACTGCCTATGTTGTTTCTTGAGGTGCTAAAATGGCAGGGCAGTACAAAACCCCCACAAATGACCCCATTTTGGAAAGTAGACACCCCAAGGAAATTGCTGAGAGGCATGTTGAGCCCATTGAATATTCATTTTTTTTGTCCCAAGTGATTGAATAATGACAAAAAAAAAAAAATTACAAAAAGTTGTCACTAAATGATATATTGCTCACACAGGCCATGGGCATATGTGGAATTGCACCCCAAAACACATTTAGCTGCTTCTCCTGAGTATGGGGATACCACATGTGTGGGACTTTTTGGGAGCCTAGCCGCGTACGGGGCCCCAAAAACCAATCACTGCCTTCAGGATTTCTAAGGGCGTACATTTTTGATTTTACTCCTCACTACCTATCACAGTTTTGAAGGCCATAAAATGCCCAGATGGCATAAAACCCCCCTAAATGACCCCATTTTGGAAAGTAGACACCCCAAGCTATTTGCTTTGAGGCATGTTGAGTCCATGGAATGTTTTATATTTTGACACAAGTTGCGGGAAAGTGACAATTTTTTTTTTTTGCACAAAGTTTTCACTAAATGATATATTGCTCACACAGGCCATGGGCATATGTGGAATTGCACCCCAAAATACATTTAGCTACTTCTCCTGAGTACGGGGATACCACATGTGTGGGACTTTTTGGGAGCCTAGCCGCGTACGGGGCCCCGAAAACCAATCACCGCCTTCAGGATTTCTAAGGGTGTAAACTTTTGATTTCACTCTTCACTGCCTATCAAAGTTTCGGAGGGCATGGAATGCCCAGGTGGCACAAGCCCCCCCCCCCCCCCAATGACCCCATTTTGGAAAGTAGACACCCCAAGCTATTTGCTGAGAGGCATGGTGAGTATTTTGCAGCTCTAATTTGTTTTTGAAAATAAAGAAAGACAAGAAAAATGTTTTTTCTTTTTCTTTTTTCAATTTTCAAAACTTTGTGACAAAAAGTGAGGTCTGCAAAATACTCACTATACCTCTCGGCAAATAGCTTGGGATGTCTACTTTACAAAATGGGGTCATTTGGGGGGGGGTTTGCCACCTGGGCATTCCATGGCCTCCGAAACTGTGATAGGCAGTGAAGAGTGAAATAAAAAATTTACGGCCTTAGAAAGCCTGAAGGCGGTGCTTGGTTTTCGGGGTCCCGTGCGCGGCTAGGCTCCCAAAAAGTCTCACACATGTGGTATCCCAGTACTCAGGAGAAGCAACAGAATGTATTTTGGGGTGTAATTTCACATATTCCCATGGCATGTTTGAGCAATTTATCATTTAGTGACAACTTTGTGCAAAAAAATAAAAATAAAAAAATAAAAATTGTCTCTTTCCCGCAACTTGTGTCACAATATAAAATATTCCATGGACTCGACTTGCCTCTCAGCAAATAGCTTGGGGTGTCTACTTTCCAAAATGGGGTCATTTGGGGGGGGTTTAAACTGTCCTGGCATTTTATGCACAACATTTAGAAGCTTATGTCACACATCACCCACTCTTCTAACCACTTGAAGACAAAGCCCTTTCTGACACTTTTTGATTACATGAAAAAAAAGTGTCAGAATATATTTATATATTATTATATTTTATATTATATATTATATATATTTATATTATATATTTTTTTTAAAGCAAATGCCCTACAGATTAAAATGGTGGGTGTTTCATTTTTTTTTTCACACAGTATTTGCGCAGCAATTTTTCAAACGCATTTTTTGGGGGAAAAACACACTTTTTTAAATTTTAATGCACTAAAACACACTATATTGCCCAAATGTTTGATGAGATAAAAAAGATGATCTTAGGCCGAGTACATGGATACCAAACATGACATGCTTTAAAATTGCGCACAAACGTGCAGTGGCGACAAACTAAATACATTTTTAAAAGCCTTTAAAAGCCTTTACAGGTTACCACTTTAGATTTACAGAGGAGGTCTACTGCTAAAATTACTGCCCTCGATCTGACCTTCGCAGTAATACCTCACATGCATGGTGCAATTGCTGTTTACATTTGACGCCAGACCGACGCTTGCGTTCGCCTTAGCGCGAGAGCAGGGGGGACAGGGGTGCTTTTTTTTTTTCTTTATTATTTTTTTGCATTTTTATCTTATTTTTAAACTGTTCCTTTCATTTTTTTTTTTAAATCATTTTTATTGTTATCTCAGTGAATTTAAATATCCCCTATCATAGCAATAGGTAGTGACAGGTATTCTTTTTTGAAAAAATTGGGGTCTATTAGACCCCAGATTTCTCCTCTGCCCTTAAAGCATGTGACCACACCAAGATCGGTGTGATAAAATGCTTTCCCAATTTCCCAATGGCGCTGTTTACATCCGGCGAAATCTAAGTCATAAAATGCTTGTAGCTTCCGGTTTCTTAGGCCATAGAGATGTTTGGAGCCACTCTGGTCTCTGATCAGCTCTATGGTCAGCTGGCTGAATCACCGGCTGCATTCTCAGGTTCCCTGTTGAGACAGGAGAGCCAGAGAAAAACACGGAAGACGGTGGGGGGGGGGGCATTCCCTCCCACTGCTTGTAAAAGCAGTCTAGAGGCTAATTAGCCGCTAGGATTGCTTTTACATGAAAGCCGACCGCTGGCTGAAAAGAATGATACCAAGATGATACCTAAACCTGCAGGCATCATTCTGGTATAACCATTCAAAGTCGTAAATGGCGTACCTGAAGACAAAAACCATTCACTATGGTTAACAATAAAGCACAGTAAACGGTAAAGTATAAAAAATTGCATACCTGAAAAGCAAACATGATAAAACATAATAACAATAAAACATTGCAGAATAGAATACAGTAAAAAAGAGCAGAACAATAGAGAGAATAGAGCGAGAGAGAACAATAAAACGACAACTATTTTTTTTTTTATTTTATATTTTTGTATGGTTTTTTTTTTTTTTATTTACACTTTTTTTTGTAACTAACTTTTATAACGGTAACCGGTTCCAGGTTCGGGTCTCTCAAAATGCGATGGCATCTTGGGAGACCCTGTGAAAGTGTGCCTAGTCTGTGCAGTGCTGTACCCTACGCTAATACTCAACTTGTGAATGGTAGCGTTCAAAACATTCACCGATGCAAAGACCAGGATTGTCAGGACAGGAGGGACAATAATAGCGGGTGTCACGCCTATATCCGCGCTTGCTCAGACACGACATCTTTTTTGGGGGGGTTCGCTGGGTAGGGGTACTCGGGAGGACATAAAGAAAATGCCTCTCATGCAGCTGACTGCATTTGGTTGGGGATGTGAATGGGGGAAGTACGGGTGCTGCAGAAGCGGTGGGTTCCCAATTAGGATTGGCGAATGCAGCAGGAAGGGCATTATGGGCACGACGGGCCTGTGTTTGTCTTATTGGTGGCAGCGGGACACTACTTGTGCTTGCCACCTCACCAGCTTGAACTGCACTTATGGGACTCGCCAAGTCACCAAGTTTTACTGCAGTGCTGGTTTGACTACGACCGGGGTGTACTAGGCCACTGGTGCTTGCCAGTTCACCAAAACGCTACCAAAAAAACTGTTAGCAATCGCAGGGATCAGGCCTGACTCTGCGAACGCTGCAGTTATGCGTTTAGTGTTTTGTAAGTGACAGTGATCGATCGATACTGCACTTGGGTGGGCTGGGCCAGGCGGAGGGGCAAAACGCAGGTGCTAGCAGGTATCTGGACTGATCCCGCTAACACTGCGTTTGTGGGAACCCTAAACTGCTGGGGACGCTAATATAGATCTGATCGGATCAGATATTGATCCGATCAGATACTATACCACTAAGGGAGGTGTACGGTGCGTGCGTGGGTGTTAGCGGTACTGGCGCTAACCTGACGCTGCCTGGAGCAGGTGCTTGCCAGTTCACCAAAACGCTACCAAAAAAACTGTTAGCGATCGCAGGAATCAGGCCTGACTCTGCGAACGCTGCAGTTATGCGTTTAGTGTTTTGTAAGTGACAGTGATCGATCGATACTGCACTTGGGTGGGCTGGGCCGGGCCGGGCGGAGGGGAAAAACGCAGGTGCTAGCAGGTATCTGGGCTGATCCCGCTAACACTGCGTTTTTTGGGAACCCTAAACTGCTGGGGATGCTAGTATAGATCTGATCGAATCAGATATTGATCCGTTCAGATACTATACCACTAAGGGAGGCGTATGCTGCGTGCGTGGGTGTTAGCGGTACTGGCGCTAATCTGACGCTGCCTGGGGCGACGCATATCACCGCCGGGCGATCAGGGGGCTAAACCTTTATTCGGTAAATAAACGGCGGGTGCCCTGACACTATAAAAAATAAACAAACTAACCAGCGTCAACTGTAACGGTTATACGGTGATCAGTGGTGAAAGGATTACCTAGGGGGCAATCAAGGGGTTAAAACACTTATTAGGTAGTATATGGGGGTCCCTGACGCTATAAAACGCTGACGGCGAACCTAAATATTTACCTCCCTAACTAGCATAACCAGTGACACTAATACAGCGATCAGAAAAATGATCGCTTAGTGACACTGGTGACGGGGGGTGATCAAGGAGTTAAAACTTTATTAGGGGGGTTAGGGGGGTATCCTAGACCTACAGGGGGCTAACACTCACTGCCCTACCACTTCTAACTGTCGCAAACTGACACCATGCAGTAATCAAAAAAAAAAAAAAATACTGCTTGGTGTCAGTGGGACAGGGAGGGGGGAGGGGTGATTGGGGGGCGATCGGGGGGGGGGGGGGTCTGGGGTGTAATGTGTGCCTGCCATGTTCTACTGTGTGTGTGTGTGTTGTGCACTCACATGTCTTCTCTCCTCGGCGCCGGAACGGAAACTGCCGAGCTGAGGAGAGATAACATCACATCCTCTGCCTGTGTGTACTACACACAGGCAGGGGAGGATTCCCATTGGCTGGCCTCCCCCTCGCCTCTCAACGCTCCCAGACAAATGCCGACCGCCGCTGGCACCGGGGGGGTTCGATCGGACCCCCCGCCCGCGGGAGGCAGATCACGTATGGGTACGTGATTCTGCCTGCCCGTGCCATTCTGCCGACGTATATCGTCGTTAGGCGGTCGGCAAGTGGTTAAAGTTTTTGTATCCTATTATTCTCTTGATAGGTAATAGCAGAATGTCCAAATGTGCTCAAATGTGTACAGTGTGTATTTATATCTTTGTATTATGACACTTCTTACCTATCCAGTGGGCTGCCAATAGTGTAACTAAGGAGGGGATGTTCCAAGTAATACCCATTATTTAGGCATTCATCTCTCAATGAAGTGGAGAGGGTTACCTGTCCAAGATCCCCCCCCCCCTATAATGTTAGAAATGGTCCATGAGAGGGGGGGGGAATATGATAGGTGTACCTTATACTTTGGTGTTGTAAAATTCCCCTTAATATATGTTATCTGGATGTTGGCCAGGAATGTTTGTGTCTAATCTGCTTTCCATGTTTATGTGCAAAAATACAAATTTTTATTTGTTTTCCTCAACAGTTTCCTTCCACGCCACAGGAATGGCAGACTGTGGCCTCCCACTTTGCCCAGCGGTGGGACTTTCCTAACTGCGGAGTCGTACTATTATAATTACAAGGGGTTCAATAGTATTGTGATGTTGGCGGTGGTGTCGGCTAATTACGAGTTCCTGTATGTGGACGTGGGGAAGAATGGCCGGATGTCCGATGGTGGAGTCATCGCCCAGACAGAGTTTTACAGGCGTCTCCAGAATGGCAGCTTGGACTTGTCACCTCCAGAAGAGAATGTGGAAGGACTCCCATTCGTCTTCATTGTGGATGAAGCATTTGCGCTGGGGGACCATCTTATGCGGCCATTCCCGATGAGGACCCTCACCCCGGAACAGAGGGTTTTTATTTACCGGCTGGCCAGAGCCAGGTGAGTGGTGGAGAACACATTTGGAATCATGACCAGCCAGTTCCGTCTATTTCTTATACCCATCCATATGGCGGAGTATACACTGAATCATATAATCCTGGCGTGCTGTGTTCTACATAACTTTTTATGGCAACATTCGGCCAACTATGCTGGCTCAGTTGGGCCTGAGGCCGGAATTATAAATGAAACAACCCTGACGGCGCTTGAAAGTGGCCATCCTGGCTTGCCCTCCCTGAGTGCCCATGATGTCCAGTTAAGATACCTTGAGTTCTTTGCGGGTAGGGGGGCCATCACTATGCCAGACAATTTGTGAAACCTTGATCCAATAAAAAAAAAATTACGCAAGTCTTTGGTGACATTTACTGCTTGTGTTTGTTTTCGCTGACCCTGACAGAAATGTGGTGAGTCCAGAAAACGGCGTGATTGTGTAACCTTATACAAAGCACTGTTGGGTGTTATTTACTAAAGGCAAAGACACTTTGCACTACAAGTGCACTTGAAACTGCACTGAAACTGCACTTGTAGTGCAAAGAGGATTTGCCCTTAGGAAATAACCCCCATTGTCACAGAAAGCAGCAATTACATCACCACAAAAGTGTTGTAGCGTTGAGACAATAATCCACACATTCTTGATTAACAATCTTTTTTATACCTGCACAATCACATGTGCATTTAGAAAAGGTTTTTAAAACAAACCAACATGTTTTTTGTATAACAATTTTTGGGATGGCATTATCAAAAATATAAATGTCCATTTAAGATAAAACAGGCATGATTCAAACCAACAAGAAAGACACAAATCTTGAACTTACAAAGTTCACATTAGGTAGAACTTGAAGGCAATATCAGACATGAGTATTTAGGAACTGTGTTTGATATTGCGTTCAGATGGGGTGAAGTCACCCCAGGAAAAGCCAAATTTGGAAGATGCACACCAATTTAAGAAGTTCAACATGTGCTAGCTGCCATCACGGGGGATCAAGGGACGTGTTTTGGGGGAGAAACCCCTTCCTCTCAGCTACTTTATTATTGAGGAAGGGGTTGCACCCCCAAAATGCGTCCATTGATCTCCCGTGATGGCAGATAGCACATGTTGACACACTGTGTGCATCCTCCAAATTTGGCTTTTCGAAAAATCGCTAAAACATTTGGAACATTGTAGCACACAAAAAAACAAAGTGATTTGGAGGGGTTTTAAACTCTCCCCAAAACATCAATGATGTTCTTATTTTTTTGAATAACATCATTGATGTTTTTCTTGAGGTTTTCCAATGCTAAATTACACCCCATGATCTCCCCGATCAGGATCTGGGCACTTTCTGATGTGAAAGGATCTGGATCCACAACATCACGATCACCTAAAAAGAGAGAAACCAAACAAAAAGAGGTATTAAAAATATGCCGGCATCCATCTCTTACCTGAGCCTGTGGTCGCACACACCTGTTGTGGTGACTAGTTCCACCATGTCTTCCTCCTCCTGCTCTTCTTGTGTTGGGGGTATTTCCCCTTCTTCCAGAGGGGGGGGTCTCTGGTCTCCTCGGATGAGGGGTGTCCTCCGAGTCTTTTATCCCCTATGTAAAACAAAAATGGTATACTTAGTACACAGATATTTGATGGCAGAACTATAAATAGGAAACATTGCTTGGAAGTGTGGTACAATTGTCTATTTTGGCAGAGTTCCAAGATGTAGAATTTTGAGTGTCCTTTGTCAAGCTACAATACTTTACCTGTTTGGTACAAGCTTCACAGATGGAGACCCCCTATAGTATACACTGGAGCACCTGTGTGGCCCCCCTAATAAAAATGGTGTGTAAACAGCTGCTGAGTGTCCTCTCCTTACACAGAATCTAGTTTGCATTTCATTCTAGTAACAAACCCATCTACACAACCAAATTATTTTCATACAAGTAGGCCCTAAAAAATGTGGCCAAATGCATATGGCCAAAACAATGGTGTTTTATAGGCCGAAAGAAAAATGTTTGATACCAATGAATAATGTGCCCATGAACATGAAAGTTGCCATTTTAAAATGTACAACACTTTTAAGAAAAGCACATGGAGCAGCACGAACGTAATAAAGACAAAAAGAATAGGAACACAGCACAACTACTTACTTTTTTGCAGCACTCTCCGGATCTTTCTGTACTGCTCGTGTTCTCGTAATTTGAGGTCCGACCACCGCTTCCTGAGCTGATCTTTCGATCGTCGTACCCCGAAATTCCGGTGCAGACTCTTGACCACTTTCGCCATGATCTTGGCCTTTCGGACATTGGGGTTGGGGTAAGGTCCATACTTCCCATCATAGTGGGCCTTCTTCAGGATGTCGACCATCTCCAACATCTCCCCAAAGGACATATTTGATGCCTTAAATCTTCTCCTTCTGGATTGGGACATTTCCGGATCCGGGCTTTCCTCCTCCTCGTTGCTGTAATTAGCACGCACCTGCTGTGTCTCCGCCATGTGCTCTTCCCCCACTGTGCCAAACGAAAAGGGGCGGGGAATAGACTAGAAAGAACGTCAGGGGTGGGCGGAGTTACACGCGCAGTGGGCCTATACTGCCTCGAAATTGAAGCCTATATTGTAAAAAGATTAGGAGAGTTTGGCCTGATCTTAGGGTTTGTCTTGTGTTGTGTCTTGCAGAGAAAATGGATGGCTTCAACGACCACAATTTCCTCCCCCTGTTCATAGACAAGTACAGGGAGCTGCCCTGTCTGTGTCAGGTGAGACATCCTCATTATAATAATAAACAAAAGAGGCAGGCAACGCTGGAGAAACTGCTGGAGTTGGTGAAGCCGGTGGTCCCCACAGCAACCATCCCCTATTTAAAAACCAAAATTGGTGGCCTGAGGAGCACTTATCTTAGGGAGCGCAAGAAGGTCACAGATTCCCAGAGATCCGGAGCTGCAGCAGATGACGTTTATGTCCCCAGGCTGTGGTACTATGAGAGACTGCGATTTCTGTCAGACCACACTGAAGTCAGGGATCCCTCTCAACCCTTCCTTCCACTCTTCCTTCCACCCCAGCTGAGGCTTCCGATGTCCAACCTGGGCCTTCCAGCCAGGAAGAAGTGGAGGAGCCCAGCTGGAGTCAGGTATAGCATTGTTCTACAGATTTCTTGTCAATAAATAAATTATGTTTACTAGATGTCATTATTGATCACTAATTGCTGCTTGCAAAAAGTGTTTTACATATCAATAGACAGTAGTGGGCACCCAAAATTGGGACAAGAATGAAAAATGCTGGGCTCAGAAGGATAGTCTGTTATATTTGTTAACATTCAATTTGCAACAGTCAGGAGGTGAAAATTGTGTGTGATTGATGAATCAAGAACTAAAACAATGTCCCCTTTTCATACACAGGAAGACCTCAGCCAGGAGGAGGCTGTGGAATGTGGCACACAGGAGGAGGCGGGACTAAGTTGCAGCCAGGAGGAGGCGGGGCTAAGTGTCAGCCAGGAGAAGCCTGGGACAAGTCAAAGCCTGACCGAATCGCAGGTTCCTCCCCTCCGCCTTCCATATAAAAGAGCGAGGAAGGCGACTCACATGCAGGATTCAGCGCTCAGGCTGATTCAGGAGGCTTCTGAGTCCCTCAGAGCCTTACCCACTCCTGAAGAGGCCTTTGCCTGCATGGCTGCCACCAAACTGCAGGGCATGCAGGAGGGCCAACGCAAGCTATGTGAGGACCTTCTGTATAAAGTCCTAAGTAAGGGGGTGAGTGGGGAACTAACACCCAATACCCACCTAAATGAGTTGGCCCCTCCTCCTCCTCCTGCTGCCACAAATCCACCACCACCAGAGCCACAGCGTGGAAGGAAGCGTGGAAGGAAGACCAGAGAGTGATGACCCTGGGTTCAGTCTGGTCTGACAAAAGATGCAGTCTCTTGTATGACCACAGCCTGGGGACACAAATGTCATCTGCTGCTTTCCGGATCTCTGGGACTTCTGGACCAGACTGCACTACCTTAGATATGGACTCCTCAGGCCACCAATTTTGCTTGAAAATAGTTGATGTGTGCCGGGGGGGTCCAAGGCTTCACCCATTTCTGCTGTTTCTCCAGCGTTGCCTCCCTCTTTGTTTAGTTGTGAGCCCTTAATAAATGAATTTTTTTTTGCAATTATACTCTCCTATATGTGTTTTCATTCAAAAAGGACAGTTTGTTTGTGAGGATTCAGGTACATTTCTAAAGTACAATGTGAAATTAACAAGGGACACCAACACCAAACTATCTCCTTGAGATTAAATAATACAAGATATCAATGGTGTTGTGGTAACTTGACACACAAAACACACACAAAAATATTCTGGAGTAAAACTAAAAATAAAATAAAACAAAGATCAGAATTGGAAAAAATACAAACCTAAAAAAAAAATTAAAAATCCTGCCTTAAAAAAAACACAAAAATATTTTTGTCAGATGTGACAAATCAAAATATATTAAGGGAATCCTGATAAATAATAAAGAAAGAAGTTTGTGAGAAGTCTGTGTGAATATGAGCAGCAAAACTACTTAATTCTTCTCACATTATAAAGAAGAAGAGAGTGCGCTGTATTAAACCATTTTTAACATTGCACCGTGACGAAAGTGTTGTATCCATTGCGAACGCTAAGTTTACCAGACCGAGCTGTTCCGTCTTGGAATTTCTTCTGAGCATGCGTGGCACTTTGTGTGTCGGAACAGGCCACACACGGTCGGAATTGACGCAATCGGATTTTGTTGTTGGAAAATTTTATAGCCTGCTCAAAAACTTTGTGTGTCGGAAAATCCGACCGTGTGTACGGGGCATAAGTGTTTTTTTTAACAAACCCTCCCCTCCGCTCATTTTCCATTTTTTGTGTTTTTTTTGCTCTTTTTTTTGCTCTTTCACACTTTTTGGGTGCTTACACGTCTTTTCTGCTCGAAAGCTCCTCTCAAAAACATGAGTTTGGTTGGTGGTTTTCTGCCTGTAAACTCCTGAAAACGCCATAGTGTGCATGGACACATGGGCTAACATTGAGGGGAGTTTCCAGGCAGAAAAAAATGAGAGTTCAAAGGCCTGTAGGAGCAGCTTTTTGAGCTTCTTGAGCTTCTGAGATGCAGTGTGCATGAGCCCAAAGCTCACAGTTTTGTCCCTTTTGGGATAAGACTTTAAATAAATAAATAAAAGCTGACCATTGGAGGCACCCCATGGTTTTTCTCAACCCTCTAAGTGCTACATCTGCCGGATTGCTTGATCTTTTGAAACATAACAGGCTTACTGGCCAGATGACCAGGTGAAAATAAAGCTGCAATATATAGACCGAAAAGCAAGCAATATAAATGCTTGCTTTTCAGGCTAATACAGATTAAAGCGAAAACAAGACAAAAATATTTTAATGGACAGAATTGTACATTGACTGAAAACTGTACAAGCAATGTGTGTTTATATTTTTTGTGCTATGGACCTAATCTACTGGTTCCCACCTTTTTGTATAAATGTTAAACTTAAGTTGTTGGCTTCAGCATTCAAGGAGTGTCTGTGTTTGTGGTATTGATTTTTGGGTAATCAGAGGGGAGTGTTCATTCTGGACCCCTGCCCAAGTAATAATCACTTTTTAATACAGTTTGATATACTAGCCACAGGCCACCAGAGAAGATCCTGACCGTCCCATGCTCCCTGTTAACTCATGCTCTTCTGGGGTATAATTGAGATGTAACAATCAACAAATTTCAGGATTCTGCAGTGAGGATGTATACATAGAAAAAAAAACAAAAAACGAACCAAACAGATTTCTATGAAGCACGGAACTAGGGAAGCAGACAAAAGGTCCTCTTAAATCATGTAAGTAATATGAATATTACGTTTTGCCCTTTCAGACAGTGGGTTAATTGATAGAGCATTGTGCTTCCAAATAGAAGATAACAATAGGGTGAATGGACTGACGTTTGGGGTTTCTGATTACAGGGTAATAAAAACTTTGGAATTCAAATATTTTTTGACGGGAAGTGTTTTAATTAAGCTGTGTTTTGTACAATCTTAGTAACCACAATGGGGTTTTCCCATTAGAGCAGGGTTAAATGCAATGCTGTGCTGATTCAGTAGGGTGAAAGGATATTGCTCAAAAGTTCAACAGAGATGATTAAGTATAAATCCATATTTCAGGCTGTGCAGACAGTCTCCGTCTGGATAAAGACCCCTGAAGGACCCCAGGAAGGGTGCCAGGTGCAGTCAAAAAGGGGGTCTCCTTTATATTCCTATTGGTATAAGAAAAACTCCCTCCAAGCATTTCTTTTAAACAATAATAATACTTAAGCTGTGAAAATAAAGCTCTTTCAGAGGGGAAGCATTTAGACTGATAATAAAAGGAAAGCTCAGAGTCATTCTAAGTTGAGTCCCTACACTACAAGCGCTGTTAATATTTTAAATGTATAATATTTTTTTAATAAAAGTTTACAATAAAGCTTATGACCACTTGTCTGACGACTATTCTGTATCTCCTAAGATATATATAAATAAAAAATATTTTTTTTTCACACTCCTGCTAACCTCTTTCAAATTATAGCTGTCGCTGATACATGAATATTTCTGCAGAAAAAAAAACACAATTAAATTGTTTGTGCTGCTTTCCTTCAAGTTCCACTTCAGTTCTCTCATCTAATTCAAACCTCTGTTGGTTTTTAGACTGCTTCTCCCCCTTAACGCAGCCCCCAGCATTGTACAGAGGAAGTAGGCAGCACTTGAGATTGGCTGATCTTGATTTGTCTGTCACCAGAACCCAGCATCAGGCTGTCAGGCATTCCGAGCATGAAAACAGAAACAAGGTCTGTGTACATGCCGTAGTCTGTGACAAATTGTAGCCCTTCAAGGCATTGTATCCTTCGTTTCAAAGACTATAACAGTCATTTAATCATCAATAAATAAATGTGATTTTATGCTACATTATCTGCAGACAAACTCCCTCTATTCAAAACATTTAACATGATCACTTTATTATGTTGAATTCATATATTTTAGATATTCTTTAGACTGATGCGTGATGTTATTTACTTTTTTTTAATAGCACTAAGCTAAAAATTCCTGTCACCGACTAAAATTTTTCGGGTAAAAGCACAAAATAATAAAGTATTTTAAAAGCTTACGTTTAGATTTTTCTTCTTTTCCTAAATGATTTTTATTCACTTGTAATGTGTTTAAACTTGCTGGAAACTAGTCGTACACTGATAGTTTTTTTTTTCCATTCAGCCTGCGGATTCCTCTATGCACAATATACAGCGGAAAGATGAATCTTCTGCTGTGCCTAGTGCATTTTGCCAACTGAACGGTGGCTGCATTTAATTGTGGATGCAGCTGCATTTTGGATGACAATTTCCTGCCTGGCTCCTTCAATTTTTCAATTGAACTGGATAAACTGCCTGGCCAGTTTTAAGCTGGCCATAGATGGACTGAAATGTGGCCAATTCAGCAGGGACTTTCCAAATTTTGATCAATATATGGCCATTCCCATTTGTGAGAAGTTGATCCAGTGATCAACTTCTCACAAACAGGCTTTCTGTAAATTTTGTGTTCAATCAGCACTACAGCCAACTGGCTGCAGCATTGGTTAGTGTATTCTGACAGCAAGGAAGTCCCATCATCAGAATACAATAATACAGAGTGGAGTATTCCTCCATCCACCTCAATTGTGTGGACAGCCTACTGGCTGATAATAAAAACAAAAACTGATTGTTCTATGTTCAGCCTTATGCCCCGTACACACGGTCGGATTTTCCGATGGAAAATGTCCGATCGGAGCGTGTTGTCGGAAATTCCGACCGTGTGTGGTCTCCATCGGACATTTTCCATCGGATTTTCCGACACACAAAGTTGGAGAGCAGGAGATAAAATTTTCCGACAACAAAATCCGTTGTCGGAAATTCCGATCGCGTGTACACAAATCCGACGGACAAAGTGCCACACATGCTCAGAATAAATAAAGAGATGAAAGCTTTTGGCCACTGCCCCGTTTATAGTCCCGACGCACGTGTTTTACGTCACCGCGTTTAGAACGATCAGATTTTTCGACGACTTTGTGCAACCGTGTGTAGACAAAACAAGTTTGAGCCAACATCCGTCGGAAAAAATCCTAGGATTTTGTTGTCGGAATGTCCGAACAAAGTCCGACCGTGTGTACGCCCTATAAGACTACTCCAATGCTTTAGCACAGATCACTCCCTCCTTGCGTGTTATAGCCCTCTCTTCCAGGAAAGTTTCATTGCTGTTTGTGCTGGCAACTCCATGTAGATCCTGGGGAAGAAGTGAAGGGAAATATTACAGTGTGTCACTTTATTTATTTATTCATTTCCGGTACTTATATAGCTCCGTCAATTTACGCAGCGCTTTACATATACATTGTACATTCATATCAGTCCCTACCCTCAAGCAGCTTACAATCTAAGGTCCCTAACTCACATTTATACATCACACATACTAGGGGGAATATAGACAGGATCCAATTAACCTACCAGTATGTGTTTGGATTGTAGGAGGTAATCGGAGTACCCCAGTGGTGTATTTAGGTTTTGTGCTGCCCTAGGCCTGACTAAACTCATGCACCCCCCCTAATTTAAATACGACCCACCCCTTGCTGCCGAGGCCACACCCCTTCCTGTTTAAGACCCACCCTATCATCTGTAAACCACACCCCTTCCTCTTTAGGCTTATTTGGCACCTTTCAGGGGGGAGGGGGGAACGGGTACCTGTTTTTGACAGGTACCCTTCCCCACTCCCTGGAGACTGCGCTGCCCCCTCTGAAGTTCAGCCCCCCTCCTCCTTCCTCCACTGGGGCATTCAGAAAGTGCAACGCGCTTCGCATACGTGCAGTAGTGAACTGTCCGGTTTCCCTTACCATGAATGATGGTGGCAAAACCCAAGAGCCAATCCAAAAATCGGCTGAGGTGTCGACATCGTGGGATACCTGGACAGGTAAGTGTCCTAATATTAAAAGTCATCAGCTACAGTATTTGTAGCTGCTGAGTTTTAATGTTTTCACGGGGTGGGGGCGGGACTCCTCTTTAATGAGTTTGCATCGATTTCAGCATTGATGGAGCACTTTATTGCAATATCATGATCTGCATATTAATGCACTTTCACTAAATGTGGACTGTTTAAAGGGTTTGCAATGATTTTAGCATGCATGGAGCACTTTGCACATGCCAGTGGCGGCTGGTGCTCAAAATTTTTGGGGGGGTGCAAACAAACTAAAAAAATCAGAAAAAAAGACATCAATTGCAGCCTCACTGTGCCCCATCAAACGCAGCCACTGTTCCATCAAACGCAGCCACTGTGCCCACCAAATGCAGCCACTGTGCCCATCAATTGCAGCCACTGTGCCCACCAAATGCAGACACTGTGCCCATTAAACGCAGACAATGTGCCCCACCAAACGCAGCCACTGTGCCCACCAACGCAGCCACTGTGCCCATCAATTGCAGCCACTGTGCCCACCAAACACAGCCACTGTGCCCACCAAATTCAGCCACTGTGCCCACCAAACGCAGCCACTGTGCCCACCAAATTCAGCCACTGTGCCCACCAAACGCAGCCACTGTGCCCACCAAATGCAGCCACTGTGCCCACCAAACGCAGCCACTGTGCCCATCAATTGCAGCCACTGTGCCCATCAATTGCAGCCACTGTGCCCACCAAACACAGCCACTGTGCCCACCAAATGCAGCCACTCGGCCCACCAAATGCAGCCACTGTGCCCATAAATTGCAGCCACTGTGCCCATCAATTGCAGCCACTGTGCCCATCAATTGTAGCCACTGGGCCATCAAACGCAGCCACTGTGCCCACCAAATGCAGCCACTGTGCCCACCAAACGCAGACACTGTGCCCATCAAATGCAGACACTGTGCCCCATTAAACGCAGCCACTGTGCCCACCAAACGCAGCCACTGTGCCCACCAAACGCAGCCACTGTGCCCCATCAAACGCAGCCACTGTGCCCACCAAACGCAGCCACTGTGCCCACCAAACGCAGCCACTGTGCCCACCAAACGCAGCCACTGTGCCCATCAATTGCAGCCACTGTGCCCATCAAACTCAGCCACTATGCCACATCAATTGCAGCCACTGTGCCCTCAAACGCAGCCACTGTGCCCTCAAACGCTGTCACTGTGCCCATCAATTGTAGCCACTGTGCCATCAAATGCCAACACTATTCCCATAACACTGATATAATTTATTAAATAACTTTACCTGCTGTCCTGGAGGGTTCCCTTGTGCCTCTCTCTCTCTCTCTCCTCCGGATGTCACTGCCAGACCCCACCCCAGTGCTGAGGAGAAGAGTCAAGCAGTGTGGAGGAGGGTAGGCGGGGCATAAGGCTTCACCTCCGCCAGTCACCGGCCGCTTATGGGGGCGTGAGTCACACGCCGCCCCCCGCATGAGAGAAAGTCCCCCCACCCGTCTTCCCGATTCCCGGCTCCTGCGCCCGCCCCCGCACACATGCAGCCCACGGCGGCCGCCTTGCTGTGTATGGGCATGCTTGGCAGAGGGTGGAGGGGCTTGAGCTCTGCTAAGCACGCCCATACACACGCCCCTCCACCCTCTGCCAAGCACGCCCATACACAGCAGCGCCGCTACAGCAAGGCGGCCGCCGTGGGCTACATGTGAGCCGGGAATCGGGTGGGGGGACTTTCTCTCATGCGGGGGCGGGTTTTTTTGCCACCCCCTGCAAAGTGCTGCCCTAACCAGGCCAAAACACAGCCCTGGAGTACCCAGAGGAGACCCACGCAGGCACATGGAGAACATGCAAACTCCAGGCAGGTAGGCACTTGAGTGACAGCTCTCAGTCTTCTAATGTCACATTCAAGATGGTGGCACCCAGAAGCAGTCTCATTGTGGATACATACACAGGGGAGACTTTTACAGTTAAATAACATACATAAAATGTGTTTACTATAAGGGAAGATTGTTGTTGAAATCAGTGATCTGATGACAAGTGATTATACAGTCTGACCATACCGTCAAAAAAATGTTAAACTTATTTTATAAATGCAGGGTAATACCGGAGATCACTAACTGTCTCTTGTAATGATTATATTATTGGTTAATATGCAGTTTTCAAAACATTATTAAAGCATGTTTGTCCCCTTGTATGTTAGAAGCATGCCAAGTGGAATCCCATTACTACTTTTATCTTGGGAAATTACTTGGCAAAAAAATTAAAACAGACTAATACCTTCACAATCCCCCTCCTTTTTGAACATATAAACTTTGATGCTACCATAAAGTAAACCTGTAATGTCACTTTATAGCATACAACTGCATCTGCAGTGAACAGCAGGCAATATAAAATATTTTTTTAAAGTGGAGGTATAGGCATGTGTCAATGCCCAGGCCTGTCTGCACAAGAACTAGGCATTCAATTCTGGGATGAGGGGCGAAGATGTGCCATTTTACACTTTGGTTTTAATATTTTCAATTGATTTGGCATATCCCAGCATTTTAAAAGTCAGGAAGATTGCTGCATTCTTCCACAACCATTACAGCAACTCATTGGGGCTGATTTTCAAAGTATGTAGACCAAATTTATTTCAAAATGAACTTTTACTTTATAAAGTATATTTACACCAAAATTGAATGATCTAAGTCAACTCACCTTTAAATACACTAGTAAATTTTCATACAATTGTTCATAAAAAAAATGTTGCCAGTACAATTAATAATGCCAACAGAGACTTGAATGTTGTTTGAAAGTATTTAAACATTTGGTTTGCTTTTAACATTTGAATTAGTAATAATGGAATGTCCTGAATGTCCTGAATGTCCTTTTTTCGTCAATACCATCAAAATGATCATTGATTTGACCCCATTGAACAAAATTCTGCTAGTGTATGGCCAGCTTAAGTGAATTTTCTCACTACAACGTGAATTTTCACTTAACTTAGTGAATGAGGTGAAGTTGTGTTGGTTTCAATTATCTAGTTATGTGCAAGCAAAAATCTTTTTTTTTTTTTCATTTTCTTTACACATCATTGGGTATTTTTCACAAAGAGAATTCTCACTTGATTTCATCTAATGTACTTACATAAGTGAAAATTAACTGTGCAAAGTGAAAATTAGAGATGAGCTTTGAGTTTGGGTGTACCATGAGTTTGAGAAAACCACAAATTACTGGGTGTGTTTGCCACAATAGTAACCAATTGCCAATAATGCATTTCCTATCGGTTGAACTGCTGTCAGTTGGCATAGAAAGGCCATTAATGTGGATCACATTCATAACTTTACAGTGCAGGTTACATATTATTGTGTACCACCCTTTGTATGTACAGAGAATAGATAAAATAGTTAGTGTGGAACCCTTCTAGATAGGCTGCTAGGGTTGACTAGGTACATTTAGTGCTGTGGCTCTCCTGTAATCTGGAGGGAAAGATTTAGGCTGCTCTGGGCTCTGCAGCTTGACTGCTCCCCAGGGCCGTCTTTAAGGCAGGGCAAAAGGGGCAGCTGCCCTGGGCCCTGTCATTGTTGTGGGGCCCAAAGCAGCTGCCTCATACTTGCCAACTATCCCAGTTTAAATTCTCTTGTCCCTTGAAGTTTTTAGTCCTGTGCTGTGTCCCGATATGACAGTGTCACCTGCAGACCCTGTGTTTACATATAAATAACCGGCATTCATATGTAAATAGCGGCGGCATTACTAAGTAAATAGCTGTGGCTGGTGGCATTGATATGTAAATAAAGGCAGCATTCATATGTATATCATGCTCCCCTGCAGTGAGGAGATGATGTGCTGTAACCTCTAGCAACTAATCAGTGAGCCGTAATGTGTGCTGTAACCTCTAGCAACCAGTCAGTAAGCAGTAATGATATGCTGTAACTGCTGGCAACCAATCGCAATTTCTGCCTGATCTGATACTGTAAACTGATTTTAAGTCTAGCTGCTATTTATTGTATGTCTCAAAGCAGGTGGAGAGTGAAATTACATGCAGGGGGGGGCCCAAGAAAATTTTTGCCCAGGGTCCAATCAATATTAAAGACGGCCCTGCTGCTCCCCCTGGGTGGGGGGGTGGTGTGCCCAGATGGTGGTTGGGGAGTGCATACTTTAAATAGTTTGGAACACCAGGGAGCAGGGTTCTTTCCCCTAGAGGAGAGGTTCCCAGCTAGGAGGACTGCCGACTTTTCCTAGTCATCCTGCTGAGGATCCAGTCTGCTCATCAAGATCCAAGCTGTGCTCAGTTGGGGAGCTCATAATTCTAAAAGTCTATGGGAGCCAAGCATTGTAGAAATCCACCCAAGTAGACCCAAAGGTTGCCAACATCCCGATATCAGGAATCATGTATAGAGAGTGCCCCCCCAATGAAAGTACTATGGGACTTTAACCACTTCAATACCAGGCACTTATACACCTTCCTGCCCAAGCCAATTTTCACCTTTCAGCGCTGTCGCAATTGCGCGGTCATGCTACACTGTACCCAAACTAATTTTTTATCATTTTGTTCCCCAAAATAGAGCTTTCTTTTGGTGGTATTTGATCACCTCTGCGATTTTTATTTTTTGCGCAACAAATAAAAAAAGACCGAAAATTTTGAAAAAAAAATGTTTTTCTTTGTTTCTGTTAAATGTTTTTGTAAATAAGTACGTTTTCTTCTTCAATGACGGGCACTGATATGGCTACACTGATGGGCACTGATAAGGCAGCACTGATGGGCACCAATGAGGTGGCACTGATGAGGTGGCACTGATGGGCACTGATGATTGGCACTGATAGGCAGCACTGATGCGCACTGATATGTGGCACTGATAGGCACTGATAGGTGGCACTAGTATGCGGCACTGATGGGCACTCATAGGTGGCACTGATGGGTACTCATAGGCAGCACTGATGGGCACTCGTAAGCGGCACTGATGGGTACTTATGGGTGGCACTGATGGGTACTTATAGGTGGCACGGATGGGCACGGATGGGCACTGATAGGTGGCACTGATGACACTGATGGGTGGCATTGCTGGGCATCAATGATTTTTTTTGTTTTCATAATGCTGCCAGTCAGTGCCCATTTGTGGGCACTGATTGGCATTGATTGGGCATATGTTGGCACATGTGGATGGCCATGGGGGATGTACCTGGCCATCCACATATTATGTGCTTCCCTGGTGGTCCTGGCGGCTTCCCTGGTGGACTGAAGTGGGCATCCGAGGGTGGGGGCTGTGCTGATAAACAATCAGCACAGACCCCCCCATCAGGAGAGCCGCCGATTGGCTCTCCTCTACTCGCGTCTGTCAGACGCGAGTGAGGAAAAGCCGATCAACGGCTCTTCCTATTTACATCGTGATCAGCCGTGATTGGACATGGCTGATCACGTGATAAAGGGCCTCCACCGGAGGCTCTTTACCAAGATCGATGTAGGGGTGTATCAGACTGACACACCGCACCACCGATCGCTGCGATGCGCACCCCCACGGGCGCGCGGCGGCTGTTATCCTGCAGGGCGTCATATGACGCCCAGTCAGGATAACTGAACCACTACCCAGCCATCATTCTGCTATGGGCCGGGCGAGAAGTGGTTAAGGACAACTAACAAATAACAGAATATGAGAAAAAATTTTTTTTTTTTAATAGTATAAAAGATGTGGTGCATACATCACCATAAACTGAATACATATAAACAAAGAGCAGAATAGATACATGTAAATACAATTCCTTCAGTTTTGAGCCCAAAGCGTTTCAGGACCGGTATAGAGTCCTTCCTTCAGGGGCATTCCATGTGAAGTATTACTGCTATACAACATTCTACAATGAAACACAATTACAGATCAAAATCAGGATCAGGGACAAGGAAATTATACAGGAGCATCGTTGAAGCGAAGTCTGGAAAAACATACCGATCCAAAGTGGGGTCTGCACTATGAGCACCACCTGATACAGAGCCAATGGGCTTAAATGTTACAGGGAAACCTTGGGAGCAAGGGAGGGGTTCCGCTAAGGATCTTTTCTGGGAACTCTACAGAGTCTGCCTGCTGGAGTCTGAAGTAGACATGCAAGCCCTGGAGACACTGTGGGTACAGACCAGGGAGAGAAAGAGACCCTTGTGACTGTTACTGCTGCCAACCCCTGCCACATTCAGCTAAGGCTTGCCTGGCCTGGGACATTGTTATTGGTGTACCAGTGCTGTCCACTTCATGTTCCAATACTTGGAGGACTGTATTATGAAGTGTCCTCAAATTCTTGTTTAATGTTCTGGAGTATCCCACAACTCCCTAATCCCCATCCAAATTCATCTGCAATAAAACTTCTAAAAAGCCAACCCCTAGACTGTTTCTTGAACAAGAATTGTGAAAGCTGCTATTTGCCTGGCTATGCTACACTAGCGAGAAGAGAACCTGCAAAACAGCAGCCCTTGCGGGGGTAGTGCAACATTATTTCTACCAATTTGTGTGTCAGCAACAACAACTGTTGACATTTATCTGCTGCCCCTGCTTGCATTTTTGGGTAGGGATTGTAGAACATCCCCACACCCATTAGGCACTAATAAAGTTTTCTGCCTCTGCCTGCCATGTATCAAGTTTGGTAAATTTCATTCATTTTAGTTTGGTGACACTGTTTACAACAAAGCTTGGTGGGAGTAGCACATGAATTATACCAGTTGGCAGCAAAAAGTCCACAGTCCACCTCCTACACTTCTCCTATCACTTTGCAATAATCTCTATCTGCCTCAAGTGATAGGAATGAAAGTCAGACAAGTGTTTGAGGAAGCCTACCTCATAGTATATCAAGTAGGGAGAAGGGTCTTCATGAGTCCATACAGAGCACAGCCTAACTCATCGTCTCCAGCAGCATCCTTGACCAGGCAGATATCCCTTTCCCCGCTGCTGGAGCAGAAGAAAAATATTCACTCAATAACCCCCATTCACCCAATCATCTCAGCTGCTCCGGTTTTAGCTGGTGAAGTCTACCCCCTTCCAACACTTTGCAACCTGTCCTGCGCCACAGTGGCATGTAATCAGCTGCCATTTTTCTCCTAAAAGGCCATCCCTGCCCTCCATCAGCATGTCAAATCTGCTGTCTTTATATTGCTGAAAGGCATTGATAACAACAGGCAAGTGGTCCATCAAGTGTAGGCATAGAGGTTACATCCCTTTTAAAGTGCACTGGGTACATTTGATAAAGACTGTAGGACAGGGTACAACACTGGTGGTGCAACAGCTACTAGTTGGGTAGCCTGGTTTTCATGATGTCCTGTGGCAGGCCAGATGAATGTGTGGCCACCTCAATTGGTAATACCCAGCGTGTGGGCATAATTATGCAGCAATAACTGCCTGCCAAACGCCTGAGATGCAATAAGCTGGACAATACTGGAAGTTGACATTGGCAAGGCTGCCCTGGCTGCACTGGTCTGGCTAATGAGTATTTGTGAGAGTATGGGACAAGGATAGATGTTGGGGATCTGGATTATCTGAGGGTAGGGGTTCTGGTTGTGAAGGGGAGAACATAGGGCAGGCTTTCAGAGGTAAGTTTTACCACTTAAAGCTAAAAAAATATATACTCACTGCATGTGTTTTATAAATGGTAAATTTCTCCCTAAAACTGAGTGCTTTAAATAAATAAATAATGCAACAAAGCTCCCTCAAAGCTCTGCTTCATTAACATCCTACCAATATGAAAATTGTGCAATTACCTTACTTAAATATTACGTAACAGATGTAAAATAGGCAGATTTTAACTTTGTATTTGATTCAAAAGCAAATTCCAGTTTGCACACATGCTGCTGCACAGTGCAACAAAAAGCAGGTTAATTACAGAAAAAAACCCCACACTAATACCCCATACACACGGTCGGATTTTCCGACGGAAAATGTTCGATGGGAGCTTGTTGTCGGAAATTCCGACCGTGTGTAGGCTCCATGGGACATTTTTCATCTGAATTTCTGTCACACAAAGTTTGAGATCTGGATCTCAAACTTTCCGACAACAAAATCCGATGTCGTAAATTCCGATCGTGTGTACACAATTCCGACGCACAAAGTTCCACGCATGCTCGGAATCAAGCAGAAGAGCCACACTGGCTATTGGTAACAACAAAGTCTGGGGAATGCCCAGGAAAAAACCAAAGCCTGCTTACCACCAGCTTGCAGACAACCAAATTGACCTGTCTAATGCCGCGTACACACGGTCGGACTTTTCGTCTACAAAAGTCAGACAGCCTGTCCGACAGACTTCCGGCAGACTTTCGGCGGACTTGCGGCGGACTTGCGGCATACTTTCTAACGAACGGACTTGCCTACACACGACCACACAAAAGTCCGACGGATTCGTACGTGATGACGTACACCGGACTAAAATAAGGAAGTTCATAGCCAGTAGCCAATAGGTGCCCTAGCGTGGCTTTTTGTCCGTCGGACTAGCACACAGACGAGCGGATTTCGGGGTCCGTCGTAGTTACGAAGTAAAGATTTGAAGCATGTTTCAAATCTAAAGTACGTCGGATTTGAGGCTAAAAAAGTACGTTGAAAGTCCGGAGAAGCCCACACACGATCGGATTACCAGCCAGCTTTAGTCCGTCAGCGTCCGTTGGACTTTTGTAGACGAAAAGTACGACCGTGTGTACGCGGCATAACAGTATGCATTAAAAACAGGGGTTTAGTCCACACTCATTTGCAAACGCATGCGTGAGCCACAGAGCCACGTCACGGCACCCTGGTATCTATGGTCCTAACACTAAAATATGAGTGTCCCCACAGTGGAGGCACATGCATTCTGATGGATAGATGAGAGCAGGTGGACTGAAGGGGAACCCACACCCCCTTAAAGGTACAGGAGCACACCAAACACCCAGCAATAGCACAATGGCTGCAAAGGTGTTGGTGCGTTGCTGGACCAATACAAACACACACGTGATAACAAAAGCTTGCCATCACCCTCATCTATAGCTGGCTATCGCAGTAAGCGCACTGGCTATTGAACTTCATTTTTCTCGGCTCTTTGTACGTGTTGCACATCACCGCGTTCTTCATGTCCGGAATTTCCGACAAGATTTGTGTGACCGTGTGTATGCAAGACAAATTTGAAACCATCATCCGTCGGAAACAATCCATTGATTTTGTTGTTGGAATGTCCGATCATGTGTACGGGGCATTAGGACTCTTGTACACTGCAGCTTGAAAAAGCTCAGTACAGCTTTTTTTTTTTTTACGGAGCTAAAATACAGCCCATTAATTGTAATGTGTCTATGCACACAGGCGCACAAACAAGAGCCGTGCATTGTTTCGTAAAAAGAAAAATGGAAAAATCTGCATTTTTGGTCAGTAATTTACGCCTCATTCGTGCAAATGCGCACAAATGTCTATTTGCATATTGTACAGAACGAGAACATGAAAATAAATTTGTGCGAAATTGCATGAGCGCGTGCGAAAATGTGCAAACGCATATACACAAAAAATACGTGCAAATACTTACCAAAAAAACCGTCTGAAATTACATCTGAAAAAGTAGATGCTCAAACAGTAATATCATGTGCAAGAAGCCTTATACTTACTGAGGTGTTTACAAACATGCATATAATTTACCTGATTGACAATGAACAAATATACTAATAAAAACATAATGAAAGGAAATTCCCATTTGCAAAAAAAAACTGTTAAAAGAATTAGTGTTCTATTCTGAAGAACAAACATGGCAATATGTGACTTCAGACAGCATTATAAGGTGCTCTACATAATGGGGAGTTGACCCCATAAAAATGTCTCCATAAACCTTGCGACAACATCACTCCTGGCTGTCTTCAGCCTGCCCTGTGGCTTCCCAGGTGTGAAGCCTCCCCCACCTAACACCAAAGTTATTTTATGGCTTAAGCATACCAGGAAGGGCCAAAGCAGGTCTCATCTTCCCCTCAGGTAACACAGCTTATCTATACCAGCTACAAGTGTTCTATCCAATAGCATCCGTCACCTGCTGAAACAAGTCATGCTCTAGGGTCATATATGCACAACCATACTGGGCAAGGATAGTGTTCATAGCTCCAGCAGCTACTGTATATCATTGTTATGATGCTCAGCCACACGCATTGCTGTCTGCCCTTAACCTGACTGTCTCATTTTCTAGTACAGACTATTCAACCCACATACACTGCACTGTCTTTTCACACAAGTAGATGTGCGCGACTGTGCTAGCTACAAATGCAAAAGATTTCAAGAGAGATATAAAAAAAAACTTAAAATAAATGTGTTTAAAATATAAAAATATTTTCTGAATATGTTTTATATCATAACACATTCTGTTTGAAACCTGTCACTGAACCTCAATAAAACAAGACAATAAAACATTTGAATTAAAGTTTATGTATGCTTTTTTTGTCTTAGCTAGACTCGGGAAGGGTTAAGCTGGGTATACACTAGTAGAATTTCTAATGAAAATTTGTAGGAAAATTCTGAGAACAATCGAATGTCGTTCGAAAGTTCAATACTTCACCTGCACCTGCTTTTAAAATTCGATTTTTGGAACTTACCAAAAGAGATCACACACATTGTTAGAAATGTGTACATTTGACAACAAATGTTACATTCTACTCTTCTGACATTTTGAATCATTATGATTGAAAACCACAATTTTGACCCCACTAATGATTAGAAAAGTTAACGAGCGTTCTTACAATGATAAATGTCAAAAGAAATTCTACCGGTGTGTACTTAGCTTTAGACCCTCTATCAACTTTTTATTGCTATCTGGGTCCCTGCTGAAGAGAAAAAAAGTAGCCATAGATGGATTGAAATTCGACAGGTTCAGCAGCAACTGGCTGAATTTGGATCCATCTATGGCCATTTCTGTTCATGAGAAGTCGATCTATCTCATGAACTGGTTTGTTAGAAAATTTTGCTTTGAACTGTGCATGCAGCCAATAGGCTGCAGCACTGACAGTGTTAATTTTGACATCAAATTTCGATTGAGTTTTAGTCATAATCTTTTGACTAAAATGCCATTTTAGTTTTAGTCGTATTTTTGACATCTGAATTGTTTTAGTTTTAGTCATATTTTAGTTGACTAAATCTCCAGTAAATTTTAGTTAACTAAAATATCCAGTACATTTTAGTCAACTAAAATCTAATGGATTGAGTTAAATTGTAATATATTATTTAAGCATTTCTCTAGAATTGCCAAACTCATTATATACTCCTGGAATAAAAATCTAATAACATGTTATTATTTATGTTATTATTATGTTATTATTTATGTTAATAACATGCTATTATATAATGTTGCCTCCGCAACATTTCCAGAATACGCCCCTTTTTAACTAATGACACCACCAAGCTTTTAATTCACTCCCTGGTTATCTCTCACCTCGACTACTGCAACTCCCTCCTCATTGGATTACCTTTACATAGACTACCTCCCTTCAGTCCATAATGAATGCCGCTGCAAGACTCATCCACCTTACCAACCATTCAGTGTCCTCCACCCCTCTCTGCCAATCCCTCCACTGGCTTCCACTCACCCAACAAATAAAATTCAAAGTACTAACAATATCTTACAAAGCCATCCATAACTCTGCCCCCAGCTACATCACTAACCTAGTCCCAAAATACCAACCAAGCCGCTCTCTTCGGTCATCCCAAGACCTCCTGCTCTCTAGCTCCCTTGTCACCTCCTCCCATGCTCACCTCCAGGATTTATCCAGAGCTTCTCCCGTCCTTTGGAACTCCCTACCCCAATCTGTTCGACTGTCCCCTAATCTATCCATCTTTAGGCGATCCCTGAAAACCCTTCTCTTCAAAGAAGCCTATCCTGTTCTAACTAACACTGTTTTACTTCCTTCATCAGCTCATCCCCCCACAGCTATTACCTTTTGTATCAATTGACCCTTCCTTTTTAGATTGTAAGCTCTAAAGAGCAGAGCCCTCTGATTCCTCTTGTACCAAATTGTAATGTAACTGTATTGTCTGCCCTCATGTTGTAAAGTGCTGCTCAAACTGTTGGCACTATATAAACCTGTATACTAATAATTATAATAATAATAATAATAATTTATGGTATTAAAGGATATATAAAGGTTTATTTTTAAAAAACAAAAAAACAAACATGTCATACTTACCTCCTCTGTGCAGCTGTTTTTGCACAGAGTGGCCCCAATCCCCCTCTACTGGGGTCCCTCAGCGGCGCTCCTGGCTCCACCTCTTCTCGAGTGCCCCATTGGAGAGCTGCTTTCCTCAGGGCACTCGTGCGGGCCTGCACTATTTACACAGACAGCAGGACTCGGCCCTGCCCCCCGGTTCCCACGTCATTGGATTTGATTGACAGCAGTGGGAGCCAATGGCTGCGCTGCTATCGATCTATCCAATCAGGACCTGAGACACTGGCTGGAGATGGTGTGCTCTTCCCTGTCACTGGAAAGACCAGGTTCAGGTAAGTAAAAGGGGGGCTCTCAGGGGCTAATACATCAAATAGAATGCATTACGGTGAAAAACCTTGAGGGTTTACAACCTCTTTAAGGTTTGAACATGTACTACAGACACAGATTTAGTTGTTGTGATATAACATCTTTTTAAATAAAACCAAGTTTCAAAAACAACAAAAATATTATTTTTTGACAAACAGAGGTGCAAACTTAACTACTTGCCAACCGACCCATAGCTGAATGACGGCTACAGGGCGGTTGCATAACTCTGGGAGGGCGTACAGTGACGTCCTCCCAGAATTCTGCTCTCGCGGGCCCCCTGGGTTGCGCACCTGAGAACATCTGTGATGGACCCGGCGCATCATGGATCACGGTAAATGGCCGCTAATATTGGCCATTTACCATGTGATCGCTGCGTCAAATGACGGATCGATCACTTGTAAACAAACCGGCGTCATGTCATGACACTGGTTCCTCTTTCCCCTCTGTGTACCGATCAGTACAGTGTAAGAGGAGAGGAGAGAGATCGGATGGCAGCAGCGCTGTGGGCTGGATCTGTAGTGCCCACAGCGCTGCTCTGTGATAATTGCAGTCACATCCAGCCATCCATGCTCAGCCATCCCTCCATGCTCAGCCATACTCAGTAATACCCTGCAATACCCTGCAATACCCCGCAATACGCTGCAATACTCTGCAATACCCCACAATACCCTGCAATACTCTGCAATACCCTGCAATATCCTGCAATACCCCACAATACTCTGCAATACCCTGTAATACTCTGCAATACCCTGCCATATTCTGCAATACTCTGCAATACCCTGCTATACCCTGCAATACTCTGCAATACTCTGCAATACCCTGCCATACCCTGCAATACTCTGCAATACCCCGCAATACCCTGCCATACTCTGCAATACCCTGCCATACCCTGCCATACCCTGCAATACTCTGCAATACTCTGCAATACTCTGCAATACTCTGCAATACCCTGCCATACTCTGCAATACCCTGCCATACTCTGCATTACCCCGCAATACGCTGTAATACCCCACAATACCCCGCAATATCCCGCAGTACCCTGCAATACCCTGCAATACTCTGCAATACCCTGCAATACCCTGCAGTACTCTGCAATACTCTGCAATACACTGCCATACTCTGCCATACTCTGCCATACCCTGCCATACACTGCAATACCCTACAATACTCTGCAATACCCTGCCATACTCTGCAATACTCTGCCATACCCTGCAACCCTGCAATACTCTGCCATACCCTGCAATACCCTGCCATACTCTGCAATACCCTGCCATACGCTGCAATACCCAGCCATACTCTGCAATACCGAGCCATACTCTGCAATACCGAGCCATACTCTGCAATACTCTGCCATACCCAGCCTTACTCTGCCATACCCAGCCATACCCAGCCATACTCTGCAATACCCAGCCATACTCTGCAATACTCTGTGATACCCAGCCATACTCTGCCATACCCAGTCATACTCTGCGATACCCTGCAATACCCTGCCATACTCAGCCATACCCAGCCATGCTCAGCCATGCTTAGCCATACTCGGCCATGCTCGGCCATACTCGGCTGTTTTCGGCCTCTGTATGTGGCCAGGCTGTGGAAGTCTCACACATGTGGTATCGCCGTACTCAGGAGGAGTAGGAGAATCTTGGGGTGTCATTTTTGGTATGTACATGCTATGTGTTAGAAATATTGTATAAATGGACAACTTTGTGTTTAAAAAAAAATGCGTTTTAACCACTTCCTGCCCGCCGTCATATGACGTCCTTGACTTTGTGTGGGGATATCTGAATGATGCCTGCAGCTACAGGCATCATTCAGATATCAGCTTTTTCATCCGGTGATTCCCTACACCATAAGAATAATCATAGCGGCTGTTCCATTACTTGATCACTCTTACGGGAGGCGAGAGGGGACGTCCCCCCCGCCGCCCTCCGGTGCTTCTACCACTATTTCAGGCTTCCCAGCCTAGAGGTGAGATGAGACCTGTCATGCCATATTCCTATTACAAGGGATGTTTACATTCCTTGTAATAGGAATAGAAGTGACCAAAAAATGTATTTTTTGTAAAAAAGTAAAATGAACAATTAAATTTTTATTTATTTTTTTTTTTAAAGCGCCCCTGTCCCTGTGTGCTCGCATGCAGAAGTGAATGCATGTGTAAGTCCTGCCCACATATGAAAACGGTGTTCAAACCACACATGTGAGGTATTGCTGCGATCGTTAGAGCGAGAGCAATAATTTTTGCCCTAGACCTCCTCTGTGACTCAAAACATGTAACCAGTAAAAAATGTTATAGCGTCGCCTATGGGGATTTTTAAGTAGCAAAGTTTGGCGCTATTCCACGAGCGTGTGCAATTTTGAAGGTTGACATGTTAGGTATCTATTTACTCGATGTAACTTCATCTTTCACATTATGCAAAAACATTGGTCTAACTTTACTGTTTTGTTGTTGTTTTTTTAAGCACAAAACTGTTTTTTTTCCAAAAGAAATGCGTTCGAAAAATTACTGCGCAAATACCGTGCAAGATAAAAAGTTGCAACGCCATTGTATTCTCTAGGGTCTTTGCTAAAAAAACGTATATAATGTTTTGGGGTTCTACGTAATTTTCTAGCAAATAAATGATGATTTTTACATGTAGGAGAGAAATGGCAGAATTGGCCTGGGTGCTCCAGAACGCCTGAAGGTGCTCGTTGCATGTTGGGCCTCTGTATGTGGCCACGCTGTGTAAAAGTCTCACACATGTGGTATCGCCATACTCAGGAGTAATAGCAGAATGTGTTTTTGGGTGTAATTTGTGGTATGCATATGCTGTGTGTGAGAAATAACCTGCTAATATGACAATTTTGTGAAAAAAAAAAAAGAAGAAAAAAATCTTGATTTTGCAAAGAATTGTGGCAAAAATGACAACTTCAAAAAACTCACATGCATCTTTCTAAATACCTTGGGATGTCTTCTTTCCAAAAAGGGGTCATTTTGGGGGCATTTGTACTTTTCTGGCCTGTTAGGGTCTCAAGAAATTAGATAGGCCGTCAGTACTTCAGGTGTGATCAATTTTAAGATATTGGCACCATAGCTTGTGGACTCTATATAACTTTCACAAAGACCAAATAATATACACCAATTTGTACTTATTTTTATCAAAGTTATGCAGCAGTATACATTTTGGCCAAAATTTATGAAGAAAAATTACTAATTTGCTAAATTTTATAACAGAAACAAAGAAAATTTCATTTTTTTTTACAGAATTTTCAGTCTTTTTTCTTTTATAGCGCAAAAAATAAAAAACCCAATGGTGATTAAATACCACTAAAAGTAAGCTCTATTTGTGTGAAAAAAAGGACAAAAATTTAATATGGGTACAGTGTTGTATGACTGAGTAATTCTCATTCAAAATGTGAGAGCACCGAAAGCTGAAAATTGGTCTAGTTAGGAAGGGGGTTTAAGTGCCCAGTGGTCAAGTGGTTAAAATATAAAAACCTCCAAAAAACTATACTCTATTGGCTGTAATACCATTGCACATATTACCTGAATATATTACTAATATTACTGTATATACTCGAGTATAAGTCAAGATTTTCAGCCTTTTTTTAGGCTGAAAGTGCCCCCCTCGACTAATACTCGAGTCACCGCCGTCTGCCTACATGATCAGCGTGTCATGCAGGCAGACGGCGGCCAGCGTGTGATAATACAGTTCGGAGGCTATTCCAGCTTTCAAAAGCCGCGCCTCCTCCTCGTCTGTGATAGGCTGAACACTCCATTTCCCAGCAGTCAGTGTACAGCCTATCACGGACATTCTCTCATCCTCGTCCGTGGTATGAGAATGAGAGAATGTCTGTGATAGGCTGACCGCTGACTGCTGAGTGTTCTGCCTATCACAGACAAGGAGGAGGCGTGGCTTTTGAACAGTGGAATGGCCGCCAAATGGTATTATCACTGATCGGAGGATGGAGATCGCCAGAGGGAGGATAGAGATCGCCACAGGGAGGATAGAGATCGCCACAGGGAGGATAGAGATCGCCACAGGGAGGATGGAGATCGCCACAAGGAGGTTGCACAGGACACAGGTAGGCTGCACAGGAACACAGGACACATGCACATGTACAGGACACAGGACACCGGGACACAGGACACATGCACATGCACATGTACAGGACACAGGGACACAGGACACATGCACATGCACAGGATACAGGTAGGCTGCACAGGACACATGCACAGGACACATGCACAGGACACATGGAGCCATGCAGGGCATTGTTGACCCTCTTTTTCCACTTACAGTAGCTGCTGCATTTCTCACCCTCGTCTTATACTCTGGTCAATACGTTTTTCCCAGTTTTTTGTGGTAAATTAGGGGCCTCGACTTATTCGGGTCGACTTATGCCCGAATATATATAGAGTAAATAATAGAAACAAACAAGAAAAGCCTTTTTCTTATTTTTTCTTCTTTCAGCGGCTTATAGATGCCCCCTTCTTATGTGGTAGTGCAGTGTTAATTTTGATATCAAATTTCGATTTAGTTTTAGTCATAGTCTTCTGACCTAAATGCCATTTTTGTTTTAGTCGTATTTTAGTCATGAGTCATCACATTGATCAGAGTATTCTGATAGAGGGAAAGTTTTGGCTGTCAGAATACAATGACACAGCGGGCAGAATTCCCGCATTGCACCTCGAATGTGTTTTTATGGGGTAATCACCATTGTTTTTTTTCGTTCAGCCAGCTGGCTGAACAAAAAAAGAACAGAACCATGTAGAACCATGTATGGCCAGCTTTACCCCTTTATTTGTCCTGGTGACCATTATCACTGAGTTGCTAGTAGGTGAGGGTAAATCTTTGCCCTTTTGAGTAACTATGTCATATATAGAATCTGCTGTGTTCTATAGTCATGTAGCAATTGGTGGGTGGAATCAAATCGCTATATGGGGGAACAAGCATCTGACCCGGAAGTATGTCCGATACAGACAATCCTTGACGATACAGCTCAACAAAAAGAGTGGCAGCATGAGTAGGATAGATAAATATTAGTAGTGTTCTGTTACATTTTTCGAAGGTGACAGATTTACTTTATTGTAATATTTATTAGTAGCAGTAATAGCAGTGATTGCGAGTAGCAACAGTGTCCATCATTCATACCATCATAGGCGTGCGCAGGAGGTGTGCCATCACCAAGGTTGCCAACCATGTAGTGTCTGTAAAAAGCCAGAGGCTATGGTTGCTCCATGTCTCTGCTGCCTCCTTAGCCAATGGTAACTACATTGCCTAGCCCCCTTTCCCAGCGTGCCTTATTTGACTTTAAAACAGAAGGTACCAGCAGCTGGAGCATGCAGAAGAGGGAGGACTAAGCACAGCCTGCAGTGTGGGACAGGATTCAGCCTACGAGGAGAAGCTAAGCACAATGTAGTCAGTACAAATACATACACACGCATGCATATGTGTTTGAGCTTTGGGGTGCACACCCTAATGCAATAGGCTGCGCACACCTATGTATACCATGTATAATGGCAATAAGTATAAATCCTAATCTCCATAGCAAGGAACCAGTCAGATCATCCCCTTTTAAAATATTGCTCTTGGACAGTCATAAAATTATAGAATAGCAAGCTCGTAAGGATCAAAGATTACTTTCTATACCTCAGTGTAACAGCCATTGCACCAGCCAATTCCCTCTCCATTTTATTTTACAAGAAAATTAGACTAATTTTCTGTTCTCACAATTCTGCACCTTACGTTTGACTTTTTCTCTAGAATTGTGGATGCAGGGATCATTTTTTAGGATTTGTTTTCTGAATGAGATCGCAAGGAATGATAGAGGTTTGCAGTAGAAAATGTTTACAGCAGGCCTGAGATTAACCTCAGTATTAAAGGGTGACAGGACCACATGTTGTCTAAAACACTTGATTAGATTACCTGAATGGTTGCAATGTACTGTGAAATTTTGCTATCAAAATTGACACTCATTGAGGTGACTACTATCTAATTTTTCCTTTTTCTTTAAAGAATTGTTCAGGCTGATTTTAAAGATATTATTCTAAATAATAAAGCTGAATGCTGTCTGAGTCTGAACAAGAGGAACATGAAAGGAGATGTCCCACTGGTAAGAACTAGAACAGAAAACATCTGCTCAGTGATAACAGCTGCAGTGCCTTACCTTATGGTGTCCTCTCAGTGTCCTCTTGTCACAGCTCTCTAAGCTCCTCTCTTTACTCTTTGTATAAGCCCCAGGTGCAGAGTATGTCCTATACAGAGTGTACCTTTTCCTGTTGGTGTAAAAGACCCCTATATCCTATTTTATTCCATTTAATTTGCGTTTGCTTGTCTTCACAGACACCTCTTGTCTGAAAGAGAGCTGACTCATCTAAAGATCTCTAGATCCAAAAAACTTTTGATTGACTCATTGCCCAAGTGTCTGTCCTCACTGTGCTGTTAATTACTATAGAATAAAATAATTAGCAATACAAAAAGGCAGAGAGTTATGTGTGTTTGCTGTTTTCATTTGGAAATATATTGAAATTATATTGTTATAATGTAGCTTGGTCAGGTTTTCAATAGAAGTTGTCCCAGTTTAATTCTTATTAATCTTTCCCGTCTTCCCTTAGCTTTATTTATTCTTACATATAGGGATGAGCCGAACACCCCCCGGTTCGGTTCGCACCAGAACCTGCGAACGGACTGAAAATTTGCACGAACGTTAGAACCCCATTGACGTCTATGGGATTCGAACGTTCGAAATCAAACGTGCTCATTTTAAAGGCTAATTTGCATGGTATTGTCCTAAAAAGGGTTTGGGGACCCGGGTCCTGCCCCAGGGGACATGTATTAATGCAAAAAAAAGTTTTAAAAATGGAAGTTTTTTAGGGAGCAGTGATTTTAATGATGCTTAAAGTAAAAAAAAAAAAAAAGGGAAATATTCCTTTAAATATCGTACCTGGGGGGTGTCTATAGTATGCCTGTAAAGTGGCACGTGTTTCCCGTGCTTAGAACAGTCCCTGCACAAAAAGTCATTTTTAAAGGAAAAAAAGTCATTTAAAACTGCTTGCGGCTTTAATGTATTGTCGGGTCCTGGCAATATGGATGAAAATCGTTGAGACAAATGGCATGGGTACCCCCAAGTCCATTACCAGGCTCTTTGGGTCTTGTATGGATATTAAGGGGAACCCCGCACCCAAATTAAAAAAGGAAAGGTGTGGGGTCACCAGGCCCTATATACTCTGAACAGCAGTATGCAGGCAGTGCAAACAAGACAGGGACTGTAGGTTTGCTGTTAAGTAGAATCTGTTTGTAATTTTGAACTGGTACATTTTTAACGTGTTTAGCTCCAGCCAAAAAATCTATTGTAAGCTTTTTGGAAAACCTTGGGAAGGGTTTTCACCCCTGTGACATTTGTTTTGCTGTCTGTGCTCCTCTTCAGAAGATTTTACCTCACTTTTTGTCCCAATGACAAATGTTTTTTGAAAATTTGGGTTTTTTTTTGTGAAACAAGGATTGGTGATAAAGCATCAGTGGAAAGGAGAAAATTTTTTCCCATATTAACTCTTACAGGAGAGAATTTCCCTTCCTAGGGGTAGATTTCATCTCACTTCCTGTTGTCTCCTTCCGTTTGCAAGTAGGAGTCGTTTGTAAGTTGGATGTTTGAAAGTAGGGGCCTGCCCTATATACTCAGCAGAAATTTGGGCCTTTAGGTGTTGTTGTGGCCACAACACCATAAGCCCTCACAGGGCCCTGCTGTGAAATATTAGATCAAGAATTGTAATTACATGCCCCTGTTGAACAGGGGCAGAAAAATTGGGCCTTTGGTGGTGATGGTGGTGCTGGTGCCACAACACTGTAAGTCCTCACAGATACTCTTGGTGGGCGCAGAAACGGGCCCTGCTGTGAATATTAGATCAAGAATTCTAATTACATGTCCCTGTTGAACAGGAGCTAAAAAATTGGGCATTAGGCACTGGTGCTGGTGCCACAACACTGGAACCTCTCACAGATGCTCTTGTTGGAGCACAGGAACCAGCCCCGCTGCAAAGAATTGCATCAAAAATTGTAATTACACGCCCCTGTTAAACAGGGGCTGAAAAATTGGGCCTTAGGCACTGGTGCTGGTGCCACAACACTGCAACCCCTCACAGATACTCTAGTTGGAGCGCAGGAACTAGCCCTGCTGCAAAGAATTGCATCAAAAATTGTAATTACACGCCCCTTTACAAATAGGGGCTGAAAAATTGGGCCTTAGACACTGGTGCTGGTGCCACAACACTGCAACCCCTCACAGATACTCTAGTTGGAGCGCAGGAACTAGCCCTGCTGCAATGAATTGCATCAAAAATTGTAATTACACGCCCCTGTTAAACAGGGGCTTAAAAATTGGGCCTTAGACACTGGTGCCACAACACTGCAACCCCTCACAGATACTCTAGTTGGAGCACAGGAACTAGCCCTGCTGCAAAGAATTGCATGAAAAACTGCAATTAGATGCCCCTGTTAAACAGGGGCTGAAAAATTGGGCCTTAGGCAATGGTGGCGGGACTGGCGGCGCCCAGAACAAAAAATGTTCTTACAAGCTATCATCATGATCATTGAGGAGGAAGAGGATAATTACTCAGTATAACAGGATAGTCACTCAGCATCAGCATAGGCAGTCTTTGAAGGGATCTGACATTTCAAAAAAATGTATTCGGTTACATCAGCACCAGGTGCTTGGTAGCTGGTTGTGATCCAAGACTGATTCATTTTTATGAAGGTCAGTCAATCGACCGAGTCGGTGGACAGACGCACCCTGTGATCGGTTAAAAGCCTCCAGCAGCACTGAATGTGCGTTCCGAAAGAACGCTGGATGCAGGACAGGCCAGTAGCTCAATTGCATACTGTGCAAGCTCTGGCCAGTGATCCATCCTCAAGACCCAGTAACCCAGAGGATTTTCGGTGGGAAAGGTGTCCAAGTCAGATCTTGCCCCTAGGTATTCCTGCACCATGTAAAACAGATGCTGGCGATGGTTGCTGGAACCAATCATACCTTGGGGCTGCGGACTAAAAAAATTTCTGAACGCATCGGTCAAACGGCCACCTTCCCCACTGCTCCTTCTTTGACTGACCGAAGCCTCAGCAACACGTTGTCCAGAAACAGGAGTTTGTAACCTCCCAGTCTCTGGGAACGCGTTGCACAGACCTTTCTGCAAGGCCTCCCGAAGATGTTTCATCCTCTGCTCCCTCTGCGACGGCAAGATAAGGTCCGCAACCTTACCCTTGTAACGTGGATCAAGGAGGGTTGCCAGCCAGTATTGTTCCTTCTCCTTGATACCACAAATACGAGCCGCAGCCACCTCCTCCCAGCCACGTACAAGTCCATGTGTTTCTTGGGACTGTAAATGATCCCTGAAAGACTGCTGCTGATGCTGAGTGCCAGGCTCCACCTCCATACTGACTCAATCCTCCTCCTCCTCCTCTTCCTGTGTGATTGGCGGGCACACAGGAACACTATCAGCGTGTGCTCCAACAGGTGGACAAGGGGGACAGTGTCACTCATGCATGCACTGTCACTGCTCACCATCCTCGTGGCCTCCTCAAATGGTGACAGGACAGTGCATGCATCCCTGATCATGGCCCACTGGCGTGGGGAAAAAAAACAAGCTCCCCTGACCCTGTCCTGGTGCCATAGTCGCACAGGTACTCATTGATGGCCCTCTGCTGCGTGTGCAGCCGCTGCAGCATGGCCAACGTTGAGTTCCACCTGGTGGGCATGTCACAGATTAGGCGGTTCTTGGGCAGGTTAAATTCCTTTTGGAGGTCTGCCAGCCAAGCACTGGCATTATATGACCGGCGGAAATGCACACAGACTTCCCTGGCCTGCTTCAGGACATCCTGTAAGCCTGGGTACCTGCCCAAGAACCGCTGCACCACCAAGTTAAGGACGTGAGCCAAACAGGGCACATGGGTCAGTTGTCCCTGTCAGAGGGCGGAGAGGAGGTTGGTGCCATTGTCGCAAACCACCATTCCTACCTTAAGTTGGCGTGGCATCAACCACCTCTGAACCTGCTCCTGCAGAGCTCACAGAACCTCTGCCCCAGTATGGCTCCTGTCCCCCAAGCACACCAGCTCAAGCACCGCATGGCATCTTTTGGCCTGCATACTTGCATATCCCCTTGAACGCCTACGGAGCACGGTTTGTTCTGAGGACAAAGCACAGGAAGAGGTCATGGAGGAATAAGAAGAGGAGGGGGTGGAGGAGAGAGGTGTGTCAGAATCATTAGTAGTGGAATTTTGGAGGCGTGGTGGTGGAACAACCTCCAACACTACTGCACCTTGTCCTACATCCTTCCCAGCTGCCAGCAGAGTCACCCAATGCGCCGTGAAACTTAGGTAACGTCCCTGTCCATGCCTGCTGGACCATGAGTCAGCAGCAATATGCACCTTACCACTGACAGCCCTGTCCAGCGAGGCATGGACATTGCCTTCCACATGCCAGTAGAGAGCCGGAATCACCTTCTGTGAGAAAAAGTGGCGTTTGGGTACCTGCCACTGAGGAACCGCACATTCCACAAACTCATGGAAGGGGGCAGAGTCTACCAACTGAAAAGGTAGCAGTTGAAGTGCTAGCAATTTTGCCAAGCTAGCATTCAACCGCTGGGCATGTGCATGGTTGGGAGCGAACTTCTTTCGGCGGTGCAGCAGCTGGGGCAGGGAAATTTGCCTGGTACAATCTGACGTTGGTGTACCGAAAGCAGATTGCCCACAAGTACTTGGCTGTGACACACCTAATTCTACACCTTCATTCCTCTCAGTGCAGGTCTCAGAGAGGACTAAAGGTATAGTGGGGTGGGAGATCTCAGCTGATGAGGAGCAAGGAGAGGTCCTCTTTGTTCTTTGGTGTGGGTCTTTTAGATACGCTTGCCAACGAACTGCATGGCAGGTCAACATATGTCTGGTCAAGCATGTGGTGCCCAAGCGGGAGATGTTTTGGCCACGCGAGATACGCTTGAGACATATGTTGCAATAGCAGCGGTGCGATCTGATGCACTCATCTCAAAAAAGGCCCACAGCAAAGAACTTTTGGAATAACGCGCAGAGACAGCAGCGCCCTGCACATGCAGAGCTTTGCGGTGTGATGCAGTCAGTGTGCTGCCCTTAGGCTGGCCCCTGGAGGGCATCCTGCCTCGTTGGTGATGTGCCTCCTCCTCCTCCTCCTCTCTCCTATCAGGCACCCACGTTGAGTCAGTGACCTCATCATCCCCTCCCTCCTCATCACTGGAGCAAACCTGGCAGTATGCTGCAGCAGGGGGAGCATGACTGCCAGATTGCTGTCCTTCTGGGCACCCCCTCTGTTCGTGCTCACGTTACTGCCTTCATCTAGCTCAGTATCATCATCAGAGCCTTCTAAATGCTGGGCATCCTCCTGGAGCATGTACCCAACACTGTGGTCAAACAGTTCGAGGGACTCCTCAGGAGGACATGGTGGGGCTAGGGAAGGAGTCACTGATGCCATTGAGCCGAGGGAAGAGGCCGCGTTGGCAGCTGCTTTGCCAGACAAAGTACCCTGAGCATGGGTGAGAGAGGATGAGGAGAATGAGGACGGCTTGGTCATCCACTCGACCAAGTCTTCCACAATAATGTAGCTGCCTGCGGTAGTGATAGGATCAGGAAAACATATAACCAAAAGAGAAAATCTCTCTCTTGCGCTCAAGTGTCTAGATTATCAGTGTGTGATAAGGCCAGTAGGCTTTAGTGGTATCTGGCGTCTTGCAGCCCTCTTCAGAATGTTGGGCATTCAAAAACTACAAAGAGGAAACAAAAAGAAGAGAGGGCGCACCGACCTAGCGCATTAACACTGGTAGCGTTTATTAAAAAGTAAAATAACAAGTAATATACTCACAAAGGGGCTTGAAATACAGGCATGGACATAGACTGCAGGTATGCAGTAACAAACACCAGGATGAAGTGGGACCGGACAGGACACGCAACCTGGCCGGCCGCAGGAAAAGAGGGGGGATGAGAGAGTGCACCCCCTGAACCATACCAGGCCACATGCCCTCAACATGGGGAGGGTGCTTTGGGGTAACCCCCCAAAGCACCCCTTGGGGAGCTCATCACCACAACCCTTGTGGGGTTCTGCGGATGGGAGGCTTATCGGAATCTGGAAGCCCTCTTTAAAAAAGGGGACCCCCAGATCCCGGCCCCCCTTGTTTAAAAAGGTAACGGGTACATTGTACCCGTACCATTTCACAAAAAAAGTGTCAAAATGTTAAAAAAAAAACAAGACACACCTTGGGACAAGTCCTTTATTAAAAATAAAAAAATAAAAATGTCCCACAAAGTCCATTCATTTTCTTCTATGGCTCCGCCTAGGGACCGAAAAATAAAATAAAAAAGATCCGCCTCCATGGGGGGCACCTGCCAGATGATGCTTCAGCGCCGATGACAGTGCTTTTATAACTGAAGGTGGGGCCACATGGTGACGTATCCGGGTGACCCCACCCCCTCTGGCTCACGGGGACTTCCCAATGGCTTCCTCGTGGTGTCAGAGGGAGCGGGGCCACCCGTGTATGTAAACGGGTGGCGCCGCCCCCTCTGACCAATAAGCCCACCGCCTGCAGACTCCCACAACCACCGGGCAAGGGTTGTGAGGATGAGGCCCTTGTCCCCATCAACATGGGGACAAGGTGCTTTGGGAGGCTACCCCAAAGCACCCTCCCCATGTTGAGGGCAGGTGGCCTGTTACGGTTCAGGAGGGTTGTTACGGTTCTCTCGTCCCCCCCTCTTTTCCTGCGGCCTGCCAGTTTGCGTGCTTGGATAAGGGTCTGGTATGGATTTTTGGGGGGACCCCCACGCCATTTTTAAAAAAAAATTGGCGCGGGGTCTCCCTTAAAATCCATACCAGACCTGAAGGGTCTGGTATAGATTTGGAGGGGGACCCATACGCCATTTTTTTTTTAATTTGGTGCAGGGTTTTCCTTAACATCCATACCAGACCTGAAGGGCCTGGTAAGGAATTTGGGGGGACCCCCACGCAATTTTTCTTAAATTTTGGTTCGGGGCTCCCCTTAATATTCATACCAGACCCAAAGGGCCTGGTAATGGACTGGGGGGATCCCATGCCATTTTTTTCAATGACTTTTATCTGTATTGCATGTAACGCATGCACTGTACTGTGAAAGAGGTTATGTGGACAGCTGGGTAGCAGATTTGAAACAATGGCTGCTAGCTGCCACAGCCTGAGCCATCTTGTGGGAGACCAACATGGGGGTGGGGGGGGGCAACTGAGTTCCAATTACCTCTGGCAGTAGCCCTGTGTGCACTGCTATTTACTCTTACATGTAACACAGAAGCCCAACTTCTGTGTTACAAGAGACAGTGCTCGTCTCCCAGCAGTTCTAAACAGAACACTCTCTGCCTGGCACTCAGAGCGGGGATATGAGAAGGACAGTGGGTGTCTCACAGTGTAATATGGGTATCCCATGCTAAGCTTCAGCCTTGTGTCTAGATACCGACACCCCCTGCTGGATGATCTTGCTGCTGTTCAAAAGGTGCTGGCCACTGGGGAAGAGGCAGAGCCAAAATATAGCACAGGGCAGCTGCTGAGAGGTGAGCAGATGGGGACAGTGGAGGGGTGGGGAGGATCATGTGCGTGTAGTGCACCCCACATAGGAACCGCAAGTAGAACTGGGATTCCTCACCCTGCATAGCCAGGCACACCGAATTTTCACAGTCTCCCAGAGTTAGTCCCTCCAAATTTAGCAAACAGCACTAGGTCTCCAGTTGAGAATGGAACATCCATCTGGAACAGTTCAGGGTGTTAGGCCGGCCTAATACATGAACAGCAAAGAACACAGGCAGCAATCTTCACAGCTTAACTCTCCACATGAGACCTTCACAGGTAATAGTGAGGATTTAGCAATCTCTTCAGGTTGCCATCAACTCCTCTAACCGCAACAGAGTGGCTCTTGGTGGGCTGTTCTGCTTTCACAACCACCACCCTGTCCCTGTAAATAGCTCTCTCCAGCCACCATTTCTGATGAATGTCCTGGAACTGGTTCCAAGCTTGATCACAATGCGGTCCCCACAATGGCTTGGGGATGTGCATGTATACTCCCACACCATATCATCCTCCTACTCTCCCGGGGAGTCCTTGATGATATCCATGATGCTGAGAGGAACATAGGGGTAGTCTAGACCCCACTCCAGATCTGTTCTCTGCTGCACCTCCCGCTGCAATCTGGAAAACCGTGGCAGTTCTCTTGGTTTTCCATTCCCAAGAAGGACACAGGCTTTGGGCGACCTCACAACCCACTGGCTGTACTCTTATGCTCTGGTCTTGGTGGTAGAGGGTCTGTTGAAGAACTTCGCCTCACACTAACTGGGATCTGCTCAGCTTGTTCTGTCCCTTCGGAAGACCCTGCACTTCCTCCTGCTCCTAAATGGGTCCCCAATCCCACTCCTTCTCCGAGTTACTGTGAGATGACCAGTCAGCGAACTCATCATACATGGGCCCAAAGTCTGCCTGCAGTCTGGGCGACCCCCAGTCCATGCACCCACCACTACCACTCCCACTAGTACACCTAAAGACAAGACTGTCTTCCAACACTGGCTCCTTCCATGTCCGGATGGCAGGGATACGGGTGCGGCCAGCATCTCAGGCACAGCATTTGGCTCCTGCTGGGCAGTACTGGCAGGTACCAGCTCCCCAATCTGGCTGCAGGCCAAGGCAAATGTTTGACTTTTTTCCCAATGTCGCTTGTCTTCGCAGGGGGGGTTATCAGTCTCAGACTCAACCCTGCCTTTTGTAGATGTTTCAAGGCCTGCACCGGCCTTCCGGGACTTCCGTGGCTGTTCCGTGCAGAGACCCGACCGCACGTCTACACTGTAGTTGAGTGGCACCTGTTCGCTCGGTGTGAGCCAGGTGAGCAGCTCATCACAGTGTTCACACCGGATCCAGACACGGACCATCGCAGTCGGTCTTCTGCAACCAGGACACAGTAGACATAGCCAGTAGACATAGCCTCTCCGTCCCCTTGGTCATCCCAAGGGTGAATCCCACTCTATGCTCCAGCCTGACACTGGTGTTGACCGATGTCAGTTTCTGCATATCAGGCAGCCAGGTTAGCGCTGGGTATACACATGCAGCTTCCACCATCTTGCTCCTCTCTCTTGCTGCTAGCAGGGCACCCTGGGTCTACACTGGGGTGTGGCTCTACCCAAGCTTCCAGACTGGCTGGTGCCCACAGCTCTGATAAGCAGGCCTTTTCACATGCGCTCTGCTGTAACTCCTTGTTACCTGTACTGAAGTTTGCAGGCACACTGATGATGATGCACACACTGGCACTTGCAGAACTTGTCAGGAAATGCCGATCGGGATGAAGGAACTGGGAGCAGGTGGCAGCAAGCATTTACTGTGGTTGCAGGATCAACAGCAAAGTCTGTAACACAAGTCACACTGTAGTTAGCAGGGTTAGGACAGTCATTAACATGGCCGTGGTTGAGCAACTGATACACCCAGCTTACCCCGATCACCATGGGCAACAGCAGACATTTTGGTCTACTCTTTAATGTTCTCATCAGAACATTTCAGCATACAGTCACTTTTTCCAGCCTCAAGCAGACTGCTGGACATTTTGTAATCTGTGGGCGCGGTCACCCACCGTGGTTGCCACAGATGACAGCACATAACAGTTCTCACTGAAACAGCATGTTTTAACATAAGTGTCTGTCCCAGCCAAGTTTGGGCAACTGGGCACGCAGGTCACCTGGCTTCACCAGCAGCTCCTGGTGGTCACCAAGGACAATGGCATCTGGCTTTAGGCATACAATCACAAAATGGCAGAGCACTTAAGTCCTTTTCCTTGGTTTTAACCCTCAGTGGTCCCAGAACAAAGCACAGTTCCCCGGTTACTAGGATCAACGACTGTGTAGGTTACCGCGGACTATATTCCGGATGAGCCCCCAAATGTAGCGCAGCCCACATAGGAGCCGCAATTAGAACTGGGTTTCCCTACCCTGCACAGCCAGGCACACCAATTGTTCACAGTCTACCAGAGTCAGAAAACAGTCCAGTACTTCGTTTTTTTGTATTTATTGAGGG